>OU612046.1:118180605-118842549 GCA_914767935.1 Coremacera marginata
TCTACAGATTTTTTCAAATCTGATTTCTGCAGAGAACGACTTACTTTGTGGAATTTATTAAGAGCAACATTCCAGATTTTCAGTATGAGAATATTCTCCAAATCGCACAGCTTTCGCAGCACATTTTTCGCTAGCGCTTTATTGACCTGTGTTGTTTTATTATCGATAAGACGCACTAGCACCCCTTTCATCTCAACATTGTTAGCATTTAAAAAAGTTGAATCCTTTTTGGCAGCCCAAGGCGTGCCTGTCCCTCCCTTGAGAACATGTTGATGCGGTTGCTATGCAACCCTCCAAAAGGAGCACCTTTTCTAGAGTAGCGAACGGAAAGCACCAATAGGTTGCAATGACTAACATTCGGTGGAATCTACGGTTAATGAAAAATATCTTGCATCTCTAAGCTCGCTTATTATTATATTCATTACTTGCGTTCCAATCAAAGCAATGAACTCGTCGCAAATCGTACCCGATAAATACGATGCTCAGTCTAAGAAGTATTCAAATTTAAAAAAATCGTTAATTCGCTTAAGGTATCATTACAGTTTCGGATAAAGAAAAAGTAAGCAATTGTTAATACCTTAGGCCCTTTATTAGATATTAACATGAATTTTTATTTAAAAAATTTGTACATCCTTAAAGATTGAAAAAAATAAAAAAGTTATTTTCATAATTTGTATAAGTTATAGATTGCGCCAAAGTCAAAAATCCGGTGTCCATGTGGCGGACAGTTAATCTTAGGATTAGCTGGGCCGGTTTTTGAAAGGCCTTATTTTATTTTCTTTGTTAACATATTCTCTAGTCAATCTACCAAAAAATATAAAAAATAATATAAAAAACTTAATTAGCAAAGGTAAAGGTCCAAAAATGTTGTAGATTTTTTTTTAAATATTCCCCAATTTTTTTTTTCAATTTTTCAAATGTTATGGTAGATTGTTTGGCGGAAGGCATCCCTCTTAAAAAATTCATCCAAGATTCCATTCCGAAGAATCCATTCCAGAGATTAACTGTCCGCCATATGGACACCGGATTTTTGAGCACTTCACTTTGGTGCCATCTATAACTCATGCAAATTATGAAAATAATTTTTTTTTTCAATCTTCAAGGATGTATCTAAAAAGGGCCCAAGTTATTAACTTTAGAAAGTTGCTTACTTTTTCCCTATCCGAAACCGTAATGATACCATTAATATCTGCTTTAAATTATAATACCTCTACCCTTGTTTACGTGTTTTGCGAAGCATTGAAACAAATGCTCAAATGAAACAACAATGGCACAATGAAAACAATAAGCGTATTCATGCAATGCCGAAAACGAACCGAATATGCCGAAAATCGGAAAAAGCGTAAACTCCGAATTTGAAATGTCAAAAATATGTATGGAATCTGATATTCGACATAGTTTCCAGTTTTCCGCTTGATTTTGATACGTAAATAGCGCCGAAAACTTTCGGAAACCAGTTGTTGCCACCTTTCAAATATTTTGCAAATATTTATTAGAAATATTAAACCAAAGCTGCCACTTTTTAACTTTAAGACATCTAATTTGTATACGGCGCTAGCCAAAAATCAAGAAGGATAGATATAAAAATGACGCACTCCGTGCTCTAAAAATTAAATCTGCGCAGCTTGTGCAGCCTACGTCACCCGGCTTGTCAGTTGTGAAACTTTATGAATACATACGAAGGGGAATGTCAAAAAGGAAAAAGCAAACACAAGCCACTAAGATTGCCAGATCCTGAAAGTCTGTTGTCGGGACAAATCAAAAAAGTTCCGGAATTTCTTCTAAGTGGTCGGGACAAAAAAAATACATTTGTGTACTAGTGTTTGTATGTTATAAATATAAAACTAAAGCGTAACCAATATGAACATAAATTGAATCTAAATAATTAGCAATATCATCATAAATGTAAAATAAAAAAATTAAAATAATTAAAAATAAAAAAACAATGTCGTAAAATGTGTTACTAATTCCATATCTCAAGAACGAAGCGTCTGATTTGCTTGGCGATTTTTTTGTGCTTTTTTGGGCTATCCCATTCTACATACGTTTGATAAGTTTTTAAATAGATAAGTACTTCTCACAAATCAATAAAAATTATATATTACAGACAATTTGGGTCGTATAAGAATAAAATTTTATAGCTTAGTTTGTATGATAACTGTCGGCAACTGTACTAGAAATGGGTTCCACGCCTACTTCTACCGCCCACAAATCAATGAAAATGCTATATTTCAAATGATTCTTGTCGTTTTATACTTTTATTTTGTAATTTAGTTCGTATGGTTGTTGTCGGCAACTGTACTAAAAATGGGCGTGGTCAAACTAAAGATATGCCCACTTTTTCAGAAATCACTAAATGGACTGCTGGGCCGATTTACCTGAAATTTTGGACGTAGATTTTATTCGAGTACGGTATAGTTTAGAAAAAAACTGTCACACCCCTGTCTCTAAAAAAGTCGGTGAAGCTATAGTTTGACCACGCCATTTTTTGGAACAGTTGCCGACAGTAACCATACGAACAAAATTACGAAATTAAAGTCTAATACGACCTTAACCATCTGAAATATATAATTTTTAATCATTTGTGGGCGGTGAAAGGGATTGTGGCATTTTATTGATTTGTGGGCAATTATTAAGAAATTATGATTTTTAATAACTTACAAAACTTACGTCAACAACAATAATACGTGAACTTCTGTGCACAAGTTTAGTAACCTGAACACATTGGATATTACAGCAACATTACGACACGTGGTAAAAAAAAATTAATTAATGTATTAGTAAATTTTCATTAATGCTTGCTAAAAATGTTTTGGGCTTTTGTGTGATTTTTACGAAGTTTTTTCCAAAATGTCCAATTTATCGAATAAAATATAATGCCCCTATCTATCACCATCCGCGAATCGAATTTTCTATTCGAGTCGACTCAGTTGGCGAACTTTCAATTTTGCTGTAGTTTGTGAGTCTACTTGTTCGCCGCAGATTCAATGCTGCCAAAGCATAAAAACTTAAAAGTAAACAAAGTTACGTCAAAAAATTTAATTTTGAAGAAAAACAATTCAATTCGTTCGTGTTTCTTCTTTAGTAAATAGTAAAACAAAAAATTACAGGGTGTACAGGGGGCGAACCTTCACATGGCAACGTGTCTTATCGCCTCAACCTGGCGAGGCCAGCATTATCCATGTCGAAATCGTCTGAAGTCGACTCAAACCTCCACGTGGTGTTCCCTGGGCAACGGCAAACTGGCATCCGTCAGTTTGACGGCTAATTTGAGGGGCGGGTCGCTCCATAGACCTTAAACATGGAATGTGCGCAGGGTTTGGGTCCCGCCACATTACTACTGCCCAATGAAAACTAAACCAGCCTCGGATAAGAACCCCAATTACGTTGACGACCACCGCAAACGAAAAACGGACAATGATTTACGGATATGCACCTGGAATGGCCGCGGCGCGAAACATGGTAGTTAGCAGCACCAGATTTAAGCACCTCGACATCCACAAGGCCACCTGGCTGTCCCCGGATCAAAAAACGCGAAACCAAATTGATCATGTTGTAATCGACGGAAGGCATGCCTCTAGTGTTTTAGATGTGCGTACATTTCGGGGGGTCAACATTGACTCCGACCATTATCTTGTTGCAGCCAAGATCCGCATGCGATTATGCAATGCAAAGAACATTCGCACAGGAATGCAACGAAAGCTAAATGTCGCTAAGCTGCAATTACAACGGACTGCCGAAGCATACTCCGCTCAACTCTCGGTTAAGCTCAACCAACCAACCTCTGGACCCGACGACGCCGGTGGATTTTGGGCGCATATATCCCACTCCATGCGCGCTGCGCTGAAGAAGTCACTGGTTTCCGGCGCCCGCAAACTCGGAACCAATGGTATGATCAGGAGTGTCGCATCGTGACAGCAGTAAAAAAGTCGCATATAAAAAAAGCTGCAATCAGCTGCAACGCGAGCCGTGCGAGAAAACTACCGCGAAAAGAGGAAGGAAGAGAGGCGCCTTTTCAGACGCAAGAAAGAGAGCAGGAAAAGAGTGAGCGTGAGGAACTAGAGGTATACCAGGGCAAGAAGGATGCACGAATTGTATCACCAGGTTAAGCGTCTAACCCAAGGTTTCAAGCCCGGAGCATCCACTTGTGGAGACGAAAATGGAGATCTCAATACGGATACACAGTGTGTGCTTAGATTGTGGAGACAGCACTTCTCCAATTTACTTACTGGCGTCGATTCCACCAATGCCGCCCATGGAGAGCGCAGTTCAGAGCCACCAATCAACAATGACTGAGTGGAAGTACCACCACCTAGCCATGAAGAGGTTCGAGTTGCTATCCAACGACTCAAAAACAATAAAGCAGCGGGTGCTGACGGCCTGTCAGCTGAATTGCTTAAAACCGGCGGCGATGAATTGATAAGGCGCATGCATCAGCTCATCAGCAAAGTATGGCTAGCAGAAAGCATGCCCGACGGTTGAAACCTCAGCGTACTGGGCCCTATACTAAAGAAAGGAGACCCAACAATCTGCGTCAGCTATAGAGGTATCAGTCTTATTTCCATCGCATATAAGGTTCTCTCAAGCGTACTGTGTGAAAGATTAAAGCCAATTACAAAAACACTGATTGGACCTTATCAATGTGGCTTTCGACCTGGTAAGTTCACCATAGACCAGATTTTCATGCTACGACAAATCCTGAAGAAAACCCACGAAAATCAAATTGACACAGACCATCTCTTTGTCGATTTTAAAATTGCGTTCGATAGCCCGAGAAAGGATTGCCTATACGCAACAATGTCTGAGTTCGGTATACCTGCAAAGTTGATTAGAGTTTGCAGAATGACGTTGAGCAACACGCTCAGCTCCGTCAAGGTAGGAAATCACCTCTTCGAAACCTTCAATACCGAAAGAGGTTTCAGGCCAGGCGATCCACTGTCTTGCGATCTCTTTAACGTCATCATGGAGGGGATCGTACCGTAAAGGCCGGTGCATCGCAATGGCACCATTTTCTATAAAGGTGTCCAGCTCCTTGCGTACGCTGATGATGATATTGTCGGCATAACCAAGAAAGATGTTACCGCTGCTTTCGCCGCTATCGAAAAGGAATCAGCCAAAGTTTGTTTGACGATAAATGAGGGTAAAACAAAGTATATGCTGTCTACAAACAAGGGAGCGCGGCTTTTAGTTTCCCATGTTTCATCCGGCAGCTATAACTTTGAAGTAGTCAAGGAGTTTGTATACCTTGGCACCGCCATTAATACCAACAACGAAATCAGCCTGGAGATAAAGCGAAGAACAATAATTGCTAATAGGTGCTATTACGGGCTCAGTAAGCAATTAAGTTCCAGAGCCCTCTCTCGATCGACAAAACTAACACTCTACAAGACGCTCGTTCTATCTGTGCTGCTTTATGGCGCTGAGGCTCGGGTAGTTTCGCAAACTGACGCAGCCGCTCTGGGGGTGTTCGAGAGAAAAGTGCTTCGCAAAATCTTCGGTCCTGTTCGAGTCGGCGATGAATATCGCATCCGAATGAACCACGAACTGTATGAGCTCTACGAAGACATTGACGTAGTTCGGCGTATAACTGTGCAGCGACTTCGCTGGCTGGGTCATGTCCATCGTATGAACGACGAAGCTCCAGCGAAAAAGGTGCTCGAGGCGAGGGTCGCTGGTCAACGACGACGAGGGAGACCATGCCTCCGATGGATGGACTAGGCTGAGGAAGCCCTAACCGCACTTAGTGTATCCGATTGGAGAAGGCGCGCGCACAGCAGAGGCGCCTGGCGAGAGCTGATGAGGTCGGCCGAAACCCGGACACGGGTTGTTACGACCACCTAAGTAAGTTAATAAGGAAACAAAAAATTGTAAGCATCTTCGAGCAATTTTTGGATCCATTGTGAAGTAAAACTGATTTTTTTAAATATTTTCCAAAGAACATTTATTACCTGCTCCAATAGCAGCTGCATAACTTACGGAACTGTTGAGTGTTAGTGTTTTTTATAACGCGCATATTACTGTAAAATTATAAAGATTTACTTAGGAATATATACACTTAATATGAAATGATAATGATGTGATGCAAATAAGATAATGCATTTTATCTTAAGCATAAAAGAAATAAATTGCAAGCAAACAAAGTTTTTTAATTCGCTTGCTTTTGACGTTTAGGTCGGATGATATTTGGGAAGTTCGCAAACTGTGATACCGCCTTTGCGAATTCGACTAGTTTTTTATTCGACTCGCTGACGGTGATAGAGGCATAAAATTTGAAAATAATCTTTTAGAAGCTATCGCCACACACCAATTAATTTTAATTAATTAAAATTACACTTTGAATAATGCAAATTAAAAATTGATTCACTGTCATCATTCAACGTCCACTGTCATGGTTTTGAGTAAATTCTGTAAATTCGCCTTTACAATTGTTTTTATAAAGTCAATTTCTTCAATGTCAGTTTTTTCTTAATATTCCTGGACAAATTGTCCGATAACGAGACACGGGACAAAGACTTCAATAACTGAACAATCCCGACGAATCCCGACCACCTGGCAACGCTACAAGCAGCAGAAGCGCATGCATTTAAGTCAGTGGTCGGCAAAATTAAAAATCAGACTGTAAATGAAAGTGAGACAAAACAATTGGATATCATCCGAAACAATGCTGCTTCGCCAATAGTTGTTTGTTGAATGAGTGAAAGAGTATAAGAATACATGTGACTCTTGGCAAAGCATGTGCTTCATGTGTGCCGACTACTGATTTAAGTTTGATTTATTTTTAATTATATTTTATGTAATTCAAATGAGTAATAATCTTTTAGATGCTTTTGATGAGAATAACAACGATTTAAATTTGGGCCACAAATTTAATTTTTTGCAATATTACTCAACAAACGAAACAACAAATGAGAAGAACATAACAAAATGAAAACACAGAATCAGCAATCAACCAGCTGTCAAACACATCAAGCAACGTGGTTCCTTTTTGTGTAGGGGAACAAATGCGAGAAAACACCACTATTATATATGCATTTTTTTTAAATAGTACTGATAAATATATTTACTTAAATTTATTTATAAATATATATATATAATGTTATTAATTTAATTTCAATAAACCAAGTTTCAATAAGAAAATGTCGGCATTTCTTTACTCACTTTGACAAGCTCGAGCTATGTCACTGTTTTTCGCAGCCAATTTCACAACAAAAATGGCGGACGTGCGCAATACGCAATCTTGTAATATATCATTCTTTCACTACAAAAAAGGTACTTCATACAAAAACTGCGAATATTTTCCGATTTACGGCATCGGGAAATATTCGGCATTGCATGAATACTATTAATGAAATGTAAACTTGAGTGAATGTGTTTCTCTCTTTGTTCATATGAAATGTGATAAGTGGCAAAATGAAGTCAGATTGTCAATAGGATTAACTGTTGCCGCTATTGCTTTTTTGTGTTCAATATTGCTTCATATTCAGTGCAAGTCATATGAGCTGACAACTGCGAAAAACAGCAAGACTTTTTTGAAGATAATGAATGTTTTTGAAGAAAAAACGTTGCTCGGAAAGGCCTTGAAGATCATTCTGCCTCAGGCCCCACAAAACCTTAACTCGACGCTGCCGTGCATACATATTTGTTGTTGTTTAACGGATAGCTTTTTGTGTCGCTTAGCAAACAATTACAAAAACCTACTCAACCCTTAGGGCACGCAACCCAATTCAAACTCATTTCTACGAAGCTGCCCAAATCACGAGTCGGATCGGGTAAAGATCCATTTTATTCGATTCATAAATACGGTTGTTATCGTCTTGCTGATTCTTATCCTATTTACCCAACAGTGTACAACGCTAGTAACAAAATTACCGCTTTGAAAATAAAATAAGATTATGAATTATTCGTGTTGGCAAGAGAGAAATAGAAAGCTTTTCATAGTTCAATGAGTTCGTTAGCGATTCAGAAATGTTTCAATATGATATGTTTTGAAACACATTTTCCCAAAGAACAGAATACAAAAATTAAAATGCATTCATGGATTCGAAATCCTTTCTTACACAGCTTGAAAAAGCCTGAAAGTATGTCAAACGAGATTTTTGAATAATTTTAAGAGATGTCATTAGACACCAGTATAGAGTCACTGTTCAAAACAATGCTTCTGAATGGTTTTTAGTGCAGTATCCGTGATGAATATTCATTTTTTTACACAAAGGCCCTGCATTTTCTCCTCCCGCCCCCAACAACATACTTGTGCGAAACAGGATTCTTAACCTATGCAACTACAAAATCAAAATACAGCAATAGACTGGATAACGAACCTGATATGAGAATTCAACTTTCTTGTATCAGGCCTTATATCAAACAATTGATGAACAATAAAAAACAGTTTCATACCTCCCATAAGATATTTCATTATTTCTTATGTCCTTTAATAAAGTGAATAAATAATTTTTTGTTTTTTAATAAAGAAAATTTCTTTTAAAATAGTTTTTTAAAATAAACTATAATTAGAATACACATAAAGCAGTTTTTGATTATCTTAGAGCTCCGTCAAATGTTTCGCTTTCTTAAAGATTTTCGTCGCAAAAAAAGTTTGAGAACCGCTGGTCTAGGCTATTTTTAGAATATCAGTAAAGAATTTCTCACCGCTTGTTGGTACCACGATCGCATCTACCATGAACTTCTATCCATATTTATCTTTTGTCTAATCCTTTACAGGTTCTTCTGCAGTTATCTTACGAAGAGATTAAAAGATATGTTTTTATTTTATTGTTTATTACAATTATTTTGCAATTGTATACGGTAGCATAAAAAAAAACGAAATGGCCATTTCAGCCCTTGAAAGGACTTTGACCGAGCTTGTTATGATCAAATGTGTTGCGTGTATTGTGAAATGTTTGGACACAAATGATCGAGAATTAGACCTACACATTTTATGCCGACTCCGAACGGCTTATGTTCTCAAGAAGCTTTTCATGGCAGTTTTTACTCTGAGGTTTGCCATTGTCTGCAAAGAGGTGACGGCCGAACAGAAAAATTAATTCAATTGAAAAAACTTTCTGTGTCAGGTGGGATTCGAATCAGGGTTTTCCGGCGTATGGGCCACACTCTCTACCCGCTTCGCCACTGCCGCCACAGTAGCATTATTTATCTTAATAATCTTTATCATTCAATCAATAAACATTTGAAATGAAATCACAAGGCAGCGTCTTACTTGTTTTTAATTATTCCAAAAATTTTTATTGTAAATGCTTATTACTAGACAGCAGAATTATATGCAAAATTTATTTCAAGTCTGCAATATGTCATATTTATGGTATGCAAATTTTATGAAAAAATATGCAAACGCTTATAGGCATTTCCAAAAAAAAGTCCACCGTGACACGAAAATTAAAAGGCTTACAGATAGTCTTAGAGAAACATTATTATTTATTGATTTGCGCAATTTGAACATAAACTCAATTACATTCATGATCAAATCGTCTGCACTGTTTCACAAATGTAATTTTTTATTTTAGTAAATGTCCAGTAAATGTTTCGTAAACGTTTTTGTTTCATTAAAAATGGAAGGCATTGGCTAAAAATAATGGAGAATGGTTGTGGCAAGGAGAGGCGGAATGTATTAAATTTTTTTTTTAATTCCTAAATTACAAAATTACTAAATTACCTAACTACTCAATTACCCAATTGAATTACAGTGGAAATTTAAGTAACGTAACGCCAGTAATAACAAAAAAACGGCAAAAGATTTTTAAATTTGATTACTTGGAAAATAAACTCATATTATTTCAAAACCACCTAAAAGAGGTTTTATACAAAAAGTCTTGCTCAATCTGCAGAGTTTTGCAAATTTTGTAATCCAAGTCGAAAACTACACACTACAAAAAACTGCACAGTTTTGCTTATATCTTCAAATCCTTAGGATTGATTATTGTAATTCTTTTACTAAATATAGTGCTGCTTAATTACTACGCTAATATAAAAAACCTTTTAAAAAATTTTACTTTTTCATTCTTTTTTTTTAATATGTTTTCGTATAAATCGTACGTAACGCCAGTTTGGAAATGCCCATATGCAAGAAATATGCTGATAATTTTTGCTTATGCAGTAATAAAACTTTTCTAAAATTTGTAATTTAATTGAAATATTTATAAAGTTTCTTAAAAAAAACGTTAAGAATGTAAAAATTATTTTATTAACGTTAACAGGTACATAAGTATGTTCTATAATTCATGTAACAATAAATTATTTAAACATTTCTAAATTCAAGGTTGCTTAATCAGGATTGCATACTTTAATTTAAGTACGCAAAAATAACTATTGAATTGTGCGCATGGTGTGTTGTGCGCTGTTGCTACTTATTACATTGAACATTAAACATTTTTGTAGACTATTTCGAATTTCACAATATTGGTCAAGAATTTGGAAAAGTTTTTAACGAATCCATTGAATACTTTGTTGAGTGCAGCTTCAGAACAAAAAGCTAAAGACGTTTTAAAAATAGAAGAAAAAAAGTGTAAATCAATTTTGGTGCAATGTATTGGCGATTCCCAATTGGAATATATAAAAGACAAGCAGTTCGCGAAGGAAATATATGATACATTAGTTGGAGTGTTCGAATGCAAAAGTGTAGCCGGTCAATTGTTGCTGCGAAAACAATTACTGACCATGCGATATAAAGATAGCGATGATATAAACGAATATATTCTTCAATTCGATCACACGGTGCATGAATTAAAATCGATTGGTGGCACTTTAGAAGATCTCGACATTGTTTGTCATTTAATTGTAACGTTGCTAAAAAGTTTTGACGGTTTGGTTACGGCTCTGAAAACAATGGACTCAGCGAAATTAACAATTGAATTTGTCAAAAGTCGTCTTTTAGACGAATGTGGAAAGCGTTCTGCTGACAATGTGTGTGGCGGGAAATCAATTAATTCAGTGGGTATGCAAGCTGATAATTCAAAAATTGTTTGCCATCGGTGCAAAAAGGTGGAGCATATAAAGTCCAATCACAGAGTTAAATTGTTGAAGAAAAATAATTCAAAAGGAAAGAAAGCTGCCAGTTCAAATTTTGCTGGTAAAGGTGACGATCTGGAATTCTTGCTTTGTGAAGAACAAAGTACATACTATGATCATACAGCGAAGTGCGAAGACATTGCATCATGCTTAATGAGTACAAAATCAGGCGAGGGTCTTAAACAAATACAATTTGTCAACAATAAAGATTTTTTTAACATTATTTAAAGCATTAATTCGATAATTATTTCGACAGCGATGAATGGTGCTTCATTGGAGGCGAAGCAATGTGGAGATATTTCGGTCAAAACGTTTTTCCAAGGGGATTTTTCAACAAAAACGATTAAAAATGTTTTGTTTGTCGCAAATCTTAAATGCAATTTGATGTCTATTTGTCAATTATATAAGGCTAAGGGTTATAAAATAACTTTCAATGGTGATGATACATTTATTTTAAAAAATGGTAAACATGTATTCACTGCATGTCGTAATGGTCAATTGTATCAAACAACTTTTCACATTGAACGAACTGTGTTTGCTGGTATGCTGATGTCGAGAAATTAAGTAAGACATCGCAAAATTTATGGCATTTTCGTCTGGGCATTTGAATGTCAACGATATGAAAAGATGGTTAATCAAAATATGACGACTGGATTGGAAACATTAAAGGTGAACATCGATGACAAATTTTGTGAGACTTGTATACTTTGTAAACAAACTCATTTACCGTTTCCACAAAAAAAAAAGTTCGTTCTGAACGAATTCAGTGGTCCAATGAGTGAACAATCCTATGATGGTTCAAAATTTTTAGTTGCGTTTACTGATGATTATTCACGAGCGTTAATGGTTTACTGCATGAAGCAGAAAAGCGAAGTTTTTATTAAATTTCAAGAGTATATTGCTATGGCTGAGTCGCAACATGAACAAAAGATTGTAAAATTGCAATTGGATAATGGCGGTGAGTTTTGCTTAAAAGAATTTAAATCTTTTTGTGCCAATAAAGGTATTCAATTAAATTACACCGTGCTATTTAATCCGGAGATGAACCCAGTATCTGAACGTTTTAACCGTACTTTAATTGAAAAGGCAAGAACTATGCTGTTGTCAAGTGGTTTGGACCTTCGTTTTTGGAATTAGGCTGTTCTGTATGCAAATTATGTCCGAAATCGTTCACCTACTAGTGCTATTGGTAAACAGTTTGCGAATAAAACTACAGCTAAAATTTGGTATGGTAAAAAGCCGCATATATCTCATCTTCGTGTTTTTGGTTCGATTTGTTATAATCGCGTTCCAAAAGAAAAGCGTACCAAGTTGGATGCAAAGCCATTGAAATGTTACATGCTTGGATACGGCTTGTCATCTTACACATATCGACTCTGGGACATCGAGAATGATAAGCTTATCATGGGCCGCAATGTCGTATTTAACGAAAAATCAATTTTCGATCGTGTAAATTATGTAGACATTTCTGATTCAGAGGCGGTTAGCTACGACATTGATGGCAAACACGAAAAGAATGTTATCCATAATGCAGATTTGGATTGCATTAATAACATTAACGATAATGTCAAGAGTTAGGTTTGGATGTCAACTGCACTGGTAAAATTAATAATGAAAATATCCACAGTGCATCGAATGGCACTGGTATCTGGAAGCAATTGATAATGAATTTTTGGTCTTTGCGTAAGCTACCACCTGGTCGTAACACTATCTCATGCAAATGGGGTTTTAAGATAAAATATAAATCGGATGGTGACATTGATAAGTATAAGGCAAGACTTGTTGCTCGTGGTTTCTCGCAGGAAAAGGGTTTCGATTACAACGAAACATTTTCACCGACGGCAAGTTGATCACTTTTCGTGTTCTATTATCAATCGGCAATCATTTTAGATATTTTATGCATCAGATGGATGTCAAATGTGCATTTTTGAATGGACAATTACGAGAAGAGATTTATATGGCGCAACCGGAAGGGTTTGTGAAAAACAACGCAATGGTTTGCAAATTAAATAAATCATTGTATGGATTAAAACAGGCATCACGCATGTGGAACGAGCGCTTTAATAATTTTATTATAAAAATTGGGTTTAAATAAAAAAAATTCCGATTGGTGAATCGAATTATTGTCTGTATATCAATTCCATTGAAAACATGTGTGATTTGTGTGTATATGATTTGGTGATCGTATCTAACAGCATGGAAATGATCAACAACATCAAATCAAAATTGATAAAGGTATTCGAAATGACAGATGTAGGAGAAATAGATTCGTTTTTGGGAATTCATGTTGAGCGGAATTTGAATAACAGCTCGGTCGCCTTTAGTCAATCACGTTATCTAAAGGAAATTTTGAGAAAATTCAACATGAGTGATTGTAAATCCGCTGCAACACCAATTGAAAATAGTTTGAGCTCGCTGATCGTCGACAAAAACAATTTAGCCATTCAACCGTACAGAGAACTGATTGGTTGCTTAACGTATGCAACTCAAACAACTCGACCTGATTTGTGTGTATCGACAAATTATTTTGCTCGGTTTCAAAGTTGTTTTTCTGGTGAACATTTTATGGATGCTGAACGCATTTTGCGGTACATTCAAAGAACAGTTGAATTAAAGATGGTTTATCGTCGAGATGACGCAGCTGATATTCTATATGGATACACCGATTCAGATTGGGCTGGTGACAAGATTGATCGCAAATCAACATCTGGATATGGATATGGATATTTAAGGTATTCGGTAATACATTAAGCTGGTTATCGCAAAAACAACAAAATGTTAGTCTTTCATCAACTGAAGCTGAATATTTGGCTTTGGCAAAAGGAATATGTGAAGCAAAATGGTTGCGATGTTTGTTAAATGAAATTGGTCATCCATGCAACTCACCAACGACAATATTTGAAGATAATCAATCGTGCATCAAGGTAGCGGAAGAGTCACGAGAACCCAAAAGGATGAATCATATGAAGTATGAAACATATGTACGACGTGAAGTACAATTTCATTCGAGAAGCTGTTGCGAACAAAGAGATAAACTTAAAATACATTTCAACTAACGATCAGGTTGCGGATATCATGACAAAGGGGCTTGGCAGAATTTTATTCCAAAAACATCGAAACAATTTAAACTTAAATTATCTTAAATTTTTTTTTTTCTTATTTAATTTTGAATCTATTTTGTTTAAGAATCATTTAACGCAGAACTTATTTCTAAATTTATTTCCTAAATTTTTTTTTTTTAATTAAATTTGTGTTAACGAATCAAATTAAGAGGCGGTGATGGAATACTAATTTGACGTAACACAAAACATAGACTAAAACATGTTGTTTACACCAATTCATTAAATAACGTAACAACAATGAAAGTATTAGAAATCAGTGATAGCATTAAATGGACAAAAACAAATTCAAATTGTAACGACCCAAATTCCGGGGGAAATGCGTTTGCCGGATCCGGGGTCCGTTGCAAATTAGGTATGTGGAAGATTCTTACAATCTAGATAAAAACTTCCGAACTAATAATTTAAATTCATTATAATATAATTGTTAACAAACATTTTGAATTGCATGGTTTATTGTACTGAAAAATATGATGAAATATGACTTAAAATATGGTCTGTCACTACCCTGTCTGGTTTTAGAGTCTATGTCACCCTAGCTAATGACCCTTGAAACTATTGGTTCGACTAAGCCCGAGAATTCTATGTCTGGATTTAACTAATTTTAAGCATTTGATTAAATCTCGCGCTGACACTGCTGGTCTCTGGACTCACTCGTGAAGTATCGTGATTGGGTCCTTCGTTAGTCCGATTATATCTGGGTGGTCCTATGCTCTACTATCCAGGGGTGAGACGGGGTTAACTATATCTAATCAGGCCTATCGGGAATTCAGGGAGAAAAAATTTTCCCTCTAACAATTTTCTTACCAAGTAAAAAATTTCAGCATCGAGAATTTTCCAAGGAACTTTTTTTTCTACCAAAATAATTTTAAATTCGAAGTTATGCTCGAATATTGACAGTTAATGGGGAGCATAAATTAAATAAAATGAAAATAAAATTAGCAAAATAATAGCAAATGAAATAGTCTTGAGAGTTGATAAAGACATTTTTATAAAATGTAGATAGCCCATTTCATATTGAAGTGTACTTTCAGTTGCACTGTAGGGTTTTCCTCTTGTATGTTTTACTTGTTCAATAAACTAGGAGTTTGTTCGTGTGACTAATTGTCACGATTAATTTGCTGGATATATTGTGCACTAAAAAACCTAGCCGCAGCGTACAACTCAAGGTCAATTTGTGCACAGGAGTTTATGCGGAGGAAGAAAAGACAAATAATTAATAACACCGGTAAATATATAAATCTTTATAAAGTTTATTCATAAAAGCTTCAATATGTGAAGACGATAACCAATAAGTGGTTAAATCTTTAATACATTACTTTAGCTGCTGATAATCAATATGTGATTATCTAATTCTTCAATATGTGAAGAATTTCTTAAATTGTCAAATTATCTGCTTTCCTTCAATATGTGCCAAAAATAGGCAAAACTCTGGATCATTTAAGAAAACAACTAAAGGCTGTGTATAATCAATTTGTGATTATAAACAAGATGGCGGTAAAACTCGTCGGATCAGCCAAGCGATCGACTCGTCCGAGGATCGTTACTGGAATATCGGTACTCGAACGAGTCGATAAATAAGTATAAATATTTTCCGTTGCAAGTAATCTTTTTCATTATTCTGCGTAAGGGTTGCGGCGTAAACATCCCGGCCCCCTTGCAGTATTACTGTAAGAAATATTTAAAAATTCCTAAGATAACTTAACTCTATTAAAAAGGGTTGATTAATTAATGTGTCTCATTTCATTATAATATTTATTAAAGTACTTCAATATGTGCAACCATTAAAAAATAAATATGACACATAAAAACCACCTGCTGGGCAAAAAATAAAAATCTAGGTCAAAAAACATCACATTCGCAAAATTTTAGATTGTCACCTTGACGACTTTCGTAGGGAGGAGCGAAGTCACCTGCTGCAGACATGGTGATGGCGAGGACCGGAGTGGAAAGCCACTATTTGAGTGGCGTTGAGTTCATCTTGTTCTTCTGTGGCCAGTATTGCGACATTCGGCTTTCTGCATCTCTAATTACTGGCGTCAGTCTTCCGGGCGACCATCTGTCGCCCATCATTCTTCGTTTTCCGACATCGGTCTCCTCTTAACGATCAATGCTTGCGACAACTGAGGTCGGGCAGTAATTTTCCCGTGACGTCCCTCTTTGACGTGAAGACTCAGCAAACGAGGACTGGCGTGGTCGATGAAGAATTTTTTACGCAATTGGCTTCGGGCAACCTAGGTCCAGCGTGACAAAGCGGCCCAAAGTGCAGCATGGTCTTGTGCGTCGGTATAAGATATTAAAAATGTTAATATCAAGCACACAAAACAAAAACAAACCGACAAAGACATCTAGCAGTCTTTGAGAGCTGAGATTTTATTTGGCCAGGAATTGGCCTTCTGTTGGAACCATAATGGTTCATGCCATCATAAATAGCTGAGCAAGTTCTGTGGTTTGAAAAACAAAGCCACCATATATCGACAATTCATGTTGCATTTCTTGTTTTTGCATAATTGACCTCACAAAATTGGTGATTGTGATAATTCTGAGATTGAACTCAAACCTTTGAGGGAACTCTTTAAGCTCCCAAAACCACTCTAACTGACGATCATGTGAAATTTTATAAAATACGATGCGGCAGAAGAGGAGGAAGGTTTCTGTGATTTTTTTGAACAGAGACGAGCAAGATCCAGCTGAATACCATTTCTTGAGCAATAAATAAGTGACCCAAGAATATTCGACGGATACCGTCAAGAGAATTTGTGGGTATACATCACGACCTAATAGCACATCGAATTGGTCTCTATAGTAAATACTTTTGTCCGTAACAATAAGCTCTGGAAAAGCGTGCTGCAACAAAAGATCTAAGTATGTAAGAAAATGAGAGTGCTTATAGCAAGTTGAGTTGTTGGATTAATAGGTGATCCAATAAGTGCAAGCTTTTTAAACTTTGGCAGTTACCATATTTTTAAGTCCTGAGGCTTGAGCGCTAACTTTGTGAGCAGGAAGCTGAATAAGTCGTTGCAACCTCTCAGAAACGAAGAAGCTCTCAGAGTCAGAATCAATAAGTGCTCTGGCTGTAAAAAAAGATCACCGATGACAAATATTAATCATCGCGGTTCTCAGCAATATACCTTTGATGGTCGAGGCAAAACACGTTTGATAATTTTCGCTGGCACTTGCATATGCTTTAGAGACCGGCATGAATGCATTCATTCCCGTTTATGTGTCATTCACAGAAATACGAATGCCGGGATAGCACTGCGCACAAAATAGATAAAACGAAGAAATGCACCAATGCTCCAATCGAAAAGATAGCGAATGGTTGGAAGTGCGGTTGGCTGCTTTCAATAGAACACCATATGCAATAATAAATTAGCGGAATAAACTTACGTATTGCTCAGATCTAACATAATGTTTTTCTGTAAATAAAAATATAATTTGAATCATTATAATAATTTGTATTATAATGCCAGAAAACGAAACCGATTAGAAAAATCCCACTAAATTTTGCTCATGTTTCATTATTTTTGTATTATTAATATTGTTTGTAGTTTTCGGGCCTAAACGGTTTCGTTTTCCTGTCATTATAATACCTGTTGCAGAAAAATATCGCTCGAAGGCACCACTGCTAGCAGCATTGGTGTGACATATTACTTTCAGAAGTAATATGTCATTGTTATTACATATTACCGATTATTTAAAGTTATAATATTATATTACTTATTACTTGAAAATTGTAGTAATTTGTTACTAACGACTATATTACTTTTTTGCTAAGAATTAAAAGAAATGAAAGACAGAGTACAAAAACCCAAAATTTCTCTTTTTTTATACATACCTATACCGAACATTTCACATTGAAGTGTAATATCAGTTGCACTGACCATCTCAGATTTGGCTCAAATTTTGTTCTTAGATTGGTTTATTGTTTAGAAAACTTTTGAAAAAATTGAAGTAAAATTACCCTTTCTTAATTTTAAAGTTTAATACTCCAGCAACAGGTGTTTTGATTTTTTTCTTTTTTATTATTTTAATTTTTTTTTTCCGTTCCATTATCTTTCTAACGATGTAAAATGAAAAGCACGATGGTGTGCTCTTGAAGAATTCAGAAGTTATGGCCTAAAATGTGAGGTGGTAATGAATTTTCAATACAAATTCAACTAGCTAACGAGAATTACTCCTGAAAATTCATTAACACTTCACATTTTGCGCCATTTCTTCTGAACCCTTAAAGAGCACACCTTCATTTTACATCATTGGAAAGGTAATGAAACGTAAAAAAAAATTAGAGTGTGTGTCAGCTCCGACGCGCGACGAGTTTATTTCTCTAGATCGATTACCTTGGAATTTGAGATATATATAAAAGGTAAAGAGGGCGAATAAAGCATCTCTTATTTTACTAAAAGGATTGTGTACTTTTTAAATTTTAAAATATATTTATTACATATATTACATAGATTCATTATGAGGTAAATTAATGAATTTCATTAATAGTAACGTCATTATTAAATACTGTACTATTAGGTTTGTGGTAATCGTGAAAACATCGTATCAATGGTTGTCCTACATCTAGTCGTTTCCAGTGTTCTACCAGAAAGTTTCTTTCAAAAATTGTATTAAGCGCAATCCTTCACCTGTGTGATGAAACAATTAAGAATTTCCTTATATTTATATAAGGATATAAATTTGAGGAGATAAATTTGTGGAAATATTTTGTATTAAATGTCCCGTTATGTCATAGCAATAAAAATTCTAGCTAATTCTAAATCCAAAAAGTTTTATATAATTTAAATCGGTTGAAAATTCGTCGAGTTATTCAATTTGAAGTATTTCTACTTCACTACAAAATCACCAAAATGTTCTGCTTGTTCTTACTTGCGAAAAACTCAGTGCCGGCCAAACGGCATGAAAAACAACGATTTGGTGCTGTTTTTAACAGATTAATGCTTACAATTTCATATTAAATAACTCGGCAAATTTTTAACTAATTTTGGATTTATAACTAACCAAGCTTTTATATTATTATCAATTATAATAAAATCGCACTTTAATGCAAACTACTCGTATGAGCAACAACGGCTACGATGTGAATGCACCTATATTAAAACACACACAATTTTTTGTTGTGCTGTGGCTAGCTGAACATAAAAAGAGAAAATAGAGAGCATCAATGAATTTAATGAAAATCTCGCTGGCACTAGCTGGTGAAAAGAAAACGACCAAGCAACACGTGGCATCGAGGATGATTTCATACAAATTTATGCATTTTAATTAAATATACTTACTGTTAAAATTTCGAAAGAAAAATTTGCTGTAGCATAAATATAATATTCTAAAACTTATTTCATAAAAATCGGCCCAGTATTTTTGGAGTTTTACAAAAATTTTCAATTCAATTTTATGCAATAGCATATTGCTGCTGTGTGTATTTTGTTGGTATTTCTCTGCTATGAGTATGTATTTTGTTGGTATTCCTTCGTTGTTGGTATTGATACTTGATTGTTTAGATAACGCTCGATTTCACTCGCTATAAATTTTCATACCGCGAGCAATATATGAGATCGATTTTAAAGGAGTAAACTCCAAAAATTTTAAAAACATGAAAAAGAGAAAAAAATTAAAGCATCTATTGCTGGCATAGTATAAATTATTGAAATTAAGAATGGGTAATTTTGAAGCAATTTTGTCAAATGTTTTATATTTCTTCCTTAAAATAGAGGAAATAACCTTTCCAATGATACTTTATTTGCGAAAATCGGATTTAAATTCACTGTGCTACGTTGTCTCAAAATATACCCTATTTTGGCATTCGCATGGCTGTGGGTCCGCGAAAAAAATTCTTTAAATCTCAAACTCTGGAGTTGGTTTTCTAAACAATAAGCCAATCTGAGAACAAAATTTGATCCAAATCAGAGATGGTCAGTGCAACTAATATTACACTTCAATGTGAAATGGGCGATATATTTTGTATCTTCCCAGTCGGAAAGTAGGCGAGCACCTCTTTAAAGCGATCTATCTTTTCTTATTGCCTCAAAAGCGATGTGTTGAAATAAATCTGTCTCCATATCGACATCCGTATCCTTCCTTCATTGCCAAAAGAAGGTACTCGGATTCTGGACTAACCCCTTCTTACGTGCTCGAAGATGTGACGAAGGGATTCATACCCTTTACGTAGCAGCTCCATACAAAAAAAGATAGGAAGTGAAGGGGTATGATCTGCCGTGTTCATCTCCTAAGATATAAGTGCCTTTTTTCAATACTTGAGGCAATAAGAAAACATAGATCGCTTTAGAGAGGTGTTCGCCTACTTTCCGATTGGATTCTTCTTGATTGAGAGCAGAAGAGTAATTCACTTTTGGATGTTGTAATTTACTTTCACCAGTTATAAATATCAAACGACATCAGTTTGTCCAACGCTTGATTCTTTAAAGAGAGTTATAAAGGGTAGTTAAATTTTAAGGGCCGATGTTGAATGTGAACCACACCTAAACGTCAAGTTTTTTCTGCATTTCATTTGACATTTCTCAATTTCAGACTTACTCAATTTGAACCATGGAAAGATACACAATCGTGCAATGCGTTAAAGTTATTCAGGCTTATTATGAAAATGGGCGTTCAAATCAAAATGCATATCGTGCACTTCGTGATTTTTTCGGTCAATTTAATCGTCCAAATCGTGCAAAGTCGTGCAAAACTTTGAGCAAACCGGGTCTGTAGGAGATGTGAAAACACCAGTGCATGCTCGTACAACTCGTACTGCAGAAAATATTGCTGCTGTTCGCGTTAGTGTGGCTGAAGAGCCGTCAGGCAGTTACTGTGATTGGTGTTCGCTATCGTGAGATGATAACGAACTTTTTATGGCCCGAATTGGAAGATATGTGGTTTCAACAGGACAGTGCCACTTGCCACACAGCTAACGAAACAATGGCTCTTTTGCGAGGCAAATTCAATGGCCATGTTATCTCACGTGGTGGCGATTGTTGGGATCCTCCCTATGAGGATACCCGTAGGTTCTTCCCTGAACAATCCTACCAACTCGTCCTTATCAAAAAAAATACTCACGAGTAGCATTAACGCTAAATATTGTCCAAGTGCAAGCTACAGTAAATAAAATACCATAAATGCATGCAATTACAACAATAAAATATTAATTAAAAATGCTGTCAATGCATTTTGCGCCCAATGCAGAAGGCAAAGCGGTATCAGTTTATTTCTTACGGTGAGACAACAACAACACAACGGTGCTACGGCTTGTTATTTAAGCTGGTCTCTGGGTACCGGCTGCATTTTCATGCACTTGAACTTGGCATTGACTTTGAATTTATTAAGTTTGTTGTATGGCACCAGAGGTAGTGCCTACAAAGATGCATTGATTTAAGTCTTGCATTGGTTTTAATAGTTGTGACTCAGTGGCGCACAACATTCCTCCGCCCTTTGGAAAAGAAAAAATTATTGTTAAAGACCTAACAATCATTTTTTCGTTGCTTAGATGTTTATTGTCTACTGTCTATTTTTGTATTGTATTTAAAATATACATATAGACATCTTTTCCTTTCCTGTTTTTTTTCTTATCGGTGTATACTTTGAAATTAGTTAACTTTTGACTTATATATTCTTACTTAGTTGTTCTGTTTTGATCTCTTTACATTTTAATTAAAGTTGTATTTAAAGTGTACGTATATATATCTTTTTCTTGTTCTTACTCTAGGCAATTAGTGTTATTGGTAGGTCGATATACTATAAATAATAGTTTTATAAATAATTCTCATAATAGTGGCTCTTTTTTGCTTTCTTATTATTTTTTTCTCATTTTTACTCTTTTTAATCGTGGCTCTGTTTGTTTACTTATTGATTGTTTTTGTGTTTTTTTTTTCTTCTTTTTTATGCGGTGTTGCATTTCCTTTTTCTTTTCATAGCTAATTAAATACATGACTATAAAAATTATACAAAAAAACAAACTAAAGGTAAGCTATCCAATGTTGAGCAGCTTACCCGTTCTTCCGGAACTTGACTTCTAGCTGTCGGTGATGATGATTTATTCGTGTGGCTACAGGCGTCTGGACCTTTGTCGTGTTGTTCATTGGTTGGAGCTTTGTGTAAAAATTTTCACCCGGCGCGATAGTGGTTGTACTTGTTACCATCATTCGAGCGATTTTATGGTATAGTTTGCGTTGCGCCAAAATGTTGGTAGTTGGTACCCAAAAATGTTGGGAATTTCTCTTGATACCCTTATCCACTTATCCCAAGATGTTGTGGAGGTTGGCTATATACTTTAACAATTTTTCGGGTTACTCTGCTTTTAGATTTCAAAGGAATCACGCTTTGAGTACCGCTCGTTGAAAATAGAATCGTGTTACTTACTTGAGCCGAATAGTTTTAGGCGTAAGTACACTCCGTCAAATCATCCTTCATCTTAAAAGTTTTAGCTTATTCCCAAAATATATTGGATCATCATATTCCCGACTACAACTGTATTGGCTGACTGCTTCCCTTTGCACAGTGACTGCTTTACTAATTGCCAGTATGACTCAGCTCTCATTTATTACTGTTTCAGAAGTTTTCAAAATTTATTTGGTTGCCTTGAAACTTCCTGCTGTCCGCCTGACCCTTCGTGTATGTCATGCACCACACTCTCGTTACTTCGACTATGTTTACCCCTCTCTTCATTACCTCCGTATCAGGATTGGATGTCCCACGATGATCTTCTCTGTCGCTCGCTTCCTTTTGTTTTAAACGGCTATACTCCTTACATAATAAATTTTCTTAACTTGTATTTCTTCTAATTGTTCATATACTATTTCTTAAATACTAGGTTTTCCGTTCTTACAAATGCTGCAAATACTCTATGATCGACCTTCTTACATATTTATTTCTTCTTACGTACTGTTACTTATATTTAATTGTTAAGAGGATTTTTTTTTTTCCTCTTAATTTCATTATCATCGTAATGAGTAGGCAAAGGACAAACATTGTTCATTGACCTCTTCGACAATTCAATGCTGGTTCTTTCATCTATAATTCTGCGTTTTCCAGTGAGTGAAACGCGTTTTCAAAGTTAAACGGCTTAAGAAAAGAAAGCCGTTTACTACTTTCAGAATTTATTTGATTAATAATTTAATTTCGTTTTATTAACTCTTTTGCTTAGTTTTTAAATTATTGTTATTTATTCAGCAATCTGTGTTTTCTCTCTTATTTTTCTCTGAGTGCATTATTTCGTTTGAACTTAATTTTTTTTTCTCAAAATTTTAATGAAAATAATTTTTCTTTCTTTCGCTCTATTATATGCGAATTTTCTTTTCACTTTATTCTTAAAATTCAGTTTTCTTTTCTTTTAATTGTAAAAGTATGATACTGTGGGTGTTTGTTTTGTAGGAAAAGAGCAAACATTGTTCACTGTTCAATGCTGGCTCTTGCGTCTACTATACTGCGGGTTTTTTTTTTTTTTTGTTACGTAAAAACGCGCTTATTTATTTATTCAAAAGTTAAACGACTCAGGAAATGGAGGTCGCATATTCGTGTTAATTTTTAATATTTACCGATATTTACTTATTTCCCTCTTTTCTAATTACTTTCCCAAGATTTTGACAAACTTCTTTTTTTTTCTTTATTTCCCTTTTAATTCAATTTAATTTCATTGAACTATTTGCCTGCAATATTAATTACCGCTTCGTGGTTCCTACATATGTTTTTTCCTGAGTGTATTATTTAATATGACCTATTTCTCCACTTATTAAAACTCGACTTTCCCCATATGTAAGCATTTGTTTTTTTCTCCTTTTTTTTTTTTTTTATTATTGCAGTTGAAACTGTTTTTGTCCACTAATGGAAATGAGGTCACTCAACTCCTTGATTTTAATATTATACCGCATATTTTGAAATCATTTCCTAGTGATAGCTTGCGTTTCTTTCTTTTTCCCTTTTTTTTTTTTTTATTATTATACGGTATTGTTTTGCAGTTTAAATGAAGTAAAACTGCTAATTTTGCGGAAGTATTTAGTTGATAGTTGCATTTCGTAACTCTGCGCAGTTTATTATTATTTTATTTTGCCTAACGAAACTGCAGCTTTCGCAAAAATGTTACTATAAAACATTGCAATGTTCGTGGGGTATTTTAGTTAACCATCGTTCTTATACAAACTACGTTGTTTTTATGATTACGTCGTATTCATTGTTCAGGAACATTGGCATGGAATACATTCTATAGGTTCGGTATTGATCATCTTCTGGTATTGGTATTTTAATAGCTAGCATTAGTTTTCCGTTTCCCGGAAACACCTTTACCCTCGCTGTTTGGTGAATCTCGAAGGAGTTCCATAAGAAATTCGCTGCCTTCCCTGACAGCTTGAGTTCTTTCATCTTCGCTTGCAGTTCCGAGCTTGTTATTAATAGTGGGTTTAAGTTCTCTTTGTACAAATCATCTATTTTTGCCAATTCTGTCCACTGTCTTCCCTGTACCTTTGTCAGATTTGCTTCCACCCTTGACTGTACTTCCATGATTTTCAGCATGTATTTCATTTCTGTCAGCTGTCTTTGCTCGTTCATTTCTATTGTTTTTTGCTCCATAATTGTATTATTTAGCTCCGTTTACATTCTTTCAACGTCGTCGATAACTGCTAACAATGGTTTGGCTAACTTGTTGTAGTTATTTTCCATGACCGTTACCTGGTGGTTCATTACCTTGTATGTCTCCGTCTCCCTTTGCTCCAGATGATCATACACATCATCGGTATGTTTCTTGTTCATTACGCCGAAGGCCCAATTGAACGCCTCTCCCACGAAGTCCAACGACCTTCTTGTGCGCCAGTGACGGAATGTTGTCTCTATATTCTTCTCGTTCTGCTCTAGTGTATTCAATATTGATGCTGTTTGTTTAAACGTGGCTTCGCATGACTCTAAAAATTGCTTGGACACCGTTTTCCACATTATTTGGATACACATCTCCCCTGCCTTGTCTTGATATTTCCTTGTTGCGCTAATAAACGGCTCTATTTTTATTGGCTCGAATGCGGTTAAAACTGTCCATGCATCCTGGTAAAATACCGTCTGTCGTACCTCCTCAAAGAATATTACAGTTTCCTCTAAATGTGTTATCTCCACTTGTTGTGCCCATGCAATAATGATGTATGCCCCAAGTAATAATACTTTCATCATTTTTACTCCTTCAAAAAAAAAAAAAAAATACAAAAACTGTTTCATTTTCACCATTTAATTCTCGTCCTATATATATATTTCTTATTAGCCCCCAACTTCTCATTACTATACTTATTCTTACTCCCTTATTTACTACGAAATATTACTCTTCTTTATACTCCCCATTGCAATTTGTAACTTTTTCGTTTTTCCCCACGGTCTGTATTTTTCACTTGTCTGTTCCCTGTTTTTCCCAGGCAAGTACCTTTTATTTTTCCTCTGAATGAACTATTTTAGTTACCCTACTTCTACATTATTCTTAACTTTCTTTAATAGAAATGTTCCTTTTCCTCTGGATGCACAATTTGAAATTGGCTTTCAAACTCATTCTTTATTAAGAAATATTATTTTTTCCTCTTATTGCAATTTATTAATGTTTCATGACTTTCCCATGGTTTGGAAATCATATCTATCCGTCACTTTTTCTCTATATAATTTTTTGTTTCTTGATTTCCTCTTGGTCGGCAAGCATCACCGTCTGTTTGTTTTGTTTTTATAATCTTCTTCACTTTTTCATAAAATTTCCTCGTTCTCCCTATCGTGCATACTTATTCTTATACAATTACCCTGCTGCGGTATATTCATTTTCTTAATCTTTCTTTTAATTTAATTTCCTCCTCGATTTTTTTCTTTACTTATCTTTATTTTACTTAATCCTATTCCGCAATTATCCTCAAATTTCATTTATCTTCATTCTCTTACGTATTATTCATTATTCGCCAATTTATTTCTTTATTATTTTTTTATATTACTTATTCTTTTTCCTTTTATTTAATTTTAGTATTTACTTTTTATTAGTTGCTATTTCTTCTATATCTTATTTATCTTCGATTCCCATTTATTTTCTTAGTTGCTATGAAACAATTTGAGTAAATTATTATGTATCTTTTTTGCTTTACCCTTAATCAAACTTCGGTTGTTACTGCGCTTCTAATGCCTACCACATCGTATGCCCCTATTCATATCGGTGAAAATTTGTTTTTCCTACCCTGATTTTTCATTAGTACTTTATCCCTGACTTTAAACTCTACTGGATTTAAAGTACTATCATATTGTTTTTTAGATGCCTCTTTTGCACGTTCCTGATTCTGCCTAACCAGCTCATGTGCTCTTTGGATCTGCTACTTTAATACCTTTGAAGGATCCTCGGCATTATATACCGGTCCACATTTGCGTTTCAAATTGGTCGGCATTTCGGAATCAAACCCGTACAATGTTCGAAAAGGTGTTTGCTTTGTTGATACGTGTACTGTGTTGTTATGCACATGCATCGCACTTGCCAACCATTGATCCCAATTCGACCCATCTTCTTTTGCGAAACTTCTCAAATATTCAGCTAATGGCCTGTGGTTCCTCTCTAGTGAACCATTTGCTTGCGGATGGTATGGGGTAATATGCAA
The DNA here is from genome assembly GCA_914767935.1 of Coremacera marginata. Lineage (NCBI taxonomy): Eukaryota > Metazoa > Arthropoda > Insecta > Diptera > Sciomyzidae > Coremacera > Coremacera marginata. The sequence goes on from OU612046.1 coordinate 118,207,334, forward strand.
TTTCTTTATACCTAACATTTTATTCGCGTCCGAGAAAAGACGTGAAATAAAGTTTGACCCGTTGTTGGTTATTAACACCCTGGGCACATTGTGCCGAGTCACAATCTCGTTAAAGAATGCTTTTGCCACGGTGCTCGCCTCCGCATCTGGTATTGCAACACATACCATGTACTTTGAAAAATCGTCTTGGAATGTTAATATATATTTATTACCGGATACTGTCTCTGGCAGGATACCCACCATGTCCATATAAACTTTATCGAATGGTCGGGTTGGTGAATCCGTCAAGACCATCGGTATTTTCGTTAACCTAGAACTTTTGTTATTTATTTGCTTCTGCATTCCTTTCCACCTGTATTATTTTCTTATTCTTTACATATTCTTTTATTTGCTTCTGCATTCCTTTCCACCTGTATTATTTTCTTGTTCTAAAAAGTGTTTTCAAGGCTCCCTGATGGCCTCCTAAGGGTGAATCATGAAAATCTTTCAGTATAGTTGCTATTTGTTTTGGGTTCGTTATAATTTTTCCTTTCTGCTCTACAGCTACTGATTCTTCTTCCTGTGTATTTTCAGTCTCTGGGGTATTGTCTACTTTACCTTCCTGCTCGTGGCCTCTGGCTTTTGACCTCGTTCGTTCCTACTTAACGCGTCTGCATTTTAATTTCTTTTTCCCGGTTTATATATTATTTCAAAATCATACTCTGACATCTTGTGTCTAAATCTTGCTAATCTTGATGTCTGATCTTTCAGATTTGCTATGCCTCTCAGGGGTTGGTGATCCGTGTAAATTCTGAATGGTCTACCTTATAAATATGCTCTAACATTTTTTGTTGCCCATACGATTGCTAAAAATTCTTTTTCTATTGTCGAATACCTTTTTTCTGCGCTGTTTAATGACCTGCTTGCGAATGCAATTGGCCTGTCCTCTCCTACTTCACCCTGTGATAAAACCGCTCCTATCGCTTCCCCACTTGCGTCAGTCGTTAGTAAAAATGTTTTCTCAAAATCGGAATAAGCTAACACGGGCGATGAAGTTATAGCTTCTTTTATCTTTTCAAATGCTTCTTGACATTTTTCTGACCATTGAAACTTTGTGTCTTTCTTCAGTAAACTGTTTATGGGGGATGCCAATTGTGACATATTCTTTATAAATTTTCTATAATAATTCGCTAGCCCTAGAAATGCTTGAACTTCCTTTCTATTTTTTGGTATGGGATTATTTTTCACACATTCTAACTTTCGTGGGTCTGATAAGGCCCCCAACTCTGAACATTTGTGCCCTAGGTAGGATATCTCTCTACAAAGAAATTGACACTTTTCCGTATTTAACTTCAAACAATTTTCCCTTAGCCTCTGAAATACTTGCACTAATCTTTCTTCGTGCTGCTGCAAGTTTTTGCCATAAATTACTACGTCATTTAAATATACAAAACAATCTATTCCCTGTAATCCCGTCAGTATATGATTCATCAATCTTTGAAACGTGACTGGAGCTCCGGTGAGTCCAAATGGCATTCTATTAAAATCGTAGTACAATAGAACATTTTTATGATTTTGCGCTATGAACAACTGAAAATGGTAATTTATCAATATTTTCACGAAAAAATTGCATTTTCACAAGGCCAAAACTGCCTGAAGGAGCGTTCCAATGCTTTTGCGATGTACTAGAGAGTTCTTAGCTACATCTTGGCTACAATTTAGGTCTTAGTATTGGATCGAAAATCTCAATGGTTTGGCTGTTATAGGCCAAAATATCCAAAAAAACGTGACATAAGTCTGAGAAAAAACTGCAAGTCAAAATCTGGAAGCTCGATTTTCACCGTAGACGTATGGTCTAGTGGACTTTTTTGCTCATTACAATCCCAAGAATCAGAAACGCGAAGCGCCTATTAAGATGTTTTTCCTTCCATACTAATCGCCCCACCCTAATCTACAGTGTCCTAATTGATCTAATATTTCATCAATTCTTGGGATTGGAAAAACTTGTTTAATGGTTGCGTCATTTACTTTTCTAAAATCTATGACTAACCTCCACTTTTTCTTTCCATCACTTTCTGCTTTCTTTGGCACTAGTAATAATGGCGAATTCCAAGGTGACTTGGTTGGCCTAATTATATCATCTCTCAAAAGCTATTCTACTCGGTTTTGAATTTCCTCCCGGTGAGCTTAAGGTAATCTATACTGTTTCTGATGTATTGGCGGCTGGTCTTTCTAGACCTGAATTTCGTGTTTTAAAACAGGAGTATATGATAATTTATCTCCTAACAGGAAAATATCATGGTATGACTTTAATAAACTTTCTATTGAGGACCGCTCCTCTGTATTTAAATTCATTTCCAATTTAACTGTTTCTCTTAATTTTTTAATTCGTTCTCTAACGTTTTGTTCCCTTACGCTGTATATCGTGGGATTATTTGTTTTATAGATATTAAAATTCGAAAATGCGAGTTTATAATCTCTCGGTATGGTCGTATCCCTTTCCGTTGCATTCAAAACTGATACGCAGGCTGTATTGTTAACCACGTTGGTTAAACTTTCTCCTAAATAAACTCCTGGCTCAATTTCTTGCTTATGTAGTACCATTACCGGAATCCTGGTATTCACTTTTATTCTTACTATTTTCGCGGTTCGCGCTTTAATCTTTATTTCTTCATTATAATTAACTAAATGTTTGGCCTCTCTAAACTCTTTTTCTTGCCTTGTAGCAATTTAATTATTTTTCCCATGTTGTCATATATTGTGACTACTTTTTCTCTTGTATCTATTATACTTTTTTTCCATAAATTATCTCTTCCTAATATTCCATCTGCAGGCAATCCTTGTTCTAGTGCCACCACGTGTAACTTAAAACTTAGATTCTCAACTCCGCTATATGAAATTTCTACAGCCCCCAATGTCTTTTTGAAGCCTCCGAACGCTCCACTTAAATCTCTTATTTCCTTGCTCCTATTCTCAATTGTTTTTAATGCATTTTTCTTAACCAAACTCGTGTCTGCTCCGGAATCTACAAGTAGAATGAGTCGTCCATTTATAGCATCCTTACAAGGAATTTCTACAAACACATCATTCACTTTGGAGACGCCAAAACATTCACCCCTCTTATTCGCCTACATGGTCAGATTTCTGTGCCAACAATAACTTGGCTTATTCTTATTAAACATTTTTATCGTATCCCTTAATGTCTCTTTAACTTTACCTATTATCATTTGAAGTATCGTCCTAGCCTTTATTTTCTGCTGTTTCTTTTACCTTTCTTAACATTTCCCCCACATTTATCATATTCATCACATACAGAATAATTTGCATGATAGTTATCATGTTATAAAAAAAATTGTTCGCTGTTGCTTTCAACAACTCTACTGTTTCTTCTAACTCTGAGCTTACACTCCCCTTCTTCCAATTTAGATACACTTTAACTTCTACTGGCTTAGCTATACAGTCCTTTACACTTCCTGGATGGGCTAACTCTTCCGTTGCTTCGACCGGCTGAGGTGTACAGATATTTACAATCCCTTTGGATGTCAAATTCTCTGTCACTATACTCTCTATTGGCTTGGACGTACAGATATTTACAATCTTTTCACACGTCGAATTCTCTGTTACTGTCCTTAACGGCCTTACTCTCTTATCTACGGGCTCCCAGCTTAATGGCCTTTGCTGGGTCCTTGGAAGTTTCCCTATCTGTAAACCTGATTTTTCTTCGCGTACCAGTCTCCTTCCGTATGTCCTGTTTTGTTACACCAGTTACATTGTTTTACCGATCTTTGCATCCTACCGAAACTATTGCCCCCGTTATCTCTAAATGGGTTTCCTGTCTGGCCTCCTCTATCACCATTACTCTCAAATCTCTTCTCTTGAGTTTGCCTGTTTCTAGGTCTGAATTCCTGGGCACACTTCCACCCTTTTTCATGACTATATTCCTGGCATTTCTCACAGTATGGAGTGTTCTTTCTCGTCAAACACGCATCCCTGGTATGCACCAATTTCCCACAGAAAGAACATTTTATCCAGGCCCTAGCATCCTTGTCCGGCAAACCTTGATTCCGGTTGTTCCTACATGGATAGGAACTCTCGACCTTGGTTACCCTGTCTGTCAAACTCCCGCGTTTCATCTACTACAGCATACACCGGCTTCCGTGTCGTTACCCCGGACCCATACTGACCTGCGCTCCTCAGCATATAGTCTATCTCGGCCGCCTTAGTCACTAGCTCAGCTAAATTCCTGCCCTCCATAGTCAATACTACTGGTTTCAAGCTTGGGTCATTCAATCCAACCCTAAAAGCCGTCACCACCGCTTTATTTAATTGACCCAACAAACCTGCCTCTGCACCTATACAATCCATTCCTCTTGCTTCTATGGAACTCAGTCTTCTTGCATATGCTTGCAACTTTTCCCCTGGCTCTTGTACACATTTTGACAATTCCATCAAAATTGAATTGTACGTAGTCTCCCTTAGGTAGTTAGACTTGATTAAGAGAAACAATTCTTCAATGTCTGCAAATTCTCTTCCCCTGCATAACTCAAAGACCTCCCCGTGTAACCTCAACTTTATACATTCTATTACGCGTGGTAATTCACTAGAACTGAACGATTTTATCGCAAGATCGCACCCTTGAATGAACCTATAAACCTCCGTTGGTGAGTCGGTTCCCGAGAACAAGGGAACCAGATTGTTAACTGTCTTCGCTATTGCGTTTAAATTCATGGTGCTATCTTTTATTTCTATATTCTCGTAGATAGGCCCGCCTTCGTACGTCTCTATGTCTGCTGCCTCTTTATGATGCAAAGAACTTTCTGTTACTAACTTTAATTCCTCCTGAAAATGCCTATTCTGTACTTGTAATTCCCTAATCCTAGCATTCGCCTGTTCAACTGTTTCAAAATCTACTCTAGCCTGTTGGACAATTAGTTTCTCTACCAACTCTGTCGATATGTCTCCCCTTTGTAACAACTCGCGCAACCTTTCGTTTTCCAAATCTAGCTCCTCTGCTCTACCTATTCTGCTATTCTCAGTTGCTGCTCCTCGCTTAATTTCGTTCTAAGAGCCTCAAAGTCTCTCTTATACTCCTCAAACCTATTTGCTTGAGCAATACTCTTGTGCTCGTGATACTTGTCTACGAAATCAAATACTACGTCCACCTCCTCTACTTTTGTTAAATTTTTCCCCACCGTATGTGATTGTAGCAGCGCGAAATTATCCTTGTTTGATATCACTACTCTTTCTCTGACACACAATTTTTCTAAAAATCTGTCCAATTCTCCTAGAAGATCTAAAGAAAGAAAGAAAGAAAGAAGGTATTTCTTCATCACTAGTGTAATCCATCTAAAACAACGCAAGCTAAAAACTACTATGCTCTTCTCGCACACTGTGCTGAGGCGTTCCCTAATCAATCAATTGTAATTATCGTTAACTTTGTTCCTTATTCTTTCCTTATTTACTCGTTTGTATAGCTTAATTTACTTTTCTTCAACTTTATTCTACCATTAGGTTACGAGGGCGCCTGGCAATGTAAAACCAATTTTGTCAGTTCACAATAGTAAAAACAAAAGAAAATTTATCTTTTTTCATAATTCATTTATTTATTTCTTGATTCAAATATTCATTACATCCAATACATAATTCTCTCATAATCCATAAAAACATAAAAATTATTTTTATTTTCTTTCATAATACAACACGATACATTAATTCATTCAATCAGCTGCAAGTAGTCCTAGTTTACAGTTAAAAAAATTTTTTCTTCAACTTTCTTCCTCTGTTTTTGTTTCCATTCTTTCTGTGTGATTGGTCCCGTTGGTTCCAGGTTCCTCTTCATCATTGGGTTTAGCTCTAAAAAGAATATCTATTTCTCTTCTTTTTTTTCTGTAGTTATATAAAAAAATTTTTTTTTCTCTGAAGATCACCTTCACTATTTTAACTGGTTGCGATCGGACGTGGAACACAACACTACTTCGCTAAAAACATTTAACTCAAAACAATTCAACTCAAAAAAAAGTTTTTTTTTTTTTAAATATTCTTTCAATTTATTTTTCCTTTATCCTAAAAAAAATTTAATTTTTCCAAAATATCCTTGCTGTTCCCTTGAACAACAAAGGAACCTACTAACTGACTCACAATTATCCTTCTTCAAAACATCCTTGCTGTTCCCCTGAACAGAAAGGATCCTACCGGCTGCGCTAAACATGTTGGGATCCTCCCTATGAGGATACCCGTAGGTTCTTCCCTGAACAATCCTACCAACTCGTCCTTATCAAACAAAAAAAAAATACTCACGAATTACATTTATGCCCGCGGGCATAGCTGTACATCGTGAGGTTACCTTGAGTTTTTATAGGCAGGGTAGCTGCCAGAACCTAGGCAGCCGCGAGGTTGTCGGAAGGGTGCAGTGGGTATTGTAATGGCTCACCAGCCAGCAGTATACTTACTCTTATTGAGTGCTTTCGTGATCCTGGTTCCCAAGGAATAATTCCGCAAGGGTTATATTTGTATTTAGGAGTTTATTGTTTTGATCTGCAACAACGGGCTGCTTCTAGTTAGCAAGCTTTTTAAAAAAACTCTCTTTACAACTTAAAAGCACTGATATTTATAACAAATATCTGGCTGGCTCAATCTTTACATTCTTACTTAATTACTTAGTTGACAGTTTTTTGTCACATACTTTAATTTGACTTACATACTAATTGGCTAATTGTAACACTTGTTTAATCTACAAGGTATTTCCCCATAACTTGGCCGAGTTTCAAGTTATGCGGAAACGTTCTTATGTTTAACATATGTGAAATGCTCAAGTTGCATTTCACTAGTCATGTTTTTATTTTCAAAAGGCGGAACTCTTGTTACGCTAAATATTGTCCAAGTGCAAGCTACAGTAAATAAAATACCATAAATGCATGCAATTACAACAATAAAATATTAATAATTAAAAATGCTGTCAATGCATTTTGCGCCCAATGCAGAAGGCAAAGCGGTGTCAGTTTATTTCTCACGGTGAGACAACAACAACACACTGGTGGTGCTACGGCTTGCTATTTAAGCTGGTCGCTGGGTACCGGCTGGTAGCACGCGACGAGCTTAAACTGTTTTACGAATAGTTGTTGACCGTTGAACTTCTTTCTTCGGGGTTATTTGAAGGAAAAGGTGTACGTCGATAAGCCAGCAAAAATTCAAGAGCTAATGGATGAGATAATTCGGCACATTAACGGCATAGAACCTGACGTATGCCTCAGAGTCATCGAAAATTTGGACCATCGGATGGAGGTCGCGGTGGCCATTTGGCCGATATTTTGTTCCATACATAATTGAACCATACCAATATTATCATAATAAAAAGAAATGACAATAATTATCTAAATAATTTGTGTTTTATTCAAAATCAACATCGGCCCTTTAAATTTAACCACCCTTTAGTTGGTCGACCACCACCGGGTACTGGATTAATTTTTCTTTTGTTCAATGGCTATATAGTAGTGAAAAAAACTATTTTTTAAAAAAATATTTATTCTCTGTCAAAAAATTTTTTGTTTCTGTCACGTTATACTGCTTATTTAAGTTGTTGACGCAATTTTTTCCACTCAAATAAGACACAATATTTGAGGAACTCAGAGCAAAATAAGTATATTTATAACACGAGTGTTCCTACTGTAGGGGTATACAATTTTTATTACAACGTAATGCCCAAATAGAGGCGAGGCAGGAATAGAAGAAAGTAGAAAATTCTTGACCAAAATCCTCACTTGAGACTATTAAGCCATATATGATCTATCCGTAAGAGGTCTATATATTTATCTCATTTGTAGTATTGGTGAAAGCGATTATAACCACACCCGTATTCTGTGATGTCAGAAGGTGATGTCATAAAAAAAACATATGTTTTTTAAAGATTGCATCAGTCTTCAAAAGCACTTATGTACGGGAATCCAAAGAAAGGTTTCGTCATAGATATTCTTTACTAATACTCTATTGCACATTCACCTTATTATGAAATGTGCTTTTGTGTTAAATTCTTATATTTTGGATTGATAAACGCAAAATTAATCCAATTTTTCTCGCGTAATTTTATTCACGATAGGTATCTTTTCTTTTGGAAAAAAGTTTTCATTTTGTAACGTTTTTAACAATACCTATTTTGGGAAAGTTCTATGGGAAATTTTTTTGCCGATAAGCCTGAATGTGCAATCTGCCTGCTCGTTGATCGTGTGCCGTAGTAGGGCGCTCTATGCTACCGATGTCGGACGTGGTAATCCCCACATATTCCCACTCGATTAAAATATCTAAGCTTATAAATCTACAAATGAATTATGCAAATGGTTCGGAATTTTCCCAAATATTTTATTTCGTTCGAAAGGTCACAAAATAGGACTATGTGTGAAAAATTATTTCGTGGATATGTTCACCGCGACTATTCCGTAAATATCTCACTCTACCGGCCTTATTTTCTATAAAATTTTGCAGTATGGCCTCCGGAATGGTCCGAATCACCGATTTAATATTGTTTTTCAAGTCTAGAATTGTCTTCGGATCATTCACATAGACTTTATCCTTCGTGTAACCCCACAGAAAAGTCTAACGGTGTTAAATCGCAAGACCTGGGCAGCCAAGTTGAAACCACATATCGTCCGGACCCTGAGCTTCAACCTCCGACACAAAAAAAGTCCTCCAACATAGTGTGGTGCCGCTCAGATTTGATATTTTCGGTGTTTCCGTCCTTATCTTAGAAAAAAAAAACGGTTTGATGATGCCTCCGACCCATAAACCGCACCAAACAGTGGCTCGCGGTGGATGCATTGGCTCTTCGACCCATAAACCGCATTGGCTTCTCCACGATCATTTGTGGATTATCCGAGCCCCAGATACGGCAGTTTCCGCCGAGGTGGAAATGAGCCTCATCCGAAAAGATTTGCAGAAAATCATCATCTTCAGCAATCATTTGCAGGGCCCATTCAGCGAATGTACAACGGTGTGTATGGTCACGAAGCAACAGCTGCTGCATCAATTGGACTTTATACGGGTGTAACTTCAAGTCCAAGCGCAAAATTCGATGCATGGAAGTCGTGGAAATGGCTAATTTTTGCGAACGATGGCGAATAGACATTTTGAGGGTGTAAGGTACTCAGAAGTAGAGTACAAATTCTAAAATTTGGTCATTTCACTTAATCGCTTTTACTTATTAGGTTATTGCACTCTATATTTTATTAACTTGCACACATAATTATGTCAACAGTTGCTTTTTAGTACTTTATATTATCACACTCAATTTATTATGTAATTCATTGTATTCACTGTTATTATATTCACACTTTAGAACATTTGCTTTGTTTACATTTTTTCACACAATCACAACATATGTTAAGTTCACACAGTATTGTTATTTATTTTGTTAAACTAAAATACCGTTATCCTTCTATAAAAACAGAAGGATTGTGAAAATAAAGTCATAAAGTTTCTAGCTCAAAACAATTGATGTATTCTTAATCAACTAAACTTCAAAATAAGCTCAGTGCACCTTTGGTGTCGGCTGCCAATATTTTAAATTAAAGCTTAAAATATATTAGAGCCTCTAGCGTTTTTAAAGCCCTGGACAATTATTAGGCGGGTCCAGAATATTAAATTCTATTTTTTGAAACGCGCTACATTACATGGCGATCCTGCCAAATTCGTTCTCGGACATTTTGCCGACGGCATCACAAAGCGTGCCAGAGTACATACCGACCGGCATAAACGCAAGCGCACTAAGGTACTACCGTCAAGCTGTGACAACCAGCAGCCGAAAGTGTTAACGCTGGACGAATAAAAATATAGAGGAACGATTGACGAAAACACCAGTGACAGAAAAGCCGAAACATAAGTGCTGTGGCAAAGTCGTAAAATTACGCAGAGGTATCGCGGCCAGATTAAGGATAATAAACCACGATCCGCCACCACCATGGCACCACGCAAGTATGATCTGGCGTGAAATTGATAACCTGGTGTGGGAGCTAGAGAGTCATTTTATTAACAAAAATAAAACACTGAATATGCGTTATTAAACATTTTTTTTATATTTGCACATTATTATATTTTTGAATTATTAAAACTATAAACAAACGGAATTTATTTATAAAAATTTTTTTATTTTTCAATTTACATTCTATACATTTTTTTTAACACACAAACAACCTTTTGTCTATATGCTTAATTTTTTTTATATATTCACTTTTCGCGGCGTAAACTTTGAATATACATTTACAAATATTGATTTTAAAAAACAAACCATTTTACCTTTTTTAGATATTAAACACCGATACTTTTTTATTAAAATACTCGAAACAAGAAAAATTACGCACTTGATAATTAACACGCTACCGACATTTGCACTAAACTGACGTTTTTAATCCTTTCTCTTTTGCTTATTCGCACTCAATTAGCGCATGCACTTGTTGCGTCGTATTAAGTTCCACATATATTCCACACAACACAGGGTGTTTCAGAGAAACAATATTTTTGTAACTTTGATATATTACAAAGGTATTCATGTTTTCTGAATGGAAACTATAAAAAATAATATTTTATTATTGGAAAAACTAAAAATTAACTTAAAGAAAAGCAAAAACATTGTATTTTCAGGAATATTTTTAATGAAGATGAAAATTATGAAATTTTAAATAAAAACTTTAACAGAATATATGAAGAATTAGAAGAAATAATAAGAGAATTTTAACCAATAAAAGAAAAAAAATATTAAAGAAATTTTAGAAAAAGATAATTTGCCAAAAATGGCTAGTTTTGATATAAATACAGTAGGTAAAAACCTACAAATCTTCAAAGGAAATTTTACGAATTTAGAAGATTTTATAATACAAACTGAATTGCTACACGATATTGTAAAAAATGAGGATAGAGACATTTTTATTAAATATGCTTACAATTTCAAATTAACTGCTTAAATTAAAAAAAATTGGAAAAGGCTTACCCCAATCCAAAAACGTTGCAACAAGTATTAAGTGGATTCGGTACACTTAAACAAGATAACAAAAACATTTAGAGAATAAAGAGAAAAAATTGTTGAAATTTCCGAACAATTAAGTTCTTTCAAAATAAAATCTTTAGACAGCTAGACTCAAGAAGCGAAAAACGCAATAAACAAAGTTAACGAGAGCATTGCATTGAATGTTTTTATAAAAGGTGTTAATTCTCAATATAAGACCATTTTGTTGGCAATTTTCAAGATGCTTAAATGCAGAAGAAAGTTTAGTCTTGGACAGAAGCACTATTCTCTAAATTAAAAATAGAAACAATTCTAGAGAACAGAAATAACATAAATTACTATCGAAATAATAACGTCGCGAGCAATAATTACAGAAATAACAACAATTATAACCAGATTTCGAAAATTCAAGGTATAACAGTAACGATTTCAATAATAATACAAACAGAAATAATACACCTATAAATACAAACAGAAACAATAATTTCCTGAACAACAATTTACATCGAAATATTTTCAAACAGAAATATGAACCGAAACAATAATTATCAAAATACTAATAATTTCAATAGAAATCTAAACAATAGAGATAGCGCGCAGGGAAACGGTTTTGGCCGGGTAGCAGGAATTGTTACCCGCAGAGGCCAAAATTAATACTGAAACTTACGAAAAATTTAACAAATTATGTCATGTAAAAATGGAAAAAGTCAAACGAAAACTTGAACTTACTTATAGACACGGGAGCGGATATGTCTATCTGCAAAATCAAAAATAAAAATAATATAAACTCAAGAAATGTTTCAACAATTACGGACATAACTAATGAAAATATCGAGTGCATAGGCAAATCAAATTTAAAACTCTCCATAGAAACAGAGGAAATTATACATAACTTTCAGGTAGTTGAAAATGAAGTTGAAATGAAATAGATTGCACTATTACATTCATAATAAATGAACAAGAATTTACTTTGCCGATAATTTTCGAAGATTTTTATTATAAAAACATTAGGATACCAGTACGATCAGAAGCGGTAGTCCCCATAAAAATTAAAATTAATGAAGACAGCATAGTGCTCAACAAAGAAATAGCTAATGGAGTTTTTATAGGAAATAGCCTGATACCAACAATTGGTATAGCGCATATAAAAGTATTGAATACAACAAATGAAGAATTGAATATAGAAGAATTAGAGATGCAAACAAACCCATTAAAAAATTATAATATATTTACTTGTGCAAAACCGAATGAATTAAAACAGCCTAGATTAGAAGAACTTTGGAAAACACTAGATATTGGTTGCAACGAACCAGAAGCAGAGCAATCAATAATAAACTTAATAAAAGAATATAATGATATATTCCATCTCCCCGGAGAACCGTTAAGCGTAATCAATTTCTATACACAAGAAATTCAGGCGACTGATACAACACCAGCATGAATCAAAAACTACAGACTTCCACATACACAAATGACAGATTAATGAACAGGTAAACAAATTACTAGAGGACAACATTATAGAGCACTCAGTGAGTCCTTACAATGCTCCACTGTTAGTTGTTCCAAAAATATTAACAGATGATGAAAAGTGGCGACTGGTAATCGACTTCAGAAAGTTGAACGAAAAAATTGTAAACGACCAGTTTCCACTTACTAAGATTGAGGACGTACTAGACAGACTGAGAAGAGCTAAATACTTCTCGACATTGGACATGACTAGCTCTTTTCACCAAATACGATTACACGAAGACTTGGCCATACATTGGGCTATATATTTTTTCAGGTCATATCTTTATGGTCGCAAGTTTTTACTTATCACAGACCTCAGGCCATTAGTGTCTTTTTACCCGCAAAAATCCGTCATCAAAGATGAAACGAATTAGATTAGACCTATGCGACTATAATTTTGAGATTTTATATAAGAAAGGAAAAATGAATACAAATGCTGACGCATAATTCCGGATAGTAAATCACAGCGATTCACTACAAGCCATGATTCCAACAGGTTTAGAAGATAGCAGCAAAAATATACTAGCAATAACAAGAGGTATGACTAAAAGTAGTCATATGCAAAACACTTACTCTAACAATACAAATTGTCTTCCCAACAAGAATCTTGATCAACTTTTTGTTGGGGAATGTACATCAATATCAGACATTAAAGGAATGAAAAAAATTAAGGTTCGTTACCGAAAGTAGAGAAAGGGTAACCAAATACAATTTGAGATAAACGATGAGGAAGTTATTTTACGATGTAGTGATAACCCACTGTTCACACCGCTAACTCTGGAAAAGCTATCATCAAGCATGTATAATTTAGGAATAGAAAAACTAGATTAAAGAGAAACGATGAGATATTTAGAACCATTGCAATGGAAAAATTTAAAAATATATACAAAAAGTTAAATAGGAAATATAAGAATTTAAAAATTTTAATTTATTGCGAACCGCAAAGAATAGTCGACAAAACAATTCAAAATAAAATTATCGAAGAACACCACAACTCGACCCACGGAGGTCACCTTGGCTTAAGAAAAACTACCTTCAAATTGAAACAAAAATATATATGGAACAACATGGGAAAAATGATAAAAAATTATATACTTAATTGCGAAAAATGCAAAATTAACAAACAAACAAGACATACAAAAGAAGATCTAACAATGACAGACACGCCAGGAACAAATTTTGAAGTCGTATCTATAGATACTGTAGGTCCTTTACGGTTATCAAATAATTACAGATATATACTTACTATGCAATGCGACTCGACAAAGTGTGTAATAGGATGTCCAATGGAGACTAAAGACGCAAAGACAGTAGCCAAAACATTAGTAGAGAACTTAATTTTAACATATGGTAATTTTAAAATCAGATGTACAGAGGTACAGAATTTATCAATGAATTAATGTCGGAAATATGCAGCCTTTCGAACATTAAACAAATTTTTAGCACTCCATATCACCATGATACTCTTGGCTCTATCGAAAGAAACCATAGAGTATGGAATGAATACTTGTTTAATTTTTGCAAAGATGACGAATGGGACCAATGGATAACATACTTAATTTTTGCATATAATACTACAGATCATATTGCTACAAACCATACACCTTTCGAACTGATTTTTGGCAAATTAGCGAATTTACCAAATGATAATTCTTCAATAACAAAATTTTATTATATAGACAATTATGCTCATGAGTTAAAACATAGATTAAAATACTCTTTTCAAAACGCAGTAGAACTAGTCAGTATTGCAAAACAAAAAAGAATAGAAAATAATAACGTTTGTAATCCGCTTAATTTAAATATCGGTGATAATGTACTAATAAAAAGAATGAATAGAAAGAAAAATTAACCACCTTATTATGGACCCTATACAATCATTAATAAAAAAAGGGGTAAACACGATATTAGATGTAAATGGCAAAATGAAAGAATTTCATAATAATTTATTTGACAATTTTATCATGTGTGCGACGACATCATTTCTTCACCGATTCAAGCAGAACTGAAAAAAAGAAACAGTTTCGATAGTATCGTAAGTGTGGACGTATAATTTTTTGGTTGATATTTTTGGTGATGGATTTGTTTGGTTAAAAATTAATGTAATTTAACTTTCCTAATTTGAAGACAATGGTGTTAATTATTAAAAATGGTTTTTTCTTGTCGTTATTATTTCAGTTGCAATCAGTTATGGTATTCCTCTTATAAAATGTTTCAGTCATAAATTTCATGAACAAACCATGAAAAATAAAATCATGGTTTGTTGAACTTAAAAAAAACAGCAATAATATTTTTTATATAAAAAACATGACCTTTTCAAAAAAAAAAAGCACCTCATTAAAATATTTATAGGAAGACCGTTTAAAGAAAAGTTTAAAAATAAAATGTAATTTTTATGCCCTTGCTCCATTCTAAAACTTTCTTTAATATTTTTATAGAAAAGCTGAGAAAATTCTATATAGATTTCGTTAATTTTCGAAATGGGTTCTCTATAAACACAGCCACAAAAAATAAAAGAAGAAATAAAATAGAGTAAATGTAGAGCTTTTCCTTGTGTTGTGCCATGCTTTGGTTGTTGTCCTTGCTATTATAGAAACATCAAATTTTGGCTTTATATATCATGTATTTGTGTAAAATTTATATAAGTTAGAGAGTTCAAACATGAATTTTCCTCGCAGTGAGGATCAATCAGACCAACAAGTGCTTACATCAATATTGTACGATCAGTACTTCAAGCAAACCAAAGGCTCAAAATGTGACATAAAAAGGATTTCTGATTGCAATCAACTACCCTACTTATCTCCGAGAATGACGTTAAAAATTTCAAATCCAAAGCATACTTGGTGCATGAGAATGAAGTTAAATGAGGTTGATTGAATAAAGAACAAAAAAATATCAAAAGGCTTAGCCTACTTTATAAAAAGATTTTTAAGCATTTTTTTCCTTGATCTGCGAACGCAAAAATTATGACCAGTTACGATATAGCGACATTTTATAAAACACCAGTGTTTCAGGCATGTTCTGAAATCTGATCCACGTCGGATTTACTTCCAATGACTTTCCATTGGAGACATGCCTGTTTGTTTAATATTTGCCGCTTCAAACAAAATATTTTTAGCACATTTTATTAGTTTTCCTATTATCGGATCAAAATGATTCAAATTTTTTATTTTCTTGCACTACTCGAGAAAAATGAAAATAAACAGCTTATTTCAACTAAACAGCGATCAATAACTAAACAGCGACTAGTGTGCAATCGGCGACTAAACAGCGACCAACGACCAGACAGCGATCAGTGACTAAAAGGGACCAGCAATTAATCAGCGGCCAGCTATCAATCAGCGACTTGTCAATGTTTACGTAATGTAGTCTGTTTAAAAATATATTTCTGCGCATTTTTAGTTCATTTTATTAATTTTTAGAAGCAATTAGTAAATTCTTAATGATTTATGGTATTGCTCACTCGAAATAAAAATAAAATTCATTAACTTTTTCAAAGCATTTTTGTTGCTGGTAGCTGGTAATTTTAATGGTCGCTGTTAGCACTCACTGCGACCAAGTAACCGTTATCGACATATCGCTCATCTCTAATCGAAATTGTTTTGCGGACATCCAATTTCATATATTCCGCTGTCTACTTATTACAAACTTCAAAACTTAAAGAAAATAACACTCTGCTGCCAAATGAGTGTTTTTGTCACAAAACTAACGAACAATTTTTCTAACTACTAGCTACCGACCTATTAAAAACTCTGCCCTCGATTCATTAAACTCAGGGCTCTTATCACGTAAATTGTCGTAAATTGCATCATTGTCGTCTTCTATTGTTCAGTTTGCTACAGTTTGAAAGTCACTAGAAAACATATGTATGTTCAGTACCAAAAACGACATTTGGTTAAATTTTTTATTGGTTTTTGTGCTTGAAAATGATATTTACAGCAAAAATGTAAGAATTGTTGATTGTTTAATCAAATATTTCAGTAGTTCAAAATTATATTTTAAGGCGGTAATTTTTAAGCAAATGGAAATTTTAATTAATTTCGCTGATGAACACCCGCGGCTGGCCAGCAATTAGGTCGCAAGCCCGCAAGCGAAATTTATTTGAAAGCAAATTATTAGCACTACTAAAATATTGAAAACACAACACATATCTTTTTAATCGAAGACATCAAGAATCCGATTTATTTCTAAGGATTCTGAATTGTCGAAACAACTCTTTTTTTTCTTTTTTCTCATCACCAAACAAAAATATAATTAAAATCCGGCTCTGAAACATTTAAATTTTATAGATTTAATGAATTAATATCAAATAAAAAGCGCAAACAATACCAAATTATTTATCGTGCAATTAAATCGTCGAAACGATAACATTTGACAGTACATGAGTAAATTCCATAGTAAACGAAACTGTACTTACATTTTGGGAAGTCGTTTTTATTGACTATTAAGAATTGTCGAATTTTCTATATTTTGCAGAAAAAAATATTTAGAAATTTCATAGGTACTAATCGGAAAAAAGTAAAAGCAAAATTGAAAAACAAAAATAATGGGAAAACAGCTTCAAAAAGTAAGTGAAAATGTAAGGATGTGATAGAAATAAGATGCAAAATGAAAGTGAAATCAAATAAAAAACAAAAAATGGTATAAAGAGAGAGAGAGAGAGATAGAGTATAAAGGTATAAAGACTAGAGAGATGAAAAGTATTTAAAAATTTCTCGTTTAAAGCAGGCTCTATTAGTTATTTGTTTTAAAAAGATGGGTAAAGAATTCCAAAGTCTGATGGTGCTAATGAAGAAATATCTACTGCTGTTAAGGTAGTTGTGTCTAGGAACAATAAGATTGGTCGACCGAACGGATTGTAAAAACCGTAGTTTTTCATAATGTTACCCTGGGTACTGAGTGTTAATAAGGCTGTGCAAAAACATAATATTACGCATATTCAGATATTCAACTAAATTACAACCGAGTATATCTTTGCTTCTAGAAGAAATATGATCAAATCGTTGAATGTTAAAAACATATCTAGCAGCGTTATTAAATGCCACAAGGAGCTTATGTTGAGACTGAGAATCCAGCTTACTGTATACGACATCTGCAAAAGTTATGTGTGGCACAATTAATTGAATAACAAGCCTTCGCCGAGTCTCCAGGGGGGTGAAATCAGAAGAGGCACACAAGTAGCGTAAGGTACCATAGATTTTACTAATGGTATTATTAATATGGTCAGTACAATCAAGTTTTGAGTTAATAATATAACCAAGGTTTTTCGCTTTACTAACAAATTGCAGTTTATCAGTTCCTATAAATAAAGGTGGAATATCGACAAAGCAAGAATCATTCCTAGCAATTTATTTATTATTATTTCTTTCATCAAACAGAGAAAACTCTTACTGACTACTTAACAATTTGAAAATAAATATTACTTAAAATTCACTAGTTACACTAACAACCTTTAAAATCAAGTTAAACAAATAGGACTTGAGAAAACAACTATACCCTAAACTTAGAATTATTCAGAAAAAAGTGGAAAACGATAAAACAGCAATTGAGTAAACTTAACTAGAATAAAATATTGGAAGAAGCATGAGTTGAGATTTAAAACAAATTCTTGAGGTCGAGTTAAAAATATCAATGAATGGCAGGACTTGATTCGTCTCAATAATGCACCGAGTGATCGGTTCGTTCCGAGCATAAACACATCTACGGAAGGGAACCCGAAAATTAAAATGACTTCGAAGATGCCGAGATGGTGAAATAAAGTCCAGCATTGCAAGTAGCGTAGGGTCTTGAATATGATGGTGGACCAAGTCGCGAATAAAAATAACGGATTGGATTCAGCGTCTGGAATTCAATGAGGTGATATTAATCAGGGCACACCTTGTACTATAGGGAAGAGGCTCAGGAAGATTCCAGTTTAATTGAAAAACCATAAACCTTGTAAATTTTTTTTGAACCCTTTCGATTCTTAGAACTTGGGTTGAAGAGCAAGGATTCCAAACAACTGAGCAGTAATCCAAATGTGGTCGAACCAGAGAAGTGTAGAAAAGTTTAAGGGTGTAGGGATCTTTAAATTCTTTTGCGTTTCTGATTAAAAAGGCTAACATAGAGTTAGACTTATTAATAACGAGATTAATATGTTCTTTAAAATTCAAACGAGTGTCAAACAAAATGCCGAGGTCTTTCTTACAAGAAACTCTTTCTAATTGACAAGAATTTATTAAATAACTAAAAATTAAAGGCAATGAAGCTCTAGAAAATGAAAGGCATTGGCATTTAGAGATATTAAGTGGCAGTTTATTCAACTCGCACCATGCGAAGATAGAATCAATATCATTCTGAAGAAGAATAGCATCTGCGAAAGAATTTATTGAACAGAAAAGTTTGAGGTCATCAGCAAATAAAAGACAGTGAGAATATTTAACTATTGATGGAAGGTCATTAATAAACAGCAGAAACAGGAGAGGCCCAAGGTGACTTCCTTGCGGAACTCCCGATGTAGCGACGAAGGGCCTAGATAGGGAGTCATTAACTTTAACCAACTGAATGCGATTTGACAGATAAGATTTAAGCCAACTTAGGAGATTGGAGTGAATACCAAGAGACGCAAGTTTGAAAAAAAGTTGGTTATGGTCAACTTTATCAAACGCTTTAGCAAAGTCGGTGTAAATAACGTCAGTTTGGAGGCCGGCTTCAAAGTTACGCATCACAAAATTGCAAAAAAGAGTTAAGTTGGAGGTAGTAGATTTTCCTGTTAAGAATCCATGCTGGTCGGATGACATTATATTTTTGACATGAAATGATAATTTGTCGTACACAATTTTATCTAAGACTTTAGGGATGCATGATAATTTAGAAATTGGTATATAATTTTTAACGTCTTGTTTTGCACCAGATTTGTAGATAGGAACAATATGAGATATTTTCCAATTATTAATAAAATATCCCTCAGAAATTGATTTTTTAAAAATCATAAAAAGAGGATAGGCTAATGAAGGAGCGCAATTTTTTAAAACAATTTGAGCCAAACCTTCAGGACCTGCAGATGAGCTATTTTTGAGGTTACTAAGAACAGATTTAATGTCAGACGGGGAAAATGATAGGTCGCCAAGATCCAAAATGGAATCGAAAGAGATACAAGGATTCACAGAATTCGAATTAGTAACAGGGGAGTAGCCAGATTTAAAGTAATCAGCGAAAAAATTATAGATAGATGGAGTACTATCAGAGGAGGACCCAAGATAACACATAAAATTAGGTAGACCATTTGTGTTTCTTTTATTGTTAATAAACGTCCAAAAATACTTACTATTGTGCTTGATGGTAAGTTCAGTAGAGTGAATGTAGTAGTTATAAAGAAATTTGTTAAGAGTGTCAAATTGAAGCTGAAGGGATAAGTAAATGGACTTTAGACCGCTATTAGAATTACTGCATCTATAATGTTTGAAAGCTTTGTTTTTCCTATTCTTAAGGTTGGTTAGTCTTTTATTAAACCAAGGAGGGTTGTTGTTTTTAGAGATCTTAAAGCGAGGGACAAATCTATTCACCGAATCATTTAAGATGGATATAAAATTATCATAATCAACCGATAAGTCTGAGCTATTAAGGACAGAATTCCACAATATCGAAGACAACATCACATTCATCGCATTAAAATCAGCCTTTTTATAGTTTAACGAGAAGTTCTCGTTAGAGACCAGTTTTTGGTATTGATAAGAAGAAAATTCAACTAAAATGGGTTTATGGTGGTGGGTACCATGAAACAAAGGTGAGATAGGAGATTCTAAGGAAAAATCAAATTCCTTATCAACAAAAACAAGATCAAGAATTCGATTATGGTCATTAGAAATATCATTTATTTGGGCCAAGTCATGACGGCTGAAAAAGTCTACTAAAAGGTTTTAAATTATACCATGAGCATTAAACGGGAGAAGATAAGATTCATCACATTCAGGCTTCCAAATAATATTCCCCAGGTTAAAATCACCAGCGAATACAACATGTTGAAAACTTGAAAGATTATCAAGAACGAAACGGCAACTTTCGAAATGAGCATTGTAGAGCTCCTGAGAGCTTCTAGGTGGAATATAACTCGCTATAATAAAAAGTTCAAATGAACGATCCACAAAGAGTTTAATGATAATCTGATCTATGTCAAAGACAACCGGCAGAGCAATAGTATTATGAGGAGGAACTACCTGGTTACAGGAGAGTGAGTTTTTTTATCGCAATAAGAACTCCACCTCCGCGAGAAAGCCATGATGTTAAAGAACAGCGATCCTTACGGAACACATTGTACGAAAAGCCATTGAATATTTCAGAAGTAAGATGACTGTCAGACAGCCAAGTCTCTGTGAAAATTATAATATCATAATCTAAACCACATGAGGACACAAAAAACTTATTAATTTTAGTTCTCATGCCTCCAATATTCTGATAATATAAAGAATACCTATGACTAGATCCCGTCAGTTTTTTGGAGTAGAAGTCGTGTTGAGTAATGAGCTTCGAGAAGGTAACCCACGTCTAGGGCGAGGCATGAATTCATGTACCATGGTACCAGGTGGCCAAAAACTAGCCAATACTAAAGATGTGTAGTCCAAATTATCGACTAATAGTTTGAAGGATGATATCTCACGAGCCATGTTGGCGGAAAGTTTGTAGCAGATGATAGGTGTTGATGGTTGAAATTTTGAGGTTAAAAATGACATGACATCATTCACAGACGTAGATGCAGCCAATCTGGAGATGAATATAGATTTGCGTAACGGTCTTTGCACTACGATCAGGTTGGCAGCAGGAACTGGCGTTTCAAGCTGAAATTGTCCATGCGGGCTGATCACAGAGGCAGTATTAGCCGAATTTAGCACAATTGAAGGAATTTGATGGTTCGCAGACAATCTCGGTGCTAAATCGTTATAGGAAGATTCTATGCCAACAGGCAGTGCAGAAGTTGCAGACGGACGACTGCTAGCAGCAGATTGAGTTGTAGAAGCGATATTAATTGTATTTTCAATAGAGCCGGTACTCACAGGTGGTTCAGATGGAGTCAAAGACAGAGACTGTGAAGACTCAGATGAAGACTGAGTAACAAGTGCTGATGATGATGAAGATGATGATGAATATTTTGCAGATGCTCGAGTTGTTCTAGAGGAGTGGTTAGCCTTACCAGACGCGGAATTAGCTGGTGGGTCTGGTGAAGTTGGAGGCTTTAATGAATTGCTTCGGTGCAGCGTCTCGACCAAGCTAGAAAGTATGCTGGAGTGTTTGACCAAGGCATCACTGACTCGCACGAATTCACTCTCCAAGCTTGCCGCAGAGGAGCGGCATTCCAATTACTTTTGAAGAATGATGGCACTGGAAAACTTTCTGCAATTAGCGCAAAACCACTGCAAACCATTTGGCGTAGTGCTCCTCAATGCATCCCCACTTCGGGCAGATAGCCCCGTGCATTTTGGATGAAAAAGTTTGGAGCAGCCACAGCACGATATGAAGTCTTCATATGTACTCCAGCAGCAACTCCACTCAGATCTGCAGATTCCACAGCCAATTGCCTTTTCCATAGTGGAAGACAAACAGGTGTTCTTATTTGTAGGTTAAGTTCGGCTGTTATAGGCACCGAGAGTTTATATGAAATTTCAATCGAACAAAGACTTCAGATTTTGATGTTGAGTTAAGCATTAACTAATCAAGCACTAATTTCAGTGTTATCAAAGAATTTAAAACACGTAATTGATAATAAAATTAATAAAATAGCATCGAAAAATACGCAGCTCAAAAAAAATTACAAGTAGAAAGTTCAGAGTTGCCAGACTCTGCAGGACTTTTGATTTGATCGGATTAATAAGTAGGAAATTAGTGGCAGCCCATTTATTGAGCAATGCTAAATCATAGTTTAACCTATAGCTTAAATCTTCTAAAAGTCCGGGAGGTCGAGAGAGGTAGAGCTGAATATCGTCAGCATAAGCATGAACTGTTGCATATTTGCAAACGGTAAAAATGTAATTTAAAAAGATAGAAAAAAAAAGGGGACCCAAAATTGACCCTTGTGGAACACCCGTAGAAACTGTAGAGACGAAAAGTTATTTCTAACTCTTACCCGCTGCATTCTGCCCCCTAGGTAGCTAGCTAAAAGTTTTACTGAGTAGTCACTAAACTTAAATAAATGTTTAAGCTTGTAACAAATCAGATTGTGGTTGACCGAATCAAAAGCTTTGGAGAAGTCAATGAGGCAGAGAAGGGTAGTAAAATTCTTATCAAAATTTATTCTAATGTCATCAATAATTTTCCCTGCTGCCGTCGCACAACTATGACCGGCCCTAAACCCAGACTGAAGTGGCGACAAAAAGGTTGTTACCATTTAAGTATTCAGAAATTTGATCGGACATTATTCGTTCAAAGACCTTACCAAGTGCAGGGAGTATACTTATAGGTCTGAAATCCTTAGGATCAGAAGCAGAATTAGATTTAGGAATTGGCATGACGGTGGCTATTTTCCATAGATCAGGGATTCGAGAACTAGTTATGCAATGATTAATGACATGAGTAAGAGGCGCTAAAATAAAGTATATAACTAATTTAATAAATTTAATGGGCAATTCATCAATTCCTACTGCATTTGAAGTAATTTTCATAATACATTTTGCAACATAGTCTTCACTAACAGATGAAAACTCAAACCCGGGAAAGGGAAAAGAATTTGCTCGTAAAGACAACTCATCATTGCTACAAATACTAATAAGATTAGGGTATCCATTTGCCAAAAAATAGTTATTGAGTAAGTTAGGATCCAAGTTACACTGACTTGGCTTTTTGCTGAAAACTCGATATTTCTTTAAATTTTGCCATAATTGTTTGGAGCTCAAGCTAGAATTTAGTTTAGAATTAAAAAATCTAATCTTTTCCTGCCGAACAATAACTGTAGCTGCGTTACGCGCTCTTCTGTAGTTGTCCCAATTTCCATTAGGTCTATTGTTTTTCCATTTGGCGTAGAGTTTATTTCGTGCCTTTATAGCGGACATAACACGAAAATTAAACCAAGGACAAAAATTATTAGGAATTTGAATTGAGCGTAGTGGAACATGACGATTAAACAACACATTCAAATTACTATTGAAAACTCTTAGCTTATCATCAACCGAGCTATAATGCCAGCAATCCGTCCAATACATAGAAGATAAGTCATAGTACAAGGCAGAAAGATCCACTGATTTGTAGTCACGGTATGAAAAATTAACCTGAGAAGTTCTTTCAAGACTAATATTAAGACAACAAAATATTAGGTCATGGTCGGACAGAAAATTCATTTGGTCGTATTTTAAAACATAAGAAGAATCAGATACTAAGCAAACATCAAGTAGGCTAGGCTCACAACCATGCATATAACTAGTTGGAATACCAGAGTTTGCTACATTTAAGCCGCACATTGATGACAAATAGCGAAAGTTACTCGAAGCCGAGTCTTCCCGCAGTAAATTTATATTAAAGTCGCCACATGCAAAGATGAAATCATATTCAGTAATTTTAGTATTGAGGTAATTGAAAAATTGTTCTGGGTTGTTACTACGATGAGGGTTGTACACACACGAGACTAACATTTTTTTATTATTTTCAATAAATTCAACAATAAGGTACTCACAGCCATCATCACCCTTATTCACAAACTTTACATTCAGACTGGACTTACAATAAATTGCCACACCTCCACCTCTTCTTCCACGTCTATCATTTCGGAACAATTTATAACTGTTAAAATCGTAAAAACTATCAGGAATATCGTTCTTAAACCATGTTTCCGAGACACAAACTACATCAACAGGCGAGTTTTCAAAAACATACCTTGCTTGATCAAGTTTGAAGCCGTTCAAACTTCGCGCATTAAAATGCACTATGTTAAAACCATCAAACTGACTACATAAAGCATTCATTATGGCTTTGTAATTTCCAGTAGCACCAAGAGACAATCCATCAGAACACATAAGTAACTAAACAAGCATAATTAGAGTCGGCTTTAAGCACTTTGAGACACATACCACGATTAGATAAAATAAAGAGAAACAGTTCTTGTAGAGAAAGAGTAAGAATAAGAAAAGAATTAAAAAACTTGAATATAGAAGAAGTACGAGAGAGAATAAAAAGAAAATAAACAGATTGCTTAGAAATAAGCAGATGAGTACCATATTGGCGCAATAAAATTATTGATACTAACTTATACAAGTACAATAACATTGAAAACAAAAATAATTTATGATAATCAGCCTCATATTCCAGCGATGCAATCAACGTTCTGCTTGCTATTTACCTGCTTCGCCTCACCATCACGGGCTACGTGTTTATGGGATATGTTTAACGTAAAATAACATTTTTGTTTTTTTATATTTCTTAATGCATTAAAGACGTATTGTTCTTTAATTTTTTATCTATTAAAAAAGTTTACTTTACATCATATGACTAGAATTGTACTTTTGGCAACTTTTTCAGTAATTGCTTATGAATACAAACTATGCAGATGATCATGTTAGCTAAAAAAAAGTTAAAGTTCGAAGAGCTGCAGCACCCATACCAGTGATTTATGTATTGTAGCAGTGCCATCTGTTAGACTGTAGCAGTGCCATCTGTTAATCTGTAGCAGCAACTACTAATCAAATCAAATTTATTTATTGAACCATTGCCACTAACTTCACATTTATTCTCAAAAAGCTTTAACTTAAAAAAAAACCAACTTCACTTCACTGGCGTAAGCTTAACGCCTGAAAGCTTTGACAATATATAAGAGTGATCAAACATATTATCGCATCATTTGTTGTGCGACGCTCCTTGGGACTAGGTTCTACACAATAATTTTCTAATTTATTCCTACACACTAATTGTAACGTGATTTGTTTCAATAAATAATAAATCTCGTATCTAAAACTGGCGCCCAACAGTAGGCCGAAATAATTGTGAAACCTGGAGCTTAGAAGCAGTCGATCTAATCTAACAACAACAACGAATACAAAAAACAATATGGCAAATTTGACAAGCGAACAATTTAAGCAATTGATGGAGGCTGTGTGTGCATGTAATGTCAAGCAGGGTTCGTTCAGTGCATGCACTGCTCGTTACAAAGGTGAGCGCGACCCATCAAAAGTGGAAGAGTTCATTGCGTCGATTACGACATACAAGATTGTCGAAAAAGTGTCAGACAAGGATGCAGTTAATGGTATGCCGATGTTGCTTGAGGGTGACGCAGCGGAATGGTGGCGCGGCGTGAAAGATGGTGTTGCTAAATTCGACGATGTAGTAAAAATGATTCGTGAAAGTTTTTCACCTCCTAAGCCTGCATGGCGTGTGTATGCAGAAATTGTTGAGACAAAACAACAAAGGAATGAGTCTACAGATGCATTTATTCGAAAGAAGCGAGCGCTATTCGCACGACTGACACACGTTCCTATCGAGCGTGATCAGATTGATATAATTTTTGGAATGTTACACGCAACTGTTCGAGAACGAGTGTTTAGGGATAAAGTGAACACTTTCGACGAATTGTTGAAGGATGCGCGAGAAGCGGAGCAGTTTCAAGCTGAGAAGGGGAAAAGTGCAGAGCATTCTTTAGGCAATGTTGGAGGTGGTCCTTTACGGTGCAGTTTTTGTCGCAAAAAAGGACATACTCAGGATGTTTGCTTTAAAAAACAAGAAGCCAAAGCAAAAGAAACGCAGGCAAATACTTCCATGGTTCTTGCAAAGGCAAAATTGGTTTGCTATGGTTGCAATACGCCAGGGTTCATACGAGCAAACTGTCCAAACTGTAAGGCAACAAATAAGGAGTATGCTCAAGTGCAATTTAATTCGGTGCTTGTTCGGAAACTCCAATATGATATCCCTACTGTCAAAGTTCAGCTGTTTGGAGTGCCTGGACAGGCATATTTTGATACTGGTGCTCGGGTTAGTGTTGCTAGCCAAAACCTGAAGCGCATAATGGATTTGAGGCAATGTGAATACGAAACTGTCAAATACGAAGTGACGTTAGCAGATGGAAGCAAAACGCGGCAGGATTGCTTATCAACGCATTGCAAGATAGTTATTGGCGGGAGATGTTTAAATATTCAGTTCTTGATTTTGCAAAATGCCGTCGAAAATTGCACTTTGATTGGCACTGATTTCATGCAACAATCTGGAATTATTTTAAATATGGGTCAAAGGTATTGGTCGTTTGAAGGATGCCCTGACCAACAGTTTGATTTCGTGAATGAAGAGTTGCCAAATTTAATGGAAAGTATCAAGGTGTATAAGCGTAAGCCTGGAGAACACGAAGGAAACGTAAAAAGACAAAACACATCTGCACATGTTTCGGATTTTGAAAATTTTGGCCCTGAGCCAGTAAGGCAAAATGATTACTCGCCAAGAGCAATTCAAGATATTTTTAGAGATGCACTGCCACTGCACATTTCATCACCAAAAAAGAACCAGAGCTGTTCGAAGGAGTGGTGTTCAACCAAAAAAGCTACGATGACGCTATATTTACCAAACTGTATACAATAGACTTCAAAATTTTAAAGGAGTCTGACGGAAGTCAGCTCTCGTTGTGCGAGAAACAGCAGTTAGAAAACGTTTTACAAAGTCACGAAATTGTTTTCAGCGCAATCGAAGAGCCAACTCCGTACGCAGAGCATAAAATAAATACGGCTGAACATGAGCCCATATCATCACCTCCTTATCGAATGTCATTCGCTAAAACACGAGAGCTGAAGGAAGAAGTGGACAAAATGCTCGAAAACAACATCATCGAAGAAAGCGAATCTGCATGGACATCACCTGTCGTCATGGTACCGAAGAAAGACGGTGGAGTAAGAGTCTGCATAGATTACCGTAAGCTTAATGCCATTACCATTCCAGACAAGTACCCGTTACCACGGATAGATGATCTGCTGCACACTGCAAAAACAACCACTTTTATGAGCACTGTAGATCTACAATCTGGTTATTATCAAATAAAAGTTTCAGATAAAGATTACATGAAGACTTGTTTTATTACTCCTTTTGGAACATATAGTTTTAGACGAATGCCATTTGGCTTAAGAAATGCACCGGCGACGTTTCAACGTTTAATGGATAGGTTTAAGTCGGGTATTCAGCAAATAAATCTTTTAATTTATCTTGATGATCTCATTATTTGTTCATCGTCGTTTGAAAACCATTTGAAAGATTTAGATATTGTTTTCAAGAGATTTAGTTCTTACATGCTAAGAGCAAACAACTCAAAATGCCATTTTTGCTGTCCACAGGTCAAATACTTGGGACATATCCTCACTAAGAGTGGCATTAGTGCCGATCCCGAAAAAACGCTAGCAATATGTCAAAGAAAGGAACCTAAAAACGTGAAGGAGGTTATATCGTTCATTCAGACGTGCTCCTGGTATCGACGTTTCATCGAAGGTTACTCTAAAATTGGTAAGCCATTGACAGAACTAACGAAGAAAAATGCTAAATGGAAATGGGAAGAGGATCAACGGGTTGCATATAAAACTCTAACAGAAAAGCTGGTGTCAGCGCCAATACTGAAGCAAGCCGAAGACAACAAGCCGTTTATCATAAAAACAGATGCCAGTGCCTATGCACTTGGAGCAGTTCTACTCCAGGGGGAGGGAGAACGTGAGCATCCAATAGAGTATGCAAGCCGTTTGCTCACGAAAGCAGAAACCAACTACTCTACTACGGAACGCGAAGCTCTTGCTATCGTGTGGGCCTGCGCAAAGTTTAGAGGCTACATTGAGGGAGAAGAAATAATTCTTATGACTGACCATCAACCCCTTAAATGGTTACTCACACTGAAAACACCTTCAGGACGCCTAGCCCGATGGGCATTGCAGCTACAACAATTTAATTTTAGAATCGAGTATGTGCCAGGTAAAACAAATGCGGTAGCTGATATGCTCTCACGCCCACCTCCTCATGAGGATACAGAACCGGTGAAAAGCATACTCTCGATTCAAATTGACTTTCCAAAGAAAAGTATACTGGAATTACGCGAAGAACAATTGAAAGACGACAAGCTCAAGGAAATTATACACTCATTAGAATCTTCAGACGAAAATATTAATCGATGGATCAAAAGAGGATACCTCATGAACGATGGAATTTTGTATTGTTATAGTAACGATGATCTAGATGATGCCCAATATGTCGTTCCAGTTCAAGAGAGAGAGAAAATTCTGCGGCACTATCATGATGAAAGCACAGCGGGGTACTACGGGGAAGAAAGGACAATTGCAAGAATCGCGGCAAGATATAGTTGGCCTGGTATGAGGGCTGAAATCCGAAAGCATGTTAAAACCTGCATTGAGTGTCAACGTTTCAAAGCCAGCAATATGAAGCCATATGGGCTTCTTCAAACAACTAGTAGCAGACAGCGGTTCGAAGTGGTTGCAGTCGATTTATTTGGACCACTTCCACGTAGTAATGTTGAATACCAATGGATATTCATTATCGAAGATGTTGCGAGCCGATGGACCGAGATATTCCCTATGAAAGAAGCAACGGCAGAAGCATGCGCTAAGTTGCTTATCGAGGAAGTGTTCCTCCGTTTTGGTATACCCAGACGCATTAAGTCAGATAATGGAGTACAATTCATTTCAGCGATTATACAAAAAGTTTCCTTTTGCCTCGGAATCGATCAACAATTCACGCCCGTCTATCACCCCGAAGCCAATCCTGTAGAGCGTCGAAATCGAGATCTCAAAGCCCAATTAGCCATATTGGTGCAACAAGATCATACTACCTGGTGTAATAATTTAGCAGCTATCCGTTTTGCCCTGAACACAGCTAAATGTCAAAGCACAGGATTCTCGCCCGCCTATTTAACATTCGGAAGAGAATTACGCACACTTGATGATGTCCAGCATGATGTCAGAGACATTATTGAGAGAGAGACGTTCATTCCACAAATCACACCGTATCTGAGACAACTGGTTGACTCATTTATGACAGCTAGAGAAAATGAGCAACGTATGCAAGATAAGAATAAAATTCAAGCAGATCTTCATAGACAGCCTCAACCAAACTTCGATATTGGTACTAAAGTTTTAGTTACTACACATGTTTTAAGTCAAGGATCAAAGGGCGTAACTTTCAAATTCGCACCAAAGCGAGATGGGCCGTATGTCATCATAAGAAAGGTTGGGTCAACAATGTATGAAATCGCGTCTCCTGACGATTTGGACACACCATTGGGATCTTATCATGCGTCAGCACTCACCCCATACAGAGGTTCCAATAAAGATGATACTCCTGTTCCAGTGCATCCCATAAAGAGACGAGGCCGACCACGAAAGAAGTTTTTCTAAGGTGTTGTCGTGCTAGCGAAGGGGCGACACCCGCACGCCAAAGGGGGAGTCTGTAGCAGTGCCATCTGTTAGACTGTAGCAGTGCCATCTGTTAATCTGTAGCAGCAACTACTAATCAAATCAAATTTATTTATTGAACCATTGCCACTAACTTCACATTTATTCTCAAAAAGCTTTAACTTAAAAAAAAACCAACTTCACTTCACTGGCGTAAGCTTAACGCCTGAAAGCTTTGACAATATATAAGAGTGATCAAACATATTATCGCATCATTTGTTGTGCGACGCTCCTTGGGACTAGGTTCTACACAATAATTTTCTAATTTATTCCTACACACTAATTGTAACGTGATTTGTTTCAATAAATAATAAATCTCGTATCTAAAGTATTTAAAATTATATTGTTTTCTCTTATTTGAACAATTTCCTTTTTAACGATGCCGAACATGTTGGGCTTCTTTTCCATGCATTTTTTGATTTTTGTCCAAGAGACGAAGTTCGTGCGACGGTAACATTCCCAACAGGCAGCAATTGGTTACTCTCATTTAGACGTAAATTTACTCTACTGATCACAAAAACTAACTTCTCACCAATCCATGTAATCGCTGATCTTGAACAACACATTCAAACCATAGAAGACGATGGAGAAAAAAGCATTGCCAGATCAACAGCAGCGTAGAAAATTTTATCAATTAAAAATAGGATAAGAAATACGACAAAGGATAAATTCATCCTTAAAACGTACGATGAAACCAAAAAATTTATTAAACGCTATGTAGACAAAACGGTAGTGTTGTACAAACATGAATACATGCATAAAATGAATGAACTGTTTCAAGACAAAAACACATAGAAACAGCAAGAATTGACCCGACCAATAAACTAAAATAAAAGAAAACAACACCATCGTCAATTACCTCCACAAACAAATGTATATCGACACATACCAAAAACTCAGACTGACCTGTCCGTCCGTTACTGTACCACGTCTCTATGGACTACCAAAAACACATAAAACAGTTGTCCCACTTAGACCAAATTCTTCATCCATAGACGTCCCATGTTATAACCTCGCAAAACATGTTGAACAAATTCTAAAAACCTAATATCGGACGATTACAATATAAAAAACGCGATACAACTTAAAGAAAACTAAGAGACTTAAAATTGACATAGGAACACGTAATAGTGCTATTTGATGTAGTATCTTTACTTACGAACATCCCGACACATTTAGCCATAAGCAACATAATTAATTATTGATTGGGACGTCATCAAAAATTTCACGACAATATTTTATAAACATTTTAGAATTTTGCTTAAAAGATAACAATTTTTTTATATTTGACAACTTAGTTTACCATCAAATTTATGCCCATAGGCAATCCTTTATCACCAACAATAGCTGCCATTATTATGGACAACTTACTAGACGACGCTATTGAAACTCTTAGAAAGATAGACATAAATTTATCTTTTATATGTAAATATGTGGACGACATTTTAGCCGTAGTAAACAAAAAAGGTCTGGATGTCATTCTAAATACACTGAACAGCTACTACAAAAACATACAATTTACTTCTGAAAGATACCAGAACGGAATCATCTCATACTTGGACGTTAAATTACATAGAAAAATCAACAAAATAATTTTTGAATGGTTCACAAAAATTACTTCTTCAGGTAGACTTATAAATTTTCACTCAACGAATCCAATGCAACAAAAAATCAACACTGCAACGAACATAATAAACAAGGTTTTTATTATAGAAACAATAATAAACGAAGAAAAGAGCAATGTCGTATATGACATACAATGCAAAGGCACAGAACATGAAAACTGTGACAAAATATGCATAAGAACAACAAGAGCGCTAAAACAAGAATGACAGAACACAAGCTGGACATACGAAACAAAAAACAACAACAGCGTTAGCACAACATATCGTCGTTGGACGTGCAATACCGCGTATCCGCCACTAGCACATACACACACACACGATGATAGTAAAATTCTACAGAAATGCAGAAAAACTGCTTTCTTTTTAACTATTTTATGAATTTTCAACAAAACTAAAAACATTTATTGAAATAAGATACGTGCTTTGTTCTGAAATCAGAATTTAATGGAAAATCCGCTCTTTATTAATTAAAGCAAATAGAACTAAAATCCAAACTTCAGTTTTGGCCTTTTTGCAATATACGCGGTATTGCAAGAGGCTGATACGCGGTATTGCACGTCCAACGACGATATAATGACGACAGACCACGCAGGCCACTGGACGAAGATTGACACTGGAAAGTTCACGGATACAGCAAAACGGGGACAGAGCCGTTAATTATTAAAAAGATACTGACAACATTAACAACAACTATGCAGTAGCACTGGATAAGTACACTCTAAATAATTTTTGTTTAATTTTACGACGATAATCGTCGGAAACACATTACCGAGTATAAATGCTTAGTTTTACACATGTTCTTGAATTCAGCATTTATTATTGTATAATGAACAAAACAGTATGCAAGAGACGATGTGTGTAAATTTATGTACTTACAGTTGGCAAAGTGTTGCCAACTATTAGCACACCTTCCCCAAACAAAAGAAAGTCTACCCTTTACCGCAGCAGCAGCGCCTGCTTCATCGGACAGCTCATGCAATGACTCCGAATTTTCATTCATATTAAGGATACCCAACAGATGATCAACAGATGAGATTCTTGCAGCACACACAGATATTATGACTCACGCGTATAAAGCATGGCTCCAAGGCTACTGATTGTTGATAAGCTTCTATAGCTTCAACAAAGCGCAACTCGTTGGCTAAGCTGTTTTTTACGCACTGCTTCGAGGAAGAGAATTGTACTCATTATATTAAACTTATATGTTATTATTAAACGTATATTCTACTTCATATAAATGATTTATCAAACTTTTAAACTGAACTAAGCACGCACCGATATACGCACGATAAATATTAATTTGAACGAAAGCAAAAATCAATGCATACCACCTTGTTCAAAAAGAAAGGTTCATTCACACTGTGAACCGGACTTAACTGTCCGATTCAAAATTTTTTTTAGTAAGTTGCCACATGTGTCTATGACAAGGCTGCCAAATATCAGCGTCACTCGTTGACATTTGGTAAAGTGACAGTGTTTTGTTTACAACTTTTTTCGTGTCTTCGATATTTACGATGGAAGAAAAAATCCGATTTTCGAATCGGACAGTTAAGTTCGGTTCACAGTGTGACTGAACCTTTCTTTTTGAACAAGGTCTTCGACCTTCGCTGTGAACAGCTAAGGTAAGGCAGGGGTGCGCTCACGGGCCCACCGCTACCAGGGAATTGCATTGTTGTGACCCGCACAACATTACCCTGTACTCTTTGTACAACCCCATCATATGCTTAACACTGTACACTTTGTACAGCTCGACCTCACACAAAGCCAAAACCCTCAATCGATTCCTACGAACCAATCCATAAATTAAAATTCAATATTGCTATTGCTATTATTTCCATGAACGACCAAGACCCAATTCAAGTGCGGTGACTCGAATTGCAGGCGCTCATGAAATTAAATTCAATAAATTAAAATTCAATATTGCTATTGCTATTATTTCCATGAACGACTAAGACCCAATTCAAGTGCGGTGACTCGAATTGCAGGCGCTCATGAAAAGTAAGTTTTGTTAACAAGAAATTCTTAATTGTTTCCATACCACAAAAACTGACCTAATTTGAGCACATACGCTCAAATTACCAAACAGCGCTTTGCTTTGTGGTTGTTAAGCGTTTCCTACTATAACGCCAGCAGCAACAAAACAAAGCAAGGCGAGTGACTGTTTGGGTGCATCGGCATCAGCTTGCATGGTCAGCATGAAAAGTAAGTTTTGTTAATAAAAAATTCTTAATTGTTTCCATACTACAGAAAATGACCTAATTTGAGCACATACGCTCAAATTACCAAACAGCGCTTTGCTTTGTGGTTGTCAAGCGTTTCTTACTATAACGCCGGCAGCAACAAAACAAAACAAAGCAAGGCGAGTGACTGTTTGGGTGCATCGGCATCAGCTTGCACGGTCAGCATAATAGCGATCGTTTACCTACCCTAGTTGCTGCGCTGCACGCAAAGTGCAATGCCTGCAGTTACGCAACATGTAAGGCGTACGTGAGCATGTACCACTAAAGGGGAAGCGATATGTAAATGTTATAAAGATTTTTATGTATGAGATGTAATGATTTGATCGGGTAGAATCGATACATAATTTCCACTTATTGGAATGAATGCGCCAATAATTATGAAGTTCTCTGGTTCCTACGAGAGGGACACAGTTGTTCGGTCTGCATCCGCATTTCGTAGAAACAATCGCAGGAACTTAATACTAAATGATGTTGGACTTGACTCAACTGCCAGTTGTTATCTCAATGAAAGCATAACAAAGCGTGATCGTCAGCTTCTCCAGAGAGCAGTTAAACTGAAGCGGAGTAAAAAGCTGTCTTCAGTATATGTTAAAAGAGGACGTATTCATGTTAAAAGGTTTGAGCATGAGGAAAGCATTGCTATTGAGAATGTAAACGATCTGAATGGCATTATTTCTGGTGAGCTGGAAAATGAAGAGCAGTTCTTTCGTGAAGATTAATTCCTCAGTCCAACCGTTGAGGAAAAGTTGGCGATTTTCTCAGACTCTGTCAATGCCCTTTTTCATAAACATGTTCCTATTATAACTGTCACCATCAAAAATATGTCCTGTCCATGGTTTACAAGTCATGTTGAGCATGCTTTAAAAAAGCGAAATAAGTTGCATAATATATGGAGAAAAAACCCTACGCCAGATAAATGAGAAAAATATAGGTGCTCGAGGAATGCTGCTACTCTGATAATGAGAAATTCAAAAAGGAAATATTATTCTGTTAAACTGAAGGCATCCCTCTCATCTAAAGTTTTGTGGAATAACTTGAAGAAGCTTGGTATATGCAATAAGGTAGTCTCTGAATGTCATATTGATCCTGATGTTCTCAATGATTTTTTTCTTTCTAATTCCTCAAATCTTCAAAATGATCAGTATGAATTTTTAAGTCCTCCTTTACCTTACCAAACCTTTCAATTTACTTGTGTTATTGAGGTTGATGTAGCAAAGTCCATAATGAATGTTAAATCTAATTCAGTTGGTGAAGATGGAATACATATAAAATTTATAAAAATTATTCTTGGTCAAATTCTAAGCCCTTTTACACATATTGTTAACCACTGCGTCACTACTTCCTCATTTCCTGGCTCCTGGAAAGTTGCAACTGTTACACCTGTGGCAAAAAAACGCTGCTTCCGAGCCTAAAGACTTCCGGCCCATAAGCATTTTGTCGTCTCTATCCAAAGTCTGTGAAGCTCTTATGGCTGAACAAGTGTCGGTATTCCAAACGACTAATAGTCTCCTCTGTCCACTTCAATCTGGATTTCGTGCTGGCCACAGCTGCTCAACAGCTACAGTAAAAGTTCTGGATGATATACGGTGCTCGTATGATAAGAGTTTGGTTACGTTACTATGTTTGCTCGATTTCTCCAAAGCGTTTGACTCAGTTAATCACTCACTTCTTTGTCGTAAACTTAAACATATCTATGGATTTTGTGAAAGTGCTGTTAATTTTGTAAAAAGTTACCTAACCAACAGAGCTCAAAGGGTAAAGGTTAACAATAGATTCTCACAGTATAAGTTAATTGACAGCGGGGTACCCCAAGGATCAGTTCTTGGCCCTCTACTATTTTCAGTTTTCATAAATGACATTTTTCTTAACTGCAAGTACTCCATAATGCATGCATATGCTGACGATGTGCAACTTTACTTATCTGGTAGTACTAACCTCTTGGAAGATTTGGTGTGCAGGATGAATGAAGACTTGCTTAGTATAAGCCAATGGGCTCAGAGAAATGGTCTCCTGTTGAATGCACTAAAGTCTTATGTGTTACCCATTTGCAAAAGTGAAATTCTTTTTGAGGATATTCCTAAACTATTAATAGGTGACAAGAATATTAAGAAAAAACTAATAATTCAACTAGTTCTTCCTGTGATCACATACTCTGAGCTTGTGTATAGCAAGTTGGACTCACGGTCTCGGCTTTAATTAGAAATTGCATTTAATCATGCTACCCGTTACGTTTATGGTTTGCGCAAATTCGATCACTTGGCTCAATTCAGGAATTGTTTGCTTGGTTGTGATATTATTAGTTACCTAAATGCCAGAAATTGCATTTTTCTGCACAAGCTGATAAAACTAAAAACACCCTCATACTTGTATGAAAAATTACAATTTAGTCACTTGCGTAGAAGTCATATGCTTACTTTGCCGAATTTCAACTTCCTAAATTCAACAAGATTATTTTTTATTAATGCTATCAGGTTATGGAATTCGTTACCAACTAACTTAAAATCAATTGTTGGAAATGAACGTTTCAAGAATGCCATAGTTGAGTACTTCTCACAGAACATAATATAAATAATCAGTTTATTTGCTCCTATATCTATCTCTCTAATAACTTTTTTCTCTACTTCTTTCTTAATCACGTCCTCTAATTTTTGCAACTAACTTAGTCTTTCAAATCTAATTCTCCTTATATTTTATGTATGATAATTTAAACTTGCAGTAATTTAACTGTTAAATTTTAAATTACAGAATTTGTTATTGTTACACCTTTGGCTTTCAATTCTCTAATGTTTTCACTTAAGTTAATTAAAATAATTAGTTTTAACTTATTTTAATGTCTATTTTACATGTTATCTCTCACTTATTTCTCAGTTAAAATTTTAAATCTCAAGATGTTACATAATTCTTTAATTACTTAACCTTTGTGCTTAAAAAGAACATAGTTCTTACTGTACTAATTATCAATAAATATCAAATATCAAAAAAATTTTGTATACTGTTCGCCTTATTGGTTCATTAAATAGTACCTTGCTCGAGATGTATTCGCTACCGATGTTACCAGTAATAACATCGAATGTACAGCATGAGCAAAGTAATATTCTCCTTGATGACAGCGACATTAAATTGAGGATTTTAAGTCTACTCTCGTGTGGTGGTAAATTTGTATAGTCACGAGGATCGTATAGGTCTCTCAATGCAAATAGCAAGAATTGTCTTTGAATAGATTCTAGCCTTTCACTATGCACTACAAAAGCTGGGTTCCAAATTATGCAACAGTATTCTAAGATTGGTCGTACTAATGTGCAGTATAAGGTTTTAGTTACCCAAAGGTTTTTGAATTCTTTTGCACGTCTTTTTATGAATCCGAGCATTTTGTTTGCCCTGTATATGATATGATCGTAGTAAGGGTTAAAGCTCATCTTACTATCAAGAATTTTTGGATTGATTTTTCAAAAATTTGGATTTTTGGGAATCCAAAAAGGTATACTTTTAGCACCATTTTTTTATCTGTATTAGGTATAGTTTTAAAAAATATTTTCATGGCTTTTACTTAATTTTTTTTAAAATTTGGATATGTGCGATTTTTTGTAACACAACAGGAAAAAAATGTGATTTTTTCTAAAAGTAAAAAATCATAACTCTGGTTATTTAAGTCCTATTTTCATGTCTGATAACTCATTATAAAGAAAACTGAAATGAAAAACGAAGTAAGTAGCAGTTTTTAGGAAATTTGAGCTTCAAAAAATGAAATTGGGGTTTTTTTTGAAAAACAGCACTATTTTCCCATATATGGGCATTTAAATCGTAACTCACGCGACATACGTATGACTCAAAGCTTCGTTTTCTCGAAAGTTTATGTTATTAACGTAAAAAATTTCTTATGTAAGGGTCCGCCAAATAACTGTTTTTTTTTTTTTTAAATGCAAAAAAAAAACTACTCAATATTTTTTTTAAATTTGTTTTTTTATTTGAATGTACAATCCTTCCGGTTAATAATGGACAATAATTTCATTCAAATGGCTGCCTCGGCTGGCCATGCAGTAGCCTACACGATCGGTCCAATTTTTAAGCACATTATCGATTGTGTGCAGCTGTATTTCACCAATGGCTTCACGAATATTGTCCTTTAAAGCGTCAATTGTCTCTGGCTTGTCGGCGTAACACTTATCTGTGAGGGCACCCCACAAATAATAGTCCAACGGTGTCAAATCACAGCTCCGAGGTGGCCAAACGACATCAGCTCTGAAGCTGATAATGCGATCTTCAAAAACAGGGCGCAAAACATCCAGTGTAGCTTCGGCTGTGGAGCACGTAGCCATCCTGTTGAAACAAAATGTTGCCAATATCCTCCTCTTCAATTTTTGTGAACAAAAATTCGTTCAACATGACCCGATAACGATGGCCATTGACTGTAATGAAAACGCATTGGATGGTCAGTTGGCTTCAACTCCTGAACCAATTGGACTTTGTATGGCGTCATACCAAGGTCTTTATGCAAAATTCGTCTCAATGATGTCTCCGAAATTTTCAATTGTTGAGAACGACGGTGAATTGATGTTGATGCCGCTTCACGCACACTTTCTGCCACAGCAGCAATATTCTCGGGTGTACGCACTGTTTTTGGCTTTTCACGCTTTGATCTATCGATGAGGATGCCAGTTTCTTTCACTTTTTTCACAAGATAACGAATATACGGAGCTGACGGTGCTTCTGTTCTTCCAAAATCCGTACGCAAATTTCGCACACATTCTGCAACATTACCATGATTTTCAAAGTAATGTCGCAATATTTCCCAGCGTTGTTCATGCGTATACACAACCGTATTCGTTCAGCGGAAGGATAAAACTAATTATCTATCAAATCAGACATGTGCTAAGTGTTACCATTCACGAAATAAGCACTAGTTGAAAAAAAAAACGTTAGATGGCGGACCCTTTACATATGCCTTAGAAGAAATAGTAATGGTAGGATATACCAAAATCGTCGTTCCTGTAACTAATTAAGAATAACAGTGGTAAATGTGGGCGTAACTCACGCGACAAAAAAAGGAACTGTGTTTTACAAGCACGTTAAGATTGTAAAAATGCAGCGAATTTTATCATATAACCTGTTTTTGTTTTAAATTTTTAAATAACGGGAAAACAGTTAAGTTTCATAATAAACCCACTTTACCGATGAACTTTGGTTATTAAGAAATATATTGAGTTTCCAAAAAATATTTGCCGTAACTCACGTGACAAAATTTCCATTAAGAAAATGTGTAATCAAAGAAGAGAGAAAAGAGCTTAAAAAGAGTAACTTAAGCCTTAGTTCGGTCATGGTCGAAGCTTACTAGGTGTCATGTCCTATATCTTAAGTAGACGAGGGTTTTAATATTAGTTAAGACATTGAAATTTTCGGAATGCCAAGTAGATATATATTAGTATTTCACTAGATAAAAAAAATTTAATTTCGAATCAATTTAAATTTTTTTTTTTTGTTGACATTTTTGTGGGATTGCCCATATAGTAAATCAAAATTTCAATATAGACGTCGCTACCAAAGAACTGCACAAGCCTACTTGAAATTCAAGCTTTTTCAAGTACTTGAATTCAAGTATGTATCCAAACTTGAAAAAGCAAGCTTTAGCCTGCTTACAAAAATACCAAACAACTACAAGTCATATCCAAGCTTTCTCGTTGGCTTGGCTTGTTGAGGCTTACTATGTTGGGTAAGAAATTTGAAAAGCTTGAAACGATCGGCAAAAGCTTGTAAGCTCGCAAGTAGCAAATTAATTGAATTTAAAGCAAGTATCCGAAAAAATTCCATTAGCTTGTTTAAGAAAATCTTAAGCGTATTAAGGCTTTTAAAGGTTCTGTGGACTTCGTGGTTGGCAGTTTTATGGGGTAGCTGATTTTGAAATTTATGTAAAAATTCAAAATTAAAGATGGCGAATAGAGTTGCCACCTTGATTTTTTTTAATTTTTGGTAATTCTTGTTATTTTGAAACTTTGACAACGGATTTGATTTCGAATCTAATATCATAGTTTTAAAATTTAAGATGGAGTATAGGCTTGCCACCTTAATTTTCACCATAGTATTGCAACCAACCAAAATGTATTTATAAGAGTTTTAAACATCATTTAACCGTGTTAAGGGGTCTCTGACTTCGAATCTGATGTCAGAATTTTAAAATTCATGATAATTAATAGTGTTGCCACCTAAAATTTTTTTATTTTCACGAATTCGGTGCTTGAGCAAACACTAGGTAAAAATGGGTCGCTGAATCCGAATCCGTTGCCAGAATTTCAAAATTGTGTAATTTTTTTAAAACAGTCTTGCCACCTACCAAAATGTATTTTTAAGAGTTTTAAACATCATTTAACAGTGTTTTTAACGATTCTTGTCCGATTGTTAAAACTTTTTTATATGTGTGTTGTTGATTTTTTTAAAATTTTTTTTGATATTTTTTTTTAGAATCTTTTTTTTGCGAATATTCACCCACCATACCTCAGTTCCTACTTTATAATGAAATTCTTAAAATTTCAAATAATTAAAGCTCATAAAAAAATATTAGGACTATGGGGATAAATGATATCGATAAAATTTATTTTTGGTGCAGTTCCAACCCATTTTATCCCAAAAATAACACTTTGAAAATGTTCGTCACCTCATACTCGACTTTTTATTAGTAAAAGAAAAACTTTGTTTTTTCAATCGCAACTGTTTTTATAAAATCACAGCCGTTGTATTGTGTAGAGCCCCTATTCGAGACCTTAAGAAAACTGGCGCAATTTTTATTAATAAATATGAACATTTTTCTTTGAGGCAATGTCAGTCAAATAAAAACAACTTGTTTTTCCAAGCGGTCGTTGTTGTTGTCATCGCATCATATTTTTGTTTTCGCATTCAGCTGCACCTGCAAGTATTTTTTTGTCGTTGCCTTCAAAGGTTCTTCATAATTGTACCAACAATTAAATCACACAACTTTTCGGTGAACTTTTTCTACGCTGGACACTTGCACCACCACCCTTCAGCACTTCTTCATCGATTCCATGCATACAAAACAAATATAAAAATGACAAATAAATTAAATCACCATTTCAACAACAACAAAATACAACTTCTCATCGGCTCCCTTAGCTTCACTTGCACTATTGTTACAGCAGCAACAACAACAACAAACATCTTCGACCGCTTATCAAGTCGTAATACAAAAGTACGTGCATAAAAATGCAATTTGCGGCGCGACCTGTTTTGGGCAATGGCCTTGACTGAGCTAATTATTTTTAGCAGAAAGCAGAAAAACTATTAACAAATAGAACTTCGACCAGTTTAGTTGTGCGTGGCATCTTAAGTGTTTCTATTCATATATAAAGAACAAATAAATTTAATTTGAAGTTAACCATTTTAAATCGTCGTCTTTTCATTTTTTGCACCAAAAGGGATCCAAAAAAGGATTTGGTTCTCCATCAGCCCCTTTAAGATAATTAATAAAAGTTAATTATATCGAGGTTTCATTCGCATAGGTAGTACAAAAACAAAAAAATAAATTAAACAAAATGCAGTTCCAAATGCACGACTTTGACAACACAAAGTTGCCAACAAAACGAAATGTGGTGCAATACGCGTTGTTTTTAATCCATCATACAAACATAAAACGTTGTAAGTTTACAGAAAAAGTGTATGAAGATGTCTCAAAATTGTAGAATTGTGCAAAAATACCTATTGTGTCGAGAACCCATATTCGTAGATTGATTAATAATTTACTCAAGAAGTCGTCTCTTCAAGTGAAAAATCCTCGTGTATTCCGTGCATTGAAAAATGGTGCTCCGTGCGCGTGCGTCGACAAGCTCAAAATACCAGAAAATTCAAAAGCTTTTTTCATTGATTACCATTACTAGATGATGACCTCACGAGTATATCCGTTATAGTTTCTGCAAGTGCTACAGCTGCCTGCAGTTTGACTGTATATATACCGGCTTCCAACAGTGAAGACGAATATGAATTCGAAAAAAGTCATATGGAAGATGCAGACATTCCAATGGAAAACGTCTAATTTAAAATAGCCGACATTCGCTTACGGTATTTTTGTTCTGCATTAGACCGGAGCGAAACATCAAGCCGCCATGGTGCATTGCACGCCTCCATGTTAATAAAGTACATACAAGATGCCATTGCCGCAAAGGAATCTATAGCCGCTGGCGTCCGCGATTTAATGGTAAAGATGCTTGATGACATAGTAATTGACAAGAGCAAAGTTTTCCGTGAAGTGATCGAAGAGCACATCACCATTTTAAAAGAACCAAAGTCAAAATTCATCGGCTACGCCACGCCTTCGGAAGGATCCGCAAGGCAAATACAAACTGCAATAGTTGACTTTTTGTTGAAAGACGGTTACAATTTGGACAACTTAGTAGCGATCAGTTGCGACGGCACTGTTCGTTAGTGCCGGGTACAAAGGGGGTGTCATAATGTGCTTCGAGTCTTAGTTGCGCAGACCACTTCAATGGTTTATCTGTCTGCTTCACTTTAACGAGCTGGCATTAACTGCGCTACTGAGAACATGGCTTGGAAGACAGAAGGGCCCTGGAATGTGGCCAGGAGAAATTGGTGTCGGAATAAATCGCTGCATGGATTTTTCTGTACGTATGAATTGAATTTAAAAAATATTTAGCTACTTCAATGTTTGCTTATGTTTTTCCTCAGCCTGTTCTCAATTACTACAAATATTGATGGATGGTTACTACGAAGCGATCAGCGTTACTTGTACCGCATGGTTCTTGCCGTTAAAAGTGGTCATTGCGAT
This sequence comes from Coremacera marginata, assembly GCA_914767935.1. Taxonomy (NCBI): domain Eukaryota; kingdom Metazoa; phylum Arthropoda; class Insecta; order Diptera; family Sciomyzidae; genus Coremacera; species Coremacera marginata. The sequence goes on from OU612046.1 coordinate 118,249,834, forward strand.
GAAGATTTAGCCTGCCAACAGCCCGGTGTTATGAGTACAGCCCGTTGGCTAACAACAGCATCTCGCATTTTACGTTGGTACGTAACGCAAGCGCAGCCATCCAATATATTGAACGATCTCGCTACGTTCGTCATCAGAGTGTATGCGCCATTTTGGTTTTTAGTTAAAAGTCAACCACTTGCCATTCATGGTAGCCGCAATGTGTTCAAATACATTTCATGGATTTGCGATTTGCCGAACTACGTTCAGGTATCCATTAAACCGACCATCGACAACAACCCATATTTTTTCCACCATGAAAATATACTACTGTCGATGATTACTGATTCGGATGCATCGGTGCGTGCAGATGGATATAGCAAAATTTTGGAAGCCCGCTCAAACCTAACAGGTCGTATTCGGCAATTTCGTGGACCAGCCCTTTATCCAATATAGCAGCACAACATACACTGAAATGATCGATTGGACCAAATTTCAGATCACTGATCCACCATGTCTTCAGTTTTTTACTCAAGAGAGCAGTTGACTGATCTGCAGTACTCGGATGACATTATTAAAATTCCAGGTGAGCATTATAGAAGACATTAATTTTATGAAATAAATGACGTAATATTGACGTCATATATCAAATCGTATTTACCATGTTATTTGTTTTAACAGATTATCCTTGTCACTCGCAAAACACCGAGCGTTACGTCCAAATTGTGCACAAGTCGGCCACAGCAGTCACTTACGAAAACCGTTTGGGGCACATTTTCTCGAAGCTTGACAGTAACGAGCGCTACAGCCAGCTTGAATCCCGTAAAAATTTAGAAAATTAATAAAAAGTTGAGTCTGAGGTGACGAACATTTTTAAAGTGTGAATTTTGGGACAAAATGGGTCGGAACTGCGCCAAAAATAAATTTTATCGATATTTGTTTCCATGGTTTTAATAGTTTTTGTGAGCTTTAATTATAGAGTTCCAGAGCTCTCTCTCGATCGACAAAACTAACACTGTACAAGACGCTCGTTCTACCTGTGCTGCTTTATGGCGCTGAGGCATGAGTAGTTTCGCAAACTGACGCAGCCGCTCTGGGGGTGTTCGAGAGAAAACTTCTTCGCAAAATCTTCGGTCCTGTTCGAGTCGGCGATGACTATCGCATCCGAATGAACCACGAGCTGTATGAGCTCTACGAAGACATTGACGTAGTTCGGCGTATAACTGTGTAGTGACTACGCTGCCTGGGTCATGTCTATAGTATGGACGACGAAGCTCCAGCGAAAAAGGTGCTCGAGGCGAGGGTCGCTGGTCAACGACAACGAGGGAGACCTTGCTTCCGATGGATGGACCAGGCTGAGGACGCCCTAAGCGCACTTGATTTATCTGATTGGAGAGGTGCGCGCAAAGCAGAGGCGCCTGGCGAGAGCTAATGAGGTCGGCCGAAACCCGGACACGGGTTCTTACGGCCACCTAAGTAAGTAAGTAAGATATATTTTGACCTATGTTTAATGAAAAGAAAAGTGTATTTGTATGCAACAACCATCAATCAATGTTTCAAAACAATTTAATTTCCCTATTTGCTCTCCGATATACTGCTTTTATATTAAGATAAGCTCTGAAATTTCTTTAGCAAATTTTATTGATATAGGTCCGCACATTATTCCAGCTAAGATATTCTATACAATAATACCAACTGAGAAAGTTAGTCTTAAAGGATTACAAGTAGTCACAAACAAGCTCTCATCACATCTTTCTCAAGGACCTTCAAAAGATTTGTATTGCTGGTTTATGACCATTGCCCTATGCTGCCATCAAATCCCTATTACAAATTATAAACCAGTCCAATGGCAGCATAGTTTAAACTGTGAACGAAAAAAAAAAACGAAATGGCCAAGGACTTTGACCGAACTTCTTATGGTCAATTGTGTTGTACATGTTGTGAAATGTTTGAACACAAATGATCGAGAACTGGACCTACACGTTTTATGCCTTCTCCGAACGGCTTATGTTCTCAAGAAGATTTTCATGGCAAGTTTTTACACTCTGGAAAAAACATTCAGTGTAAGGTAGGAATTGAACACGGGTTCTCTGGCGTATGGGCCACGCACTCTACCCACTGCTCCACGGCCGCCGCCACTGTGAATAATTCCTCTTATAACTTCTCCTTGCAGCTTAACCCGTTAACAAATGTGATTTAAGAGTGCTTGTAAGCTTACTAAAGCTTCATCTTCATTAATGCGTATATATTCTTCAAGTGGTCTGAATTGTGTTTTAATTGGCTTACATAGTTATAGGTGGGCCATATATCGGCCCGCTTGGTTTTGATTGTAAGCGCATGTTGGTGTATTCGATTTTTGAGAGGGTATTGTTTAATAAAAATGCCAGACCATCTATAGCAGATCAGTATTATTGTCTTGGGATATTAAGATTTTGTTTATGACTTCACATAAATCAATCATCTTAGAATGTCCTGCAGCACATCGCGTTGCCTTTAAAATTCTTAGTGGATCGTGTTTGAGTTGCTGACTTATCAAAATATTTCCCTTCTTTTCGATCGGTCTGACATATCAGAATAATCGTGTCGAGGGCGACCAGGGCCAGAATCGGAAGCAGAAGTGGAATCTAATAATTTTTTAACATGAAATTCAGGAACATAAAAAAGCAAATTTAACCATCCTTCATTGTCAGATTCAAAGTAAACTTTTTTTCTATGCTCTTTTTCATATTTTGCCTTCCGTCTGCCTTAAAGTGTTGCATAAATCTTCGTCATTAATATGGCTTACATAAAGTTTGCTTAGAATATATTATATTCTAAAATTACTTTTTTGGTAAAAACAGCCATACTTGTCTTGACAGGGTTTTTTATGATTAATAATTAATTGGCAGAGAATAATTACGCGGTTGTATTTTTACAGCAATCAAAACGGCTTTGTAAAAAATTGAAAATAAAAATTAAATACGCACCGGTCGTACGTCGAAGGGTGACCATTAAACTCGAGTAGATCATAGGAGGAGTTGTGGCAATATGCTGCTCAGAATGTATGTTCGAACTTTATTTGATCGTGACGATGCTTTATCAAACGCAAGTGGGACCCAGCCGAAGGAGTTACGGAATATTAATTTTTTGAGTTATATATAAATAAGTTATAAATTATACGTTGTGACCACCAAAATTAATATATGTTCGGTAATAACTTTATGTTCGGGGTGTTATTTAAATTTGATTTTATGACAGTTTACGAAAATCCAGACCAGACTTTGATCTAATAGACCAATATTAACTTTAAAAACACTTAACACACTTTTTTTTATGATACATGGATGAAAACACCACAAGTTACAATAAACAGTATAAAAGTTGAAGATACGAACTTTCTCGATTTGCAAAAAATCTAGGAAAAATCCGCAAACTTGCGCAGGTTGTTCTGAAAGAAGACATTCTTATAAAGAAAATGGTGGGTTGTTTTATTTATATCGTTTAAGAGGACGTAGGTGCGCATGCATTTGGTGGCAAGTGATCTTTTAAATAATTCCCTAAGAAAACTTCCGAAAAACTTCCAAAGAAAAAAAGTTCCATCAAAAAAATAATTATAATTATTTGATGAATATATTTTAATATTAATTTCGCTGCATTTGAACTTTCTTATAGGAAAGAAGAAAATAAAAAAAATTGTTTATTTTATGAATAAAAGTCTTTAACCAACATTTGTAATGAAATCAATTATAGAAGAATCAAGGCAATTTTTGAACTCTCGGCATTGTTATCATGAATAATAGGAAGCCAAAATACACAAAAACTTACTCAAATAAACTAGAAGATATCTACATTTCGAAAATATAATAATTAAGGTGAAATTCAAGAATTGGTTTTTGGCCAAATTTTGAGTCCGCTAGCTCACAGTGCATTGCAACATCTTCGCTGTTTTTCCATATTCTAACCTTCGCACCTCTACGCCTGAAAAAAAGGGCTGCATGGTTTTATGGAAAAGAAAACTGGACTGCGCTAACTAATTTTTATCGCAAATTCATTTAGAAATTATGTTTCGCTGACAAATGGGAATGCAGCGGCTGTTATGATACAAGAAATTATCTTTTTGGGTATGCGGTCTTTCATCCCCAATAAGATGAAGAGCATTAAACCAAAAGACCACTCATGGTTTAATGAGACTTGCAGGATTTCAGTCAGGTCCAAAGAGGAAACCTTTCAGAATTGGCGCTCTGATAAAAAAGGCCGATACGAAAGGACTTCGCATTGAGGCTAGGAATCGATGCAATGCAATTTTAAAAAACGAAGAGATTCTTCTCTGCCTCAAAGGGAGCAAAAACTTTTGGTCATTTGTTAAAAGAGTAAAGAATCAGACGTCATCGGCTATTCCAACTTTTGAAAGATGATCAAATCTTCACGGACTCGGCTGATAAAGGTAACCTGTTGGCCGGATTGCTTGCACATAATTTCACAATCCCGGCAAGCAATCAGTAATGATAAACTCAATAATGACTTGAATAAAATCGTCGAGTGGGGTCTTGCTAATAGCGTAGAATTTAATGCTAGCAACTGGGTACTGTTTGTACACAAGCGTATCAATTGCACCTTAGCTCCCCTCAATATGAACGGTGTAGACCTTTTTGAGTCAGATGCTCTTGACGTTCTGGGCATATCAATACAATCGGATCTTCGGTGAAATTAGCACATTTTGAATGTGTCAAAAATAGCAGCAATGTGTCTTGGTTTTTTTAAAACTGTGTAAGAAATACTTCTACTCGCGAGTGCGAGAGGATTGAGATGTATGGTTACAGGAACGAGGCCCGAAAATCGCCTGGTTGATGGTTTTAAAACCGGGGCTTCTTCTTGCAAGGATGAAAACGGAAATATAGTGACAGATGTCCAGAATGTCTTCTGAATGGCGATGATGACAACAATAGAGATGATATCCCGGTAGAGATGATATCCCGGAAACCCCAATTATGGATGACAGCGTTAGTTCCGCTGCCCGATTATAATGAAGTCTTGACGGCCATAACACGACTTAAGAACAACAAAGCCGCGGGAGCCAATGGTTTACCCGCTGAGCTGTTTAAGAACGGAGGTGAAGGTCTATGTAAATGCATTCACGAGCTTCTATGCTCCCATCCCAAAAAAATCCCATAAAAAAAATCGCACATGATTTATAAAAAAACTATGAGAATTCCCATTTCACACGGCAATTAATAATAATCTTAAATGGGATTTTCCTCATAAAGGTGGCAACCGTGCTGCTGGATTACGTTGTACACGCAGCTGAGTTTTCCTGGATTATATAGTGTCTTTTAACCGGAGTGTTGCTGACACGAGGTAGTATACATTTTACTTCGCCATTTTTTGCTGTCTGCTATGCTGCTACTTGTTACTTTCGCTGCCGTTGTTGTTGTTGTTTTGCGTGTACACGCTCCTTCAGATGCTTCGCAATGTCCAGAATGTTATAAAAACATTACAAAAGCCCAGCCGAGTATTGGATGCGGGTTATATGGAATGTGGTTCCACATCGCTTGTGCAGATGTCTCCACTGAACAGCTTACATTCTTTTAAAAGAATCGTTCATTTATCTATTCATGTGCCAAGTGTACCGCAGAACCTTCGCACACTGAGGTAGGTTTCTCAGCTGACCTTAGGAAAGCTATGGCGGATATTCAAATTAAGTTTGACAAAATCGCAGACAAGTTCGACAAGATTGATGATGAAATCATGGTCGAACTTGCTTCAAATGTAAAACAATTAAGCCATGACATCGAGCAATGCAAAAATAAAATACAATCAGTTAGCTGTGCCACTGATGATAAAATACATAAACTATTGACGACAAAAATGTCCTTCTGCGTCGCCCAAATCGGCCTGATATATTATCTCCTTTTCCATCTGATATCACAAACCTTCATGATTTACTTCTGTAAATTGTATCTTTCTTTGAAGTCGAGTTGGCACCTGATGGTATTCAGCAATGCTGTTACATTCAGAACAAAAAATCTGTTCTCATCAAATTCAATTCTGTCTGCCTTCGTGATGAAATCATGAAGCGGTATTATAAAACACTGACTATAAAACTCTGTGACATTGTTGGATGAGAGATCCAGTCAAGGGTCTATTTAAATTATCACCTTGCACCTGCTGCAAGTAAGCTTAAATAAATTCATGTGCAGGAAGCTGCTGAAAGACAAAAAAAATACTAAAATATAAACTTTTGTACGCTGATGAACCTAGTGTAAGGTTAACCACATTGGAGAACAAGGATCTTTCACTGAACTTGGAAAAATGCATAAACTTGTATCCTAGTGTTGCATTCAATTTCAACATCTGATGCTGATCTATTATATTTTTGCGTGTTCTGATGGCACTACTTACGTATTTTTTGCTACATTGTTATGATATTATTACTCTTACTTTTTTTCAAAAAAAAAAACAAGTTTGTACATCATACATATCCTAATTAGTTTTGCTTCACAAATATATTGATGATTTTTTTTTTATTTTAATATGAAATTGGTGAATAAGTTGGAATTTTATAATTCCCCATATTGTTCTTTTCGTCTTTAATTACCTATTCTGTAACTACTTATCGTCCAATTCAGTCACACCGCTCCGCATCATTAAACATTTTAGTAAGTGTTGTCTCTAGTTTAGTAAGTGTATAAATATCGCCTATAAGGTTCTATCTAGCGTATTTTATGAAAGACTGAAGCCCATCGTAAACCAACTGATTGGGCCTTATCAGTGTGGCTTTAGACCTGGAAAATCTACCACCGACCAGATATTCACGCTACGACAAATTTTGGAAAAGACCATAGAGAAGCAAATCGACACCCACCACCTTTTTGTCGACTATAAAGCCGCTTTCGACAGTCCAATAAGGAATCACCTATACTCCACCATGCCTGAATTTGGTATACCTACAAAATTAATCCGTCTATGCAGGATGACACTGAGCAACACCAGCAGTGCAGTTAAAATCGGGAAGGACTTCTCCCCCCATTTGTTACCAAACGAGGTTTCAGACAAGGTGATTCTTTATCATGCGACTTTTTTAACCTAATCATGGAGAAGATCATTCGAGCTGGTGATCTGAGACAAAGCGGCACAATATTCTATAAGAGTGTTATGCTGCTAGCGTATGCCGATGATATGTATCACATTAATGTATCATTGGCCATAACACACGCGAAGTCAGTGCAGCATTCTCCAAATTAGAAAAAGAGTCAAGTCGCATGGATCTTGCAGTAAACGCAGATAAGACGAAATATCTGGTGTCAACAAACAAACAGTCCCAGCGTATTGGCACCCACGTCACTGTTGACAACACCTCCTTCAAGGTTGTGAAGGACTTCGTCTACCTCGGTTCCAGCATTAACTCCACCAACGATATCAGTAGAGAGATAAAACGAAGGATAACTCTTGCCAACAGGTGTTACTTTGGGCTCAGTAGGCAATTGAGAAGCAGAGCCCTCTTTCGACAAACAAAAGTCACGCTCTATAAGTCACTAATCTTGCCCGTCCTGTTATATGCAGCACAAACCTGGACGTTGAGCAGCTCTGATGAAAAGATTTTGGGAGCGTTCGAGAGAAAGATCCTTCGTAAAATCTATGGACCAATCTGAATCAATGGCGAGTACCGAATACGATGGAACGATGAGCTGTATGAGCTATACGCCGAAATCGACATAGTAAAGTGCATAAAAATCAAGCGGCTTCGCTGGCTAGGTCATGTTGAGCGGATGGAAGACGACGCTCCAGCGAAGTGAATATTCGATTCGGTACCCAGCGGCGGACAACGCAGAAGAGGACGACCGCATATCCGATGGAAGGACCAAGTGGAGGACAACCTGATGGAGCTTCCAACTGGCGCCAGCAAGCGCAAAACAGACATGGCTGGCGCAATTTCTTACAACAGGCGGAAACCGACTTACGGTTGTAGGTGCTATCTAAGTAGTAGTAAGTGTTGTCTCATAATGTAAACCTTGGTCCCGATAATTTAGTTAGCGATAATTCTTACTTACGGCTTAATTTGGAACATCGTAATGCTAATCTTAATTTAGGTCACATAAACTGCCAAAGTTTGAAGCCTTTCTCTAGATCATCTAATCTTGAAGAATTAAAGAGCATTTTGAAAGATAGTTTTCTGGACATTGTGGGTATATCGTAAACTTGGCTTAAACCATATATCTCTCAGAAAGCTATTAAATACCTGGCTACTATTATGGCATTGGTCGTCCAATGAATAGAGGAGGATTTGTGGGTTTCTATATATCCAGAAAAACTAAGTTCAAAGTTATTTTTGAAAGCTCTAATTTTGGTGTTTTTGATGCAATTTTTATTGAAATATCATATGAATCAGTTAAAATATTAGTAGGAGTAGTATATCTGTCTCATGGGGATATTTCCTCAATAGAAGATTCTCTGGGTGACATCTTAGTTAGGTATCCGAACTTTATTATAATGGGAGACTTTAATATGAATCTCTTCAACTCCAATAAATCATAAAATTTCCGTGACTTGTGCCATCGTCTCTAATCGACTATTTTTTATTAAGTGATCCCAGTATTCTGTGTTTTTAATCTTCGTTTCTCTGAATATACCTATAGCTTGTGTGCTATTTTTTATTTTATTTTATATATTTTTGATGAATTTTATTTTTGAATAATTTTTCTTGAATATATTTTTATAAACCTTTTTTATTGAACAAATTTTAACAACTGATAATAAAATTTTATTTTTCTTAATATAAAAAGGAACTTCTTAAATTTAAACACAATATATAAATAACAGTATTTATTTGGTACAGTATATTTAAAAAGTAAATCTATTGTGTGACACCATATTATTCCCATTGGTTTTGGTTGTTGAACAAACAAATATATTTTTTTTTAATTAGCAATTTTTATTTAAAAGACATGTTTTAGTTTTTATAAATTTTATTTTTGTATGTATTTTGTTTGAATATATTTTTATAAACCTTTTTTATTGAACAAATTTTCACAACTGATAATAAAATTTTAGTTTTCATGATATAAAAAGGAACTTCTTAAATTTAAAAACAGTATATAAATTACGAAGGTGTTTTTGGACTCTCTCTGACATGTTTTAATTTTATTTTTGTATGTATTTTGTTTGAATATATTTTTATAAACCTTTTTTATTGAACAAATTTTCACAACTGATAATAAAATTTTAGTTTTCATGATATAAAAAGGAACTTCTTAAATTTAAAAACAGTATATAAATTACGAAGGTGTTTTTGGACTCTCTTTGAAAAACTTCTCATTTGAAAACACAAAGAGTTATTTAAATTCTGTTCTTTTTATTGTAGTAAGAATAATTTAAACTAAATAAAAAAATTGTTTTTCCTTTGTACGAGGGCTGTTGACGGCCTTCAATGTTGGGCGTCGAAAAAAAAGGTATGCTACTTGCGGCCCGGATAACTCGATTTCGGATCATCTGAAATGGAAAAAGTAAACGGCGTTAGATTCAGTACAGATGTAGTTCTAGTCCCTACCTCAATTATAATTTTTCGATTATTTTTTACAAAATGGCGGTCATTGAAAAATGAAAAATCGATTTTGGGTATTTTTTTTTGTAGTTTAGTGTAAAAAAAAATAGTAAAAAATTGTTTAAAATTGTGATTGAGGTAGGAACGAGAATGGTGACTCTGCGTCGATTGCACTTGGTTTTATCAAAATCGGTTCAGTAGAACCGGAGAAAAGTGACTTCGAAGTTCAAAAACGTGAAAAAACTCAAAGAAAATTTTAGGCAACAAAAACATTATTTTTTTGTGAAATACTAACATATATCAATCTGCAATGCCAGCCTCATAAAGAACTCCTTCCTCTTCTTCAAAAAATGAGGACTCAGCGGCTCTTTGTGCTCTTCGGGCAGTTCTACCTTTTTTTGATGCGGACAGAGCTCTGGCTTCGGACCTTTTCAAACGTTCTTCGTTCCGAGACATGGCGAAATCATATGTGACGTCGCCAATCGGGATGCCCATTAGGTTCATTATTTGAAGTATTGGCAAAAAACCTTCGTTTAATATGACAGTTGCAATATAATTGGCAATCTCAATAGTGCGTGCGCCGGTGTGCATATGCTTCAGTGCGAATGACCACAGCACTGTACTGTTTCTTTTATTTTTATTTCTATCACTTTTTCTATCCATTTTCTTTAGCACAAACAAAAATTTTTATCAAAACTGTACTTTTCAAAACTGTATGCTCGCGCGCGTCCGGTTTATAACTCAATTCAAAGTGAACTAAACGCTACCAACATTCGAATACCCAAGCTCTAAAATGTGTATTCATTTATTTTTAAAATGCGTATACAAACAAGTTATTTCCTACTAAAGAACGCGTTGAACGAAATTCGGTGGTAGCTTCAAACCGTTGCATTCAAAAAGTAGCCAAATTAATCAAATAGCATTCTGGCGAAAACATTGCTGGACAAAAAATTCCATATCTCCTAAAGTATTTCCTCATACACGTACCTGTCATTAGAAAAAATTAACTCGCTGAATTCCAGAACTATAATAAAATTAACTATGATATACTATTTTCTGTATTGGAATCCGGTGATCTGAATAGCATATTCTCGACCAATAACACTGACCACCAGCACAAGCTCTCCATTATCAGCTCTAATTTAACAAGACTCCTTGATCTTGTACCCATTGTTAAACGGAAAGCTAATTACAGTCAGGACAGTTGGTTAAATTTAAGGGAAAGTAATTCATGCGAAATCTCTAAGGGGTCTTAGCTTAAAATGCTTATATTCTCAATTGTAACGATCTAAATTGGCGTATTTTCTGTAGGTATAGAAATCGGGCCAAATCAGTCATTAGAAATGCCAAAAAACATGCCAATTGTAGGCTTTTTGAGGGTACGGAAAGCAAGCAGATGTGGAATATTCTGCGACAAAATGGATGCTCTAACACTGATTCCCAGATTGAAGTTGATGATATTAATGTCTTCAACCAAAGTTTTCTATCAAACCAATCCATTAAAACAACAGCACGGGCTTTGATTTCACCAATTATAACGGTATTTTCTCTTTCAGAACTCTTTACTGTGATGTGCTTGCAGAAATAAGTACCGTAGCCAGGGAATATGCTGAGTAGGCAGATCCCACGTTACTCGCTTTTATATTGAAGCACATCAAGCTACTTAAGTATGTATTAAGCTTAGCCTAAGTATATATGTATTAAGGTTCTCTGCGCTTAGCTTGAAAAAGCTAAACCAAGAGAAGTTCAATTGAGTTTGAACACGAACAGTTGAACAGTGCATATTGAAATGACAATTTTAATATAACTAATAATACTCTAAAATTAACTCTGGCTTAATAATTTCATTGTGGAAATAACTAGGAAACCATTTAATATTATATGTCGATCCTGCCAAGTTTAAGTGCAAAATAAACTTTAATAAAAGTGGCGAAATAAATTTTCAAATAAAGACAATGATCGCCAAATAAAAAACTGGTGAATAATTAAAAATTGTATTTTGTAAGTTGAAAGTGTTTAAGCAAAAAGACAATGGTGAATAATTAAAAATAATCAGTACAAATTTAAAAAAAAAAAGTTGACCTGCTAACTCAACTGAAAGTGCTTTTCATTGTGCAATTAAAGCAAAGCTTCAATATGAAAAAAAAAAAACCAAAATCAGTCTTGCAATATAATTTCAAATGATTCCATGAGTGCTCTTGGAATTCTGTTATACCTATGTTGTAGCTGCTTGCATCGTGCTAATGCCTTTGGAATTACGGTCTGCCTGCGTTGTTGATGCCTGATTTGTGCTGATGTTGCTGTTGGACGTTTGCCCGCTTCACTGTCATCTTGCTAATATAAGCTTATTTGGTTTGTATCATTTAATTCATTTTATATAAACAAATTTGCAACAAAAAATAAAAAATAAAAAAATGGGTGGTTCAGAATCGAAAGAAATCGAAAACCCAAACGCGAATGTCATAAATGATATCAAAGTAGAGTTAAACTTAAACCAGTTTGAAGAAATTAAAATATTTTTTATAGTCATAATAATATTTGCATGCTTAAATTTTGCACTAAAAATGTTAAAATACATACAAATATAATATATAAATTGCTTCAGTGGCAACTTTTGCATTAAATTGTTTTGGAAAAATTAAAAAAAATAAAAATGGAAATAAAATAAACAGTAAAACACTTATATGTATATAAAAGAATTGTGTTTTAGTATAAAATTATTTAAGAGGGGACATGACATTGGCAGTTTTTTTAAATATTTTTGTATTTTTAATATATATTTTTTTTAATATTTTTGTATTTTATTATATTTTATTATTATTTTTATTATATTTATAATATTTTTAAGACTCTAAGAAAAAAATTTCATGGAAAAATTCCTACGGGTTCAAAAGTAACAGCCGTATTAGTGAGAGCGCATTTTTAATTTTTGCGCTACCTACGTACGGCAGCTGGTATATACTTGTTTTACTTGCTACCTGACATTTGGTGGTTGTTATTTCGTACCTACTTGAAGGGTGGGGGTTTTTTTTTTTTGTGTTTTTGAATTTCTTTATATTTATAACTCACATAGTGGAATTTTTATTTTATATGCTCAGTTATTTGGCATCTTTTGCAGCGTTAAGTCGTGGTTTTTTTGTGGAAAATATTGAAAAATTGAAAAATGAAGCGTCGTTCTTTAGGTCGAAAAGGCAAAAGAGGTTTAATATTGCAAGCTGCATGGCAGTGTCTACTTACAATGACGTCGCTTATAGTTATTTGCAAATGTTTCAACTACTTGGTATCACCATAGGAGCTACAGCATTGAATTTTTCCAAAGGAAATGATGCAAATCGTTTGAAATGCGCCAGAGTGAAGGCATATGAACCTTCAAAAGAAGCCCGAATTGCTAAACGATTGCAAAAAACTATAAGAAACAGCACAACACAATATAACGAAGGCATACAGTACGAAGCAGGCATGGCAGATTGAAGGTAACCTTTTTTCTTTGTTCACAAACTTTGAACGCGTTTATCTCGAATCCATGTTTTTCGTTGCGTTACTAGCGGGTTCATTTTTTGACGAAATTTTTTTTTTTTTTAACTTGATTCGCTATCGTATGACTCGAGTTTTTATTAAAATTTTTTTTTAGATTTTTTATGAATTTTTAAAGTCAATATTTTTTTCTAAAAAACACACTTTCAAATTTGGAACATCACCAAAAATTGAAAAAAAAAAATTTAAACAAAAAGCTCGTGTCATACGATAACCAATTTTGTTAAGATTTAAAAAAGTAATTTTTTTCCAGATCGGACAATTTTTGCAACTCCCAGCGCTGCAACCACGAGGCCCCGTTTTTTCTCTGCCGCCAGTTTGGAACTCTATAAAACTATGTTGGAGTGAAAAATATATTTTATGTATTTTTTTCTTGTAATTTGTTCAATTCTCTACAACAATAAAAAAATTTTGGAAAAATGTTTGTTTTTGACTGAGTTATGAATTTTTAAAAAAGGTCTGTTTTCTCTGCCGCGAATGTCATGCCCCTTAAAAAGATTTGATTACGTAATTTTGTAACTTGAATTTAATTTCTCGTTATCTCTTATATGCATATTAAAAAAAAAATTGTGTTTTAGTATAAAATTATTTTAAAAGATTTAATTGCGTAATTTTGTAACTTGAATTTAATTTTTCGTTATCTCTTAATTAAGTAAAAAGAGCTACAACATACTTGAAATTTAAATGGGAAAATAGACAGACACTCTTCAAAAACTATGTATCTATAAAGTTAATTTTGCGCGTTCTTATAAATGTATTTATAGGTGTTGAAACCGACACATAATTATTATTACTATTATAATTATTATTAGATTTATACTTTCACTTTCACTTTGATTATACAATTTTTACAATATCTAAAAACACTTGGAAAAGTATGTAAAAAGACAAATTTTAATTTCAATTTAAAATAAAATAAAAAAGGTTCAACAAAAAATATATAAAAACTAAAGATATAAATTTAATCAAAGGATAAATTGTAAGTATACAGTCCACATAGCCGGATTTAAAAAAAAAGCGGCAAATGGATTGAATGAGGATCGCCGCCGTATATCGGCAACAATGTTTTATGAAATTGCAGTTTACATTCTATTTGTTTTTTAAAGGTACGCAAAATGGAGCAAATAATCTGTACAGATAGCAGCAGTGACGATATCGATGTGCAAAAGCATCAAGAAAATGCATGTGAGTATGAGCAGCAGTCTATGCAATGAGTTTACTATAATAAAGCAATACGCTGTTTTGTGTGACTGCGCTGGCCTCATAAAATTAATTTGGCATTTTTATACAAATATTCCGTGTGACATAAGCGCACTGCACGGAAGCGCAGTGCTAGTTACTTAAGTTCTGAGCATAGCATGCATGCTGTATGGAGTGCAGCTATAACTTTTCCACCCTGTGCGAGAATAGAGTACGGCACGGCACGGGGCGTTTTATCCAAGCTGCGCTGGCTACATGATGTTAGGTTTGCATATACTTGCATCCCGTGCGATATAAGCGCATAGCACGGGATGTAGTTAACAGTATGGCATGCATGCTGAATGGATTTTGTGCGACTTGAGCGCACTGTATAGATTGCATAACATTGCCGTTAATATGTTAATATTCGAGCATTTTGAGCAAAAATTTGACCGTGCAATTTTAGAATGTTGCACATGAAAGCATTGTAGTAATAATGATCATAACCGTATATATGTATGTATGTTAATTTACAATGAGCGATATCTTTTTAGCGACACTGGATGCATTCGTTCGCATTTCTCGTAAACGGCAGGCAGAAATTGACGTAGACTTTGCAGCAGAGCAGGCAAAACAAAGCATAAGAGGACATGAACAACAGCGCAAGCGAATAGAACCAAGACCACAATTAGCCGCAGAGGAAGAGGCAATACTGCGACCGATTCGGGTGAATTTCACAGCTCTCATACAGGCTGCAGATCAAGGTATTCATCGGGCTGATTGGTCAATCGAAGAAGTGAGCGTGAGGATGGAGCATTTGCAAAGTTTATGGCAGGCATTTAAGACAATTTGGCAGAATGCATGCACTCGTTCAAATTCAAATGAGATGTTAAACAACATTAACGAACTTTTTGGTAAAGGAACTAACAGGTATCTGAGTTTCAAGGCAAAGCTACTCGCCCAGTTGCGGCACACTGGTGGGCCAGACTTAAGCTCACGGGCATCATTGATGACTTCTGAAAATGGTCAGTTGATACAAATTCAGCTATCAAAGCCTCCAAAATTGTCAAAGTTTTACGGGTTGGAAGTTTGAATGTTTGAAGCAGAAGTGCACAACAATGATCGATTTTCGGACGCACAAAAAATGCGATATTTGCTGAATTCCTTGCAAGGAAGAGCGGGACAAATATACAAAAATTGGCCAATGGCAAATAACAGTAGCTATAATGAACTTTGGACAGCAATATGCCATCAGTACAGCAATGAGTACAACAATATTAAAGCACATACAAGAATTATATGCATTGAAAACGTTGTATTCACCAATTTGCGAACAGATGCGAAAGGTACTCGACACGGCCAGAAGTGCTTTCCGTCAACTACGATTGCTACTTGCCCCCGAAAAAGTAGCTGAATACATGTTGCTGCATCAGCTCGAAAGCAAGTTAGATGCTGACAGCCAAACGCAGTGGGCATCACGACGTTCCGCTTCTACGCTTCAGACCTTGGAGCAAGTGTATAATTTTTTGGAGACACGAGGAAGTTTGCTAGAACAGCTATCAACAACGCGATTAGTACCGCAAAGCAATGATCGCCGCTTTACGTCATTAAGCAAATTAAGCACAACATCTGAACGTGGCGAGAGCACTGGTCGGGGTGGTGAATCACGTCCAGCGTGTGATTTATGCTCAGGGGCATATCATTGGCCATTCCGATGTATGAAATTCAAAGCAATGCCAGTTGGAGAACGACAAAAATATGTCCGGGAGCACAGCATGTGCAACAACTGTTTTAGCTTAAAACATATCGCAACCAAATGTACGGATAAACCGTGTCCGCGATGCCATACGCCGCATAATAGTTGCTTATGTTCAGTAAATCCAAATGTTGTCGGTTCGTTAGTGGTACCTAATCGCATGGAACGCAATGAAGAGGCACTTCGATGTATACAGAAGATGACAACGGAAAAGGAAGTTAACTAGAAGTAGCAATTATGGTATGATGGTAAATGCCATCAGCTCTACTGAAAATATAGAGGCAGCACTGCTGGCGACGGCAATAGTTCGCTTTCAAATAGATAGTTATATTTCTCCACCTTTACGAGCACTTTGTGACACCGGTGCACAAATTAATATAGTAAATGCATCAGCTGTATCACTACCAAAATGGTCAACACGGCATTGCAATATAAGGATGAATAGCATTGAAAATACCAAAGGTAAAACACACACGCGCAAAATAGTATGTAAGCTATTGAGTCGATTCAGCAACGAACCTCTTGCCATGGTTGAACTTATAATTGTGCCACTGATTACTAATATGCATCTGCCGCAGAAGCCGATTCCAGCTCATATAATTCCACCAGCAATGCGAGATCAATTAGCCGATCCCGAAGCACAAACGCCCGCACCAATTGATGTTCTTTTGTGTGCTGGCGAGCAAGCCAAACAACAATAACAATAGCAGCATTGATAAATACCAACTTCTTCAAGACAGAAACTGTAACAACAACAACAATACCAACAGCGGCGACTCACCTCATTGAATAACCAACAATCTGTGCAACTACAGAGGCGACCCACCCCATTGGTCAACGACAAACGGAAGCACTAAGGTTACTATTATATCCATTATATAAGTTAAGAACATAAACATTTAAAACATATAATTTCATAAAATGCGTCAACAAAATATGCTGACGCTATGTCTGCAACATATCCGTGGGAGCAGCGATAAAATTACGTCTCACAACTGCAGCAAGTACGAAGCGCAACAACAACAATAGCAGCTAATAAATAAGACACCCCAACAACAACAATACCAATGGAGATACGGCGAGCCAAAGGGAAAACATCGGCGGAGGAGAAGGTAGAAAAAGGCTACTTTATTAAGTTATAAAATTTGTTAAATCAGTTTAAGTTTCAAAGTGAATACAATACAATGAGCATTAGGCATTCACCCCCACACCGCACTCATCCCCTCTCACTCACACCTCACCCCTCGCATCCCCAACCGTCTCAACACGGAGATGGACCCTTATTAATAGATTTAGAGTTCGATCTGGTCAACCCATTCGAAAGGTCCGAACGTACGTAAATTCACGCAACATCAGCAAAACTACCCCAGTTTTGAACTTATTGTCCAGAAGCGTGATTTATACACATCGAAATTCAATTTCAGTCCAAATCCATTACGACGGATAAGACTAAATATGAATACCTGATTACAGTTCTTCCGCAAGAAGTAATCATAATCGTACTAGATTTTATACAGAAACCTTCTTTAAACAATTAATATGAGAACTTGAAGAGATTCTGATTGAACGCTACTCTCTCAGTGAAAACAAACGAATTGTCAAAATACTTACTGACACGGAAATGGGAGATAGGAAACCTTCCCAGTATTATAGGTCACTGTTACTACTAGCTGGTTCCGCGGTAGCACCGGACTTCCTCCAAAAACTATGGCTTAGGAAACTTCCAAAAGGGCTCAACATAGCCTTAAACGGGTCAGGCCACAGAGCTAAAGGAGCTTCTGAAAATGGCCGACAAACTATGGGAAGTCATAAGTGAAAACGAAGTTTCAGTTTTACACACAAATCAAAATTTTAATGCTAACGAATTAGCAGGTATGGTACGAAAGCTAGTAGTATCTACCACGAACATATTAAATGCCAAGTTGTCGATAGAAGTTGAGGCACTCAAATCACAACATAATTTCCGACCCAGGTCACCAGCGAGACATAGGTCAAGCTCAAGACAGACATCACATCCACGTGGACCCAACTAGCTATGGCGATACCACTACAAATTCGGTAGAGATGCACGTAGATGTGAACAACCGTGTGCATATGTTCAAAACAGTAACACAACATAACACAATTCAACACAATACAACACAAAAAACTAAATGACTCCATTGTCGCGACGACCGATAATGGACCCATCACACTGACACGTCGTATATTTGTTTACGACCCGATAAATTAATTTAACTTTTTAGTGTACAGCGGAGCAGAAGTATCAGTACTTCCTTTCTCCAAATTCAAAATTTCAAAACAAAAATCGGATCTCACGTTAACAGCGGCCAACGGCACTTCTATTTCAACTTTCGGAAAAAAACTACTTACACTAGACTTAAAATTACGACGTGAATTACCCTTTACATTCATCATTGCAGACATTTCCAGACCAATTTTAGGCGCAGACTTTTTAACAAAATACGGACTACTAATAGATCTAAAACTTAAACAACTCATTGACCCATTAACGAACATATCAGTCAACACTATCTCAGCATTTACTGAAACCACATTAACATAATTATTTTCAGTCGACAACAAATACACAGAATTACTAAAAAAATTTCCATCACTATTAACAGAACCCAATTACACTGCATATCTGAAACACCAAACAGTACATCACATAGTCACTGAAGGACAGTTACCAATTACGAAACCGCGACGTCTAGACTTGCCAAAATTGAAGATAGCTAAACATGAATTCGACTTTTTAGTTAAATCTGGCATTTGTAGACCGTCAAATTCAAAAACATCTTCTCCACTTCACCTAGTACCTAAACGCGAACCTAACGGATGGAGACCATGCGGAGACTACAGAAGACTGAACACAATAACAGTACCAGACCACTACCCGTTGTCACATATACACGATTTCTCGTATAACTTGCACAATACACATATCTACCGCTGACTTAGTAGTATCTGATGTCAGCATTGAAAAATATTTTTTCACTAGGGTGGTCCCATAAAACTGTATTTTGTTAATTTACAAGTTTTATACATGTGCTGGTAGTATAATGGAGTCGCTTACTTAGTATCTGACGTCAGCATTGATAAATATTTTTTTACTAGGGTGGTCCCATGAAACTGTTTTTTATTAATTTATAAGTTTTATACATGCGCTGGTATTATAATGGAGCCGCTGACTTAATATCTGATGTCAGCAATGAAAAAAAAAGTTTTACGCTAGGGTGGTCCCATAAAACTGTTTTTTGTTAATTTACAAGTTTTATTCATGTGTTGGTAGTATAAGGGAGTCGGTGACTTAGTATCTGATGTTAGCATTGAAAAATATATTTAGGGTGGTCCCATAAAACTAATTATTATTAATTTGCAAGTTTTATTCATGTGTGGGTAGTATAAGGTAGCCGCTAACTTAATATGTGATGTTAGCATTGGAAAATATTTACTTTTCACTAGGGTGGCCCCATAAAACTGTTTTTTGTTAATTTACAAGTTTTGTACATGTGCTGGTAGTATAATGGAGTCGCTGACTTAATATATGATGTTAGTATTGAAAAATATTTGTTTTTTCACTAGGGTGGTTCCATAAAACTGTTTTTTGTTAATTTACAAGTTTTATACATGTGCTGGTAGTATAAGGGAGTCGCTGATTTGATATCTGATGTCAGCATCGAAAACAATATTCTGACGTGAAAAGAGACGTAGAATTTTTGTTTATTACAACTAAAACGCATTTTTATTTATTGAAAAATTTGTGTAATTCAACTTTAATTTCATAACGTAAAAAACAAACGAGACCGAAAGCGAAATCCAGATACATTAAAGGTGTAATTTAACAAAAATAATAGAAAGCATTTGAAAAAATTGTGTTCATGAATTTTAAGTAAAATGTAAATCGTATGTAAATAACAGTCTTATGAGACTACCCTAGTGTATCAGATATTAAGTCAGCGATTCCATTATACTACCAGCACATGTATAAAACTTGTAAATTAACAAAAAACAGTTTTATGGGACCACCCTAGCGTAAATTTTTTTTTCATTGCTAACATCAGATACTAAGTCACCGACTCCATTTTACTACCAACAAATGAATAAAACTTGTAAATGAACAAAAAACAGTTTTATGGGACCACCCTAGTGAAAAAAAATATTTTTCAATGCTAACATCATATATTAAGTCAGCGACTCCCTTATTCTACCAACACATGTATAAAACTTGTAAATTAACAAAAAACAGTTTTATGGGACCACCCTAGTGTAAAACAATATTTTTTTACCCGGTTTGCTCAAAGTTTTGCACGACTTTGCACGATTTGGACGATTAAATTGACCGAAAAAATCACGAAGTGCACGATATGCATTTTGATTTGAACGCCCATATTCATAATAAGCCTGAATAACTTTAACGCGTTGCTCGATTGTGTATTTTTCCATGGTTCAAATTGAGTTAGTCTGAAATTGAGAAATGTGAAATGAAATGCAGAAAAATACTTGACGTTTAGGTGTAGTTCACATTCAACATCGGCCCTTAAAATTTAACCACCCTTTATATATAATCTATGTATAGCTTTTATATATAGAGGCAAATGTATGAGAGGAGGTTAGGAATTTATTTTTGTGCTTCGTGGTTTTTTTTCTAACTTTTTTTTTTTAACTCATCACTTTTTGCAATGTCATTTTATATTATTTCTGTATTTAAATCAATATTTAGTAAAACTAACAAACTTACAAAAAATAAATTACATTTTTAAAAATGAAGAATTTAGAACTTACCTACTTTTAAAATATACTTTTATTTGAAAATTTATTCGACCTTTCTTTTTATAAGATTTTATGTTATGTTTCTAGCTCGAATAATTTTTCAATTATTAATTAAGAGTTATATTTACGAGCTCAAGGTCTGCATTGTTTTCTGAAGAAAACAACCAACAACAACAATACCCTTTGTATTGAGTTGCAATCATACAGAGGTCGAGCGAATTTCCTGTTAGTTTTCAGCAAATCAGTAAGAGGTGATGTAACCAAAGCATAGTTCATGATGAATTCCGGTACCAACCCGACATTCCTAAAAATCGTCTTAATTCCTTCACGGATCTCGGAATCGGATATTCGAAAATAGCGGCAAATTTCTCCGGATCAGTTCGTATGTTTCCGTTCCCGACTATGTGACGCAAGTACCGCACTTCTTTCCAGCAGAACTTGCTCTTTTTAACGTTTATTTTCATCCCTGTTAAGCGCAACTGTTTCGCGACTTCTTGAAGTACCGCTAAGTGCTTTTCAAAACAATCTGAGATAATCAGAAGATCATCTAAATATATATAAACAAACCTCTGTTCGTAAATGTGCTGGTATAATTTTGTCCATTAGACGAAACATAGTTTGGGGCGCATTGCTAATTCCGAATAGCATTACTTTATATTGATATAAATGACGTCCTGGCACAGTAAATGCGTTTTTATCCCTCTATACAGCATCAAGCGGTATATGGCAAAAAGCTTCTTTCAAGTCTAAGCTTGTTATATAAACTCGGCTTAGGCTAGGTTAGCTATGAAGGGTCGTGCACCGTTACCGGCGCTTCCGCGGGGGCCTATAGGTCCATTACGAATCCCTTTTTATAGTTGTGGTACCAATTTAAACCATTGTTCCGATTTGTTCCTCAAACCATCCTGTGCTTTTTATGAACCTCCAGATGTCTAGCAGTGGTGTGTTCACCAACTCTTCCAAGTCTTTGAAAAATCTGTTCCCCATGTGTCGGAGTTGACGATTCTATAGACTTGGACATTCGCATAGTAGGTGAGTTATTGTTTCTATTTCCTCCGGGTCTTTGCAGCTCCAACAAAAGTCTGGCGCTGTTATACCTATTCTATTGGCCATAACCCCAATGGGGCAATGACCCGTTAGAACTCCAACAAGGATCCGATCTCCCGTTTGACCAAAAGTAGAAGGCTTCTAGTTCTTTTCTCATTTAGCTCAGGCCAAAGCCTTCGAGATATGTTGCAGTCACCTCTGGTAGCCCAGTTTGTGTTGGCAATATCTCTGGCTTTTAGTTCTATACTCCTTTTGACGACGCCTATTGGAATGTGCACATCTGTGTCAGCTCTGTTTGTACTTGCGGTTACTCCACGCCTTGCCAGTTCATCTGCTGCGTCGTTCCCTTCAATATTGCTATGTCCGGGAACCCAGCAGAGAGTGACGTTGTGGGTATTGCAGATACTGTTCAGTGCAAGTTTACAGTTTTGCACCGTTCGAACGGGTAACTTGTAATCGTCGGGATCACCGTGTTCGACGGTAGCCATCATAGCTTTAAGGATCTCATTCTCTACAAGCAGCCATTTTTTCCCCGTCATAGAGCCGTCTGGGTCAGTTGGGTCTATAATGGCTACTTGTAGCTCCTCTGGTGAGTTTTCGAGGCTCCCCCCTGCTTTTCTTCGCTTTGAACAACTCGCAGCGACCTCTGCTGAGTTTTCGAAGCTCCCCCGGGTCTTGCTTCGAACAACTCGCAGCGACCTCATCCGCAGATCTTTGCCGTTTGGCCGTGGAACCAGGGGCCTTACTCTGTAATGCGATTCGAAAAGCAATCCGATTCGAAAACCAAATGCGATCCGAATTCAAAATCGCACTCTGTAACTCTTTCGCTTCAGTGGGAGTGTTGCTTGCTTTAAATTCCCGCAAATGTGTCCAAAATTTGGCATCACTTTTTATAAAACGTCAAAAAAATTGTCAATTGGGTCAGCAATGTCAACAAAAGTTAACAAAAGTGAAAATTGTGAAAAAACAGCCGAAAGCAAAAAAAATATAAGATAATAGTTTCACTTTTTGATTAAAAAATGGATTCAGTGGCTTTATGGATTAATGGTGATGACGAGCATGAAGAAAGGTTACAGCGCCGATTCATTAGGGATCACTCAAATGTAATGGCTATCAGTGATAAGAGGTAAGAAACAATGAATATTGCCGTCCGCCTTACGTCCACCTAATAATCATTGCCTTTTTATGTTATAGTTTTGTGAAAAATTTTCGGCTTAATAAAGAAGCCTTTATGTACGTTTTGCAGAGCATCACAAGTGATTTAAAAGTTGCTCAGAGGTTTACCGCAACTCCACCTATAATCAAACTTGCAGCGACCTTAAAATTTCTTGCTCAGGGTGGGTACCAACACCAAATTGGCCAGGACCGCTTTGTTGGCTTAGCACAACAGACTATGTCTAGTTGCCTTTTTGAGGTCTGCACAGCAATTGAAAGGAAGCTTTGCCCCAAACATATTTAATTTAAAATGTCTGAGATGGAGAAAAGGGAAGCAAAAGTATTTTTTCATGAAAAGTCCAACATCCCGGGAATAATTGGAGCGGTAGATGGTACCCACATCCAAATAATAAGGCCGTCAAGGAACGAGCACTTATATTTTAATAGAAAACTGAAGCATAGTATAAATGCTATGGTTGTAAGTAATCTACGGTTAAATTATGTTCATTGTTTCGAAATTGATTTTTAATTATTTTAGATCTGCGATCACAAATTGAAAATAATGTCAGTCAATGGCCGGTTTGGAGGCTCATCTCACGATTCACACGTATGGAATCTTTGTAGACAAAGGCAATATTTATAGGAAAAATATGAAAATGGCCAAAGGGGAACGTGGATTCTTGGCAAGTATATTTTCTAAAGTCAAATTTTAATTTGTAAGGTTTGAAGAAAAATTTAAAGTAACAGATAAACGCGAAGTAAAATTTTAGTACTAACACCATTACTATACCAACAAACAAATGATAATAAATAACAAAGGACTTTAAATGTATACAAAACAAATTAACTGAAACATGCAATTTCTTTTTAAATTCTAGGTGATTCTGGATATCCTTTGGAGCCTTGGATATTAACACCATACAGGAATGTCGAAGAAAATTCAGCAGAAGCATTATTCAATGACAAGTTTTCAAAAGCAAGGTCAATAATTGAAAGAGTCTTCGGAATATTGAAAGGAAGATTTCGTTGCCTACTGTCTGCAAGGGAACTGCACTACGCTCCCGAAAAAGCTGCTCAAATTTTGAACGTTTGTTGTGCGCTGCATAACATTTGCCTGATATACAATGTTGACATACCTACAGACTTGCCGATCATAGAAGAAGATGAAGAGACTCCTTTTAATGAAAATTTAGCTGAAAATGTTAATTTAACAAATATTGCAAAACGTATAAGAGATGAAATAAAAAACAACATTATAGAGTAGATTTATTATGTACTTCCGTTTTATTTTAAAAATAAACATATTACATTTGAACATTAATAAAAAAAAAAGAATTAAATAGATAACAAATATTTTTTGCATTCATTTATATATATGAGATCATTTATTACATAACAAAATTTTCAGGCTATATTCCAACCTTTTGAGTTCATTTATTAAAAAATATTATTATCATAAAAGAATATACTATTCTATTCTTTTAGCTTCAATGTCAAGCATTTGTTGCTTAATTTCGAGCTTTCTGAGTAGCATTTTTCGTTTTTCGTGATCGTTATTTTTTTTATATTCGAACTTTTCCTTCGCAAGCTTGTGTTTTTTTTCTTGAATTCTGCTTAAATCTTTTAAATTATTACGAATTTCTTTAAGGACCTTGATAGATTTTAAGGAAATAGATTTTAAAGCCTTACAACTTTAAGTTAATTATTTAGTCCTATAGTACCTTTATAGAATTCTCCTGATATTTAATTTGATTATCCACCTGCTTCTGCAAGAGATTTTCTTTGCTTCTCCAAGCCGATCTGAAGCGCACACTCTGTGGTGTACACATGTTAGTAGTCGTGCGCTCAGGAGAAACGCTGCTGGCCCTGCCCTCCGTTTCTTCGCCATGTTCAGTCACCGGCAACTGTGAGCAGCAACCTCCATCGAGAACGCCGAATTCCATTGCGCTCATTCCACTGACGGCTTCGTTCATGCAGAGCAATTGGCTGACTTGCTCCTCCAAAGCATTGAGCGTGCACCATCTTGAAGGGCCACCACCTGTGTCTGAGATGGATGTTTTGTTGCGCCGTAGTTTGCTTCTGAGGTGATTTTTGTAGTCCGCCCAAACCTATGAATATTAGCTTTTATTGTTGTGGTAAATTTTAAAAAAATTTGTAGAATTCTTATTTTTTTCCATCCAGTAACATCGCGCGATGGTGGCCCAGCAGCATTAAGCTCGTTGACCAACCTCTTCCACAAATTGGCTGCACTTGTTCTTGCAGTTGCCGTCTTTAATTGGCCCTTGGCCAAGTCCGGATGCTCCTTGAAAAATCCACCATCGCTTCAAATTGCCGCGCCTTTGTGTTCATATTTTTGCATGCTTCCCTGTTTCGAAAAATGAATGGTTGAAAAACAATAAAACATATTTTTTTTTCAATAAAAACTTACATTTTAATTTATTTTATTCTTCTGCGCAAGCCAACTAGCTGTCGAATAAAATTTCCGAAAATCGAGTGACTTTGACAATCGCATTCGCGTTGCCAAGTGCCACAAATACGAAAAGCGAAAAGGGATAAATTGAAATGCGAAACACGGAAATTTAAATGCGAATGTCAAATTACTAAGTACCATTTGTTCGAATTCGAGCAATTTCACTTTCGAATCGCATTACAGAGTAAGGCCCCAGGTGTACAGGGAGGTTCTCCTCTCGAAACCGTGGTCAACCCCCGGTTGGTCCCTGTTTGAGGTAACCTTGGGTTGACCTTGTCTCGCTTTACCTTCTCCTTGGTTCCGTCGACATTGGAGTAGGAAGGACCTGCCTTAACCGTCGTTGTCCCTTCTTTCACTCCCTTGCTTCCACCTATACCGCAATCCCGTTTGTCACCTATAGCAACCTTGGATTGGGACGGTTCAGCTCTGTCCCCTCTATTCTTCCTGCCTCTTTTCCTCCTCTTTCTACCTCCCATTTCCCTCTCCCGTTTGTCGCTTTTCCCGTCATTGGAGTTGGATGGACCTGCCTTGCAAAGACCCTCATCCGTGGAAGCAGGCAGAGTTGTGGCAGCTTCGTTCGTCGATGCTTTGGGGGCATAGTGACGTTCAAAAGTGTTCACTCTCTTCGTGTGCTTCCTGATGAGAGCCTTGTCCCTGGAAGTAAGAGTAGTCGGGTCTGCGGTTTTCATTTTCAGCAGATAGTTCTTAGCAGTCCTGTAGAACTTTCGTTGCGTGGCTTCTTTCGAAGCAGATCTACTGTGGACTGCTGCACTACCCGCCTCAATGACCGTCGCGTCGGAGTCGGAGTTGAGAAGCTCGTCTTCAGTCTCTGAGCTAGGAACTTTGTGAAGGACTAGAGGGATGCTCGATTCCTCCGTGTCACTTCCAATGCTCAACCTGCCCAGAATCCTCAGAGTCGCTGAGTCCAAGTCCCCACCCGCGTCGGTGTTGTCCTGTTTGGTCAGAGTAGGTCGCCCTATGCTAGACCTGCCAGTTTCCGTCGCAGTTGCCGTATCGTCTGTAGTAGTTGTTGTTGTTGTCGCCTATGTACATTCTTCCTTGTTGTTTTTAAAAGTTTTGTTCATTTTTGGTCCCACGAGTAGCTAGGGAAAGTACGTCATCCATGCCGGAGCCCCGTATCCCATGGAAAGGCCACAATTACTCACTGAGGCGGCCAGGTATCAGTGAGGTCTCCGTTCCCATACAGCCGGTATTACCCCTGGCTGCAAACCATCCAATAGGCACGGTGCAACATAACACCCTGGATTAGGGGGGGGGGGGATAGCTCTTTGTTCATTGCTCCACAATAGCCTATACGACATGGGTGACCCTACCAGGAGCCTGCGCTCCCGTCATCATAGCCCATTGTTTCATTGCAACCTAAGTCTCTACACCACGACAAGGTGGCTATCCTTCGTAGAGGATACTATTAGAAGCAATGCAAACCAGAATAAACGTACGGTTCTTCTTTCGCTTGATTTATCTAAGGATTTTGACTGCGTTAATCACAATGTTTTGATAACCAAATTGTGCAGTAAATTTAATTTTTCTAAATTCGCTTGTGATCAGATTTCGTCATATCTTGCAAATCGTAAACAATTTGTCCCTTTTAATAAATCAATCTCGGATTTGCTGACGGTATATGGAGGTGTGTCTCAGGGTTCGGTATTAGGACCTACTTTGTTTATGTTTTATGTTAATGATTTGGTAGATTGCTTAGATCACAATGCGTGCACTCCTTACATTTTTGCTGATGATACACAACTTCTTTTCAGTGGAGAAATGCAATTTCTGGATGTTTTCGAAACTGTCATAAATTTTGATATTCATTATGTATGTGACTGGATGATAAGTAACTACTTTAACATCAATTCAAACAAAGCTAAAGCTATGCTGTTCTCTAATAAGAGATATGCAAACATCAACTTGAATATCAAAATCTATGATAGAAGAGTAAGTTTTGTTGATTATTTTAAATGTTTAGGCATTCACCTAGCTAATCGTCTAGCCTTTGTACTCACATAAATAACCATTACTCAAAGATAAAGTTTACGTTGAACGAATTGTATAGCCTTAACTTACATCTGCCACAACATGTCAAACATTAATTGGTGCGTGCTTTACTGTTGTCCAACTTACGGTATTGGGATCTATTCCGGAACATTTGCTTACAAGAAAAATTGTACTTTTATATAACAGCAATTCGTTTTTTGTACAATTTGCGAACTCGCGATCATGTTTCAGAATTCACTCAACAGTTTCTTGGTTACTCTTTTACTAATTTTATACAAGCTAGAATGCTGTTGTACTTCTTTAATATTATAAAAAGCAAATACAGTCTTAGTAAAAAACTTCACTTTCTCTCGATCTACTAGAAACCCACAAATTGTATTTTCAAAAATCTCCAAGTCATTATTTGAGCGATCGTTTTTAATACGCACTGCTAGAATCTGGAACTGCTTAAATCCACGCATAAAATCTTTTGCTTTATCACTTATTGACAAATATCAATTCAATAAATGGTTCCTAATATGTAATGCGGTAGGTTTTCATATAACTATGGGTCTGTTACTTCAAATTTATATATCTTTTTATTCTTCTTACAAAAATTTGTATTGTTAAAGTCTGTGTGGTTGTGTTGAATATAAATTGTAATCAAATAATAATTTTTAAAATATTTTTGTTCTTATTTCATATTTTTAAAATTTTTAGTTTTAAGATTTTCATACTCGTTATATACTTGTAATTTTTTACTGGCCCTGGTGGCTTAGGAATTACTTACTTACTTACTTAGATGGCCGTGACAACCCGTGTCCGGATTTCGACCGACCTCATCAGCTCTCGCCAGGCGCCTCTGCTTTGCGCGCGCCTTCTCCAATCGGATACACCAAGCGCGGTTAGGGCTTCCTCAGCCTGGTCCATCCATCGGAGGCATGGTCTCCCTCGTCGTCGTTGACCAGCGACCCTCGCCTCGAGCACCTTTTTCGCTGGAGCTTCGTCGTCCATACGATGGACATGACCCAGCCAGCGTAGTCGCTGCACAGTTATACGCCGAACTACGTCAATGTCTCCGTAGAGCTCATACAGCTCGTGGTTCATTCGGATGCGATAGTCATCGCCGACTCGAACAGGACCGAAGATTTTGCGAAGAACTTTTCTCTCGAACAACCCCAGAGCGGCTGCGTCAGTTTGCGAAACTACCCATGCCTCAGCGCCATAAAGCAGCACAGGTAGAACGAGCGTCTTGTAGAGTGTTAGCTTTGTCGATCGAGAGAGGGCTCTGGAACTTAGTTGCTTACTGAGCCCGTAGTAGCACCTATTAGCAATTATTGTTCTTCGCTTTATCTCCAGGCTGATTTCGTTGTTAGTGTTAATGGCGGTGCCAAGGTAAACGAACTCCTTGACTACTTCAAAGTTATAGCTGCCGGATGAAACGTGGGAGTCTAAACGCCGCGCTCCCTTGTTTGTAGACAGCATATACTTTGTTTTACCCTCATTTATCGTCAAACCCACTTTGGCTGATTCCTTTTCGATAGCGGCGAAAGCAGCGGTAACATCTCTCTTGGTTCTGCCAACAATATCAATATCATCAGCGTACGCAAGGAGCTGGACACCTTTATAGAAAATGGTGCCATTACGATGCACACCGGCCTTTCGTACGATCCCCTCCATGATGATGTTGAAGAGATCGCAAGACAGTGGATCGCCTTGTCTGAAACCTCTTTCGGTATTGAAGGTTTCGGAGAGGTCATTTCCTACCTTGACGGAGCTGCGTGTGTTGCTCAACGTCATTCTGCAAAGTCTAATCAACTTTGCAGGTATACCGAACGCAGACATTGTTGCGTATAGGCAATCCCTTCTCGGGCTATCGAACGCAGCTTTAAAATCGACAAAGAGATGGTGTGTGTCAATTTGATTTTCGTGGGTTTTCTCTAGGATTTGTCGTAGCGTGAAAATCTGGTCTATGGTGGACTTACCAGGTCGAAAGCCACACTGATAAGGTCCAATCAGTGTTTTTGTAATCGGCTTTAATCTTTCACACAGTACGCTTGAGAGAACCTTATATGCGATGGAAATAAGACTGATACCTCTATAACTAGCGCAGATTGTAGGGTCTCCTTTCTTAAGTATAGGGCACAGTACACTGAGGTTCCAATCGTCGGGCATGCTTTCTACTAGCCATATTTTGCTGATGAGCTGATGCATGCGCCTTATCACTTCATCGCCGCCGGTTTTAAACAATTCAGCTGACAGGCCGTCAGCACCCGCTGCTTTATTGTTTTTGAGTCGTTGGATAGCAACTCGAACCTCTTCATGGCTAGGTGGTGATACTTCCACTCCGTCATCGTCGATTGGTGGCACTGCACTGCGCTCTCCATGGGCGGCATTGGTGGAATCGTCGCCAGTAAGTAAATTGGAGAAGAGCTGTCTCCACAATCTAAGCACACACTGTGTATCCGTATTCAGATCTCCATTTTCGTCTCTGCAAGTGGATGCTCCGGACTTGAAACCTTGGGTTAGACGCTTAACCTGTTGAAAGAATTTTCGTGCATCCTTCTTGCCCTGGTATACCTCTAGTTCCTCACGCTCACGCTTTTCCTGCTCTCTTTTCTTGCGTCTGAAAAGGCGCCTCTCTTCCTTCCTCTTTTCGCGGTAGTTTTCTCGCACGGCTCGCGTTGTAGCTGACTGCAGCGTTTTTCTGTATGCGGCGTTTTTTACTGCAGTCGCGATGCGACACTCCTGATCGTACCATTGGTTCCGAGGTTGCGGGCGCCGGAAACCAATGACTTCTTCAGCGACAGCGCGCATGGAGTGGGATATATGCGCCCAAAGTCCACCGGCGTCGTCGAGTCCAGAGGTTGGTTGGTTGAGCTTAACCGAGAGTTGAGCGGAGTAGGCTTCGGCAGTCCGTTGTATTTGCAGCTTAGCGACATCTAGCTTTCGTTGCATTCCTGTGCGTATGTTCTTTGCATTGCATAATCGCATGCGGATCTTGGCTGCAACAAGATAATGGTCGGAGTCAATGTTGACCCCTCGAAATGTACGCACATCTAGAACACTTCCGTCGATTACAATATGATCAATTTGGTTTCGCGTTTTTTGATCAGGGGACAGCCAGGTGGCCTTGTGGATGTCGAGGTGCTTAAATCTGGTGCTACTAACTACCATGTTTCGTGCCGCGGCGAAGTCGATCAGTCTTAGACCGTTGTTCGTAGAGGTCTCGTGAAGACTGAACTGACCGACAGTGGGGCCAAAGATGCCTTCCCTTCCGACTTTCGCATTAAAATCGCCGAGGACTATTTTCACGTCATGAACCGGAAGGTGGTCATATACGTCCTCAAGACTAGCGTAGAAAGCGTCCTTGACGGCTTCGTCCTTTTCCTCCGTCGGGGCGTGCGCGCAAATAAGGCTTATGTAGAAAAATTTTGCCTTGATGCGGATCGTGGCCAATCTTTCGTTCACAGGTGTGAACCGGGAAACAAGGTGGCGTAGTTTCCGGCTAACAACGAATCCACATCCGAATTCGCGCTTCTCCGCATGGCAGCTGTAGTAGATATCGCAGTGTGCTTGTTTAGAGCAGCCTTGCCCTTTCCATCGCATTTCCTGGATGGCGGTGATGTCAGCCTTTATCGTTTTGAGGGCTTCCGCCAGTTGGATAATGGCACCTTCCCTATAAAGGGTTCGGACATTCCAGGTGCATATCCGTAAATCATTGTCCGTTTTTCGTTTGCGGTGGTCGTCAACGTAATTGGGGTTCTTATCCGAGGCTGGTTTAGTTTTCATTGGGCAGTTGTAATGTGGCGGGACCCAAACCCTGCGCACATTCCATGTTTAAGGTCTATGGATCGACCCGCCGCTCAAATTAGCCGTCAAACTGACGGATGCCAGTTTCCCGTTGCCCAGGGAACACCACTTGGAGGTTTGAGTCGACTTGAGACGATTTCGACATGGATAATGCTGGCCTCGCCAGGTTGAGGCGGTCAGACACGTTGCCATGTGAAGGTTCGCCCCCTGTTCCCCGGCTTAGGAATTACTTATGGAAAAAATAAAATAAAAAATGTTTGGAAGAATGCATTCCAAACGATTGGAACCTCAGTATACTCTTCCCAATCCACAAGAAATGCGATCCCACTATTTGTGCCAACTACCGTGGGATAAGTCTTCTAAATATCGCATATAAGGTCCTGTCGAGCATATTATGTGAAGCCTATCGTAAACCAACTGATTGGGCCTTATCAGTGTCGCTTCAGACCTGGAAAATCTACCACCGACCAGATATTCACGCCACGACAAATTTTAGAAAAGACCCTAGAGAAACAAATCGACACCCACCATCTTTTTGTCAACTACAAAGCCGCCTTCGACAGTCCAATAAGGAATTTCCTATACTCCACCATGTCTGAATTTGGTATACCTGCATAATTAATCCGTCTATGCAGGATGACACTGAGCAACACCAGCAGTGCAGTTAAAATCGGGAAGAACCTCTCCCCACCATTTGTTACCAAACATGGTTTAAGACAAGGTGATTCTTTATCGTGCGACTTTTTTAATCTAATTTTGGAGAACACCTTTCGAGCTGCTGATTTGAGACAAAGCGGCACCATATTCTACAATAGTGTTATGCTGCTAGAGTATGCTGATAATATTGATGTCATTGCCCATAACACACGCGAAGGCAGTGCAGCATTCTCCAAATTAGAAAAAGAGTCAAGTCGCATGAGTCTTGCAGTAAATGCACATAATACGAAATATCTGGTGTCAACAAACAAACAGTCCAAAAATAGAGTACAACTCGCACATTTTGGCAGGGGCTTTAATATCATATTTGGAGCTTCTGGACCGGATTCAACTAAGTGAGAGATATATGATAGGTGATGAAGATATTTCATCTTCTCTCAACTCTCTTGGTCATCGTCGCAATGTTGGTTGCCTAAGCCTTCTGTACAGATACTTCCATGGGAAGTGTTCAAGTGAGGCACATGGCCTGCCGTCACCAGCTCGTGTGTTTCCTAGGTCCATCCGGGCAGCTCTCAAAGCCCATCCCTTTGCCATTGCCTATTTGCCCAATAGAACATCGCATTACCGAGATAATTCGTTCTTCAGTCGCTCTGTAAAATTGTTGAACAAACTCCCTGCGAGTGTGTTTCCCGGCAGTTTCAATCTGTGTAAATTTACTACTCCATCTTTCCACCCTCCAACTAACTATCATCAGTCTTCCAAATTAACACAATGCTTTCTCATTTATAGGGGCATCCCCTGAGTGTTGGTTAAGCCTAAAAAAAAAAAATTTTCAACCAGGCGGATGAACGATTTATTGTACATAAAATCAAGGTGAACCCAAAGTTAACGTCTCCAAAACTAGTCATGGAGATACAGCAAGGACTAGGTAAGTCATTCAGTGCGGAAGATGTCCGTCGGACTTCTGGAACTGCGTTACATTCTCGGACGAGTCTAAATTTTACATCTTTGACTCTGATAGCATGTTATACGTATGGCGGAAGCCTAATACGGAGCATTAAAAAGAAAACTTAAAAGCTACAGTGAAGCATGGTGGTGGTAGCTTTTTGACTTGGGTCTGTATGTTGTCAGCTGAGACTAGAAACTTGGAGTTCATTAAAAAAAAATTACATCAAAGTGCAATGAATCTTGGAATTCCGAAAACATTCCGTTTCTTCCAAGACCGACCCAAAGCATAAATCTGGCATCGTGTAGGCTTGATCGACTTAGAACTGCGCGAATTTAATGAACCTGAAATGATCTGATAATGAAATTTTATCGGAAATGTTGGGAAAAAAAACGTTCGGCAGCATGATATTTCCAACAAGAAAAAATCAAAAAAAGTCATTATAGAAGAGTAGATCAAAATTACCCCAGCAACTTCTCAAAATTTTGTAAATTCGATCCCAAAAAGACATCAAGATATAACAAATGCAAAAGGCAATTATATTAAGTATTGATTTTTATGTAAAATTTTAAATGTTTTTGTAAATTAAGATCAAAGTTTAAGTGCATGAAATAAGTTGTGACATGAAATAACGCAGTAT
Organism: Coremacera marginata; assembly: GCA_914767935.1. Classification (NCBI taxonomy): domain Eukaryota; kingdom Metazoa; phylum Arthropoda; class Insecta; order Diptera; family Sciomyzidae; genus Coremacera; species Coremacera marginata. Next base: position 118,283,295 of record OU612046.1, read on the forward strand.
TCTCGGATTTTTGTTTATTAGTAATCACAAACATTTATTGCATTTTTGAAGTTTTTAAATTGAACAATAAATATTTTTCTTAAATATGGAATTTAAATCTTTTTAATATCTTACCTAGCTTTTTAATTATAGTGTAACAAATTTTTAAGTTGGAACTGCATGAAATCAGCTGTGAGCTACTGTATGTGACAATATTACATCTGTCTCTCTGTTATAAATAATACCATGCCTACCCGTTTTTCATCTAATGATAGTTCTTGATTATTTTATTGTATCTGACATTCCAACTGTTTTCTTGTTTGACCAAATTTACTTTTTATCCGACCATAACCTTATTTTTGCACACTTGACATTAACCTGTTTCGTTTTCGTATGACAATTTTATGTCAATTTTTTTTTTGTTTTGTGACCTATCTTGAGCACCGTGGAATAATATGTGGTTTTGTTCTAATATTGACGATAAAGTAGCTTTTTAGTATTAAACTTACAAGTGCAATAAATGAACTTTTTGTTAATCAAGCTCCTCTAAATGTTTGTCATTACTGTTATGAATACATCCTGTCCTTGGTTCACCAACCGTGTGCAGCTTGCCATGAAAAAATTAAATAAGTTGCGGTACTTAAGTAAAAAGAACCCTTCACCTGAGAATGAGCAAATTATAGGTGTGCAAGGAATGCCTTAATTGCTATAAAAAGGCAATCAAAAATAAAATATTGCTCTGCTGAATTGAAGACATCTCTTCCACCTAAGGTTTTATGAAGCAATTTAAAAAATCTCTGCGCTGTTGATGACCAAACACTTAACTGCCGAATTCATCCTGATTGCCTCAATCAATCAAAATAACACCACTCATTCTTTTAGTATTCTAGACATTTCAGCAGAAGATGAAGTGGTAAAGATTGTTTTGAAAATTAACCCTTAGCGGCCACATGGGGTAACTAGTTACCTCAGGCTCAGAAAACGTGAAATTATAGGTCGCCGGGTATTCATTATCAAATTTTGCGTGCTAGTCCTGTTAAATTTTTCTAGCCTAAAGTCTTCGCATCTTCTCAAGTTATATGGCTGAATATCGTACACGTAAAGTAATTCCTCTTGTAAATAATGAGGGGAAATACCAAGAGTCTTACATTGAACACAAATATAAGGACTCTAAGAACAAGACGTTGCTTTACATTCAACCACATTAGCATTTGTAACATATAACACATGTAGGAGTATAAATATTGCACTTTAGTATTGCACCCATAGCTTTGTTTTGTAGAACCTGAAGCCTCTTCTTTACATCGGCATTGCACATATGTAGAATTGTTGCACAATAATCAAAATGTGGCAGTATGATGAAATTAAAAACATTACTGCATTTGGGTAATTTAGTCTTTTTCTAATTCTATTTAAAAAACCAACTTTTTACTAATTTTAGCACAAATGTAGTCAGCGTGCTAATTGAAATTCAACTGTTTATCAATTATTACTTCTAAGTATTTTAGTGCTTTAACTTCGTTTATATTTTCAACATTTATTTGCAATTAAATGCTTTCACTTGAATTAAAAATTCTAAATTTTGTTTTATCAATGTTCAGTTTTCAAATTCATGTTCATGTTTCCAAATTTTTTAAAATTTTCTTGAATTTTTTGATTAACTTCACCAAGGATGTTGTAGTGTATATATATATCAATGTGTCGTCTGCAAATAACGCAACTTTAAACCATTTCAGTAATTTGTTGATGTCGTTTATGTAGAGTAAAAAGAGGTCTACTCCCAGCGTTGATCCCTGCGGTACGCCTATATTTACATCCTTTTCGTTCGAAAACGTTTCCAATATTTTTGTGAGCTGTGATATTTCATTGAGTATGAGAAGTGAAATAGATTTTTTCGTTTGATTACTGCGTGCTGCTTTTTTTCTTCTATTTCCGCATAAGAATGTATACGTGTCCACGGAGATAGTATACTTTCTCTTTGGAACGAACGATTACAATAATATTTCTGTACACGTGGAGCGCTCGCGTATTCATTCAAACGCATGATATCTATATTTTTTCGAACACATTATTTTATGTATAAATACTAATATTTATAAACTTGTATTTTTCATAAACTTATTTTTATGATGATATACGCGGAGCCGCTTTCTGTGCGACCGAAAGAAGGACAAAAAAAGACGTGTTAGATGTTTAGGTTAGATGTATATGTTATGCGTAGAATCCTATAATTTTAGGTCTTAATATTGAAAAATGGCGGAGTAATGAATTTTTTTCGGAAAAAAGCCATTTTTGTTAAATTTCCACATATATGACCAGTTTTTAGAACGCCATCTATAAATTGACTGATTAAAATCATTACAAATGTTGAAGAACTCTTCACTAAACATGAAACAATCGGTTAAAAGTCTTAAAACACCCGTATGTCTTTCACAACTAGATTTTTCAGCGTGAGGTAATGAGTTATCCCGAGTGGCCGCTATGTGGCCCGGCTGAGATGTGGCCGCTAAGGGTTAAATCAAACGCGTTGGAGAAGATGGCATAACTTTATTAAGAATATTTTCTCGCATGTTCTTATCTCCCTAGCCCATATTATGAACCATTTTTTTCTATTTTCCTTGTTTGTTGGAATCTACTATAAACATACCGGTAGCAAAAAAAAAAAAAACGGGCAAAAAGATTTCAAACGCACATAAGCATATTGTCTTCTTTATCTAAAGTATGTGAATCTCTTATGGGTAACCAAATATCGTCATTCCTAAGCCAAAATAATCTTCTGTCTCCATACTCATCAGGTTTTCGTACTGGTCACAGTTGCTCTATTGCAACGCTTAATTGGATGATATACTCTACTCTGTGTAGAATTTTATGAAGGTCTAGTTTGTAAGCTTAATGAAGATCTTCAAAGTATAATCCTATGGACTATGAATAATATCTATAAATAATTTAATATAATCCATGTTATTGTTCTTATGTCCTATCCATGTTTATGTTCTTAAGCCCATCTCTAAAGAAAAAACAGTATATAACTAGTTCCATTTAAGACGTTTAAGATAATAAAAAAGGTTAATTTTTAGTCTTGGTTTAGTAATAGCGTCTTGGTTTTAAAATAGTTTTGGTTTTAGTGGCGGCCGTGGCGCAGTAGGTAGAGTGTCTGGCCCATACGCCAGACAACCCTGGTTCGGATCCCACCTGACACAGAAATGTTTTTCAATTCAATTAATTTTTCTGTTCGACCGTCACCTCTCTGCAGGCAATGGCAAATCTCAGAGAGGAAAAACTGCCATAAAAAGCTTCTTGAAGAGCATAAGTCATTCGGAGTCGGCATAAAACATGTAGATCTAGTTCTCGATCATTTGTGTTTTAACGTTTCACAACACACATAACACAATTGATCATAAGAAGCTCGGTCAAAGTTCATTCAAGGGCTGAAATTTCCATTTTCCCTCACGTACACAGATCACATCAACAGTATAGCCTGCAAAATATTACATTTTGTGAATTCTTAGCATGTTGGCTGAGTACACTCCTTTTGAAATAAGACGTATGCTTGTAATTCAGTTCATTGTTCCTGTCATAGCATATTTTGAACTTGTCTTTAGTAAGTCAGACTCACGGTCTCAACGTAAGTTGCAAATCGCTTTTAATCGTGCTACACATTATGTCTATGGCTGACGTAGGCTCGATCATTTAGCTGAATTAATTATTGATTACTTGGGTGCAACAAAAAACAATTACTCGAATATCAGAAATTGCATTATTCTACATAAACTTATACACTCTAAAACTCTTATTCCACAAAGTTTTAACTACCTTAACTCAACCTCGAAATCGCTTAAAAGAAAATATCAGCCATCTGGTGGCAGTATTTGAACTCATCGTATTAACTAATTGAAATACTCGTCAGTTTTTGCAGTTGACCCTGCAGTGTTAGCAGTGTTGTTTTTCGGCCCATCCTAATAAATGCAAAATTTTCCTAAAAACAAAATATCTGTGGTCCAGAGCAGTGTAAGATTGCAATCATTTCACGTATGAAGCCTTTTGATTTTTTTCAAATTGATTGCAAGATATAAATATTCGTCGTTACTTCTGACTTGAACATTTGAAATTCGCAATCATTTCTTATAATTTGATTGCAGTCTCGCATTATTTTTTGTGGCAGTTGATTGCATTCAAGTCTCTTCAAGTCAGCTGGGACTTCAAATCCCTTGATTGTAATCTTTTTTTTTATTATTATTTCAATTATTGAGAAAAATGCGAAAAATTTACAGCCATGTAAAGGGTCCGCCAAATAACTTTTTTTTTTTTGCAAAAAAAAACTGAATATTTTCTCAATTTTTTTTTTTTTTTATGAATGTACAATCCTTCCGGTTAATAATGGAAAATAATTTCATTCAAATGGCTGCCTCGGCTGGCTATGCAGTAGCCTACACGATCGGTCCAATTTTTAAGGCGTCTTCTCATTCAAAACCCGTTTTTTGGACCCTTTTTAAAAAAATTCTTATTTGAAAACGCAAAGAATAATTGAAAACTTTTTTTATTTATTGTATTACAAAAGGTTCAAAGTAAATAAAAAAATTTGTTTGCCTCGATACGTGGGCTGTTCAAAAAGTAATGAGACTTCAAAGTTGGTGGTGAAAAAAAAAGGTGTCGTCACGGCGGCCACGATTCCGGGTCTCCGGAGCGTCTGAAATGAAAAAAACAAACGGGGTTATAATCAATATAGATGTAATTCTCGGGTGAACCTCAAGCTTTATTTTGTGATTTTTTTTGACAAAATGGCGGCCATTCAAAAAAAAAATTTCAATTTCGGGTTTTTTTTTGTAGTTTAGTGTAAAAAAAAAAAATAGTAAAAAATTTTTTAAAATTATGGTCGAGGTTCACCCGAGAATGGTGACAATTCTGCGTCGATTCCATTTTGTTTCATGAAAATCGGTCCAGTTGAACTGGAGATATCATGGCCGCCAGTTCGAAAAACGTGGGTTCGAGATAAACACGTTTAAAGTTTGAAGTAATTTTTTTGGGGGAAAAAAAAAAAACAATCAAATGTTTAAATGCAGTTTTAAAGAGCTGACAATTTTTACTTACAAATATTAGTCGGCGATGCCAGCTCCATACAGGCCACCTTCCTCTTTTTCGTAGAAACTGCTTTCTGCTGCCCTCTCTGCTCTGCGAGCCGTTCTGCCAGCTTTTGATGATGCCGCAGCTCGAGTCTCTGATCGGTTCAATCTGTCTTCATTGCGAGATAGTGCGTATTCGTATGCTTTTTTGCCAATCGCAATACCCATCAAATCCATAATTTTAAGTATGGGTATAAAACCGTCGTTGAAGAGGCACGTTGCAATGAAATTGGCCACTTCGATGGTGCGTGCGCCTGAGTTGATGTGTTTGGGCGAAAGTGACCAAAGGACAGAATTGTAGGACTCATTGGAATTCTGAGTTTCAGATCCAAGGCATCTTTCAAGCAAATTATCTGCCGACAGCGCTTCGTAAGCTGGTTTTATTACCTCCATCACCTTCTTGTCCATCAGACCTTGCTTCACAAAAAAGGCTGTATCTTCTAAAGTATTTCGAATTTCTAAAAATCCTTTTAGGGGCATATTCACAACTACCCAAGCTATAAATAAATGCAAAAAAAAGTTGAAAAAAAAAGTTGCTCAATGAGAAGACCCCCTTAAGCACATTATCGATTGTGTGCAGCTGTATTTGACCAATGGCTTCACGATTATTGTCCTTTAAAGCGTCAATTGTCTCTGGCTTGTCGGCGTAACACTTATCTTTGAGGGCACCCCACAAATAATAGTCCAACGGTGTCAAATCGCAGCTCCGAGGTGGCCAAACGACATCAGCTCTGCGGCAAACATCGAGCGCAAAACAGCGCAAAACATCGAGTGCAGCTTCGGCTGTGTGGCACCAAATGTTGCCAATAACCTCCTCTTCAATTTTTGTGAACAAAAATTTGTTCAACATGGCCCGATAACGATGGCCATTGACTGTAACGGCCACTCCTTGCTCATTTTCGAAGAAAAATGGCCCAATTATGCCTCTAGACCAAAATCCGCACCAAACAGTGACTCGTTTTGGGTGCATCGGCTTTTCAATGTATGCGTGCGGGTTTTCTGTGCCCCAAATGCGACAATTTTGCTTGTTTACATACCCGCCAAGATCAAAATGAGCTTCGTCTGAAAAGATGATTTTTTTGGCAAAATCGGCATCTTCTGTAAGTCGATCGCAGGCTCACTCAGCGAAGCGAAAACGCATTGGATGGTCAGTTGGCTTCAACTCCTGAACCAATTGGGCTTTGTATGGCGTCATACCAAGGTCTTTATGCAAAATTCGTCTCAATGATGTCTCCGAAATTTTCAATTGTTGAGAACGACGGTGAATTGATGTTGATGCCGCTTCACTCACACTTTCTGCCACAGCAGCAATATTCTCGGGTGTACGCACTGTTTTTGGCTTTTCCCAGTCAAACTTCCCAGTCAAAGCCACCTTTAAACATGGAAGCTAGAATTCCCCACTGTGTATGCCATTACATAGTATCGAAGTTAAAAGAGTCAATCATGTAGTGGATCTTGGAGTAGTCTTGGATTGCAAGATGCGCTTTAATCTGCACTATGACAAAATTTTGTCCAGAGCTAGCAAACAGCTCGGTTTTATAAAAAGACGACCAAATGATTTCAAGAATATTTGGGTCACTACATTCTTATACTGTGCGTTAGTGCGGCCAATACTTGAATATGCCTACAAAATTTGGAATTCATCTTTCGATTCCCATAGCGAAAGAGTCGAGCTTATTTAAAAGCAATTCTTGCTATACACGTTGAGAGACGTGTACAACCCCCGTGATTATAATAGCCTTCCTTCATATGAATACAGACTCAGCCTTTTAAACTTTATCATTATCCATTACCATTATCATCAAGAAGATCATTATTGGGCTGATGTTTCACTTTCGATGTTATAAATGGTGCTATTGACAGCGAATATATTTCTAGAATGATATGCCTCAACGATCCAATGAGACTTACTAGGCAAACTCGGCTGTTAACTGAATATCAGCACTAAACTACATACGCAAACAATTAACCCATCAATCGAAGCTATAGAGAATTCAATAACGTTATTCCACCTTCCATGTCCAAATCCTCTTTCAAACAAACTCTGTCTTAGTTCCTTGTTAACCAAAATTAACTCAGGCTTAAGTTAAATTATATGTATTGTATATTACTCGTATGTATACCACATTTAAGAAGGCCCTCTCTAAATTTGTTGGATATAAGTACTATCCAAGTCTCGCTCTCTCTTCCTAGTTAGCCCTGCCTTTGATATTATCTCTTTTCTTCTCCTCTTTTTAGTATGAAAGTACCTTTTACTCTTACTTTTAATTTTCTGTTTGCCTCTCCTTCTTGACGTGTTCGTGAAATCATGTCATTTAGGTGGCCAGATTACGCCTACTTCAATTCGTACATCTTTGAACACCAAAACAAGGAAAGGGTGAAGAAATAAAATAAAAATAAATTAAATTGAGTAAGAATAAGTAAATTGCCTTATTAGGCCAATAAATAAATAAATCATAGATTTGAGACATTAGCTTTACAGTTGTAGCACTTTAAACATTCACGATGCCAACTGTTTCGATTGTATTTTATATAAATAATTTTTCCTACATCTATAATTGTATCATTGCAGTGTTTGCAATACTCTTTAAATTTTTATTGCAATTGCTCCAAATTTTAGCATTTTGTTATCTATTGCGTTTATTTTAAATGTATTTAATTGTTATCTACTACATTATTTGATCGTATTACTTGTTTTCTGAAGTACTTTTTATTGTAGACAATTATATTGATACATATATAAAAAATGAAACCTGTTATTATTAATGTTATTATTATTGAAACTATGACAGAATTAAGTTCTGTTTTTGTAACTATTGATCCTATATTCTTATCAATGTTTTAATTTATTGCAATTGTTTCCTTGTCTACTCTATCAAACATAGCTAAATATTTAAATACATAAGTAATGTTTGGTATCATAAATTTATTTTGTTTCTATACATTCCTTTCTTTATTTGTTTTGTTATAATTTAATTTTTCATTTCTTATTTCTTGTATTAATTGTTTTTTTATATCTACAGTAATTTTTAATATTTCATACAATTCAGCTACTCTCTGCCTGGCTCGACAGCTTTTCCAGCTCTGTTTCTTTTTATTGGTTTTATTTGTTGTTTTGCCAGTTATTGTCTTTCTCTGTATTGCTCAATGGTAAGCGCTTTTGGTCCACCTGTTTTGTTTGATGGTACATACTCTGTTGCGCTGTGCGTTTGTCCCTCTCAGAAGGTTTTATCGATGTCCTCCTGTGTGGTCATTTGAATCAATGTAAATATTTTCCAGGCCTCGTGAAACGCAGTGTGAATATCGAAAATTTTGTTATTGCTAATCCGCATCCAAAAAATCAAAAAGAAAAAAAAAACATATCCGTCGTCGGCCACACGAGAGAGCAAAGCAATTTTAAAAAAACTGGTCGTGGTGGAACGAAGCGGAAACCGGATTCAGAATCAGCACAAGTTTTGCTTAAGTATATTGCATAAAAACTTTTAAATTTGTGTTACTTGAATGCATTCACAAGTCAAATCACAATTAATTGGGAATGGTGACAATGAAATCAAGTCATGATTGCACAAAATGATTCATAAGTCAAATCCATTCAAAATGATTGGTGACTTAATTTTTTTCAAGTCTTATTCACGAAATTGAATAAATACTGCAATCAACAATTTTCTCATTGATTGCGACTTCAACGAATGCAGCTACAAATGATTGCAATCTTACACAGCTCTGCTTAAAAGTCATGAAAAAAAATCGTAAGGGGATTCAACTCACTGCGTATGGGCTGCGTAACCGCGTATCTCGTAAGTTTTTACGCAATGTCAATTTTTTATATGCACTTTACGAAATGATTTGCGTAAAACTTTACGCACCAAATATAATCAATCGCCTTGCCGGTATTTTGTAAATTGTAAGTAAAATGAAATATAAGATAAGCAGTTCAATAGAAATTTTTAGCAGCAATTTCTTATTAAAAAATATTTTCTCCAGATAAAACCAGCACTCAGTGGATTATTTTTTATAGTTTGAGTTTATAGTTTGAGGAGGGTATAAATACCTTCCAGTAAAAAATCAAAAACTGCTTTTTGAACCAACATTTCCTTCAACTTCGATTTTTCGCTGCTATTTGGCATTTTTTAATTGACAAATGAGATTTATTTTAAGACTGAGAGAACAATGAATAAAATTAAAATGACACCTATTGTGTTCAAGAATTTTTAAGCTACGCAAGTAGTTTCACGCAAAATTTGATGGCGTGCTCATGAAAGTTGAATATACGCAAAGTACCCAATACGCAAACCTACGAAGTGATTTGAATCCCTTTCGTGTCAAAAACGAGATCTCTGATTCCCTACCGTCATATTGCTACATTTAAAATTATTTTACAATAGGCACATTCCAGAAAAGCGATACTAAAGAGTGCTCAAAAAAATAAAAGGGTCGGATGGGCTTCTGGATGAGCGTGCTTGATATTGTTCCTTCTTCTTCTTCCTTCCTTACGCAGAAGTGACCAAAATATATTTCTTGAATAGAAAATAAGCTTCTTGTTAACGAACATTTTTTTGTAGCTTGTTTATGAAAAAACGAAAGTCAACCTCTACATTTCATTTGAGTACGAAAACGTACGTGACGGTCTTTAAAGTTAAATAAATAAATAGGGGAAGATGGAGTACATTTGACACTATCATTTCAAATGATAAGTCATCATTTCAAAATAAAAATTCTTAATAATTTTTAAGAACGTTAATTTCTTTTAATTAACTTAAAAACTGTTTGTGGTTTCGTTAACCTTCTTTTTGTAAATGTTTTTAACTGTTTAATGTTTAATTGTTGAATGTTATTTAATTGTTAAATGTTGGTTTTAATTTTTTGTAAAATTGTTAGGGCACTTAAATTCCGCGGAGCTCTTCGACAAAGAAACGAACGCTTCAAGTACTTTATTTCAAGTGAGTTTTTAATATTCAAATCTTACATCTAATACAAAGATCAAAAAAGAGAGAGCGAAAAGAAGAAGTTAAGAAGAAGTTGATAATTCAGATCTACTCCAGTCTGATCTAAAATCCTTTGAAGTTTGGTGTTCTAAAAATAATATGTTTTTAAATCCAGATAAATGCCAAACTATGACCTTTTCGCGAAAAAGGAATAATTATATTTTTGATTATAAGATTAAAGATACTGCCTTGAGTCGTGTAGACACCGTCAAAGACCTAGGTATATGCATGGATTCTAAGCTATCGTTTAACATTCATATTGATAATATTTGTAAAAAAGCATCTTCAATGCTTGGTTTTGTAAAACGCTGGGCCAAAGAATTTAATAGCATGATTACAACTACAACGTTGTATTATGCAATCGTGCGTCCTCACTTAGAGTATGCAAGTCAAGTGTGGTCCCCAAGTTACAATGTGCATGTTGATCGAATAGAAAGAATCCAAAAACGTTTTGTTCAGTTTGCTCTAAGGGGCTTAAGTGGAACTGACATATTAGACCTTCCTCCATATGCGGATCGTTTAAAACTATTAAAAATGCAGTCTTTAGGTGATCGAAGGAAATCGGCAGATATCGTATATTTACACCAGCTCATAACAGGTGTATTCGATTCTCCAGAACTTCTTTCTCACATAAATTTTAACACTAACCGTAGAAGCAGTAGAAACGCTAACAACTTAATTTATTTGCCATTTAGTAGAACAAATTATATGGCTACTGCTCCTTTAAGTCGCATGAGTTCCTTTGTTAACAATTGTAGCGTTTTTGATGTTAATTTGTCAAAAGGTCAACTCAAAAGTAGATTAAAATTAGTTGTGTAAATAGATCTATGTATACGCATGGTTAGTTGTTACGTCTTGTGTTGTCCCTGAGCCCAACCCATTCATTGGTGGGTAAATTTTTCCCACATTAACTTGTTTGTGGTCACGGGTATCCATAACATTGATATTTTCAATGATTACTGGGTAGTGGCTTTAGATGGGTTAATGCTGAGGAAGTGCGATATAGCTGTAGTAGCTGAACTCTATTGTTATTGCATGTAAAAACAAAGGTAGTTATGCAAACAGGGTGCATAATTCATTAACTTAAAACTAACAATTCATTTATTCTTAAACTAATATAAAATCAAAAATAGAAAAAATTTTAAATAAAAAAATTAAATGAAAATGAACTGGCGAAACACCGGCCGCGTTGAAGGACTCACTGTCTTCAATTTTCAAATGGTAGTACGGCCAATTTATGAATAGGCCGCCTAAATTCGCCGTTTCTGGTTTTGATGTCCGCCACACGGACCTTGCCGTCTTGACCGGCGATTACGGCTACTATTCTGCCGAGCATCCAATGCTGAGGCGGCAGATTGTCCTCGTGTACGACGACCAGCTGTCCGACCTCGAGGTTGGGTTCCTCGAGCACCCACTTGGCCTTGGGTTGAAGTCCCAGTATATAATCTTTCGACCAAGACTGCCAGAACCTGCGCTTGAGCTCGCATAGAATTCGCCATCTCTGTAAGCACGACATCTTGTTGTCTTGCACGGCGAGCACGGATCCTGGCGGCAGCGTGCGTAGAGGACGCCCGGTTAACAGGTGCCCTGGTGTAAGAGCCTCGCTGTCGTTGGGGTCCTGACTCAGTGGCGCGATGGGTCGGGAGTTCAGAACGGCCTCGACCTCGACGAGTATCGTTTCCAGCTCTGCGTTGGTTAGTAGCGCGCTGCCCATTGTTCGCTCCAAGAGGTGCTTGGCAGACTTCACAGCAGCTTCCCACAGTCCTCCGAAGTGTGGGGCTCTGGGAGGTATGAAGACAAATTCGGTCCCCCCTTCTGCGGCGTATGAGACGAGTTTGTCCTTCTGTCGCTCGAACGCCTCTTGCAGCTCTTGTAGCTTCCGGCTCGCGCCGACGAAGTTCGTCGCGTTGTCGCAGTACACCTTCTGAGGGAGACCACGGCGTCCGATGAACCTTTTAAAAGAAAGAATAAAACAGTCAGAAGATAAATCTGCAACTAGTTCTAAGTGGACAGCTTTGGACGAGAAACAAACAAAAACTGCTATATACATTTTGACTGGTGGTCGACCGCGAATTTTAAGAGTTGTGTACACGGGACCACAAAAGTCTACGCCACAAATTAAGAAGGGACTTAGCGCCCTCAAACGATCAGAAGGCAAGTTTCCCATTATCTGAGTTTGGAGTTTAGGCTTGTAACGAAAACAATGTATGCAGTTTCTTACGATTCTACTACAGACTTCTTGCGCATTTATTAGCCAGATTTTCTGACGAAGAAGAGCAACTAATGCCTTTGGACCCGCATGACAATTAGTTACATGTAGATACCATAGGTATATTTCAACAAAGTGCGATTTTTTAGGCATCAATAGTGGAAATCTAGTTTCATATGAATTTGGTGCATTGAGAAGACGACCACCGACACGAAGTAGATTCACAACTTGATTCCCATCTTTAAACTCATGAATGAACGGAGTCAGTTTTTGAATACTGGGTGGTAAGACTTGGGACTTATTTAACTTATGAATTTCATCCGAAAACTCATGTCTCTGAACGATTTCGACTATTTTCAGGAAAGCCCATTCTAATTCTCTTGCAGTCGGAATAATTGAAGTAATTTCCTCGTTTTCTCGAGCTCTATTCAAGAAACGGTATATAAATACAAAAATTCTCAGTAATCTAGTGTAAGAAGACTGGTTAGAAATCAGCTTCATGATGTCATCTGGAGTTTCATCGACTGCTAGAAGCACCGTTTTGGTTTTTTTCTTTTCAAGCGTTTCTTGTTCAGGCGATAAGTCAAAATGGCTATTTTGAGGCCATGTGGCAGCGTCTTGTAGCAGATATAATGGACCTCTGAACCAAATTGAATTAATTAGCTCGCCCACATTACATCCTCTGGAGACAATGTCTGCAGGATTTTGCTTTGACGGCACATGTCGCCAAGAAACGTCGTGAGACCATTCTTGTATCTCACATACTCTATTCGCTACAAAGGTTGTGAGTGTCGATGGATGAGTTTTAATCCAATGTAATGTAATTTCTGAATCCGTCCAGGAATATACATTCTCAATTCCACAGTTCAGGAACTGCTGAACTCGTGTCCAAAGTTTTGCTAGCAGGTGCGCTGCACAAAGCTCAAGTCTGGGCAGAGATTTTGTTTTGAGCGGAGCGACTTTTGATTTAGCAGTCAAAAGCTCTGAATGGATACCATTGGAGTCATTGCTTCGAATGTATATGCAACAACCATATGCTCTTATCGAAGCATCGGCAAAGCCATGAATGTCACATTTCGAATTTGGATGTGTGTTTACGTAGCGTGGAATGCTAATAGCATCCAACTGACACAAATTCGTCTTAAAGTTTTGCCAACTGGTATCGAGGCGCATAGGAATTGATTCATCCCAATCGAGTTTTTGAAGCCAAATCTCTTGCAGTAAGATTTTTGCTTTGGTGACGATTGGGCAAAGAAGTCCGAGAGGATCGAAAAGTCGAGATGAAACTGAAAGGATATTTCGCTTCGTGGCTCGCAAGTCGTGAAAGTTTTCTTCCAAATGAAACTTAAATGTGTCATTCTTCGGAATCCAATGTATTCCAAGCGCCTTTGTGGAATCGGTATCATTGAATTGCAACGGTTTTTCTAAGGATTCTTTGTTTTTGTATGACGAATGGTTTGAGAACCATTTAGCCAACTGGAATCGAGCTGATTCGAGAATCTGAGTGACTTGCTTTCGAATAAGTTCGAGATCTTCAAAATTGTCGGCACCAGTAAGCAAGTCATCTACATAAAAATCGTTGCGTAATGTCTTTGACCCAACTGAATGCGTGTCCTTGTACAGGTCGCTTAAATAGGTAAGACATCGAATGGCTAAAAATGGTGCAGGTGAGGTACCGTATGTTACAGTGTTTAACTGATAAACTTGTAGATCGTCTGATGAGTTCTCTCTCCAAAGTATAAGTTGGAATTTCCGGTCTGCCTCGTCAATTTGAACTTGACGGTACATTTTTGTTATGTCAGCAGTAAGTGCATACTTATGCAATCGGAACCGGATGAGAGTCGAACATAGTTCTTCTTGAATCGTTGGACCAACTAACAAAATGTCGTTTAATGACAGTTGGGACGATGTTCGACAAGACGCATCAAAAACTACGCGAAGTTTCGTAGAAGTACTCTGTGGTCGCAGGACGCACTGATGCGGAATAAAATAATGTGGAGTATCACAGAAATTGTTTTTGGTCAGTGTCATGTGACCCAGATGAAGGTACTCTTTCATAAAGTCCATATATAGATCTCGCAGCTTTGAGTCCTTTGACAATTTGCGTTCCAAGGACAGAAATCGTTTTTTCGCTATCTCAAATGACAGACCGAGTGTGCTGGGATCAGACTTGAAAGGCAGCGATACGTTGAATCGACCAGACGGTGTCCGTTGCACCGTATCGAGAAATTTTGATTCACAGAGCTGTTGCTCTGGAGTTATTTTCTTTGAAGTTGACTCCTTGGGAATTTCTTCTAATTCCCAGAATTTTTGAACTAGAGAGTCAAGTGAGCAGCTTTCTTCTTCTCTAAGACTTAGCAAATTGCATATTTGAGACTTAGGGCTTTCAATACTTTTATACCTTCCAGACACTATCCACCCAAGCAAGGTTTTCTGAAGTGTTGGAAGATCTGGGCTTTGTTTTATTTGACCCACAGAAAGAAGCTCAAAGAAAGTTTCAACACCAAGTAATAAATCGATCTTCTGTGGTTTGAAGAAATATGGGTCAGCAAGTTCAATGTTAGAAGGGATATTCCAATTACTTGTGGAAACCTTTTGATCTGGCTGGTAAGTAGATATTGAGCGCATCACCCAAAAATCACTGGAGAACTCATAAGAGTTGACACGTGATCTCACAGTGGCCTGAACCTTATGCTTAACTGTGGAATTTGTTTTACCAATGCCAATCAAATTTAAATCCCTCTCTTCCTTTCTTAATTGCAACTTTTGCGACAGTTCCTCGGTTATGAAATTTATCTGTGAACCGGAATCTAACAAAGTTCTGGCTAATTGGTATTCACCAGATTTGTTTTTTATACGTACTACGGCTGTAGCTAAGATAACTTGATCATCCGTTGCCGAGCTGTGATTCACAAAGGCACGAGAAGTGGATGGCTGACCAGAATCAGAACTTGAAGTTGCTTGAGGAAGGTTTGTAGCATACTGATGCAAAAGAGTGTGATGTGATTTATTACACACTCGACACCGTGCAGCTTTGCATCTTGAGACATTGTGCCCTTTTTTCAGGCAGTTAATGCAAGCTGGAATAGCTTTTATTGTGTCGAACCTTTGCGAAACAGGCAGTGCAGCGAAAGATGGGCATGTACTAATAGCGTGCTCTTTCGACTTACAGAACAAACACTTGCCATCTTCCTGAGAAGTAATTTGGTTTCTTTGGTTGCACACAAATGACGAACTAACATTTTTCTTTTTCCCGTAGTCTTGCTTAGGTTTAATAGACCTTGACCTAGAAGTGGAAGCCTCATCTGCTGATATATGCTGGTATCGCTTATTGAGAGCACTTTCACAATCACTCCATAAGGGCAGCTTATCATAGTCCAGCTGTTCTTCCCATTTGTATTTCGTGATTGGATCGACCTTTGACATTACTAAATGAATAAGAATCGCATTTGTTATATTCTTATCATCTCCTATTGACAATAGGGAATCGTAAAGCGCTGATACTGTGTCGATCATGGTACGTAAGGCAGAAGCGGACGGTTTATTGATCTCTGGCAAATCAAAAAGCTTCGAAATGCTATCGAAAAATATAAGACAATTACTGTCATAAACCTTTTTCAGGCTAGCTAAAGCCTTCGGATAGTTTCTTTCCGTAACTTGGAAGGCCTTTACTGTACCAAGAGCTTCATCAGATAAGCATGACAGCAGATGGTTGAATTTTTCAATATCAGTCAACGTGGGATCGTTATCCACAAGGTTTTCAAAAAGACTGATAAAATTCTTATAATCAGCATATTTCCCACTAAACTTAGGAAGACGCATGCTGGGAAGTCTAGATTAATGTTGATTGCATCCAAACGATGTTTCAGGACTTCCTATGTTTGCTTACAATTTGCAAAAACAATGATTTCGTAGAAACGCATGCATCTTCTAGATTTGAGCGAAAATCATCGGTGGCATCGATTGCCTCTATCTTTCTTTGATAGTTCATAGCTTGCTCAATGTATGAATTAAGAATATCTAATCGACATTCTATTTCGAGAGGATTTAACGAAATGGTCTTCTCATGTATGGATCTTTTCATTCTTAGAATGTTAGCCAATACAGTCTCTCTCTGTTGAATTAACGCATCTGTGGCATCTTGGTGTGGAGAAATTTGGCGTTTTGGAGCCATAGTTGCGAATAAAGTTATTAAATCAACACAAACGCAATTTGCAATAAATTGGCGAACAAAATTAGATTATTTGTTGTTGAATTAATTTATTCTAAGCGCACTGCTTTGAATTTACTTAATTTGTGTACTTAAATTGTTCAAGAACACAGAGAAGTTGATCTTCGCAATCGAAAAAAAACTTTAATTACTCATTGTAAGTTAAAGTCTCACACCAGTATTAAAATGCAATTGAATTGCCGAAATGTAAAAAAAACAATTTATTTTATTCGACGACTGAATATTTTTTTCCAGTGTAGAAATTCAATTTTTATTTTATTTAAAATTTATTAAATAAACTAAGTTCAATTATTAGTGAAATAAAACCGGACAAGGATATGAAAAATCCCGCGTACGTCTCTCGATAAATTTTTCGAGGTGGCAACCCTGTTAACTTTAATAAACAAAACAAAGAGAGCGAGCTGATGATTGTGTGTATGTATATTTGTACACACGCGAAACGAAAACTTGCACTCCACTTTGTTTTTTAAAATAATGAAATCAATTTATTCACTTATTTTTAATGTTTATTAAAGTCACTAGGGATTAAACTCGGTTTTACACTAAAACACGAATTCTCAATATGACAATTGGTTCAAATTTGCCGACGGCACTTTTTTTTTTAAGACAAGTAGCAAAGACGAAAACTGTGGCTTAAGGATTTTTTCACGGTAATTTATCACTTGAACTTTTTCGAAATGACTTGAAATTCTGATTTCAAATAAATTATGTGCGATAAATTAATTATTATTTTAATAAAAACCTGCGCAACGCACTTTGTTGTTCCACGTCTTTGTGTATATACGAGTATGTAGGTATGTGTGTAATTTTAAAGAGAAATGCAATTAATCGTGGCGCAAAACGAATTTAGTTTTATATTTAAATTCGTTTTGTTAATTAAATATTTATAATTTCTCGGCAATTTATCAGTTTTGCCGGTTTTAGTAGCGATAAGAACGCCTTGCTTTATTAAGCAGTTGAACTTTCCTGCACTTTTTAAATTAATTGCATTTAAATACCTTGGATTTGGCAACTTCCTTTTTGCATATACAGCAACTGCAAACCATTGGAACCAGAAGACGTTGTTAACAGCAACGGAACAGCAAACACCAGCAGCAGCAACAGCACCAACAGCGGCGGATCAGCAGCGACGCAAGCAGAGGACGGCAATAGATGCAGCGTTTCAGCAGCAAACGGGATCACTGAGCAGCAACGATGTTCGGCAGCAAGCAACCACTATTTTGCGCGGTTAAAAACTATGGCAGCGGCGGACTAGCAACGGCACAAAGCGATGATTTTAATTTAATTGAAATCGCGAAAACGAAAAATTTGAAGCGCGACAAGATTTTGAGCTCGGCAATAGAAATTAATTAAGTCCCTGTTCGGGCGCCATGAAAATTCTTAATAATTTTTAAGAACGTTAATTTCTTTTAATTAACTTAAAAACTGTTTGTGGTTTCGTTAACCTTCTTTTTGTAAATGTTTTTAACTGTTTAATGTTTAATTGTTGAATGTTATTTAATTGTTAAATGTTGGTTTTAATTTTTTGTAAAATTGTTAGGGCACTTAAATTCCGCGGAGCTCTTCGACAAAGAAACGAACGCTTCAAGTACTTTATTTCAAGTGAGTTTTTAATATTCAAATCTTACATCTAATACAAAGATCAAAAAAGAGAGAGCGAAAAGAAGAAGTTAAAAACAAAGGAAGTTATGCAAACAGGGTGCATAATTCATTAACTTAAAACTAACAATTCATTTATTCTTAAACTAATATAAAATCAAAAATAGAAAAAAATTTAAATAAAAAAATTAAATGAAAATGAACTGGCGAAACAGTCCTGTAAAAATATAACAGAATTTTAGTTATATCCTAAGATGCTCCGGAGTTTTAATATACAGATATGAAAATAAAAAGTTTGGGGAAAAGTCTGTTATTTACATTTAAAAAAAAAAAAAAATTATTTGTCAAACGCTCCCCACGGTGGGGCACATTTGACTTATTCAGGGCACATTTGACAACCATATTTTCCAGGATATTTTTCGGCTTAGTGTAATTTAGCTTTCCTTTAAATTATCTTTTATAATTTGTTTATGAATATTTATTTAAAATAACAGTCAGTGTATTCATACTTACTAGTATCGCCTGTGGCCGAAATTCGGCCATACCAAAATCGGTTTTTCTTGTTTTTATATTTTTTTTTCTGAACGCAGCAACCCGTAGCCTGAACAGAAGTATTGAACAAAATAAACAATAATAACATGTTTTATATGAAGCAAGCAACAGTTTAACAGTTTCTTTGACCCTGACGCGGTGGCAAATTTATTTTGTTGAGAGGGAAATTAAGAGAAATCACCAACAACAATACTGATGCACAGCTCTTTTGAATTGTGTGCGACTCTCTCGCATTCTTCTCTTGCTCGATAATAGTTTTATGTGAATTTGTTGAAGTTCACACAGGTAAGAAGGGGTCACAAATTTTTTTGTTTGCGTATTAATATATAGATTCAGGCGTATGATAGAAAAACATAGCGACGCTACATAGCTTTAAAAAAAAAAAACAAAACTCAATAGTAGGTATTTTTTTATAGTTGCGAACCATTGCTAAAGAAATACTGAGCATTGAGAACTCCTTATTGTATTTAAAATTAATAAATGTTCAATGGGGTACATTTTACATTTGTCAAATCTACCCCTTCTACAAAAGTCAAAGGTGCCCCATTCTTCAAATTGTATTACTCTTCAGATAAACTCCCTTTATATTTTCATAACACACATAAACAGAGTAATCAATTTTGTAAGATGCTTAAGAAACCGTGTTTTATTATATAAAAGACAGCTTACGTCCGAGCTACCGAAAATTACAACTACGGTCGCGAAAATAGAAAAACACGTGCAACTTCATTACGCGTTGGAATATATATGTGAAATTTTTTGACGTTTCGTTAAGTGAAATTAGGGTAGTTTTCACATTGTTACATTTTTGCATAGAAATAAAAATAAGGAAGTGCTGTTGAGCTCACATACAGTGTACGTGTACTGAGGCATTTTTTCAGATGTCAGTGCTCGAAATTTGTGACATTTGCTATTGCCGCAACAAATTTTGCTCTTGCAATACAAAACAAATTTATAACAAGGTTGATTTATAAGGTTGTCGCAAGGGAGAGAGCGAGTACCCATAATTGTCAAATCGAAGTTGACAGCTCATAGAAAATCTGCAAGTGCTCTCTATTATCATCCGTTTTTCTTTCGTAGTCATTCGCAAAATTGGCTGGTTTTGACAATTATGGGTACTGAGAAGAGACTGCAATCAGCCCTGCGACAACCTTATAAATCAACCTTGATTTATAAGCTATCGGATCTGTCAAAGCACAAGCTTGACTTCAGGGACGCAATCATTTTTCATGGTGTCATATATTTACAGGGCGCCTTTGTTATCACGAGTAAATTAATACATTTTGCTTATTGCTTTTTATTGCCATTATAAATACCATATAGAATTATTCTTTAGTTCAGTTCGCTCACTTAAGTGATTGAGACTTTAATTGAATTTTTTATATAAATTTTAAACAAAGAATTGTTTTTGTAATATATAGTTATTATGTAATAAATTTATGTATCATAAATCATTGACTTAAATTTTTCACAACGAAAATATGTTATACAGAAACTTATTTCATACCTTCGTTTGGCGTACAAAATCGCGTATCCGCCACTTGCACATACACACACACACACACACACGGTGATAGTAAAATTCCACAGGAATGCTTTCTTTTAAACTATTGAATGAACTTTCAACTAAACTAAAAACATTTATTGAAAATTAGATACTTGCTTTGTTCTGAAATCAGCGTTTAATGAAAAATTCGTCTCTTTATTAATTAAATCAAATTGAATTAAAATCCAAATTTAAATTTTGTCCTTTTTGCAATATACGCGGTATTGCAAGTGGCTGATACGCGGTATTGCACGCTCAACGACAATATGCAATTCCAATCAGAAAAACTCAGCCGAGCTGTACGCAACAACCGAATACGGCCCTGAGTGAATATTTCTGTATTAGTGTGAACATACAGAAGTAAGAAAAATGCCTCACTTTTATTTCAGAACGCCACTTCCTTATCTCTTATTTCTATGCATTTTTGATAAAAGCCTCTATTCACACTACAGAGAGTGAAGTTAAATGTGCCCCCGCGTCAAATGTACCCCGTCTTACCCTACATATTCACTTTCGAAAATTTTTTTTTAGAATGGCTTTAAAGGCATATTCTCGGCCCATAAAATATATTAATACTCCCACCGTTTCTAGTACAGTAACGATTTAATGAGTATAAATGCAAAAAAAATGGCAAAATGAAATGTGCCAATAAAAAAACAACATACGACAGCGGCGATGAAAGCATGTATTTAGACTAGACCTAATCACATAGGTGGCCCTTACCATATTAATTATAACACCGTTTCTTGTACAGTCGCGATTTAATGAGTATAAATGCAAAAAAAAATGGCAAAATGGAATGTGCCAATAAAAAAACAACATACGACAGCGGCGATGAAACCATGTATTTAGACCAGCCCACAATCACAAAGGTGGCCCTTGTGGCCCAAATATTAAAATTAAATAAAAGTCACTGCTTGCGCCAAATTTACGACGAAATGCACTTGCAAAAATCAACACTAATAAACAATAACAACATACGCATCGTAACTTACAAGCTGTGCGGCGCGACCACCAAACACAGTATTGTTGAGCGTATGTGTTTTGTTAGTGGAATAGAACTCAGACGATCTCGTTATACACTGAAAATGTCTGGGTAAGTTTTTCAAGTGCATGATAATTAGCAGTGGATCTTTAGTGGCGGTCTGGGCGTAGTGGGTAGACTGTGTGGCTCATACGCCAAAGAAATATTTTTTCAATTGAATTAATTTTTCTGTTCGGCCTTCACCTCTCTGCAGACAATGGCAAACCTTAGAGAGTAAAAAACTGCCATGAAAAGCTTCTTGAGAACATAAGCCGTTCGGAGTCGGCATAAAGCTGGTAGGTCCAGCTCTCGATCATTTGTGTTCAAACATTTCACAACACACACAACACAATTGATCATAAGAAGCTCGGTCAAAGTCCTTTCAAGGGCTGAAATTGCCATTTCGTTTTTATAGTATTTTAACGCAAATTATCACAAATTTAACACACGCGACTGCACAGTTTACAACTTGGAAACATTATATATTCACTTCATTTGATATTTGTACGACATTCGTCATTTTAACAACTAGCTGACAACTTTTCATTATGCACTCTTCGATGATGCGTGAGATTCTGCCCTGGCTTAGATCGATAAACATACGGCTGATGCTCTTTGTTGTGCAGCAGGATAAATCGTCGGACTATTGCTGCAAGTCTTGTGCCATATAAGCACTGTCGTTTTATGAAACACATCACCTACGAGTATTTTTGTTTTCATACAAAAACAGTTATAAAATATTTCCTATTTTATTTTATTATAAATAATAGAGAGCATTGTAATAATAGTGAGTTATTATAAGTAGAGCAAAAGTAATTTGTTAATTTAATATTATTTAGTGCAAACACAAGCAAGTGTTAAAATCTTTTAAGTGTAGCAACCTTAGCAGTTGCAGAGCACATGGACGAAATGAAATACGCCGCTGGCGACAACTTTCGTTTTTAGGCACTGAATAAAATTTAACACTACCAACTGGAAAACGTTTAGCACAAATCACATATTATTTTTTCACAAATTTCATGAGTATAAATGTTTAACGTAAGATTTTTATAAAATTTCTGTTTTTTACATTCGCTTCACTTTTAGCTTTGTTATACGAACAGCTGTTTTTCACAGAAGCTGTTTTACTTTTAGATGAGGAAATCAACCCTTATCAATGCTACCTGGTATAGTTATAAACGTGTTAAGCAAGTATAAAATAACGATTTTGCGTTATATTTATCTTCCACAATTCGGCAAAAAAGTGCTTTCGATACGCTAACAACTTACTATCAAAAGTACTCAAATAAAAACACTGTTGTTTTGCATTGCGCGAAAATTTTCTCGAGAAAAAGGTTTTGGTAAGTCAGAAGACATTTATTATCAAATAAAACTATTCAAATTAACTCAATTTTTACTGAAATATTGTTGTTTTTTTTTGTGTTGTTTCTGCCGTGCTTCTGATATCAATCGCCTCTGCTGACTTAATCACCACCGGCGTTAACCGTCACCGCCGTCAATCGTTTTCACAGCAAAGTGCAACATAAACAAAACAAAAATATAACCTCATTGCTTTTTGTAATAATTATAAAATTTTGAATTATTAAAATATACGAATTTTTCAAATCGAAATCATTTTGTATCATTTCAAGACACGGAGATAACTTTAAGACTGTTAAGATCTTAAATTCAGGCAGTGCAGATTCTCATGCTTACTCTGAAATCAATGAAATTTTCTTGGATATTTGATATTAGATATTGGATATTTGATGCTGACTTAAGTTGGAAAAGTTTCCGGTAAATTCAGCGACGAGTGTCTTAAAGCTGTTGCAGCACTTTTTAAGGCAAATTTTAAGCTGAATTTACGATTTTGTTTTTACAGTGAAGCTGAGGTAAGCCCCAAAACCTTTTTTATTTGGATCAAAATGGTACACATGGCAAAATAATGCTCTTCTTGTTTATTTTTAGTCATTAAATCATGATAAGGATTTCAAATTTCAAAAGCATTTGCAATGATTGAAATTTTTACACTTGTTAAGTCCACCATTACACATTTTTGTGTAGTTTTGCACATGTTTTTTAGAAATAAACTTTTTTGTCATATATTAAACTTTTACACATTTTTGTCCCAACATTACACAGTTTTGTGTAGTAGTTTAAACATTTTTTGGTGCATATTTGAACTTTGCATACCTTTTTGCTTAAAAATTAACAATTATTGTTTCTTTTCAAAAATTGAGACCAAAAGATCATAATTTTAGGCAACAACAGAAAATTCAACAAAAGTTACAGTCATTTACATAGGAAATTACAGTCATTTTGATAGGAAATTTCAACAAATAATTTAGAGTGTACAACTGTTGTAGTAAATTTAAGTAAAAACTTTTTAGAGTGTAGAAGTCGTTTCCGTACTTTTGACACTTCTCAAATTTCGTTTTACTCTCTCAGATTGAACTTTACTCGACAATGTGTACGGAAACACACCGTTTTTATAATCGATAGTCGCGAAAGTTATTAAATATCGATAGTGATGATAGTACTATGGATAGTTTTCCACCATTTTTGCAATGGTATTAATTATGTTATAAATATATTATATATTTATAAATAAATATATTTCTAAATATATAAAATCAATGGTATTATTGTGGCGGCCGTGGCGTAGTGGGTAGAGTGTGTGACTCTTACGCCAGAGAACCCAGGCTCGAATCCTCCATTCGACACAGAAAGTATTTTCAATTGAGTTAATTTGGCAGACAATGGCAAACCTCAGAGAGTAAAAACTGCCATTAAAAGCTTCTTGAGAACATAAGCCGTTCGGAGTCGGCGTAAAACATGTAGGTCCAGTTCTCGATCATTTGTGTGCAAACATTTCACATCACACACAAGACAATTGATCGATCATAAGAAGCTCGGTCAAAGTCCTTTCAAGGGCTGAAATGGCCATTTCGTTTTTTTTTTTTTTATTAAAGCTCTTAAGTATGCAAGTATTATGTTAATTTTAATCCCATCTTCTAATGAACTCACATTTTGTCCGCTGGTTTTTAAAAGCAATATTAACTTTGCGCCAAATTTAAGTGATGTGGTGTCCAGATTAATTAACTTAAGAGTTGTACACTAGAGTGGGTCGGTCTCCATTAAAAAAAAATTAGAAAAGTGCACCCCTTATTTTAAAAATTACCTCGAGACAACTCCAAAAAAAAAAAATTTTTTTGGGCTCCCGGAAAAACCGCCAAAATGGTATTTTTTCATAAATTATGCGTTTTTGTCCGATTTTAGAAAATGATATACCGTTAAAAAGATCTTAGCACTATATTTTCCTTTTACAGCTTTTGGACTTCTGAAATTAAATTCAACTGGTAAGTCCTGTTACATCTATTTACCCCCCTCCTGAACCAATTTTTTTTTATCATAAAATTAATCTTTTTAAAAATTTTTTCTTGTCCAAAAAGTACTTTATTTTGCCTTGAAACAAAAATGTATCAGTTCCAAATTTTAATAAAAATTTTCTTTATAAAATTTCTTAAAACTAATAGTTTTATTGTTGTATCTTTAATTCATACATAATGAGTGGAGTAGAAGTGAGAACATAAACACAATCAGGTATATTCTCATTTTAGTTGCTCTTATTCTTGACTCTCGTCAAAATGTAATGTAATTTTCAATTTTTTATCATTCCACTTTATCGTATTTATAAAGATATTTTTGTGCATCGTAATGTTCATGTATAAGACCAATTATGTACCTCCGTTGTGAGTCGTTGTTTTTCTACTATCGAAATGCTTGCACGCTGCCAAAACGCATGAAGAACTTTTATAACTATTGGTATATAATTACATGACGAAACTTGGAGCTTCCAACTGTCGCCAGCAAGCGCAAAACAGAAATGGCTGGCGCAATTTCTTACAACAGGCGGAAACCGACTTACGGTTGTAGGCGCCATCTAAGTAAGTAAGTATATAATTACATAGTTTATGATTTTTTAAGGCACTTTAATCACCGTTATGTTTTAAAAACAAAATTAAAGATACAATAATAAAAACCTCTTGGCTTCAATTGACTACAATTTGGAACTGCTACAACATTTTTGTTTCAAGGCCAAAGAAAGTAATTTTTGAACTAGATGTGAACAAATTTTAAAGAAGTTTAATTTTATGCTAAAAAAATTGTGTTCAGGAGGAGAGGGCAAAACGAGGTAACAGGGCTTACCAGTTGAATATAACTTCAGAAGTCCAAAAGCTCTGAAAGGAAATAAAGTACTAGCTAAGACCTTTTTAACGGTATATCATTTTCTAAAATCGGACATTAAATGCATAAGTTATAGAAAAAAGACCGTTGGCGGTTTTCCCGGGGTCAAAAAAAAAATGTTGTTTTTGGTGTTGCCTCGAGGTCATCTTTAAAATAAGGGGTGCACTTTTCAAACTTTTTTTTCGACCCACTATTGTACACCGAAAAAATCTTCAGGATTTAAAATTTAACACAATGTTATCATTTTCAAAATGTATTTTTTCATTTAAAATTTTTGAATTTTATAAATAATCACATACCAATTGATAACATTATGCTATTATTTTGACGAAATTTGCTTTAAGCTATTTTTTTATCACAAAAAATAGCTTAAAACAAATTGCGTCAAAATAATAACATGTATTTTTATGTGAACATGAATTTATATGTGAATATTTAAAAAATTCAAAAATATTATATGGAAAAATACATTTTGAGAATGATAACATTGTGTTCAATTTTAAAACATGTAAATTTTTTTCGGTGTAGTTGCATGTAAAATTAGTGAATGTTCTACAACTTGTGTTCCAAATTTCCAAAATTGAAAATAAATCATATATTTAGTTATCAATGATTATAATGTTAAAATGCGTTTTTTCTTCTTTCTTTTTAGAAACAATTCCGTTGCTTCCCGTTTATCAATGGTTACCAACACTACCTCACAGCTTAAAACTAAAGCTGCCATGAAAGGTTATGAAGATCCGACAGAGTTAAATATAAATCACGACATTAAATTAAAATCAGAAACATTATGTAAGCTTACCGCTTTAGCTGAAATAGCACTTGGAAATGAAAAGTCAAACTCGCAACATTTAGTTGCCGATCTACTTGATATTGATACAACTCAGCACAATTCATCTATTTCCTTACATAAGAGTTTAAGTGAGACTGCTAAAAAAATAGACATAAATGACTCAAAAAAAAAGAAACAAAGTGCTAATAATCATTGTACAACATCCTCAAAAGCAATAATGCATTTATCAGTCTTAAAAAAATCAGCTGATGTTAAAGAAAAATCTAACAAAATTGTGATTCCGGATAGGCCTTTTAAGAACATAGGTCTTGAAGAAAAAGAAACAATCAAATTTCAAAAACCAAAGACTACTATGAGCTTGCATAATCCAGATGAAACAAGCGGTTCTTCAATTTCTTATTCTGATAGGGATTTTGACTTTGAGTCTTTGAGTTGCGATGATGAGATCAGTGTTTATAACAGTAAGATTGATAAAAACAATTGCTGCAGTAGGAGTTCAAGCAAAAGTATATCCAAAACATTTGAAAATAAGTCTCTTATTATGGGTCGTATATTCAAAAACGCAAACGGCAAAAAAAAAAAAGGGAATGTCTTACGTAAAGTTTGTGGTCTCCAAAACAAATCCTTGATTAAAACTGATCTTAATCAAATTTTTGATGAGCTAAGAGGAAATTCGGTTCCAAAAATCAAAGGCATAGAAAATGATAAACAAAAAATTTCTGAAAATGTATCTGAAGACTTTGGCAAGAATGAACAGGTTTCCACAGTATTGATGAATACAAGAAGTGCAAGAAAAACCAGAAGTTTAAATGAAAAACAGAAAAGTAGAAAAAACTTTTGTGATTTCGAATCAGAACTAGGTATGAGGACTGAAGACATAGCTTTATTAATTAATGAAGGTCAACGGAAGTCGAAGAGACGATGTGCAACAAATAGACAAAAAAAACTTGTTGAAATATGGAGCTCTGATGAGTATGAAGAGTTTTTATCTACCAAAGATATATTTGCCTTGATAGAAGAAAAAGAAAAAGAAGAAAAAAATAAAAAAAGGAAGGTAAGCAATACATACGCAACCAAAGTATGTATAAAAGAGAGTCGTGAAATCGATAACACTGTCAGCAATTTAAACACACGACCAATAATAAAAACTAAACTAAATTCAAATAAAAAAAGAGGGTGTAATCATATTTTTAAATTAGGAAAAAAAAAAACAACTGGTTTTATTTCAACTTCAAAGAATTTAGAACCAAATAAAATTCCTTTAACCAAAGACAGCAAGAAAACGAGGCATAGATCAAAGCAAAACGAAAGTAAATATAAAATGGTAGGCTGCGAAGGAAATAATACAATCCTGAATCCTGAATTTTCAAATAAGGAAAAAACTATGAAAAAAAACAAAAAAAGTGAAACTAAGTCGCAACTAAATATATCGACTCCAAGGCGAAAGCGCTTATCTTCTGAAAAACTGTACTATTGGTCTTCTTCTAGTGATGATGACTTTGGCCGCATAGCTGGTACGAATGAACAAAATTTAGACAGTGGAGAACAGTTTAAAAAACATGGTTGGATTGTAGGAGATTCCCATAAAAAGCTTGTAACGTTATTAGCTATAGCAAAGGGAAATAAAAAAGTTGATAGCTGCGGAGTTAAAAAGAAAAATTTAAAAAAACGAGTTAAATAAAATAAATCATAATTAAAAAATTAGATTTAGACTAAGACTCTTTATGAATATTTTTTTTTAATAAAAACGGTTCAGCCTAGCGTATTATGTATATGTATAACGCAAAATCAAAGTAATTTGTTAATGTAAATAATATTTCTGTACTCAATTTGTATAGAATAAATACAACGTAATGTACTTAATCATAAATGATTGAAAGTAAATGTGTGTATTACATAATAAATGGAAAATTTTCTTTATTTCATTATTATGATGAAAAACTTTAAAAATATATAAGGGTGGGTCAATTATTTTTGCCAAAAGGCGTATAGCAAAAACGTTATCTACGAATAATTCTAAGAAACTTCTCCAAGAAACTATGGGTCTTAAATCAAAACCTAGCTCCCGCCGAGAGACATTATAATTTGCATTTCAAAAAGTTTTAGAAACAGCGTAGTTTTATAAGGAAATGCTATTATATGGAAAAAATACGACATTTTTCATTAATGTTGGACTTTTTTGTTCTTCATCTTTTCTAGCCAAATTTTAGAAACTTTTTTTTTAAAGTAAGAAACTTAAGTTTGTAATGTTATTGAAAAATTAGTAGAAACACAACTTTTTTAAATTTTTTTATTTCGAAAATTTTTTAAGTCTTTTTTACAATCCATTCGAGGTGTTCGAGTACGACTTTCTAGAGTCATTACCATAACATCGTCTCGATTTTTTGCACTTACGAGTCGTGAGACATGCGTTAGCAACTGCACACATCTCTCGGTTCCCTGAATGTGCGATGCAATTTGTTGAAGCTGAACTAGTTGCAACATAAAGGCAACAAAATCTTCAAGAAATTGTAAACAAAACAGTTCAAAATAATGCATTTTTCGCTCATCTAGAAAGTATATTGTTAATGCTTTTCGATGAAAG
Organism: Coremacera marginata; assembly: GCA_914767935.1. Lineage (NCBI taxonomy): Eukaryota > Metazoa > Arthropoda > Insecta > Diptera > Sciomyzidae > Coremacera > Coremacera marginata. The sequence goes on from OU612046.1 coordinate 118,312,144, forward strand.
AAAATCTGTTCGCGAAAGAGCCATTAAAAATTCTGTTTTATCGTCAACAACTATATGAATCGACTAAACTCAGAACTTATTTGAAGTATCCCCTTAATTTCGATTGCACATTATATGGCTTTAGTCGACTTGGATAATGGCAACATATTATCTGAACCTCTATTTACTGCAATAATCCCACACTAGAACTTCTTGGAGTACATAATTTCTAATGAAATACCACTGCCAGATTCAAGGATTCTATCGCACGTTCAGGGAACCGCAGTGCAGTTGCTAACGCGATGTTATAGCATTGAGATGAGCCGATGTTATGGCAGTGACTAGAAAGTCGTACTCGAACACCTCGAATGGATTGTAAAGGAAACTTAAAAACTTACAAAATAAAGCGTGAATGTAATAAAGTTGAGTTTTTACTGACTGTTCAACGAAATTACGAACTCAAGTTTCATAATTTAAAATGAAACAAAATTTCTAAAATTTGTCTTGAAAAAATGAAGAAAAAAAGCCCAGCATGAGTGAAAAATGTATTTTTTCCATATAAAAGCATTTCTTATAAAAACTACGCTGTTTTAAAAATTTTTCAAATGCAAATTTTAATGTCTCTCGGTCAGAGCTAGGTTTTGATTTAAGACCCATAGTTTCTTGGGGAAATTTCTTAGACTTCTTCGTACATTTCGTTTTTTCTAAACGCCTTTCGCATTTTGTTCACCAGTACAATTTGACCCACCCCAATATATATATTTTTTTTATATTAAGAAAAATATATTAACAAAAAATATATACCTCGTACAAATAATTATATGTGCATAAATATTTGCTTGAATTTTTTCCCCATATAAAATAGTACAGTATTTTTATGTATGCAGTTTGTTTTTGTTATTCGTTGTTATTGTTTAACAAGTTTTAGTATGCAGATCGTAATGTACTTAATGTACCGTTATATAAAAAATGTGGCGGTGTATTGAATGATCAATAGTAAAGAATTATATGTGCATAACGCATTTAGTTGGTGTTTGGTTGCTTAATTGATAGGTGTAAGTGCTCGCATTGGAAATAATTGTTGCGAAATATAAGGTAAGGTTTTTTTCTTTTATAATCAATAATGGTAATTTAATTATTACGTGTATGAAATTTTAAAAAATCCCAGCGAATGAGCCTTTCTGAACATGACCAGGGAATAATACTAGGAATAAGCGAAAATGGAGCTAAAATAAAAGACACAATAACTTACTTACTTACTTAGGTGGCCGTAACAACCCTTGTCCGGATTTCGACCGACCTCATCAGCTCTCGCCAGGCGCCTCTGCTTTGCGCGCGCCTCCTCCAATCGGATACACCAAGTGCGGTTAGGGCTTCCTCAGCCTGGTCCATCCATCGGAGGCATGATCTCCCTCGTCGTCGTTGACCAGCGACCCTCGCCTCGAACACCTTTTTCGCTGGAGCTTCGTCGTCCATACGTTGGACATGACCCAGCCAGCGTAGTCGCTGCACAGTTATACGCCGAACTACGTCAATGTCTTCGTAGAGCTCATACAGCTCGTGGTTCATTCGGATGTGATAGTCATCGCCGACTCGAACAGGACCGAAGATTTTGCGAAGAACTTTTCCCCCAGAGCGGCTGCGTCAGTTTGCGAAACTACCCATGCCTCAGCGCCATAAAGCAGCACAGGTAGAACGAGCGTCTTGTAGAGTGTTAATTTTGTCGATCGAGAGAGGGCTCTGGAACTTAGTTGCTTACTGAGCCCGTAGTAGCACCTATTAGCAATTATTGTTCTTCGCTTTATCTCCAGGCTGATTTCGTTGTTAGTATTAATGGCGGTGCCAAGGTATACAAACTTCTTGACTACTTCAAAGTTATAGCTGCCGGATGAAACGTGGGAGTCTAAACGCCGCGCTCCCTTGTTTGTAGACAGCATATACTTTGTTTTACCCTCATTTATCGTCAAACCCAGTTTGGCTGATTCCTTTTCGATAGCGGCGAAAGCAGCGGTAACATCTCTCTTGGTGCTGCCAATAATATCAATATCATCAGCGTACGCAAGGAGCTGGACACCTTTATAGAAAATGGTGCCATTACGATGCACACCGGCCTTTCGTACGATCCCCTCCATGATGATGTTAAAGAGATCGCAAGACAGTGGATCGCCTTGCCTGAAACCTCTTTCGGTATTGAAGGTTTCGGAGAGGTCATTTCCTACCTTGACGGAGCTGCGTGTGTTGCTCAACGTCATTCTGCAAAGTCTAATCAACTTTGCAGGTATACCGAACTCAGACATAGTTGCGTATAGGCAATCCCTTCTCGGGCTATCGAACGCAGCTTTAAAATCGACAAAGAGATGGTGTGTGTCAATTTGATTTTCGTGGGTTTTCTCTAGGATTTGTCGTAGCGTGAAAATCTGGTCTATGGTGGACTTACCAGGTCGAAAGCCACACTGATAAGGTCCAATCAGTGTTTTTGTAATCGGCTTTAATCTTTCACACAGTACGCTTGAGAGAACCTTATATGCGATGGAAATAAGACTGATACCTCTATAACTAGCGCAGATTGTAGGGTCTCCTTTCTTAAGTATAGGGCACAGTACACTGAGGTTCCAATCGTCGGGCATGCTTTCTGATAGCCATATTTTGCTGATGAGCTGATGCATGCGCCTTATCAATTCATCGCCGCCGGTTTTAAACAATTCAGCTGACAGGCCGTCAGCACCCGCTGCTTTATTGTTTTTGAGTCGTTGGATAGCAACTCGAACCTCTTCATGGCTAGGTGGTGATACTTCCACTCCGTCATCGTCGATTGGTGGCACTGCACTGCGCTCTCGATGGGCGGCATTGGTGGAATCGTCGCCAGTAAGTAAATTGGAGAAGTGCTGTCTCCACAATCTAAGCACACACTGTGTATCCGTATTCAGATCTCCATTTTCGTCTCTGCAAGTGGATGCTCCGAGCTTGAAACCTTGGGTTAGACGCCTAACCTGTTGATAGAATTTTCGTGCATCCTTCTTGCCCTGGTATACCTCTAGTTCCTCACGCTCACGCTTTTCCTGCTCTCTTTTCTTGCGTCTGAAAAGGCGCCTCTCTTCCTTCCTCTTTTCGCGGTAGTTTTCTCGCACGGCTCGCGTTGCAGCTAACTGCAGCGTTTTTCTGTATGCGGCGTTTTTTACTGCTGTCGCGATGCGACACTCCTGATCGTACCATTGGTTCCGAGGTTGCGGGCGCCGGAAACCAATGACTTCTTCAGCGGCAGCGCGCATGGAGTGGGATATATGCGCCCAAAGTCCACCGGCGTCGTCGAGTCCAGAGGTTGGTTGGTTGAGCTTAACCGAGAGTTGAGCGGAGTAGGCTTCGGCAGTCCGTTGTAATTGCAGCTTAGCGACATCTAGCTTTCGTTGCATTCCTGTGCGTATGTTCTTTGCATTGCATAATCGCATGCGAATCTTGGCTGCAACAAGATAATGGTCGGAGTCAATGTTGACCCCCCGAAATGTACGCACATCTAGAACACTAGAGGCATGCCTTCCGTTGATTACAATATGATCAATTTGGTTTCTCGTTTTTTGATCAGGGGACAGCCAGGTGGCCTTGTGGATGTCGAGGTGATTAAATCTGGTGCTACTAACTACCATGTTTCGTGCCGCGGCGAAGTCGATCAGTCTTAGACCGTTGTTCGTAGAGGTCTCGTGAAGACTGAACTGACCCACAGTGGGGCCAAAGATGCCTTCCCTTCCGACTTTCGCATTAAAATCGCCGAGGACTATTTTCACGTCATGGACCGGAAGGTGGTCATATACGTCCTCAAGACTAGCGTAGAAAGCGTCCTTGACGGCTTCGTCTTTTTCCTCCGTCGGGGCGTGCGCGCAAATAAGGCTTATGTAGAAAAATTTTGCCTTGATGCGGATCGTGGCCAATCTTTCGTTCACAGGTGTGAAGCGGGAAACAAGGTGGCGTAGTTTCCGGCTAACGACGAATCCACATCCGTATTCGCGCTTCTCCGCATGGCAGCTGTAGTAGATATCGCAGTGTGCTTGTTTAGAGCAGCCTTGCCCTTTCCATCGCATTTCCTGGATGGCGGTGATGTCAGATTGTATTGTTTTGAGGGCTTCCGCCAGTTGGATAATGGCACCTTCCCTATAAAGGGTTCGGACATTCCAGGTGCATATCCGTAAATCATTGTCCGTTTTTCGTTTGCGGTGGTCGTCAACGTAATTGGGGTTCTTATCCGAGGCTGGTTTAGTTTTCATTGGGCAGTAGTAATGTGGCGGGACCCAAACCCTGCGCACATTCCATGTTTAAGGTCTATGGATCGACCCGCCGCTCAAATTAGCCGTCAAACTGACGGATGCCAGTTTGCCGTTGCCCAGGGAACACCACTTGGAGGTTTGAGTCGACTTGAGACGATTTCGACATGGATAATGCTGGCCTCGCCAGGTTGAGGCGGTCAGACACGTTGCCATGTGAAGGTTCGCCCCCTGTTCCCCACCATCTACAATTCTCAAATGACTAGTACTCGCACACCGATTCTGATTTCAACTGAGTGCACTAATCAATTCAATTTAAGGGCAGTGTCGAGAAGAAAAAATATTTTTATTTTACGTTTTCAGCCCGACGCAACAATTGAAAGATTTTTAATAAACCTTCACACGCCTCCTTTATTTTCTCAGAAGCAGATGATGAGCTTGCAACTGTTATTAACCCTTCCTTGCATTACTTTTTCCCCCTGTGTTTAACATTTTTTTTAGTTGTTTTTTGTGATTGGATTGTTTTAAAGAATGTATAAACGAAATTTGGATGCTCTGCAATGCATAGGAACTAAGTTACGCAACATTGCATATATGCAATTTCATGCAGGAAAGCAATAAAAAATATGATGGTTTGAATGTTTATTTATAATTACTTGTTATTTAACACACTTCATATGAAATTATAAGCTTTAAATAACTTAAACTAAGATAATTCCATGATTTTAATATACACAAAAAAAAAAGAATTTATATGCAACTATAACTCTTCAACTATAACTGAGACAATATTTGAATAAATATTGTTTTTAAATTATCATCTCAGTGTAGTTTCTTAAATACTTAAAAAAATTATTCATTATGAAATAGTTTAAAGCAACTTCTATTTTAATTAAAACAAAGTGTAGTCTGACATTTTGAGCAGCTAACATGAGTATATCCATTGCACCCTGGCAATTTGCATGTTAAACGCTTGTTGTCCCATTGTAGCCGGTGATCAAAATGGTCTAACCGAACTTCTTTTTCAGGTAGTGGCAAACTTCTTGAATGATTCGTCTTTTTTTCAAGGTCTTTTAATAACTCGGAAGGTCTACCACGTTTTGTGGATAGTTTTCCTACTTTGCAAAGACTTTCTGCCACTTGCAAATGAAAATTGGCTAATGTTACATTTTCATGATTACCGGTCTGTTGTTCCGCACGTTTGTACAATTACCATGCATTTACTAAAGTGGTATCTATCAAATGATAAAAAATTCTCATATACCACTTTTTTTACCGTATTTTTATTTTGCAGCGTCCTATAAATGAGTAACAAATCGACTCCCTCCATAAATTCATTGTATTGTGCAACAATGTTTGGACACTCAATGAATATGTTTTTATACAATTTATTATCGAAACGTTCAGCTATGGTCTCAGGACTTTTACCACAATAGTTTGACATCAAATTAACAATTTTATTATCTCTCCATGAAACCAAAGAAACTTTAACACCATTATGGGAAGCTACATATTCCACAGACTCCTCGAGATTTCTTCATTAATATTGCAACACTCAGTAGTTTTGAGTTCGGAATTCTGTTCCAACAGATTGTACCCAATGAATGTATTCCCCTTTTGGCTAGTTCAATCATAAGGGTACTGTTGTATAATAATTATCATAAAAAATTTGTAATTAATATGGGAAGGAACTCCCGTAAAAGCCTTATAACAATATTTGCAGAAGCCCCAAGATCCTTTTCTTCGGGGCGACGAAAGAGGGTCGGTTCTCTTGACCCGTGCATATTTCAAAGTTATAGTTATATCCAGAAATACCAGCCAAAATTAAAAATTTTAAACCCCATTTTTGTGGTTTAACAATACCTTAACAATACCTCCCCATCTCATTGGGAGGTATTGTTTCATATATAATTTACACTTTGTGGAGCATAGCTGTTCGTCAACTGAAAGACAGTTTTCATATGGAATCGACTTAGATTGTTTCTGCAAATGGTTAACTAATGGCCTTATCTGAAAAAGCCGGTAAAAATTTAGATCATCCCTTGGTTTCATATCATCATTGTTATTAAAATGCAAGGAAGATTTTATTTTTTCAAATTGATTGACTGGCGTCTCCTGTATAAGAGTGTTCCCTACAACAGGTGTCCAATAACGCCGATTATCGGTTATTTGAATAATAGACATTAGAATGCATTTGCCAAGAAATGATCTTCCTCTGAATTTTCTCTACGATTTATTCTGACATCAACGTTATCATCCTCATGGTCATTATTATCATCTTCACTAAATTCATCCTTGCTATTTTCCCATGTATCAAATAATTTTCGAATTTCATCGTCAGTAAGTGCCCTACAAAAGTTATCAGCTTTATATTTAGTTTAATGCATGGAATTGCACATCTGCAACATAACCTCATATCTGCAATGTAACTTCAAAAAGTCTCAAATGCATGATATTGTAAATTTGCAACTAAGCAATTTATTTTATTTCAAGTTATTTAAATTCAATTTATATTGCAGAAAAAACTTAGTGAGCTTGAAGAAAATTAGCTTTTATTCTAGAATATAACTTTTTGTCGACGTATAAGAAAAATCTTGCTCGACTCAATATTTTGGACAAACAAAAACAACAATTTGACAAAGAGAGATAACAACTAATAAAAAATGTCTAGATTTCTCTCTAAAAAAAATCACGTTACAAATGTTTACAAGGTGTGCATGCAAAGTCTCTTGGAAGTCAACATTGCATATGTGCAATCCTATGCGACGAAGGGTTAACTCTAATTTGTGGGCCGATAATATTCTCGTTGCTGAGTTAAAGACTAAGAATAGTCTCGAAAGACGACTCAACCCGCCTTTCAGGCCCAAAAAAACTAAATAGTCTATCCCTTTACTATCAAAATGTTAGGGGATTACATTCAAAGACGCGAGACATATTTTTGTCAACTCAGAACTTCTCTGAGGGTACTATCGCGTTAACTGAAACTTAGCTGAATGGAAGCATTACTGACTTATAATTGTTTGATAATAGTTTTCAAGTTTATAGAAAGGACAGGTACGCTGACAATACTTCTGCTGTGGTTGGTGGAGTCCTATTAGCTGTAAGGAACTGTTTTGTAAGTTTCTTTATTTATATTCTCTCCTCTGCTAATATCGAACTCATATGCGTTAAAGTTATATATAGTAGTTCTAATGTATGTGTTGTTGATGCATATATTCCACCAAAAAGTAGTGCAGAGGCTTATGCAAACCTTGCTGATTGCATAGAATATATTATACATTTACTTGATGTAAATGACAAAATTTTATTTTTGGGCGTCTTAAAATAGCTTTCTCCATGATACATATTTTTGTGCATCTAATTCGAAGATACGCCAAGAACATATATTTGTTGACAATATATGTTCAGACTTACAACACGTGAGTTGTATTTATAAGAGTCTTGAAAAATTTCATGACCTAGTCTTAACTACAGACAGTAACAATGTTGTTGTTAAGAGTACCTTTCATGCTTTAACTACTAATTCCATCCACCATTGAGTATTTGGTACAAATCCGATAGAGAAAATATAGTAAATTCGAATTCAGTTGATAAGCTTTATGAATTCAATTTCAAAAAAAGCTGACTTTTTAAGTTGAATCATTTAATTTATAGTAAGCTCAATGTAATTTTAGAATACTTAAATAGAAATAGTCTTGATAATTCCATTAGTTTTTTTTTATATGTAACTTTTTGGTATGTTTTCTCAGTCTGTACCATATAGCCTCAAATTTGCGAAAAATTCTGCGTACTCCTGTTACACAAAGGATGATTCTCTTGATGAAAATCTCTTCGCAACAACAGGAATAGGGCATGGAAGAAATACGTCTGTATCCTAGACTCAAATGAATTAGAGACTTACAAGTGTTTGTTTCTGGAATTTGAAAATCGCTCAGCTATATTATATCACGAATATTTAAATGATGTTAAGCTGAGAATATTGTCTGATCCAAGAAAATTTTGGGGATTCATAAACACAAAGAAGAAATCCGACGGATTCCCCTCTTCATTCAGAACTCTTGATGGATTTAGTGATGATCCCACCGTAATTTGTGGCCTATTTGCCAACCTTTTTAAATAATCATTCTGTTCAGTTTCTTTAATCCTGATGGGGATTACTTTGAATATATGAACTCCGTACCAAGAGTTTCTTTGGAGTCTATATCCTTCACTTCGGAAGATATTTTAAAGTATATTGGATCGATCGAGGAGGGCTTTGGCGCTGGACCCAACGGAATTCCTGCCGCAGTGTTAACACAATGCGGTCCTATGCTGAGTCAACCACTTTCTGTATTATTCAATAAATCAATTAACGAAAGTTATTTCCACTTTTTTTGGAAAAAATCATTTATAAGTCCTATTTATAAAAAAGGTTGCAGGAATGATGTCAGTAACTATAGGCCTATTGCTAAGCTCTCATCGTTCGAATTAATTGTGGTGAAGTCATAACAACTCGTCAGCATGGTTTTGTTAATGGCAGACCCACTGTGTCTAATCTTCTCGATTTTACAACATTCTGCCTAAATTCTATTACGCTGACTTTAGTAAAGCTTTTGATAAGTTACCACACAGTCTAATTTTATTTAAGCTGAAGTTATTGGGATTTTCACAATATTTTGTGGACTGGATTAAATCGGAGCGATCTTATCAAATACGTTTTCGAGGCATATTGTCTTCTGAATTTATTGTGCACTCAGGTGTTCCTCATGGTAGCCACCTTGGTCCACTTCTGTTTATTTTAGCAATCAATCATGTAACACACATCATAGAACACGCATCTGCTTATGTATTCCGATGATATGAAAATATACAAAACGGTAAATTCTAAGGACAATCCAGATCTACTCCAGTCTGATCTGAAATCCTTTGAAATTTCGTGTTCTAAAAAGGTGTTTCTAAATCCAGATAAATAAACCTTCTCGCGTAAAAGGAATAATTAATTTTTTGATTATAAGATAAAATATACTGCTTTAAGTCGTGTAGGTACCGTCAAAGACCTAGGTATATGCATGGATTATAAGCTATCGTTTAACATTCACATTGATTCTATTTGTAAAAAAGCATCTTCAATGCTTTGATTTATAAAACGCTGGGCCAAAGAATTTAATAGCAGGATTACAACTATAACGTCGTATTATGCAATTATACGTCCTCACCTAGAGTATGCAAGACAAGCTTGGTCCCCAAGTTACAGTGTGCATGTTGATCGAATAGAAAGAATCCAAAAACGTTTTGTTCGGTTTGCTCTAAGAGTCTTAAGTGGAACTGCCATATTAGACCTTCCTCCTAATGAGGATAGTTTAATATTGTTAAAAATGCAGTCTTTAAATGAGCGAAGGAAGTCTGCTGATATCGTATACTTACACCAACTCATAATAGGTGTGTTGTGAGTCACTGAGTCACAACTATTAAAACCACAAGACTTTAATCAATGCATATTTGTAGGCACTACCTCTGGTGCCATACAAAAAACTTAATAAATTCAAAGTCAATGCATATTTGTAGGCACTACCTCTGGTGCCATACAACAAACTTAATAAATTCACTTAATAAATTCAAAGTCAATGCCAAGTTCAAGTGCATGAAAATGCAGCGTCAGCGATAAGGCGTAAAACAGTTTAAGCTCGTCGCGTGCTACCAGCCGGTACCTAGCGAACAGCTTAAATAACAAGCCGTAGGTGTGTTGTTGTTGTCTCCCCGTGAGAAATAAATTGACACCGCTTTGCCTTCTGCATTGGGCGCAAAATGCATTGACAGCATTTTTAATTAATTATATTTTATTGTTGTAATTGCATGCATTTATGGTATTTTATTAACTGTAGCTGGCACTTGGACAATATTTAGCATAACAAGAGTTCCGCCTTTTGAAAATAAAAACATGACTAATGAAATGCAACTTGAGCATTTTACATATGTTAAACACAAGAACGTTTCCGCATAACTTGAAACTCGGCCAAGTTATGGGGAAATACCTAGTAGATTAAATATGTGTTACAATTAGCCAATTAGTAAGTAAGTCAAATTTACGTATATGACAAAAAACTGTCGACTAAGTAATTAAGTAAGAATGTAAAGATTGAGGCAGCCAGATATTTGTTATAAATATCGGTGCTTTTAAGTTGTAAAAAGAGATTGTTAAAAAGCTTGCTAACAGTAAGCAGCCCGTTGTTGCAGATTAAAACAATAAACTCCTAAATACAAATATAACCCTTGCGGAATTATTCATTGGGGACCAGGATCACGAAAGCACTCAATAAGAGTAAGTATTCTGCTGGCTGGTGAGCCATTACAATACCATTACAAAACCCACTGCACACTTCCGGCAACTTCGCGGCGGCCTAGGTTCTGGCAGCTACCCTGCCTATAAAAACTCAAGGTAACCTCACGGTGTACATCTATGCCCGCGGGCATAAATGTAACTCGTGAGTATTTTTTTTGATAAGGACGAGTTGGTAGGATTGTTCAGGGAAGAACCTACGGGTATCCCCATAGGGAGGATCACAACAGGTGTATTCGATTCTCCAGAACTTCTTTCTCATATAAGTTTTAACACTAGCCGTAGAAGCAGTAGAAACACTAACAATTTCATTTATTAACCATTCAGTAAAACAATTTATATGGCTACTGCTCCTTTAAACCTCATGAGTACCTTTGTTAACAATTGTAGGGTTTTTGATGTTAACTTGTCAAAAGATCAACTCAAAAGTAGATTAAAAATAATTGTGTAGTTTAATTTATATATGCATGGTTAGTTGAAATGTCTTGTGTTGTCCCTGAGCCCAACCCATTCATTGGTGGGTAAATTTTGCCACATTAACTTGTTTGGGGTAACTGGTATACATAACATTGATATTTTTGAATGATTTCTGGGTTGTGGCTTTAAATGGGTTAATGCTGAGGAAGTGCGAAAAACCTGTAGTAGCTGAACTCTATTGCTATTGCATGTTTATTTTAATGCTCCGCACAAATCCGCAAACGATTTAAAGTCGCTGAAACACTTATGCCCGATTTCTTCACCGAGGTCTAACTTTCGCTAATACGTGATCTAGCTGGTTCGCGGAGTAACTCTTGAACCAAGGATTAAGTAAAGTTAGTACTCAGTCATTTTTTCACTTTCTTAGTCCATGGATTAGTTTGCAAACGGAGTATTAAGCACTAATACTTCGAATTTTTGTATACCAGTTTTTATACCAAATTTAACAGCAGTTTTTACATCCGGTTGGCATGTACAACTTATTTGTAGCGATTCACTCCTCTATACATTTTGGTAGTCGGTTCTACACCTAAAAAAATGTGAGGTATAAATAGTAAACTTTTTAGGTTTTAATATAAAAACTAGGCTGACATTTTAATATTACTCCGAAAAGTGTTATGAATAAGTTTCTTTTTTTTAATATAACTTTTCTCGGGGTTAATATAACACTTTTTCTGAAGAGTATGCTCAACTTATCTTGCTGAGTAGCCTTAACACCTCAAATTGGGATATACATGTAAATGTAACACTGCGCGTGTTAGAAAGTGCAAATGCTGAGTTACGATAACATTTTGTCACGAGTGAACGCAGTATCATGTGCATTATTTATAACTTGTATATTTTTATTGAGCAAAAAAGTGGAAATGGCTGCAGAGAACTTTTGAAGAAATAGAGTTTCTAGACGTGAGCGCAAATTTTTCTATTGAAGACGATTAGCTAGAGGCTCTATTGGCAACGTGGAAACTGCCCCCCTTTATCTTGGAGCAGCGCGAAAGTATGTTTTAATGAAAAATAATTGACACAAATGATATAAACTTCCACTTTCTTTTATGTAGGATACAAACTAACAAAGACGCATCTTCTGAGGCTGCAAAACGAAGACATTGGCACACTAATCCCAGATGAAAACTTAGCTCTTCGAATTGAGTTCAAGCACGCTCTGCAACTGTGGAAACAGGTAGCACCTTTATTAATATACAATTTCAAGTTCGTGTCACGGCGGCAGCTAGTAAGATTTACTTTAAATATTTGCAAAAGTTCATTTTTTTCATACATTGGGTGGCCATCCTTATATATAAAGTATTATAATTATAGTTATAAGTGTTTTTATAAATAAATAAAAAATAAATAAATGAAATTTTAAAAATACTTTTTACATTTTTTCTGCTGCGAAGTATTATGGGGTGTCAATGTTACTCCGCATCGGTTTAAGGCTAACTCTTATTTTCTTTGGGTTTCAACTTTAACTCTTTCTACTCTGCTGAAGTGTTAGCCTTACTAATTTCGTGATTGACTGAGAACCATAACGTAAAAGTGTTAGCATGACACCGTTTCTTTATGACTATAACTCATCATTTTTTGGGTGTACTTGATATTGTTTTACAAAATTTGAATTTAATAAACAATATCTCGACAAAATTGTTTTCTGGGTAGTAATAAGCAATATTAAACCAACAATATTTTATTGGCTAAGCAGTATTCGTAGAAACGTCGAAAACAAAAAATGTTAAAGCGATTATTCGATTACTTTTTTCGGTTTGGAGTACATTTTAAATTACGAGTAAGAAATTCTCCAAACTAAAAATATATGCACCACCACAGGTAAAAGGTAATATTTGCATTCAGCAATTGTTGATGTAAAATATGAGGATGAACTCTGGTAAGTTGTACAATCTGTATAAATACATAGCTATTAAAAATATTAATAAAAATGAGAGTTATGGTATATTTATGATGCTAAGCTTAGATGACGTCATGAAGAGTTAAGCAAATCTTGTGAAGATGAAAGTCATCCATTCGTTTTCATCACACTATCGTCAAGCCAAACTGGTTGCTCTAAACTGATTTTCACTTTTATATTTTTTTTTATTTTCTTATGATGCACTGTGAATAGTGAATACTATGATTTATATTTTTTTAACGTTAACTTTAAGTTGAAATGGAATGTACGTGAATTATGATGCTTAGTTTATTTTTTTTATCAGTAGGTCTGTTCGCGTACCCAAACGATTTTAACAATTTGTACAAATTTTACAAATTGTTAAAAGAAATCCGCTCGTTTACTAAAAAAACTTGCAAGTGAGAAAGAAAATAAGAGAGTACGATTTTTTCTTCAGTCCAGTTTTGAAAAGTTTTTGCTGGCTGATTTTCTACTTGCAAGAATTTTCATGAAATAAAAAAAAAACAAATGTTTAAAGCAGTAAAATGCACAAAATTAATAAAAAATGGGTAAGCAACTAAAATTATTATTTTTTTAAAATACTTTTAACATAAGTACCATGAACATATGTTGAATTTGTCATGCGCAAAATTTGTTCGCCTTTTCTTAAATTTTAAAAATTAGCTGAAAGTCGTATTTTTTTTTCTTTTTTTTTTTGTTATTTTTTTCAACTTTCTGACAGTTCGACATGCATTGCAAATTTTAACAAATTTTCTGTTCGGGTACTTTTCTAGATTTTCACATTGTATTGCGAGAGAATTTTTTTCTTACTCTCAAAAAATTGATACTGGCAAGTTTTTACTATAAAAGTACGCGAAGTACCTCATGCCTTTACGTTGATGCTTGTTTTAAAAAGGAAACCAAAATCTAACTCCAGATAACTTTCTGCGTTATTTTTAGTTCTTTAACATAGGAAATTACATGCAATTAATTATGTAAATTAAACTACTACGTTAACATTTAGTTTTAGCAATAAAACGCTCATATGATCACTACTCTGTCCGCCGTAATACACGACCATCAGCTGAATTCATTGCACCCGGTCACCAACACTACACCATGGTGAAAACTTATACCCACCAAACACGACAAAACAGCTGTAGCTGAAACATACCATATAATCGTTGCGCAGCCAAGCTGGGGTGGCTTAAGCCACAGAGTCAGAATTAAAATTCATTATTGCGGAGGCAGTCAAACTGGTGCCACTTTTGGACAACGCAATTTTTCCTTTCCTTTCCAATTTTTGTGATCCTTTCCTTAAAAACATGCTTAGTGTTACGCCGTTTTTGGATGACTAAATCCTTCCTTAAAACCTGTGATTTACGTTACGCCGTTTTTGGATGACTAGCCCCCTTCCTCCGCCTTTGTTTGCGCTACGCCGTTCTTTGATGACTTAATCCTTCCTTAAAACCTGTGATTTATGTTACGCCGTTTTGGATGACTAGCCCTCTTCCTCCGCCTGTGTTTGCGTTACGCCGTTCTTGGATGACGTAATCATTTCCTCATCCCTTGCCTACGTTACGCCGTTTTGGATGACGTAATCATTTCCTCATCCCTTGCCTACGTTACGCTGTTTTGGATGACGTAATCGTTTCCTCATCTCTTGCTTACGCTACGCCGTTTTTGGATGACGCAATCCTCCCAAGGCTGTATTTATGTTACGCCGTTTTGGATGACGTAATCCTCCCTCGAGCCTGGATTTGCGTTACGCCGTTTTTGGATGACATAATCCCTTCCTCAAGCCTGTACTTACGTTACGCTATTTTTGGACAACGTAACCTCTTCCGCCCACCTGCGGTTGCATTACGTTACGTTTGACTAAATTAACCTATACCTCTGAATCATTGAAGACACGCCGCATGGCTGCACTTATTGCTTGCCATCCCTCGACATTCGCTTCAAGACGTCCAGGCCAGAAAACAGGAAAGACACTCCGCTGGACAGCAACCGCTTACGTCGCAAGTATTTTAAATGAAGATATTTTGTAAAAATATAGCTAATAAGCATGCAGGTTAAGTGAACACGAAGCTTGAATTAAAGAGAAAAATGGCTAGATAAAAGAATGAAATAACAAAGACAAGCGTGTTAATAAATAGTAATAAATTTTTGTAATCGAACCCTGGACACCGGCAAGTGATACCTCGGCCCGAGAAGGTTCGTTACAATAGCACCCGGACAGGGACCTTTAGTTTAAACAAAAATAAAGTCATGCAAGCACAAAGGAAAAAATAAACTCAAGTGAGAAAAAAAACGAAACACCGTGCTCGCTAAAAAAAAAAAAAACTAGTAAGGATGGAGCTTTGGCAGGGTACCGAAGCTAAAATACCCCTCCGCGGCCATATTAAAGTATATTCGAAGTCTTAAGCCACGACATACACGATGACATTCAATTTTATATATTAACGAAAGTTTTCCTATTTTGATGACGACACTTTGTATGGGAGGTAGGAGTGGTTTTAATCCGATTTTGCCATATATCATAGATATAATTCATATTACATATCAAAGCTAATGTGCAAAATTTCAAGACATTTCATTAATTTTTGTGAAGTTTGAAGAGATTTTACTTTTAAAATAAAGCCACTTTGTATGGGAGGTAGGCGTGGTCTTCATCCGATTTTTCATAGCCAGGATTAAGACTGAAAAGCAAAGCTCACCTGCCAAATTTCAAGGCATTTCTTTAATTTTTGTGGATTTTAAAGACATTTTACAGTTAATATAAAGTCACTTTGCTTGGGAGGTAGGTGTAGTTTTTATCCGATTTGGCCCATTTTCGAACTTGATCCTCCTTTTTTAAAAATAAACTTATATTTTGAATTTCATCGCGATAGCTTTTAAATTGCGGCTGTAATCGTGTCGACAGACGGACACACGGAAATCGACTCAAGAGGTGATGCTGATCAAAAATATGTATATTTTTCTATACCTGCCACGCCTCCTTCTTGGCGTTACAAACTGAATGACAATGTTAATATACCCCTTACGCAGTACGTGGTTGGGTATAAAAATTCAACGTCATTCGCCGCGCATAAATGCAAAGAAAAATAAAGAAGTCCGAGTAAAAAAAAAAAACTAACCACCGCTGGCTAAAAATATTGTGTCTCAAGGAAAAGAGAAAGTCATCCACCGCGCACGCGAAAAAACAAAATCCTCAGTGGAAAAAAATGAGACTAAAAACGCCGTGATCAGTAAAACATTGTTTTTTTTTTTAAAAAGACAAAGTACAAAAGTGAATAAACAACGTGACCATACGTAAAAGAAAAGATTTAAACGGCTAAAGGAATAGTGCCTACCAGTAAAGTAAACAGAAAATTAGTCGCTTCAAAAAAAAAAAAAAACTCAACAAAAATGATCGGATAATAGTTAAACGTGAAACTTCGCTTATTGACATATATAACCGAAAGTGAATTCTAGAACGGGTTTGTTTTTACAAAAAAAAAAAAACAAAAAAAATATACACATACATATCATATGTATATATGATATAAGATAAGACACATTAGAGTGAAAGTCACCCGCTGCAAGGAAGAAATATAAGAAACATTGAACTTATACAGGAAAACGCAAAGTAAGCTAATATTATTAAAACTGAATATTAATTAATTGTTAACGATTGAATACGGAAAAATGACTATATATTATATGAAATAAATTAAAATTGCCATATATATATTACATATAGAGATTATTATTAAAAAAATGCATGCAGCCAAATTAATTTCTTATACATTTGTTGCTTACCCCAAATATATTTGCAAGCATGTAAAATACACAATTTTGAATAAAGCAACATTTAATTTCAATCATTTGACCCTGGTTTGTAAAAAAGGAGGAACTAGTGGTATATACCAACGAGTTTGAGCTCGATTCTACAGGTACTGTCGAGGAACTACGAAAACGGTTCATCATATTTATCAACGATAAAAATATAAGGACGAACAGGGTCAGCGACTTCTGGACCTGCAAGCAAAGCAGCGGCGTGCCTCCTCACCAGCACCCCAGTGCCACCCGCTGAGGATTCCATTGGAAAATTGGCACATTCAGCAACCACCATGCTTCACGTCCCACCTGCAGACGCAACCCTGCTGCCGCCACCACAGGCCTTTGACCAGCTCTATCCAAATACTACACCACGCCCGTTGGATCCTTACTTGTCTGCTATAGAGCGAGTGAGAAAATGGTCTCAAATTTGATGGGAAATTTCCATGAAAGGGTCGAAGAACTAGCAGGCGCGTATAATATCAGTAAAATATACATACCACGCATGATGCCAGAACTTCTCACCGACCGAGCCCTAATTTGGTACAGGAACAACAACGCACACTGGATTTCCTGGCCACTGTTTAAAGACACTTTCTTGAAATTTTTCTTACCAGCTAATTACTTTGAACGCCTCGACGACGAAATTAGAAACAGGGTTTAGAAGCACCGCGAGCCAATCGGAGATTTTGTTCTAGACCCACAAACCCTAATGCGGCATGCCAACTACAATGAAGAGCAGAAGCTTGAGCGAATCTTCCGAAACGCTCCAATGGTATATTTGTAGAAAAGACTTTTCTACCTTGGAGGAATTGGTCAACCCGGCCGACGACTTAGAAGCTATCAGGACACGCGAAAACGAACCCCCACAGAACAACATCGCATGATGCATCAGCAGGCCTACGCAAATACGCCGGCCACTAGTCGACCAGGATAATCCAGAAATCCAGATCAATCCCAGGACGGCGTACGGGAATTGTGGCGAGGATGGACATGTGAGACAGACATTCAGAAACCCGCAAAAATTTTTCTGCTGGGTATGTGGGCGCCGAAACTGCCTTACGATCCAGTGTTGCTGGAGGAAATCGGGAGTCCTCCCGAAAGAAATCCTCGGACCCAGTAAAACACCTCCAACAACACAACAGTCATATCTCTGCCAACGAAAAAATTAACACGTTGAAGGTTGCCGCTTCCATTGACTCTGGCGCCGCACGAAGCTTTCTCAGTCAAGCCTTTGTCAACAAGATCCGGAACGGGTGCAGATTCATACCAGCCGACACGATAATTACACTAGCCTACGGGATAAAGAAATTACTAGCGGTTGAGGTCAAGGTTCAATTAGGGAATATCAATCATCGCGAATTCCAGTTTCTAGCAATGCCTGACGCTACAGACGTTGTCCTCGGGCTGGATTTTCTCTCAGAAACTAGTGCGACTCTTAGCTGTGGGGGAACCAGCATAACAATGGGTAAGTCAACTCTCCCCACTAGATTCCCACATCGTTTTAAGACAGATTGAGGGGTGCAGCTCGGAAGAGACTGAACAGGTCTCCACATTTTTAGAGGAGGAACTCCTGAAAATTTGAAGCTCTGCAAGGAGTCACTAATATTACCGAACATGCGACTCTTGTCAACAGTACAAGTCTAGCCAACAAGCACCCGCCGGAGAAATGTTAACAAAGATTCCGGAGGAATCATGGATGGTCTTAGGTGCGGACTTCGTAGGACCGTTACCCCGCTCTAAACATGGCAATAACATGTTGCTCGTTTTTTTTTATATATTTTCAAAATGGACTGAGTTGGTCCCACTGCGAAAAGCAACATCAGAGAGTCTATTAAAGGCGTTCTGGGAGAGAATCCTAGCGCGATATGGAGTTCCAAAGGTACTCATAACAGATAACGGCACCCAGTTTACCAGCAAAGCATTCCAGCGATATCTTAAGAAAATTGGAGTTCGTCACCTAATCCCACCTTATACGCCACAAGAGAACCCAACGAAACGGGCCAATCGTACAGTGAAGACCATGATCTCTCCATTCGCTAACAACCAACACAAACTTTGGGATGAACACTTACCAAAGATTCCCCTCGCAATTAACACCAGCGTGTCCGAAACAACCGGGTACAGTCCGGCATTCCTGACTCAATGTCAAGAGCCACGTCTGCCGCGAGCACTCTATGATGAAGTAGTGGCACCGGAACCACAAAAAGAACCGTCCGATCGAGCCACGCAGCTACAGGAGACTTTTGCCATCGTGCGTCACAACCTAACAATATCATCTCAGGACCAGGCCCGCCACTATAACTTACGGTGACGAAATTAGAAACCCAACATCGGACAACAAGTCATGGTCCGACAGCATCCATTGTCTAAAGCCATCAACGATTTCAACGCGGAACTTGCACCGAAATACGATGGGCCCTACGTCGTAATTGGGTTCAAATCGGAAAATATTTGACTAAAAAAAAAAACAGAGACGATCGAATGAACCGCCCACCTAAGTGGAATCAAGCCCTTTCATGTCTAAATAAAACTCAGTCCTACTATTCGTACAATCAGATAGACTAATAATGTATTTTCTTCTCTCTTTCTTTTCGCTATGTACTCCAATCAGAAACCATGGCCAGTCAAGACAGCGCTGAACAATTTTTAAGAACGAAAGCCCAATTTTGCCAACGGATGTCGAGCGCTCCCAATTAAGGCCGTCTCACTAAGCTCTTGGGACCCGAATGGCTGCCAACTCCCTTATGTTGGGTTAATGTGACTAAGTCCAGGCCACCGTCGGCCACACACCACCGACGAAACCGAACGTCTAGTGAAGGTACGCACACCCAGTGACAAGCGCACGATGCTTCAACGAATAAAGGTGACACTGGCTCATACACAGGCCCCTCCAAGGAGTGCTAGAATCGAAACCACTACAGCGATGACCCAACGCTCATCCATGAGTCTTGCTACATCAAGCCTGAACACAGGCGCTAAACAATTTGGGTTGGCCAGTCCATGTATGACTTCCCAGGGCCTCCTATGGCAAATAACTAAAGAATCCGCAGCGGCATGACGTCGACGGAATGCCGACCAGTGTTCGGCAATTTATCGTCAGAGGAGAAGTTAAACAAACCCCTGAAAGAGGTTCCTTGCACTATCAAATCAATACCCTCTAAGACCAAGGGTGCAGTCAATGCTTTTCAGCTTCGCGTCTCGCAATTAACAAAAACAGACCACCACCACTGCCAACGTGCTCCATTCCAGAGGACTCTATACTCAAAGTATCTATCCCAGTGCAGCATACCAGCGAAGGCTTAAGGGTATGTGGCCAACCAATTTCCGGCAAGAAGACATCTACAGAGAAACCTGCGAGGACAGACGGGGTCGCCCCTAGCGGACCAGCCCCGAAACCCAAAACCACAAACAGCGAAGAGTTAACACCGCCACCCAAGAAGAAAACGCGCCGCCCAGATAGTAGCTCCAGCAGTAGCACTCGTAGATGTAGTACGAGCAGTAGCCACAGCAGCGAGACTACTACCAACGAAAGTGGTAGTAGTAACCCCAATAACCTTCATTTTCGGCGAATCAACCCGAAATTAACATCGGAAGGCGCTCCACCTCCAACGGAGCATAACAAAAACGATATTACCACTATACCACTTCAGGTCAAGCAACAGGCGGAAGACTCCCTCAAATCTTTCCGACAGTAACCTCAGACGTGATCAAAAAGGGGAACTTTCATTAAGAACATCGAAGGGCATAGGGTCAGATTCCTCTTCAGTGGTTCCAGTCGTGGTGAGATAAGAATGAAATTCTTACCCCCCGGCCGAAATAGAGGGAAAGTGTGAAGATGAAAGTCATGCATTCGTTTTCATCACACGATCGTCAAGCCAACCTGTATGCTCTAAACTGATTTTCACTTTTATATATTTTTATTTTCTTATAAAGCACTGTCAATTATGAATGCTGTTCTTTATTTTTTTTTTACTGTTAACTTTAAGTTGAAATGGAATTTAAATGAATTATGGTGCTTAGTCTATTTTTTTATCAGCTTACGAATTATTATACCTCTTGTCTTTACGTTGATATGTTTCTATCCCATGCTTGTTTTAAAAAAGAAAAAAAAAATCTAACTGCAGATAACTTTCTGCGTTACTATTAGTTCTTTGTGTAAATTAAACTACTACGCTAACATTTAGTTTTAACAACAAAACGCTCATATGATCACTACTTTGTCCGCCGTTGTACACGACTATCAGCTGACTTCATTGCACCCGGTCACCAAAACTACACCATGGCGAAAACTTATACCTACCAAACACGACAAAACAGCTGTAGCTGAAACCTACCATATAATCGTTGCTCAGCCAAGCTGGGGTAGCTTAAGCCACAGAGTCAAAATTAAAATTCATTCTTGCGGAGGCAGCAAAACTGGTAAGTCAACGTTTAATTAACTAGCTCCTGATCCCTACCTAGTGTTGTGCCACTTTTTGGACAACGCAATTATTCCCAAGTCTTTTCTTTTGTTTAACGCCGTTTTTGGATGACATG
The DNA here is from genome assembly GCA_914767935.1 of Coremacera marginata. Classification (NCBI taxonomy): domain Eukaryota; kingdom Metazoa; phylum Arthropoda; class Insecta; order Diptera; family Sciomyzidae; genus Coremacera; species Coremacera marginata. The sequence continues at coordinate 118,333,406 of OU612046.1, forward strand.
ATCCTTTCCTTAAACCCTTGGCTTGCGTTACGCCGCTTTTGGATGACGTAATCCTCTCGCTCAGCCTGTGCTTGCGTTACGCCGTTTTTTTTGGATGAAGTGATCACTTCCTTAAACTTTTGGCTTGCGTTACGCCGTTTTTGGATGACTTAATCCTCTCCCTCAGTCTGTGCTTGCGTTACGCCGTTTTTGGATAACGTGATCACTTCCTTAAACCTTTGGCTTGCGTTACGCCGTTTTTGGATGACGTAACCCCCTTCCTCAGCCTGTTTGCGTTACGCCGTTCTTGTATGACGTAAGCACTTCCTTAAACCTTGGTCTTGCGTTAAGCCATTTTTGTGTGACGTTATCCTTCCTAAGCCTGCGCTTACGTTACGCCGTTTTGGATGACATAATCATTTTCTCATCCCTTGTCTGCGTTACGCCGTTTTGGATGACGTAATCCTCTCTTAAGCCTGTATTTACGTTACGCTGTTTTTTGCTGACGGAATCCTCTAGATAGGGCGTAAAACCAATGTAACGACATAGTTCTTGAAATCCTCTAGATAGGGGGTAAAACCAATGTAACGACATGGTTCATGGAAATAAGATAGGGGGTAAAACCAATGTAACGACATGGTTCTTATGAAAACAACAACACAGCAATTCGCCGCACTGGTTGTATAAAAACGAAAAAATTGCTATTTACTAATTTTTCATAGTTTTGCGTTCAACGAGGATTTGAAAACACTACGATTGGATCACTAGGCGACTGCTCTACCAACTGGGCCACGGAGACGTATTTATTTGAGTAGCTCATACTTATCTTAAATTTGACAACCAGTAGTTCTTTTCTTTCTTTTATCATTGAATTGAGTCTTTCGTTCAATACTCTATATTTACATTACGGTCTAAAAATTTGAATCTGAACGTAGCATTTTTCAGAATATTAGATTACTTTTAGGCATTTCTGATATTGAGTTTTTATAAATTCAGAAAGCAGTTTTCGAAGTAGGCGTTGCATTGATTGATTTGGAAATAGCACATGCTGCAATATTAAAGAATGCAACTTTGAATCTAAAAGTTGGTTTATTCTTAGATCTGTGAATTTTCATATAAATGCCATATCTTTCATATAATTAAAATGCATGTGTGTTAAAAACATTTATATCGAAATTAAAAGAAATCTCTTGCTGCTGTATTGAGCTACCGGACTATCTATTCTGCTTTTAAAGAAATTAAACTGGCTGAATACATCTGGCTTGTATTCGTCAATAACAGACTTGCAGAATATTCTTTAACTCATCTGCATTGGTTTCGTCAACATTAAAAAAAAATAAACAGAACAAGGAAACAACGAAAACAGTAAAACGCGCGATAACCGATAACTCTTATCTCTTGTATTTCTTGTCGAAAATTCTTTAATTAAAAAATTTGTCGAAAATTCTTCAATATTTCTGCTTTGTGTTCGTTCATGTTTTCCCTACAAAGACTTATATTTCGGGGTTATTTTTTCGTTAAATGTTACAATATATATCATTTCGGAAACGTGGTGTGTTAATGGACTGCATGACTGATATATCAAAGATTACTTACTTACTTAGGTGGCCGTAACAACCCTTGTCCGGGTTTCGGCCGACCTCATCAGCTTTCGCCAGGCGCCTCTGCTTTGCGCGCGCTTTCTCCAATCAGATACACCAAGTGCGGTTAGGGCTTCCTCGGCCTGGTTCATCCATCTCCCCTCGTCGTCGTTGGCCAGCGACCCTCGCCTAGAACACCTTTTTCGCTGGAGCTTCGTCGTTCATACGATGGACATGACCCAGCCAGCGTAGTCGCTGCACAGTTATACGCCAAACTACTTCAATGTCTTCGTAGAGCTCATACAGCTCATGGTTCATTCGGATGTGATAGTCATCGCCGACTCAAACAGGGCCAAAGATTTTGCGAAGAACTTTTCTCTCGAACACCCCCAGAGCTGCTGCGTCAGTTTGCGAAACTACTCATGCCTCGGCGCCATAAAGCAGCACCGGTAGAACGAGCGTCTTGTAGAGTGTTAGTTTTGTCGATCGAGAGAGGGCTTTGCAACTTAGTTGCTTACTGAGCCCGTAGTAGCACCTATTAGAAATTATTGTTTTTCGCTTTATCTCCAGACTGACTTCGTTGTTGTTATTAGTGACGGTACCAAGGTATACAAACTCCTTGACTACTTCAAAGTTATAGCTGCCGGATGAACCGTGGGAGTCTAAACGCCGCGTTCCCTTGCTTGTATACAGCATACAAGGAGGGTATATTCTAAAGAGATAAAGAGATAGACATTTTTTCTAGTTCAAAAGTTTTTCCTCTGATTTTGAAGAAAAATATTTGATCTTTTTGAAATTTTTTGCTACAAACTTAAGGATAGAATTTATTTTTAGTTTTAATTTTTCGTGCGAATTTACAGTATAATTTTTTATCTTTAAAACTTACCTGTAAGGAATTGATAGAATTTCATTTTGTTCAAGAAATTTTCATCCGATTTCGATGAAAAATTTTTGATCTATAAATTTTTATCTGCTAAAGAGATGAAGTATTTTTTTTTAAATTTCCTCTGATTTTCAAGAAATATTTTTAATCTGCAAAATTTTAGCTGCAACAGAAATGGTCAAATTTTTTTTTTGTTCAAAAATGTTTCTTCTATATTAGCTAACAAAGTTATCATAAAAATTTTTCTCCTTGAAGAAAATTTCGAAGAGTGATGACATGCCGTGCGAGAGAATAATATTTTAATGAATATGTACATGAAAACAGGTTTGGCGAAAATTGCGACGTTGTCTATTTTCTCAAAAAAAAAAACCAACTTGACACTATGTGCATGTGTGTGTTTTATTTCTAGCTATGCTGCTTTTGTTTTGGTTTTTACTAAATTAATTGAAATTTACACTATTTCGTTCAAACATTTTTCTTCTGATTTTGAAGAAAAATTTGTGATTTATAATTTTTACCAACTTAAAAAAGTGATATTTTTTTAAACGTTTTTTCTCTGAGTTTGAAGAAACTTTTTTGATATTTAAATTTTTTCGATCTGAGAACGCGATTAAACATGAAAAAAATAAATTTTGTTCAAATTTATTCTTAATTAAAAGAAAACTTTACAAATTAATAAGACCTAAGTTAATATTTTATTTTACTGATGTTGAGTTCAAAGTGAATCAAAAAGTTGAATTTGATTTGTAAAAAGTCTTTACTTTTAGCTTTATTTAGCTCAAGACTGTCTATTCTCACCCGCTTATAAGTAAAAGTGTGTAAAAGTGTTGAATTTTAAAGTAATATCACTTTTTTCGCAATAACTTTAAAAGTACGCTCCTCTAGATTTAAAACCAGTTTTGGAGACTTAATTTAACAATGTTTAAAAATAAAAACTAATTAAAGTTTTTAAATTATTAGTTCGACTGCGATTTTCTCGAAATTTTGTCTGAAAAAGATTTTTTTATTAGTGCTCTCTAAAATTGTTTCATACGAAGTTTTTACCTCTAAACAACAGATTATCTGATTTGGAGTTTTAAATTGTGCTCCAAAAACCTATGTAAAGCAAAAAAGCTCATATTGGTATGAAAACAAAAGAAAGCAAGATTAACTATCAGTCTAATGTTTTTGTTGTACGATTGGCAAAATGAGAGTGAAATTAAGATATTTTAATTAACGTTAAGAAATTAAGATATACATATTAGTTACCGATCGACTTGTTACTTCTTCCTAGTACATTATAAAGGTACAAATCGAAATTTATAAAACTATGATGAAACAATTAAAAATTTCCTCAACATATTTTGTATTAAATGTCCTCATATGTCGCAGCAATAAAAAAATTAGCTAACTCTACATCTATGATGCGAATGCTCACATATCCAAACACACAAAACAACAAAATTTTTTGCTAGCTTTGCTAGCTTAGCACAAAAAAAAGAGAAGAGCATAGAGCAACATGGAGTTTATTGAAACTCTCGCCGATGTATGACTGCTTACAGCAGGGTTGTCCAAAGGGTTCTTATGGAAGAGCGAACACCAATACATTTAGAGTTTATTATTGTAAAGCAAGAAAACAAATTTAATTCAATAAGTACACTGGAAAAAAACAAATTACATTTCTTGTATAGTTAATGTAACAATAAAAATATACAGTTTCCATAGTATCGTAATGTTGAAGTAGAATTCGTTTTATAACGAATAGAGAAAAGTTGAGTTTTTTTCGGCTTAAGATGTTTTGGTGATGAATTTGGTGTTCTTGTTAAAATTAAAGGTAATTCAGTGTTATTTTTATAACATGGAAATAAATGGATATGTATGTATATGTAAACTCTACATGCATTCTAACAACAACTACAACAGCAACGGAAATATTCGTTAAACGATTCACTTAAAAGTATTCCAAAACATCCAAATATCCTTTAAGTCTTTCATGATCCTTCCAATAAATTGTCCAAATTTATGTCAACGTCAATTGTAGACAATTTCAATAAAGCCTCCAAATGTTCGTTGCTTATTCTGTTTCTGTTTTTGTTTTAAACCGACTTCAAAAAGGAGGAGGTTCTCAAGTTCGTCGGTTTCTCTGTTTTTTTTTTAATGTATGTACATCGATAACTCCTAAACCATATGCCTGATTGCCATAATTTTTGGGGAACAGATAGATATGATAAGCATGGTGGTGCCCGTAAAAAATTGGGCGGTATTCGATAACTGGGCGTGGCAATAATAGATCTCGCATAATCTCGAATTATCTCGCAATATCTCGAATAATATTGACACTAGGGTACTGCAATTTAGTGTTGGGGTAGGCACAATTATTACAAATAACGGGGAAATGGGCGTAATTCGGCAAATGGGCGTGGCAATATTAGAAAAACAGTGTATCTTGTATAATTTTGAGACTAGAGTACTGCAATTTAGTATAGGGGTAGGCATTATTATTAAAAATTATGGTCAACAAAGTGGGCGTTATTCGACAAATGGGCGTGTCAATATTATAAAAACACTGTATCTCGAATAATATGGACACTAGGGTACTGAAATTTAGTGTAGGGGTAGACACAGTCAATACAAATTACGGTCAAGAAAATGGGCGTTATTTGACAAATGGGCGTGGCAATATTAGAAAAAGAGTATATCTCGAATAATATTGATCTATGGTACTGCAATTTAGTTTAAGGGTAGGCATTACTATTACAAATTATGGCCAATAAAGTGGGCGTTATTTTACAAATGGGCGTGGCAATATTATAAAAACACTGTATCACGAAGAAATAAAAGAAGTTGGCGCTTCTGATTAACAGTCTGATTATATTAGCGCCGACCTTAAAAGCATTTGTTTTCATCAAGAAATTAATATATTTATGATAATAAAACAAATAAGAAAAAAATTAAGATAATAAAATTTCATATATAATAATATGTTTAAATAAATTATCTAATATGACCAAGAAATTGAAAGGAAAAGTATTTTTATTAAAATTATTTTTTACTTTGTAGTGATTTTGATTCGGTTGTTTTTTTTAAATTTTTTTATTAATTATAAACTTGAGAAAGCACTTTCACAAACATATGTGCTGCCAAATATGGAGTACAACCTTAAAATTTCTTTGTGAAGCAAAGAATATTTAATTGATTTTAAAGATTTCCAAAAGTTAATGCCCTTTAAATTTGATATTTTGAGTTTAGAGTCGCATTGCAGATCACATAGCTCTTTTTGTAGCTCAGGATTTTGATTGCATATGCTGCATGTCATTGGAGTATGAAAAATTACCGTCATTTGCTTAATGCACTCAAAATCTTTAAATCTTTTTCAATATTTTTTTTTAAATCATCAAAATGTGTAATATATTTTGATAAATCAAAAGTTGATATTTTGAACTCATTTAATATGGTTTGCAAACATGGAAAATGGAACATTTTCTTTATATCTAAATCCTGTACAAAAATGTCGATCTATTTAAGGAAACCTTCGATTAAGTCTATCAAATAAAAAATAAATTTTTTTTTGCCTTGAAGTGAAATATTAAGGTGATTTAAATGGTTTGATATGTCGGTCAAAAATGCTAGATTGATGTTAAATTCTTTAAATTTAATTTCGCTTAAGATGTCGAAGTTTAAAATTCCAATTCTATGAACTCAAAAATTTCCCTCCGCAGTTAAAAAAAACGCTCAAGACATTTTCCTCTACTCAACCATCTGACTTCAGTAAACATAAGAAGATCGCCATATTGATTTTCACATTCCTCAAGAAATTTTTTTCAACTTGCGATGAGTTAATGAATTGTGTCCACTCCTGATTTTTTTCACAATTTTGACCACAACATTCATTGTGTGAACACTATTTGTGTATTTTGCACACAATGACTCTTGATGAATCACGCAGTGAAACGATGGAACCTCTATTTCATTTTTAATCAACTGCCTAATAAAGCCATCCTTTTTTCCAAGCATTGCGGGCGCACCATCTGTGCATATGCCTGCTAATCTTGTTGGTTCGGTTTTTATTTCTAACCTTTCATTTACCGCATCAAATATGTCTATGCCCCTTGTATTTCCAAGTAGTGCAATGAGTGCAAAAATCTCTTCGTTTATGTTAAAATTATCGTCAACCATTCTGACTGCTAATATAAGCTGACTTATATCAGAAATATCACATGATCCGTCCAATGCAAGAGAGAAGTATGTGCAGAGCTTAAATTTCTTTTTTAAAAGCGAGTCCACGTACTTGTTAAGCTCTTCAATTCTTTCAAAGGAACTGATTCAATTGAGTCTTGACTGAGTCTGAACAAATTTCCACTTTCTCCAAAACAAGGCAGCATTGCCTTGCAAACATTTTTTATAAAAATGCCATCAGAAAACGGTTTAAAGTTCTGAGCAATATTTAATTTTGCAATATAAGATGCTTTTAAAGCTCCAGTATAGGTAGTATTATTTGGCTGACATTTAAGACATTGCATCTTTATTTCCTCAGCGTTACTTTCAATGTACCCCAATATTTGTAACGCATCGTGAACAAAAAAAGTTTTTTTAAACTCTGAAACAAAATGTTCTCTTGTTTCACCTACTATTTTGTTAGCAACAAAATGTGCATGAAATGTCTTAAAATGCCTTTCAATATTAAACTTTGCGTTTGTTTGAATTATTTGAAAGCATATTATTCATTGTGCTTCCTCCTTAAAATGATGAGTAAAAAAAAAAATTATTTTCCCACTTCCCTTCTGCAGACATGTTATTTATTGTGCAAAGCTAAAATAATTATATATGAAATATAAAACAAACGCTAAGTTTTTTTCAAGTGCTTCTCACTCCATAGTTGCAAACTTCTTTCAAACGAATTATACGCTAGGCAATAACAAAATCTTCGTTCAAAATTACTGGCGTTAATGTGTACCAACAAAGCATACGAAAGTGTTGTTGCTTTGTACGTTGGTGTAGGCAAAGGAAAAAAAAGAGGAAACGAAGACACAAAATTGTGTTTGTGCTTTGTATTGCTTAGTGCTGAGTGCTGTGTGTGTATTAGAATTCTCAGCCTATGCCAAAGAGTTTTACAAAAACAAATGAGCATCCAGAGTTTAGGCCATGGACAACGCTGGCTTACAGCTAAGGGCGCGGTATCGCAAAGAACATAAAAAAACAGGAACAGAACTCAGGTGTGAATATTTAAAATGAATTATTAAAAAATCTATGTTTTTCTTTTTAGAACCAATAGACCACATAATAAACAGTAGTACATCACATTTAAATACAGGTTCTCCGAGAATTTTGGGGGAGAGAAGGGTTTGAACCCCAAAACTTCCCTCTGAATCCGCGCCTGTCTACTGTGCTCTAGCAGAAATATAATATTCTAAAACTTATTTCATAAAAATCAGCTCAGAACTTTTCGAGTTTTACAAAAATTTTCACTTCAATTTTAAATAACAGTAAAGATTGCTGCTGCGTGTATTTTTTTGGTATGTCCTCATTGTTGGTATTTTGCTGCGTAAAGTCGCGTGGCTGAGAGCCAAGCACCACAACTGTCTAAACGAACATTCTATCATTGAGCGGAGAGTCACTAGACGAATGACAGAAAAATTTACGCTTGAGATTTTGTTTAACGCTTGATTTTCACTAGCTATATAATTTTCATACCGCGGGCTATATATAAGAAATCGATCGAAGCTCCAAAAATGTCACACTTAAAAATAATCAAAAGCGTCTTAATGTTTCTTCAAAATCAGAGAAAATGTTTAAAAAAATCTATTACTTTTTAAGTTGGTAAAAAATTGTAAATCACAAATTTTTCTTCAAACTCAGAAGAAAAATGTTTGAACGAAATAGTGTAAATTTTAATTAATTTAGTAAAAACCAAAACAAAAGCAGCATAGCTAGAAATAAAACACACACATCCACATAGTGTCAAATCGATTTTTTTTTTGAGAAAATAGACAACGTCGCAGTTTTCGCAAAACTTGTTTGCGAAACCATACTCATTAAAATATTATTCTCTCGCACGGCATGTCATCACTCTTCGAAATAAATATTTTTTCGAAGTGCCCAAATACAAGGAGGGATTTTCATACGGTTTTGACGAAAAATTTTTAAGCAAACAAAAATTCTATCATTTCATTAGCAGCTAAAACTTAGATACCAAAAAGTTTTCTTCAAAATCAAAAGAAAAATTTTTGAACAAGAAAAAAATATCTATCATTTCCTTAGCAGCTAAAAATCAAAATTTTTTCTTCAAAATCAGAGGAAAAATTTGTGAACAAAAAAATTTCTGTAATTTGCTTAGCAGCTAAAAATTAAAGAAACAAACAAATTTTATTCAGAAACATTTTTGTTAAAAAAATTTCGATGATTGCTTTGTTAGCTACAAATTTATTGAAGAAAAATTTTTGAACAAAAAAGATTTTTGTCTTTTCGTCAGCAGCAAAAATTTTATAAATCAAAAATTTTTCTTTAAAATCAGAAGAAAATTTTCTGAAAAAAAGTTAATTATTCTTTGGCAAATAAAAATTTATAGATCAAAAATTTTTCATCAAAATCGAAAAAAAAATTTCGTGAACAAAAAGAAATTCTATCATTTCATTACAAGTAAATTTTATAGATAAAAAATTTTTCTTTAAAATCGCGCGAAAAATTAAAAAAAAAACATTCGATCATTTAGAAGTTAGCAAAAAATGTAAGGATCAAAAATTGTTCTTCAAAATCAAAGGAAATAATGTCTATCATTTCTTTACCTGCTAAAAAATTAGATATCAAAAAGTGTTCCTCAAAATCAGAAGAAAAATGTTTGAACGAATTAATTAAATGTAAAATTCAATAAACTTAATCAAACCAAAACAACTACGTCCAGCTAACAAAAGCAAACAAAACACACGCAAATACTTACTTTGTCAAATAGATTTTTTTTTTTGAGCAAATAGCCAATTAAAAACTCCAATCCTTCGATATTTCTTAATTGACGCAAAAATCTGTTTGAGTTGATTTTTGCTTGCTGCTTTGTTTGTTTACAATACCATTCGTACGGTCTCTCATCGCTCCGGCATTTTGAGATTCGAACACAGATTCGAACATAATTTCGAATCCACCAAGTAGGCCGAAACATTTTCTGCAAAAGGGGAAAAATTTTCTGGTGAATTCTCTTTAGAATATATTCTCCTTGCAACATATACTTTGTCTTACCCTCATTTATCGTCAAACCTACTTTGGCTGATTCCTTTTCGATAGCGGTGACAGCAGCGGTAACATCTCTCTTGGTTCTGCCAACAATAACAATATCATCAGCGTACGCAAGGAGCTGGACACCTTTGTAGAAAATGGTGGCATGACGATGCACACCGTCCTTTCGAACGATCCCCTCTATGATGATGTTGAAGAGATCGCAAGACAGTAGATCGCCTTGTCTGAAACCTCTTTCGGTATTAAAGGTTTCGGAGAGGTCATTTCCTACCTTGACGGAGCTGCATGTGTTGCTCAACGTCATTCTGCAAAGTCTAATCAACTTTGCAGGTATACCGAACTCAAACTTTGTTGCGTATAGGCAATCCCTTCTCGGGCTATGGAACGCAGCTTTAAAATCGACAAGAGATGTTGTGTGTCAATTTGATTCGAAGCGTGAAAATCTGGTCTATGGTGAACTTTCCAGGTCGAAAGCCACACTGATAATGTCCGATCAGTGTTTTTGTAATCGGCTTTAATCTTTCACACAGTACGCAGTTCAAATTTTGTGCTTTTTTTAATGAAAAATATTTACAATTATACTGTCAGTTTTTGTTTTTTTTTTTAAGAATAATTGAAAATAAATTATATAAATAAAGCCCAAGTTATGAGTATTATTGATTATTTTGGATAAACAATATCATTTTTTGTCATCAATCCTATGAAATAAATTGAAAGATGTATTCTATGTGTACAATAACCGTACATCAACATAGGCAAACCAAATTATCAAGCCACAACACAGGGCAATGTACGCTTGCTGCTCTATATTTACTTATGGTACAACAACAACATAGGCAAAACAAATTGCAGCTACAGCACAGGGCAACGCACGCTTGCTGACCTACTTTTTATTATTATTAAATTTGTTGTTTCTTTTTATGTTGTAAATTCTTTGCACTTTTTATGTTTTTAATTGCTTACATTATCAATGCTAAATAAGCAATATTTATCATGAATTTAGGTTTAGTCATTTATTGAAGTTAATGTTAATTAGTCAGTATTTAATTTTTTTAACTAAGCAATATGTTTTATATTAAAGCATGTACAAAGAAATAATAAAGTTAGTTATTTATTTTACACTAAACATTATAGTGCCTTTTTTTAACTCTCTCTACGTAAACAATCCAGGTTCAAATGCCTGTGTTTGTTAAGTGTTCAATCCAGAGCAATCCAAGTTCAAGTGCTTGTGTTTGCGCCGCTAGAACAAAACATTTTGTTGACCCCGACGCACACAACCACGATACACAACATTTTGTGGCCACAAAGGTTGCCACAAGGACACGCCACAGCGACCGCCGTAATCAAGGGTGCCACAAGGACACGCCACAGCGATCGCCGCAATCAAGGGTGTCAAAAGGACACGCCACATCAATCGCCGAAATCAAAAGTACGACTAGGTGCCACAAGGACACACCACAGCGATCGCCGCAATTAAAGTTGCCACAAGGACACGCCACATCGATCGCCGAAGTCAAAAGTAAGACTAAGGTGCCACAAGAGGCACACTACAGCAAACAATGACAACATTCGGCACGTTATTGGAATTACAAGTCAAGACTGGCGAAGAAATACAGCGGATAGTCACAAATTTCAAAAATGATTCGGTTGGAGGAAAGTCGAACGCCGCATATTGCAAAGAGCGTTTGCGTCAGCTCAACTTGGTTTGGGATGAATATGAAAATCGAGACAGCGAGCTGAGATGCAAGTTCGACCAGCCAATTAATCACGAATATTTCACAGATCAGTATGATAAAATACGTGATATAGCGACATACAACATTGAGCTATTCAACACAGAAATCATACGATTTGAATCACAAGAGGCATCAGAACTAAATGCTGGTGCTAACAAACCTGGACCCAAGCAAGGAACTAGTACAAAATCAGATCGACAAGAACATGATACGATCAGCACATGGCCAACGACAACCAGTCAACATCAAGGCCTGATTCGTAAGATTGCAGCACACATGACAACTTTACGGCGATTGCTCAATTCACATGCAGCTGCACAAGAAGAGAAGACACCTCAATTCTACAAGGTCAATATCAGCACCATAAACCAATTTTAGAATCAACTTGAAGGCCTTGAGGATGAAGCATTGGAAAAACTGGAGGACCAAGCATCAGTAGGGGTCGATCAAACTGAATTCAACGAATTAGGAGATTTGGTGAGGCAACAACTGGTCAAACTTTCCATTAAGGAAGATCAGCTTCAATCGAGTAACACACCATTATCAACGTCAGGAAGAGATCATCCTGCTCAGACTACACTACCATTGCCAAAGGTGACAATTCCGAATTTCATTGCAAATCAATGAATTTTTGTCATTTTTGGAACTACAATTCCAATCAATGGAGTCGATTGGTTCCAAGGATAAATCGTCATGTATACAGGCAACGACTAGATTATTCACTACAGTTGCAACATTACAAATGAATATAAATGTTTGCAGATTATGCAACATCAGCTTTCATCCATTGTAATTCTGATTTCTGCAAAAAATTCCTTCAATTATCTACACCAGAGAGGCTGAATTGGGTGCAAAAAAATAAATGCGTATAAATTGCTTCAAGCAAAATCATACAGCAAAGAACTTCCCATCACGGACCTGCACTAAGTGTGACAAGAGACACAATTCATTGGTGCATCTAGAAGGAAGAACCGATGTTCCAAATGCGACAAAGGCAACTGATTCAAAAATAGCAGTCACATCAGCTGCAGCCAACACAATGCCAGCACGTAAAGGTTATTTCTTACTAGCAACAGCGGAAATAAAAATAACTGCGGCTAATGGAAGATCAGGTGAATTTAGAGCAATATTAGACTCTGGTTCACAAATAAACATTATCTCCGAGCGACTCATCAGAAGGTTGTCCATCATCCCAAGCGACGCTTCACTCTGCAGTGAGGGCCTCGGAAAAGAAAAAAGCAGAGCCACGCAACAGGTCAGTGTCATGCTGGAATCTTTAAACAACAATTTTTCAACTCATTTGGAGGCATTCGTACATCATTCAAACATCATTCCTGTTCAACCAAACCACAATTTTGATGTTTCTAAGTGGCCGATTCCTACCAACATTCAACTAGCGGATCCAGAATTTCATCAACAAAGAAAAATTGATATCCTGCTTGGTGCCGAGTTCTACTTCAAGCTCATGGCCTCAGGACAAATCAAGCTGTCACCTGACCTTCCAGTCCTACAAAATACAGTTCTTGGTTGGATCGTTAGTGGAAAGATTAGTAAAAACCCTGAATCATCAGACTCACTGACTTGTGCTGTTGTTGGTCAAGACACCAGTGATATAAATTTATCACTAGATGAAATAGTGGAACAGCTGTGGAAAATGGATGAAGCAGAATCAAATGAAACTGCTTATCTCCGGCGGAGCAGCGATGCTTGGGAGAATCGAAAGAAATGGCTTACAATAGATTTTTAAGTCTAGAACGTCGACTTCTCAAAAATAATATGGTTCAAAATCAGTATGTCCAATTCATGGAAGAGTACAATCGACTGGGGCATATGAAGAAAGTAAATGTTGATTCTGTACTGGCGCCTAATTATTTCATCCCTCATCATTGTGTAATAAAGCCACACAGCACAACAACCAAACTACGAGTGGTATTTGACGCATCAGCCAAAACTACGTCAGGCTACTTCTTAAATGATTTAATGTACACAGGCCCAACAGTCCAAACTGAATTGTTCTCGATACTTCTTCGCTTTCGTTGGCCACGCTTTGCTTTTACTACGTACATTGAAAAAATGTATAGACAAATTTTAAAGCTTACTTACTTACTTCGGTGGTCGTAACAACCCGTGTCCGGGTTTCGGCCGACCTCATCAGCTCTCTCCAGGTGCCTCTGCTTTGCGCACGCCTTCTCCAATCGGATACACCAAGTGCGGTTAGGGCTTCCTCAGCCTGGTCCATCCATCGGAGGCATGGTCTCCCACTGAATCGTTGACCAGCGACCCTCGCCTCGAGCACCTTTTTTGCTCGAGCTTCGTCGTCCATACGATGGACATGACCCAGCCAGCGTAGTCGCTGCACAGTCATGCGCCGAACTACGTCAGTGTCTTCGTAGAGCTCATAGAGCTGTGGTTCATTCGGGTGCGATAGTCATCGGCGATTCGAACAGGACCAAAGATTTTGCAAATAACTTTTCTCTCGAACACCCCCAGAGCGGCTGCGTCAGTTTGCGAAACTACCCATGCCTCAGCGCCATAAAGCAGCACCGGTAGAACGAGCGTCTTGTAGAGTGTTAGTTTTGTCGATCGAGAGAGGGCTCTGGAACTTAGTTGCTTACTGAGCCCGTAGTAACTCCGCCAGGTTTCGGCCTGCCTGTCCCAAGCCAGGATAAAGGAGGAGGGTTGTTATGGGATACGTCCCATACCGTAAAAGGTTAGAGCCAACCAAGAGCTCGGGGTGGAGCCCATCTTGGTAGCAGGTCAATATGTATATCATTTTGAAAAAAGTCTGCGATGGAATAGCAATGGTCCATAAATCTTGTTAGCACGGGGATAGTCAAACCCGTCGAAATAATGGGGTGACCTCATCTATCCACGGCATTGAGACATGGCCTATATGGTCAATAAAAAGCAAAAAAATGGTGTCTTAGGGCACAAGGATGTGTCACGTAATGTGGCACAATGGTGACCTGTGACGCTGGGCACAGGTCAAATTAAATCGTAGGCACTTCGTTTAGGGTATGGTGATTAAACCATGCCTTGAATGGAAGTGCCAGTCATGTACGAAACAGTGCTATGTGCACAGTCAAAAACAAAAATTCTTATATATGTATATAAGAATTTTTTCTCTCTTTGCTGGGATGTTGTAGACCCCCATTTTCGACGGGACCGAGTTGCCCAGGTGACTATCATGGGTTGGCCCTTCGGGGAGACTCGTGCTGGTTGTGGTTTGTGCACATCGCTTGCACAGGTCTAGATTGACCTGTGGGGTCGCGCAGTAGTTCGACCGGGCTGGCATACCTGCTTAGTATGCAAGAGATTGGATAGGTCTCGTCTTGACCAGTAGATGGTAATGAAGGTACGTCATTTACCGGTAGCCAAACTGGTACTATTAAGGGCAGTATGGAATTCTTATTGCATACTGCTTTTACAGAATAGGGCACAGGGTAATGCTTTTGTGTTTATGAATGTGACATCTAGTACGTGGTTGCTTTTCTAGGTGTCACTTGTATAATACAGGTCTGTGAAGAGTATTTCAGGTGCACATCCTTTTTGGATGTGCATTTTTTAATACTATATGTTCACTCATGAACTATAACTCCAATGTCTGTGGACCCAGAGGAATTGCGCCTTAATTGGCAGGGGTCCTCTATAAACACATTAAGGATTTTTGAGCCCGTAGTAGCACCTATTAGCAATTATTGTTCTTCGCTTTATCTCCAGGCTGATTTCGTTGTTGGTATTAATGGCGGTAGCTGCCGGAGGAAACGTGGGAGTCTAAACGCCGCGCTTCCGTGTTTGTACACAGCATATACTTTGTTTTACCCCCATTTATCGCCAAACCCACTTTGGCTGATTCCTTTTCGATAGCGGCGAAAGCAGCGGTAACATCTCTCTTGGTTCTGCCAACAATTTCAATATCATCAACGTACGCAAGGAGCTGGACACCTTTATAGAAAATAGTGCCATTACGATGCACACCGGCCTTTTGTACGATCCCATGATGATGTTGAAGAGATCGCAATACAGTTGATTGCCTTGTCTGAAACCTCTTTCGGTATTGAAGGTTTCGGAGAGGTCATTTTCTACCTTGACGGAGCTGCGTATGTTGCTCAACGTCATTCTGCAAAGTCTAATCAACTTTACAGGTATACCGAACTAAGACATTCTTGCGTATAGGCAATTCCTCTCGGGCTATCGAACGCAGCTTTAAAATCGACAAAGAGATGGTGTGTGTCAATTTGATTTCTATGGGTGTTCTCCAGGATTTGTCGTAGAGTAAAAATCTGGTCTATGGTGGACTTTCCAGGTCGAAAGCCACACTGATAAGGTCCAATCAGTGTTTTTGTAATCGGCTTTAATATTTCACACAATACGCTTGAGAGAACCTTATATGCGATGGAAATAAGACTGGTACCTCTATAACTGGCGCAGATTGTTGGGTCTCCTTTCTTAAGTATAGGGCACAATACGCTGAGGTTCCAATCGTCGGGCATGCTTTCTGCTAGCCATTTTTTGCTGATGAGCTGATGCATGTGCCTTATCATTTCATCGCCGGCGGTTTTAAACAATTCAGTTGGCAGGCCGTCAGCACCCGCTGCTTTATTGTTTTTGAGTCGTTGGATAGCAACTCCAACCTCTTCATGACTAGGTGGTGATACTTACACTCCGTCATTGTTGATTGGTGGCTCTGAACTGCGCCCTCCATGGGCGGCATTGGTGGAATCGTCGCCAGTAAGTAAATTGGAGAAGTGTCGTCTCCACAATCTCAGCACACGCTGTGTATCCGTATTCAGATCTCCATTTTCGTCTCTACAAGTGGATACTCCGGGCTTGAAACCTTGGGTTAGACGCTTAACCTGTTGTTAGAATTTACGTGCAGCCTTCTTGTCCTGGTATACCTCTAGTTCCTCACGCTCACGCTTTTCCTGCTCTCTTTTCTTGCGTCTGAAAAGGCGCCTCTCTTCCTTCCTCTTTCCACAGTAACTTTCTCGCACGGCTCGCTTTGCAGTTGACTGCAGCGTTTTTATATACGTCGCGTTTTTTACTGTTGTCGATGCGACACTCCTGATCATACCATTAGTTCCGAGGTTGCGGGCGCCGGAAACTAATGACTTCTTCAGCGGCAGCGCGCATGGAGTGGGATATATGCGCCCAAAGTCCGCCGGCGTCGTCGGGTCCAGAGGTTGGTTGGTTGTGCTAAACCGAGAGTTGAGCGGAGTATGCTTCGGCAGTCCGTTGTAATTGCAGCTTAGCGACGTCTAGCTTTCGTTGCATTCCTGTGCGTATATTCTTCGCATTGCATAATCGCATGCGGATCTTGGCTGCAAGAAGATAATTGTCGGAGTCAATGTTGACCCCCCGAAATGTACGCACATCTAGAACAATAGAGGCATGCCTTCCGTTGATTGCAACATGATCAATTTGGTTTCGCGTTTTTTGATCCGGGGACAGCCAGGTGGCCTTGTGGATGTCGAGGTGCTTCAATCTGGTGCTACTAATTACCATGTTTCGCGCCGCGGCGAAGTCTATTAGTCTTAGGCCGTTGTTCGTGGAGGTCTCATGAAGACTCAACTGACCGACAGTGGGGCCAAAGATGCCTTCCCTTCCGACTATCGCATTAATATCGCCGAGGACTATTTTCACGTCATGGACCGGAAGGTGGTCGTATAAGTCCTCAAGACTAGCGTAGAAAGCATCTTTGACGGCTTCATTATTTTCCTTCGTCGGGGCGTGCGCGAAAATAAGGCTTATGAAGAAACATTTTGCCTTGATGCGGATCGTGGGCAATTTTTCGTTCACATGTGTGAACCGGGAAACAAGGTGGCGTAGTTTCCGGCTAATGACGAATCCATATCCAAATTCGTGCCTCTCCGCATGGCAGCTGTAGTGTATATCACAGTGTGTTTGTTTAGAGCAGCCTTGACCATTCCATCGCATTTCCTGGATGGCGGTGATGACATCTTTTATTGTTTTGAGGGCTTCCGCCATTTGGATAATGGCACCTTCCCTATAAAGGGTCCGGACATTCCAGGTGCATATCCGTAAATCATTGTCCGTTTTTCGTTTGCGGTGGTCGTAATCGTATTTGGGGTTCTTATCCGAGGCTGATTTAGTTTTCATTGGGCAGTAGTAAAGCGGCGGGATCCAAACCCTGCGCACATTCCATGTTTAAGGTCTATGCACCGACCGGCCGCTCAAATTAGCCGTCAAACTGACGGATGTCAGTTAGACGGAACACCACGTGGAGGTTTGAGTCGACTTGAGACGATTTCGACATGGATAATGCTGGCCTCGCCAGATTGAGGCGGTCAGACACGTTGCCATGTGATGGTTCGCCCCATGTTCCCCAAGAAAATTTGGGGAACAAATTTTAATACATCTAGAAGATCAGCAATACCAAATCATTATGTGGAGAGCTCATCCAACGGCACCTATAAGCTATTACCAACTCAACACGGTTACCTATGGAACTCGAGCAGCACCATATCTTGCCACAAAATGCTTGCAATGCATAGCAAACAAATATGTTAATAGTTTTCCACTAGGATCTCAGATTTTGCAGAACAATTTCTACGTTGATGATGAGCTTGGTGGATCAGACAGTTTGACAACAGCTATCGAAGCACAACAACAGCTCATACACATCTTGAAAAAGCATGGGTTCAATTTGCGCAAATGGTGTGCAAATCACCCAAAGCTCCTTCAAAACATTCCTCAAGATGACCAAGAAGTAAAATTAGATGTCAACAATACTATCAACGATTCAATAAAGACACTAGGAGTACTATGGCTACCAAAAACTGATCAGTTTTCTTTTAAAGTAAGACTGGATCCAGTAAAGGTAGTCACAAAACGAGCGATCACATCTGATTTAGCTAGGCTGTTTAATCCATTGGAATCGTTGCTCCAGTAATAGTAACTGCGAAGATGTTTGTTCAGGAACTTTGGCAATTAAAAATTAATTGGGATGATGCCTTACCAACTGTGTTACATACAAAATTAATAAAGTTCCTAAGTAGCCTAAGTGATGTGGCCGATTTGAAATTTTCAAGTCACATTTTTAAAGGAGACATTCCAAAGACAACCCAAATTCACGCATTTGCAGATGCATCAGAGAAGGCATTTGGCGCTGCAGTATATATTTGTTCAGAATCTAGGGATGGCAGAATAATAGTGGAGCTTTTGTGTTCTAAATCACGTGTAGCGCCACTTAAAATACAAACACTGCCTAGACTCGAACTATGTTCAGCAGCTCAACTGGTCAACCGAGTAAGGAATGACCTTAATCTCAAGGAACATCAAGCATTTCTCTGAACAGACTCAGAGATTGTTCTCTAATGGATAAATGCGCTGTCATCATCATTCCAAACATTTGTGGCAAATAGAGTTTATATAATTCAAAATTTAGCATTGGTGGAACAATGGCGTAATGTCAGCTCAAAAAACAACCCAGCTGACATCCTGTCGAGAGGTCTGCTACCAAGTACTTTAGTCAATTGCAATCTTTGGTTTTATGGACCTCTATTTTTACATGGAAAAGAAACTATGTGGCCACCAAGATTCAACTCCGCATTGGCGATTTCAACCAACATGGAAAAGAAACGACAACTTTTACCAGTAGCCAGCAAAAACATGGTGTTCGCATTAACCAAAAACGTCGGGCTACCAAATGGAGATTTTGTGTACAAAATTAACCATAGAAATTCATTCCGCACATTTCAAAGAATTATGGGATACGTTCTACGGTTAAAAAAATACGCGGAGTTCAAAAGGACAAATCCATTTAATAGTTTGTCACCATTCTTAGACGAAATGAACATTCTGCGAGTTGGTGGACGTTTAGAGGCATCGATATTACCATTCGATGCTAAGCATCAAATGCTGCTGCCATATAATGATGCTATAACAAAACTAATTTTGGTTATGTTACATAACGATAATATGCATTGCGGTCCATAGACCTTGGGAATTTCCAAAGGGAAATTTATGGCAAGGCACGTCGTACAAAGTTGTGTTCGCTGTTCCAGAGCAAGGCAAAGACTTTTTCATCAAATTATGGGTATTCTTCCAGCATCCAGAAAAACTCAAGCGCGACCATTTCTTAAAACTGGAGTAGACTTTTGTGGACCTTTCTGGATACATTACAAAATTCGTGGTAAGAAACCTCATAAAGCATATATTGCAATATTCTGCTGTTTCACTACAAAGGCTGTGCATCTAGAGTTAGTCAATGATTTGAAAACCGAAGCCTTTATAGGATCACTAAAGTGTTTTAAATCTTGACGTGGGCGCTGCGATACATAATACTCCGATAATGCCACCAACTTTGTCGGAACCAAAAATAAATTGCATTAAACGACGCCATATTTGTAAATACTTCCCAGAAGAAAATCATCAAAACATGCAGCGACCGTGGAATCGACTTCAAGTTCATCCCACCTCGTGCCCCACACTTTGGCGGACTATGGGGGGCGGCCATTAAATCAGCAAAACATTTATTACTGCGAAGCGTGTCAACCGCATCCCTTACATACGAAGAGCTTTTAACTGTAATCATTGAGATTGAAGCCATTTTAAATTCTCGACCAATAACACAAATGTCCACAGATCCAAATGATTTGACTGCTCTGACACCAGGACATTTCTTAATGGTGAACCACTAACTGCACAAGTCGATAGAAGATCACCACAGTCCAAAATTCCAAAATGTCATTGGCATCAAGATGGAATCTAGTATCGCAGGTTAAACATGAATTCTGGAGAAGATGGAATCTCGAATTCCTCAGAAAATCATTCAGAAAATATTCGAGAGCATGACTTGGTTATTATCAAGGAAGACAATGTTCCTGTCATGCAGTGGCCTCTTGGCCGAATAGTAGAGGTACATACTGGACCTGATGGAGCAGTGCGTGTTGTTGACGTAAAAACAGCAACAGGAATATGGAAACGAGCAATCCACCAACTAGAACCCCTTTCTGTAGAGTCTGGCCCAACATTTGATCCAACATCGCAATCTCAACAGAATCATGAAGAAGAAGAAGAAAAAAGAGTGAAATTCCAACTAAACGAAAGAAATTCTCCAACAATTCACTGATCACAACTCTTGTAGTATCTTTACTGCTGCTTCCAATGATACTAGCAAATCCTGTCGACATTCAAGAATTTGAAAATTGTCCTGGAATTTATTTTGAAGATGTTGGTACAGCACATATGGCGACTGCCGAATGGAAAATCGTTGCATTCTATGACCTTACTCCGTTCTGGGTCAAACTCGAAGCCTTCACTAATGGAACATTAGCCTATCAACAGCTATGCAACCAACCACGCCAAGGTTCAGGCTGCACAGCACTTGCCAAACATTTCCTGCACACAAGAATAGAATTACAATTGGACAACGAATTGTTAACAAGGCGACGCAAGACTAGAGCTGTTTTAGACATTGTCGGAAACATAGCCAATACACTTTTTGGTGTTCTTGATTCTGATTATGCCAAGGAAATGTCAAAAACAATTAGCCAAATTCAGAATAACGAAACGCAGCTGGTCAACATTCTTAAGAAGCACACATCCATTATTGATTCGACAATTAATATAATAAAGCAAAGTGAAGTCAGCACAAACACAAAAGTAAATATGATACAGGAAGAACTAGCTACACTTGAAAATGCAATCAACAAGGAAACTGAGACAGAACGAAGATACCAAGTTCTTATGTCATTAGGACTACAGTTGTCTCTCATAGCTACAAGCTTACAACAGATCCAAACTGCCATTCTAAATGTCCTCACCGCTACCCATCACGGCAAAATAAGCTCATTGCTATTATCTCCTCAACAACTTAGCGATGAGATAATCAACATAAAAAACAATTTGCCACCATCAAAACAGTTGCCAATCGAAAAAGATGACCTATTGCATTTTTTCAAATTAATGACATCAGAAGGCGTCATAGCAAATAATCATGTTATATTTGTGATAAAATACCCACTTATGGATCAGGAACGTCTCAACATTTTTCGAGTGATACCAATTCCTACCACAATCAACAATACTCTGGTAGCAATTAAGGCAGATACCGAACTTATGGCCACAAATCTTCACAGGGACCATTACTTCCCGATGAGTCTCACTCAAATCGAATCATGCCTCGTTATTACTGCATCAACCTATCTTTGTTCAAATAAACAATCCATGTTTATCAAGGGATCAAAGACCTTCTCCTGCGAATTCAATTTGTTAAACAATAGAACATCGGCAGATTGTAAACTCACCAATTTAGATGATGATTTCGTATGGACTCAAATGAACCACAAAAATCAATGGATCTACTGGACTAAGGAAACTGCACAAATGAGCGCTGTATGCGGAACCAATGCATTTCAAATAAAAATAGAGGAATTTGGACTTCTATCATATCACTAGACCCAGAGTGCATAATAAAACATAACGTCATAACCATTCAAGGACATTATATTATCAAAAGCACCATTAATTCATCTTACGCAAAACATGGCAATCTAACAGAAGTGGCGTTTCCCAGCGAAATCAGAAAGATCTTCAACTCTTCTTCTGATTCTACAACAAACCCTGGAACAGCTTACAGCACTACAAAATGTCTTGAAGTCAGGAAGATTTCAGAGCTTCCAGAACTGTCGCTGTCTACCAACATTTATCACTACGCAATCAGCTACACAGCAATTATATCAATTATAATAGCAAGCTGTATTATCTAGCAAATAAAAACTGGTGCATTTAAAAAATAACAACCCATCATCGTAAATCCAATACCAAGCCCAAGACGCCACCTGCCCGAATCTGCATAGTTGAATGCCAGCATTCAACGCGAGGGAGAATGCACAATAACCATACAACAACAACATAGGCAAACCAAATTGTCCAGCCACAACAAAGGGCAATCAATGTACGCTTGCTGCTCTATATTTTACTTATGGTACAACAACAACCTAGACAAAACAAATTGCAGCTACAGCACAGGGCAATGCACGCTTGCTGACCTACTTTTTATTATTATTAAGTTTGTTGTTTCTTTTTATATTGTGAATTCTTTGCACTTTTTATGTTTTAATTGTTTACATTATCAATGCTAAATAAGCAATGTTTATCACGAATTTAGGTTTTGTCATTTATTGAAGTTGATGTTAATTAGTCAATATTTAATTTGTTTAACTAAGAAATATGTTTTATATTTAAGCAGGTACAAAGAAATAATAAAGTTAGTTTTTTATTTTACACTAAACATTAAAGTGCCTTTTTTTAACTCTCTCTACGTAAACAATCCAGGTTCAAGTGCCTGTGTTTGTTAAGTGTTCAATCCAGAGCAATCCAAGTTCAAGTGCTTGTGTTTGCGCCGCTGGAACAAAACACTATGCTTGCTTTCGGGCTTGTTCTTACAAAGGATGGTAGCACGTTCAACTTGCAGCCGAAACACGGTTCGATGCGAGTACCGAAAGGGAAAAATTCATTATTCCCGCCACAGGTTTTCCGGCAAATTTTTTCTTCTAAATATTTGTAAATAAAAATATAATTAACAAAAAAAACAAAAACAGCAAGATCTGTCGTATGTGCTATGAGGATCGAGCCTAGGTACAACCTAAGCCATCAAAATGAATTAATAAATCCTCCTGATAACCAACTGTGTCCTGAAAGTACAAATACTGCAATCTAATTATGTGCGTGGATATTGAAATTTTCAGTAACTGTCAATAAACAAAAGGGACAATTGATATTTCCCATGATATCGCCATGTGGAAAGTACAAGTTCTTGAACTAATTATGGTATGAAGGCAGACTGCTTGTTAACCGTTTGGTTGCACTGAAGGAGGGAATGTTAATAAAATAAATTAGTAATCTTCCCAAAAATTCAATTTTTGGGTAAAAGTTTCACTTTTACCGTGCGTGGCGGCCACACACATATATTTTTTTTTTTTTTTTTGTTGGTTCCTTATTTGTTAATAGAAATATTTATCTGCTTTTATTAATTTTCCAGAGACAATGGGACGAATTAATAAAGCGAGTGGAGTGGAGCGAACTCAATTCAACTCAAGGTTACTCTGATCGGTATAAATAAACTACATTAATAAAACTTACTCAGAATAAACATCGCACCCTCCAGTACACTCAGTTTTTGTTTTTTTCGTATTAACAAAAACTGATATCACTCAGCAAAAGTTGAGTGTGCTATTTAGCTGCCTCAGCCTTACTCCAGCTAAGCAAATGTCATATTTGTCATTTATTTCCTATCATACAGTTCACATTTTTTTTTGTTTTCAATAACATATTTGTGTTTTGTTTTTCAAGAAATTAAATGGCCAATTTGTTGAATTTTTTATTTAGTTCCGGTGAAGAAGATGAAGGTGGAGTACGAGCAGTTAAAGTGTATAAGTCAAGAATGCCAGAAGACGATAACAATTATCATCAATTTCACCGATTCACAAATGTTCACTATTTGGTGAATTGCTTTATGCTATTGTGGTGCTCTAATGAATATGGAAAAAATGCAAACATTTCTTATATGTTATATGGGCGATCCAGGTTTTCAGGTGAAATGAAGAAATATATTACAAATTAAAACAGAATAAAAACTAATGTATGCATGTCTATATCAAAGATAACAAGATAGGAAACTTCTGTGGGGAATCCTAATTCACCTAAAGTTAAACACACGTACAAGAAAAATCCGTTCACCACGAATTTCTTTACACTCACTTGACTTTGTTTTTGCTCAACTGTTAATTTGCAAAAATAGTGAGGTTAATATGTCAGTCGCTAATTTTGCTGATTAAGAGTTATCTGTAAAATACATTACTTATTATCAAATATGCTAAAAATATTTGTTGTTGTACTTTAGCTTCATGTTAAATGAACTTTTATACATAAAAAACACGTTATTTTCTTCCGAAAAGTAGACAATTTTTACATGGAATGTTCGTGTTAAAAATACCAGCTGTGTAAATTTATGAATGAAATAAATTTTTTTCCATTCCGTTGTCAGTAGTAGAGTTGCCAACATTTCCTCAACGATGATCATAGAAGATCAATTTGGTCTACGGGACGTCAAAATATAGAAGTTGGTAAAACTTTATTAATTTAAAGTCCTAATTTAACAAATAACATGCTGAAAATCATAAAATCATATAGAATAAAATATTTTCTCATTACTTGCCCAGGGATATATTCATTATTGCTCATATTTTCTTATTTCTGCAGGTTCTTCTGAGCAGGTTCTTATTCTGTATGAGACAAAATAGTGTTCGCAATATATTCATGTATGTAACAGTTATTCCCGTAAAATTCAGAAATGAAGTAAGTAATGTTGGAAATTGGAGTTAAAATGTTTGCGAATTAAGCCGTATTATATATCATTTGAAAATTATACAATAAAATACTTACAGAAATTAATAATATAACAATATCCTCTAAAGGTTAAAAAATGTATTGGCTTTAAGCTGCAATGACTAGTCAAAATTCGAAATCTATGCTCAGAAATATAAACGATGATAGACTTAAAATTTTTCTTAGTTTCATCAAATATTCTTTTTCAGCTCTACTCTAGGGGTCAATTCGGGGGAGATATGAGTGCTAATCGACATTTTTGTGTTTTTTGTATGGGGACCCAGAGAAGAGTGCCAGATAGGTGGTAGGTGTATTAAGAAGAAATGTCGAAAAGAAAAATAATAGGACAAGCTTACCTGGTAGGACCTGGTCATACATTTTACCCCTCTATGGTAAACCCCGGGGAGCTATGAATATTTTTCGTCCATTTTTTCTCCCTTTGGGACCTTTTTTTGAACTAGTGCAAAAAGTGTAATGAATTGAATTTGGCATTGCCAAAACTCGCGAACAAGAAATATTAAATGAATGAAATGCAGAGAGCGCTCTTCAAGTATATTTTTTTAGGAGCACAATTTATGAACGAAAACTATTAAAGAGGAATGAAAAAGTCCTTATCACTCTGAACATATAACAAAATAGCGTTCACGTTTTTTTCTTCACGAATAAGGAAAGCAAAGTGAACCGTTCATGAATTGAATAATATTCATGAGGAAGAGAATAATTTTGCCGTTCACTTGAGAGATTTTCCGAACCTTGACTTCAAGGCATCAAATTGCTTTAAATTTTTTGTGTGTATGTATGTTAAGCAGCGTGGCAATAAAAATACAATATCCAAGCGTTCTGTGATTATGCGGTTACTTTTTCAGTTCATGAACAATATAAATGTGGTCAGCTCTTCACAAAAACGAATATGAGCAGGTTTCTTAACTAAAAATTTCCTCATATTCATTAAACTTCATAACAGCAAATACGAACCTTGCTTCTACATCCTCAAAATTTGCATTTTAAGATTTGCAGAAATGATATTGATAGTTGTAAGTATTTGCATGATATCCAACTTAATATTTTACGCAAATACATGATCAATGCAATCTTATAAAGTGTAGAGATATTTATGCCATCCAAGAAAATTCTTAAGAAAACAATCAGAGTTGACAACTCTGATGGCATGAAACTTTCACAAATCGGTAGTGGTGAAAATAAAAATCCATTTACTATGTGAAAATATGCAAACTTTGTTTGGCGATAAAAAGTAAAATAAGAGCATGCATGTAATCATTTGAGTGTTAAACAGATTTGTGTAACACAACTTAAAAATTAAAACATTAATGTACTCAATCCATGCACTATTTTTCTTGTTTGAAAACGAAGTTTCAGCAGAAAAATATAGAAAAAGAAGAAAAGCGTTACTTTTTAAAATCTCACCTCGAATAGCGGGGGCTTATGTAAACTAATGGGGGCTTATGAAAAATTAAATTTTTCAAAAATATTGACAATACAACAAATGAAGAAATCGTCAAATTTTGAAAGCATATATTAACCAAAATTTTAAAGGGAAGCAATAATCAGTTTAGTCATTGCAAACAGTTCGTTACAACCCAACTTAAATATTTTAATAATAACAACCAGATGATATGCGTTCTTTTTAGGGGCTGCAAATTGGTTTATTTTAGAGTTTGCGACCGATGAAGAACAAGAGTGGCTTTTAGGGTTGCATTTTTCGGTTCAAAAATACATGAAAACCTTCTTTGAGGTTATGTTTTTTAAGTTTCCTATCTTGTTATCTTTGGTCCATATCTAGGTTCGAGTTGGTGAAGACCTTGGCTTACATCAAAGTACAGTGTGCTATACAATTTGAAATGTATGCAATCGTATAGTGGATGAAGTTGCGGAATGGAATTTGAAACAGCCAAAAGAGCTTGGCGTCATAAACTTAAGTTTTCATGTGCAATTGGTGCTGTTGACTGAACTTTGATTGCAATCATGAAACCATCTCGTCATGGTGATGAATACTTTTGTCGAAAAAACTTTGCTGCGTTCAACGTTCAAGCAACGTGTGATGCAAACAGCATGTTCACCAGTGTTGATTGTTCTTGGGCTGGTTCTGTTCATGACGCTCGGATTTGTCGAAATTCAGCAGTACGAAGAGTATTGAACGAAAATACAACGGGTGCTTTTTTGTAAGGTGATGAAGGATATCCGTTGACGCCATTAATCATAACGATTTATCGCAACCCTACAACAGATGCAGAAAAAAGTTACAACAAATTACTCATAAAAGAAAGAGCTTATCGAACGAATATTTGGGCAATTAAAGCAGCAATTCCCAATTTTGCAAAATAAAATTCGCATGGCAACCGCGCGGATTCCTTTAGTGATTACTGCTTACTTTGTATTGCATAACGTTGCAAAGTTTTTAAACGATCCTGAACTGTGTGGCCGGAGTGGAATATTAAATTCCACTTTGGCATATTTTGCCTTTGGTAAGCATATTATTTTTTTCCAAAAATATGCAGCATAAAAAGTGGAATATTTTTCAAATTCCTATATTTTCCAGAATTCCCAGATTGCTATAAAAAATTACTATTTGATTACTTAATGATTATTTTTTTGCTATCGACATTTTATATTTTTCTTCTCCAAACCACCAAACGTAAAATAAAGCGTTTGATTTTTCGTGTTTGAACATGAAATAATTGATAGCATAATAAAGAAATTTAAGACTACGAATTTCTATGAAAATAATTTAAGTTTTGATCTCGAAGATGTGCCTTAATTTTAATTTTGTGCATTGTACATCGTTAATTTTAATCCAAAAAACCATAACATTTTTAATTATTCATAGGAGAAGCCAAAAATAATTTGAAAATCACATATATTATCTCTGTCCCCTCTTCTTAATTTCGTTTATAAAATAACAATTTTTGAATATTTTTTCAAAGAATGGCTGTAAAATCGGAAATATGTCCAATTTTAAAACGAATTTGGCTTCTCTTATACAAAATTAAAATTTTTGTTATGGCTTTTTGATTTAAGGTGACGATATTTAATACACCTATCTGTTTGTGCTTACACCTATTTTTTTCGAAACAGACATCGAAGATGAAACACACGAAGATGAAACACACGAAGATGTAGCAATACCCGATTCCAATGATGCTTTGAATCGGCGTGGAGCGGCGTGAAATTGCAACCACGATTGCAGGTTTATAAAAAATACTAGTGACACTCCCCCTAACATCGGGTGTACTTACCAACTATATGTGTTTTGAATTCGGAATAAAATTAATATATTTTACCATAAAATTATTTGTTTTACTTTTTTTTTAAGATTTTATGTATAAACGCCATTTAACATTGTATTTTTTTTTTATTATCCAGCAGAATTTTAATATTTGCTTAGGACCGCACTTTACTTATTGCGACTAGGGCTCTCAATTTTTAGGAGCGTTTTTCGGATACCCATTTTCACTCAGTGTTCGCGAATTCACCGAATTTGTAAAAAAAAAGTTTAGGTAGCAATCCTAATTACCATTGAAATTAGCGTCCCCCTAACACTGCTAAATGATGATTAAAACACTTTATAATACATTTTAGTGGGTGACAACCCTATTATAAAATAATTATACAATTTTTAATTTCTGACAATGGATTCGGATTCAACGACCCATTTTTACCAAGTGTTCGCCCCAGCACCGAATTCGCAAAAATTAAAAATTCAGATGGCAACCCTATCCACCATATTGAATTTTAAAATTTTGACATCAGATTCAAAGTCAGCAACCAATTAACAATGTAAGATGATGTTTAAAACTCTTCAAATACATTTTACTAGGTGGCAATACTGCAGTAAAGATTTAGGTGGCGGCCCTATCCTGCATCTTAAATTTTAAAACTGTGACATTAGATTTTAAATCCAATCCGTTGTCAACAAATTTAAAATTACGAAAATTCGCAAAAATACAAAAAGTCTAGGTGGCAACTCTACCCACCATCTTGAATTTTAAATTTTGACATCAATTCCGAAATCAGCTACCCCCCAAAACTCCCAACCACGGAGTCCACAGAACCCTTAAAAGTCCTAACGCGCTCACAAAAAATACTCAAAAAACAAAGAAAAAAATATGTGTGTGGCCGCCAAAATGGAATTTTTGGGGAGATTGCTAATTTATTTTATTAACATTCCCTCCTTCGGTGCAACTTAATGGTTAAAAAGAAGTCTGCCTTCATACCAGTATTAGTTCAAGAACTGTTTCATAAAGCCAACTAGTATTTTCAACATCGCGATATCATGGGGAATATCAATTGTCCCTTTTGTTTATGGACAGTTACTGAAAACTTCAATATTCACGTGCAGAACTAGATTGCAGTTTTTTTTACTTTCGGGACACAGTTGGTTATCAAGAGGATTTATTATTTTATTTTGATGACTTAAGTAAAGGGCGATTTTTTAAGAGCTTGATAACTTTTTTTTTAAAAAAAACGCATAAAATTTGCAAAATCTCATCGGTTCTTTATTTGAAACGTTAGATTGGTCCATGACATTTACTTTTTGAAGATAATTTCATTTACATGTTGACCGCGGCTGCGTCTTAGGTGGTCCATTCGGAAAGTCCAATTTTGGGCAACTTTTTCGAGCATTTCGGCCGGAATAGCCCGAATTTCTTCGGAAATGTGGTCTTCCAAAGCTGGAATAGTTGCTGGCTTATTTCTGTAGACTTTAGACATGACGTAGCCCCACAAAAAATAGTCTAAAGGCGTCAAATCGCATGATCTTGGTGGCCAACTTACCGGTCCATTTCTTGAGATTAATTGTTCTCCGAAGTTTTCCCTCAAAATGGCCATAGAATCGCGAGCTGTGTGGCATGTAGCGCCATCTTGTTGAAACCACATGTCAACCAAGTTCAGTTCTTCCATTTTTGGCAACAAAAAGTTGGCCATTTTGAGGGAAAACTTCGGAGAACAATTAATCTCAAGAAATGGACCGGTAAGTTGGCCACCAAGATCATGCGATTTGACGCCTTTAGACTATTTTTTGTGGGGCTACGTCAAGTCTAAAGTCTACAGAAATAAGCCAGCAACTATTCCAGCTTTGGAAGACAACATTTCCGAAGAAATTCGGGCTATTCCGGCCGAAATGCTCGAAAAAGTTGCCCAAAATTGGACTTTCCGAATGGACCACCTAAGACGCAGCCGCGGTCAACATTTAAATGAAATTATCTTCAAAAAGTAAATGTCATGGACCAATCTAACGTTTCAAATAAAGAACCGATGAGATTTTGCAAATTTTATGCGTTTTTTTTAAAAAAAAAGTTATCAAGCTCTTAAAAAATCACCCGGTAGTACCCAGGCTCGATCCTCATAGCACATACAGCAGTCCTTGGTGTTTTATTTCTTTGTTAATTATATTTTTATTTATAAATATTTAAAAGCAAAAATTTTTCATCGCATCGAACTGCGTATAATTCAGCTGCAAGTTGAACGTGCTACCATCTCACTATTGCCTCCCTTGTATCAAAGAGAACAAAATACAAACAAATTTCAATTTTTTTCATAGGATTGATAAAAAAAAATTGATTGTTTATCCAAAATAATCATTAATCGATTATAACTCGGGCTTTATTTATATAATTTATTTTCAATGTTTCTTAAAAAAAAAAACAAAATCTGCCAGTAATATTGTAAATATTTTTAATTAAAAAAAAGTACAAAATTTCAACTGCAGAAAGTCACTAAGCCTTTGCTTCGTGGTCAGAAGCACTGACCTTATACTACCGCGCATACTTGTTTAGGTTTATTTACCGTGCCTACACAGTTAAGAATGTTGATGCGATTTTCGGTACAAGACTTGTATCGTATTTTATGTTGCATTTGCGACGATATTTCCCAATAGTCCAAGTCTTAAGGAATTGATAAACGAATCATAAACAAATTTCCTTCATCTTTGACAAAACATGCTGATTCGGCCATACATTTCATTGACCAAAATCTCCTATAAAATTCCCAAATTCGTGCATGAACGCAATAGAGAAATGTTGAGATTTTTAGTGCGTTAATAAATTACTGAATCGTTGCGGAAGTTTCGTCAACAAACAAGACAGAAATATGAAAAAATAGTTTTCTTTTTTTTCCCCTTTTTATATATTCTTTGATTTTATTTTGCATGTTTTTTTGGATCAGATTATTTCCGATTTGAAACATTTCTTTACATACTGTGCAATTCAAAGCTTAAAATTTAAAAATTTTGATCAAAGTAGCTTTGAAATAAGTGTCAGAAAATATTATACGTTGCTTTAATTTTATGGAAATTTATTTAACGCGAAGAAGTACGAAAACGAATTATTAAAATTTTTCAAGAAAATCCTCAGTTTCCTTCCAAAAAATTGCCAAAGAGGTAGGAGCTAACAGGAAAACGATTTCGCACGTTATAAAGCACTTAAAGGAGGAATTGTGCACCGATTGGATGACTGGTTCTGGCAAAAAAAAGGATCCACATGATTAAGTCAAGGGAGAGAAAGTGGCTACTCTCCTAAAGAAATATCCATGCATATCGGGAAGGAAATTGGCAATGAAGGCTGAATGTTCAGTAACTTTTGTGAGCAGAACAAAAAAAGATGCTGGGCTTAAGACGCATAAAGTGCAGAAAGTTCCAGATAGAAACGCCGTAAAAAACGAAGCCGCAAAAAAAAGGAGCTCAAAAGCTGAAACAAAATTTTGTTGATAAATTTGAATGCTGCATAATGGACGACGGGACTTACGTTTAAGCTAAATTTTCCCAGCTTCCTGGACAAGAATTTTATACGGCCGATTTTCGGGGAAATGTTGCTGAAAAATTTAAATCCAAAAAAGTGGAAAAATTCCCAAAAAAAGTTACTGGTATAGCTGGTAATTTGCAGCTGCGGCAAAAGAAGCAAATTATAAGTAACATCTAGCTCAATTAATGGCGTTGTATAGTTAAGGAATGTTTGCCAAAAAGATTGCTGCCATTCTTACGTCAACATGAAGTGTCCACGTTTTTTTGGCCTGACCTTGCTTCATGTCACTACAGCAAAGCGGCTTTAGATTGGTTCCAACGGAATAAAGTTGTTTGGTGCCTAGAGATGCTAATCCACCAAACTGCCCATAACTACTGCTGAGAAAAGTATTTTCGAGTATAAAATACTCGATACCGAAAAAGACTCGATACTTTTTGCTTTTTTTTCTAATTACTTGTCGGCCGAGTAGTTGTTTTGTGTTGCTGTGCAAATATGATGTGCTGATTTGTTGCTTTCCGTGTTATACAAGTAAGTAAAAGCTAAAATTATTAAAATAACTGAATTTACATTATAGCAAATTAATTTAAAAGAAGAATTATTTGTAAAAAAGGAGAGATTGTAGCGGAGCGAATTAGGGTCACGACCGAATAAAGAAAAACACCAAAATAAACGAATGCGTCTGGCAACGCTGAACGGTGAGGCCGACCAGGGAAGCATCAGCCCTGACTTTTCATTTGTTTTGAGGGCGCACGGTGAATGCGCCCTTGTGGCTTTCGCACAGAATGTTAGTCAGGGCGCCTGCTTACCTCAGCCGACGCCACCGCTCCTGGTCAGGTGACCCGCAGACACGAAGTTGGCCACGACTGCACGTGCTGGTGAGCCTATGTGCTAGCAGTTCGGGAGTGATGGGGGGGTTCGTGGCGGCCAACCCCGCGTACCTTCGCCGTACAAATGAATCACGTGCATAAAAAAATATCGCGTCGAGATTCGGACCAACAAATATCAAAACAACCGGAGCTGAAAAGAAGGAAAATTAAATTAAAAAAAAAAAAATTGGAAAAGGTTGGGAGCCCCTGGCTCATCCATCCACCAACCAACACTCGAGCCAGATGTTCAGGCTCAGCCCACACATCCCTCCCTACCATGGAGGACCTCGGGGCGAAGTAGTTGGTCCTCCCCTTTCGCAAACGACACTCTCCCTCGACCAACTAAAAAGAGTTTAAAGATTCGTTTTAAAAATTATAATTTGTATCTTATAAAAAAAAATGGTACAAAAAAAAATCTACATTAGATTTGGTATGAATTTAAAAATTAACTTTAAATTTGGTTACATTGTTTTTTTTTTCTACTTTACGAAATATTTGTATATGTTTTATTACTGAGCTAAACCTTACATAGGTTTATACTATTTGTTTTAATGTTAGCATTAAGTAAATTTAACAAAACTCTGGTGGAGTTCACACTTATTTAAATATTCATAATTTGTTTTTGTATTATATGCTTTTAAAAAATAAATTTTTATGTATTTTTTTTTGTTTTAATACTATATAGTATATTTTAAAAAAATTAAATTTTTATTTATTTTTTTATTTAATTTTTGCAAATGAAAAAATAAATTGTTTTTAATGTTATTTTTGTTTTTAGACCATATATGATATATGATATATTATTATTTTTTTTTTTTTTCATTTAACAAGAGTATTTTTTTTTTTTTATTTTTTTTATCATTAATTATAAAAATAACTTTTATTTTAAGTTTTAGTATAATTATTAATGATGTTTTTTTTTTTTTTTATTTTTGTTTCTATTCGTTTTTTGAGTATTACTTTTATTATTTTTTTTTTCATTTATATAAAAAAATTTATTTAAATTTTCTTTTTATTTCGAAATAAAAAAAACTTATTTTTATATTGTTTTTGTTATGGTAATTCTATTTTTGTTATATTATTTTTTTTTTTTTTTTTTTTAATATTACTTTAAATGAGTTTTGTTTTATTTTTTTTTTTTATTATTATAAAAATTGTATTGAATTAAATTGTTATTTATTGGATTATGTTTGTTTTTGTTTTTATTTTATTATGGTTCAATATTGCTAAACGCTGCAGAGCTTCTTTTAATATTCTTTTATATTTCAATTAGTTATAATATTTTGGCAAATCTATACTAACTATAAAATATATTATATATAATTGAACAATAATATCTTATAATAAAAGGGAGTGTGTGTGAAAGCAGCTATAACGCATCAATTTCTAAGCGCGAAAAGCTCTGCGGTAGCGTTTAAAAAAAATTTTGCATATAAAAACCGCCACAATATGCGAGCTAGCGATTCTGCGATAAAAGAAAAAAAAATTTTATTATAAGAGAGTGGTAACAATTTCTAATTTTACTTTTTATATTTAAAAAAATTCATTTAAATTGAGTACTAGCAGAACATTTCAATGCTTTGCCCCCTTTTGCTACTTAATACGTACTTAATGCTTGTCACACATGCGCAAAAAAAAAATCTACGCAAATATTTATGAATGGTAAATATTTGAAGTAAAAGAAAATTTAAAGCATCAACTTAAATACAAAAATTATTTAAACAGAAAACCTGTTGTCCTGAGCTGCTGTTGTTATGTGTTGGTTGTGGCTGTTGATGATGCTGTTGTCGTTGCTGTATTGGATTTGTTGTTGTCGGCGCTTTGCCGCTACTATTGTTGCCGTTGATGTTGTCGCTACGCTAGTGTTGCATAGGTTCAGACGATTTACCAACGGATCCAGTATAAGGTTGAGCCTCATGCCGGATATTCCGATTGAATAAAACCCGATGATTTTATTCGAAAAAAAAAAACAACAGGAATGCCATGAAAACTGTTAGAAAAAGAAAAATTTATATTAAATTGGTTTGAATCCACGACGCGATACCGAACATAAAAAAAAAAGTAGAGATGGGAACCGAATTAATTTCGGCCCCACGTTGGGCGCCAATTTGTAGCGGAGCGAATTAGGGTCACGACCGAATAAAGAAAAACACCAAAATAAACGAATGCGTCTGGCAACGCTGAACGGTGAGGCCGACCAGGGAAGCAACAGCCCTGACTTTTCATTTGTTTTGAGGGCGCACGGTGAATGCGCCCTTGTGGCTTTCGCACAGAAAGTTAGTCAGGGCGCCTGCTTACCTCAGCCGACGCCACCGCTCCTGGTCAGGTGACCCGCTGACACGAAGTTGGCCACGACTGCACGTGCTGGTGAGCATATGTGCTTGTAGTTCGGGAGTGATGGGGGGGTTCGTGGCGGCCAACCCCGCGTACCTTCGCCGTACAAATGAATCACGTGCATAAAAAAATATCGCGTCGAGATTCGGACCAACAAATATCAAAACAACCGGAGCTGAAAAGAAAGAAAATTAAATTAAAAAAAAAAAATTGGAAAAGGTTGGGAGCCCCTGGCTCATCCATCCACCAACCAACACTCGAGCCAGATGTTCAGGCTCAGCCCACACATCCCTCCCTACCATGGAGGACCTCGGGGCGAAGTAGTTGGTCCTCCCCTTTCGCAAACGACACTCTCCCTCGACCAAATAAAAAGAGTTTAAAGATTCGTTTTAAACATTATAATTTGTAACTTATAAAAAAAAATGGTACAAAAAAAATCTACATTAGATTTGGTATGAATTTAAAAATTAACTTTAAATTTGGTTACATTGTTTTTTTTTTCTACTTTACGAAATATTTGTATATGTTTTATTACTGAGCTAAACCTTACATAGGTTTATGCTATTTGTTTTAATGTTAGCATTAAGTAAATTTAACAAAACTCTGGTGGAGTTCACACTTATTTAAATATTCATAATTTGTTTTTGTATTATATGCTTTTAAAAAATAAATTTTTATGTATTTTTTTTTTGTTGTAATACTATATAGTATATTTTAAAAAAATTAAATTTTTATTTATTTTTTTATTTAATTTTTGCAAATGAAAAAAAATAAATTGTTTTTAATGTTATTTTTGTTTTTAGACCATATATGATATATTATTTTTATTTTTTATTTTTTCATTTAACAAGAGTATTTTTTTTTTTTTTATTTTTTTATCATTAATTATAAAAATAACTTTTATTTTGAGTTTTAGTATAATTATTAATGATGTTTTTTTTTTTATTTTTGTTTCTATTCGTTTTTTTGAGTATTATTTTTATTATTATTTTTTTTTTCATTTATATAAAAAAATTTATTTAAATTTTCTTTTTATTTCGAAATAAAAAAAACTTATTTTTATATTGTTTTTGTTGTGGTAATTCTATTTTTGTTATTTTATTTTTTTTTTTTTTTTTTTTTTAATATTACTTTAAATGAGTTTTGTTTTATTTTTTTTTATTATTATAAAAATTGTATTGAATTAAATTGTTATTTATTGGATTATGTTTGTTTTTGTTTTTATTTTATTATGGTTCAATATTGCTTAAACGCTGCAGAGCTTCTTTTAATATTCTTTTGTATTTCAATTAGTTATAATATTTTGGCAAATCTATACTAACTATAAAATATATTATACATAATTGAACAATAATATCTTATAATAAAAGGGAGTGTGTGTGAAAGCAGCTATAACTCATCAATTTCTAAGCGCGAAAAGCTCTGCGGTAGCGTTTAAAAAAAATTTTGCATATAAAAACCGCCACAATATGCGAGCTAGCGAATCTGCGATAAAAGAAAAAAAAATTTTATTATAAGAGAGTGGTAACAATTTCTAATTTCACTTTTTATATTTAAAAAAATTCATTTAAATTGAGTACTAGCAGAACATTTCAATGCTTTGCCCCCTTTTGCTACTTAATACGTACTTAATGCTTGTCACACATGCGCAAAAAAAAATCTACGCAAATATTTATGAATGGTAAATATTTGAAGTAAAAGAAAATTTAAAGCATCAACTTAAATACAAAAATTATTTAAACAGAAAACCTGTTGTCCTGAGCTGCTGTTGTTATGTGTTGGTTGTGGCTGTTGATGATGCTGTTGTCGTTGCTGTATTGGATTTGTTGTTGTCGGCGCTTTGCCGCTACTATTGTTGCCGTTGATGTTGTCGCTACGCTAGTGTTGCATATGATGATCACTTGAATAAAAATACCTCTTAATGCTTAAACGCACACGGATTTGAAATCATATCGTGACGCGTCGCATCTTTCGAGGATTTGTTGTAACCAGTCTTGAGCGCAGTGGTAGAAGAGACACCTGTTTCAGAACGCGCTGGACTTGAAGGTTATCCGCTGTTTTCTGTTGCTGCCTTTTCAACCTCGCTCGCGCTTCATTCACATTCG
The DNA here is from genome assembly GCA_914767935.1 of Coremacera marginata. Lineage (NCBI taxonomy): Eukaryota > Metazoa > Arthropoda > Insecta > Diptera > Sciomyzidae > Coremacera > Coremacera marginata. Next base: position 118,370,200 of record OU612046.1, read on the forward strand.
ATGCTGTGGCAGATGAAGTTGATACCATTCCAGTGGGTGCCTGTTTAGCAATGGCGGCCGAACGCCGTTTAGTCAAGGGTAAATCATCATCAGAGTCGCTGAGTGTTAAATCAACAGTTTCAACATTAGTGGCAGATGTTGGCTGATCACTAGGTATGGCAGGAACCACTGCAACTTTGACTGGTTTTACTTCTTAGGTTATGAGTTCAATATCGTCGGATATAGCTTCCACTTTATCAATTGGTTTGGTAGGTGTATCAATGATGTGTCGCTGTTGCATTTGTTGCTGCTGCTCCGGCTGCTGGGTTGTGCGCCGCTGCTGGTGCAAGTGGCTGCTGTTGGTGGGTGCACCGCTAGGATGACAAATTCACAATTAGCTTGAAAGCTAGCACTTTACAGACAAACACTTACCGGTGCGTGGTGGCTATGCTGATGCGGTGGTGGATGTTGGCGCCGCTGCTGTTAAATCCAAAAAGAACCTTTTTTTTTCTTTGGTAGGCGGAAGTTTGCCATTCGCCTGCCATGCCAATTTTATTTGACATTTGTCAAAGATGTCGACAGGGAGCGTTCTGAAATTTGAGAACCATAGCTGAGGGTGTGCTTCAACTTTATAACATTAACTGAGGAGTGCTCTTCGAACTTTACATGAGTGACACACTTGCGTATGGATAACAAGGCTCACGCGTTCGAAGTGCGACAGCTGGACAGGACCTGCGACAGCTGTCTGGGTTAAAGTGAAACTTGTCAGAATAAAGGTCATAGTTGGTAAAATCAAACTTGTCAAAATTTAAAACGTCAGATTTAAATGAAATAAAACTGTATAAAAAAAATGTCGAGTGAATAAATGAACTGTCAGAATTGAATAAAAGATAAACGTCAAAGTTATATTAAATACCAATGTCGGATTTCAATGTCGCGTTTTGAAATACAAGAACTGTCAACGTAATCTGTCACGCGACATGTTGATGGTAAAGTCAAAATGTCAGCTGTCAAAGTAAAACGTCAACTGTCATTTAATGAGTTGACTGTAAAGGTAATATGTCAGCTGTCACATTCATCTGTCAGACAACGTGTTGACGGTAAAGTCAATATGTTAGCTGTCAAAGTCATCTGTCAGCTGTCACAGTAAAGCGTCAACTGTCACTTAATGTGTTGACTGTCAAAGTCAAAATGTCAGCTGTCAAAGTCAAAGTGTAAGCTGTCAAAGTCACATGTCAGCTGTCACACCTCGAGCGCGCCAGCCGTAGTATACGCAGTATGTCACTCATGTTTGCAAACGACACAGCCATGGCGAACTCTGACCTGCATGTTCGAATGTGGATTCAACTTCACAGTCAATGCCACCTTCAAACATGAAAGCCAGAACCCACCACTTAGTGTGCCGTTACAAGATCTTTGGCTTTTTTCACAGCGGTGGACGTTGTTTCTGCGAAATGCAATGCTTGTAGGGCTGTAATATCTTTCAAAGGTAAGAATGTTAATTAAAAGAAAAGAAAAGGCATGCTTATAGAGAGCTAAATGCTCCAACAAAGAAAGCACGAGGTAAGTAAATTGCATTTGAAGGAATCGGGGCACAGCTTTTATATTTCTTACCATTATAACCTTTTATTTAAAGAGGGTCTTTCATTAATATTCCTTGCATATGAAGAAACATTTTTTAACAAGTTTTTCCAATTAAATATGGATATTATTCCACATTCTATGGATGTTAGCAACCTATTATCCGAGGCCATAATTCTGTTGCAACATGGCATAACAGCATATCTACATTTTTTTTAACTTTTCAGGAGAGCATTTTTAAGGTTTGAATCAGTATAGCGCCGAATCCAAGCACCAACGAATTGATAACTTTATCTTTTGGCTTCAAAATTGTATAAAATTTTCTTAAACTTATAATGTTATGACAAAAACAAGAAGATATGCATTTATTTCGACACAAAACTTTAGAAATATTAGTGCACAACTCGAGTTATACTGTTATTCAAAAATACATTCAAACAAAAAGCACAGCCTTTGGTAAGCGCAAAGGGACGGGAGGTAGTGCTATCAAAGCGGCTTGATGGAGTCAATTGGATACTGCCCGTAAATGTATCACCACTCTAACCAACAATAATGAAGAAGATCTTTCTGATGCGAAAGAAATGCATATATTTTTAAATTTAAATAAAATTTTGCAAGAAGGTTAAAATATGAATAATATATAAAATGCAAATTTTGTTTGGATTATTTCTTAACTACAATTTATATGGGAAAACCTCGTAAACTTGTTTTAAATATATTTGAATTGGACCACTTCGCTCTTGAGCTGTTCGCATGCACGATAACGCTGTTTTTATAAAAGTATCGAATATCAAGAAATACTCGATATCAAAATACTTTTTATTTTGAAATTAAATAAATTGAAAGAAATTATTATTATTTTGACGAAACCAACATGCAGCAAGTTTCTTTAATTTCTTTAAAAGCACTGTAGGTAGTCCGGTAGCCCAGTTGGTAATGGAAGAACTTGTAACAATTAGGTTGTATGTTCAAATATCGCACCATGCTTTTTTTTTTAATTTTGATATAAATGTGTGTTAAAAACTGCGTTTGAATTATATTAAAGATATGGTGTTTATATGAAAATTCACAGATCTAAGAATAAAACAAAGTTTAGATTCAAAGTTACATTCGTTAATATTGCAGCATGTGCTGTTTCCAAATCGATCAATGCAAGGCTTACTTCGAAAAACGATAAAAAACTCATATACCGAACAAATAGCATCTCATATCACAAAAATTGATAAGTGTGTATCAACGCAATAAAAAATAACAAAGCCGAAAAAGGGGACAGGAATATATATATGAGATATATTCTGGAAAATTTCAGCCATCTAGTAGTAGATATGCTAGCAATATTTCAACTTATCGATTTTAATTAGTTAAAATAATATGTAGTTTTTTTGACCCTGCACTGTTGTTGCCTAGTAATCAAAATATTTTTTATTAAAAAATATATTATTAATTGAAATATTATAAGCTTGCAAGCTTTGAAACAAACATGAAATAAATAAAACAATTTAATCAACATTAAAATAATCATTTCGCCTTGCAATTGCAAGGAATATTTTTTTTTCATATTCATAAACAACCTTCGCTTGCTTTTTATTACGCAATGCTTTTATTACGTTAGCAAGAAGTACATTTTAGTAGGTAATGTTAAAGTTTCTGCAAAAAAAATAGCAACATCATCATAAATTGAGCATTACTACGCCGAAAAAGTACTGATCATGCTTTCTTTCACAGAATCAGTATTATCAAAATCAATGCAATAATTTTCCGTCACTTAGCTAACTGATTCTCCGCTCAGAGTTGTTTTGCGTTTTTTTATTTGACAGTTCTGACACTAGGCTTTAAGCCATGCGTCTACCTTCTTTTATTGTACCATTAGTCGAAACGAGAGTTGATGAAGAGCTCGCAATACTTTTTGTGCATTCTATGAATAGCTATACATGCTAATAGCATGTCTACACAGAGAATTTAGTTTGAGTTTCCAGTACAAAGTTGAGTTTTGCCGCTGAACTCAAAATAAACTGTTAAGGGCATGGTACTATTTTGAAGCCGAAAAAGGCATGTTTTCACGATTTTTATTTTTTTTTTTTTAAGGATGAATAATGTTGGTGTATTTATTTTATATACATGTTGTAGTTTGGCTTCTGAAATATATTTGGAAAAAAAATTAAAAATTATCGATAAATAAATCCGTGGCAGCAATTCTCCGGAGGCACCTCGAAAAAAGTTGTTTTACGATTGGACTAAACTTTCCGTGTACACATGGTAAAAGACTCAATTCAATCATAAAAGAAAGGAAAGAAGATCTGATTGTTGATTTAACCGTTATGTGACTGACGAAAAAACATCTTTATCAGACTAATGGAGCATCCGAGTATTTTCATACAATTTATGTAGAAAAATAGCATGTAAGTGCTTTAATGTTCAGCTAGATCGATGTTCTGTGAATTCTACAATTTAAAACAATTTAACTTGGCCCTTTACAGTGGTTATTAATGATCAAATTCTTTGTTTTAATTGCAAAAGGTACCTGGGTACCTCGTCAGTCACATAACGGTTAAGATGAGTAAGAGCTACTGAAATAAATATGTCTTCGTGGCTCATATGGAGGGTAGTGGGTAGTGGTAGTGAGTAGAACAGCCGACTATGGATCCAAGCGTAGTGTGTTCAATGCTCGGTGAAAGCGAAAATATGAACAATTTTTAAATAGCGATCTTTTTTTCATTTTTATACAACCAGTGCGCTGAATTGCTGTGTTGTTGATTTCATAAGGACCATTTCGTTAAATTGGTTTTACCAACATCTAGCTCCCCGTATTGTTGTATACGCGACTATAAAAGATTCACTTCAAAAATGTCGCAAAAATTGATTTGAAGCGGTTTTTTCATCAATAGTCGCATTTTTTTTTCAACATCCAAGTCGGATTTGGATTACGATTTAGAGTGCAAAAAAATCGGTTTCACACCTAGATGCCGTCGTGAACATATAAAGAGCTGGGGATACTCTGTTACGCGATGCGAAAAGTGATCCGATACGAAAGTCAAATGCGGTACGAATTTAAAATCGTACTCTGTAATTCTTTCGAATAAAGAAAAGTAATGCTTGCTTTGCATCCCTCACTTTGTTGGAAAAGGTATGCATCACCAACTACCTCAACGTCAAAAGTGTGCGAATATCCTTGTGTAGCAACATAGAAAATAAACAAAATTGTTTAGAAATAAAAACAAATAAACTCTAATACTTCAATAGTTGTTTTGTAAATAATGGATTGTGTGGCGTTGTGGTTAAGTGATGACGATGATGACAATGAAAGAGCTCATCGAAAAATAATACGTAACCACTCGGATATTATGTCTCTCAATACTCTACGGTAAGTGCCATTAATTTCGTGATGTAGTTGCTCACAACTGTGTTATTTGTTTCACAGCCTTGTAAAAAATTTTCGGCTGAACAAAAACGCCTTCACTTACGTTTTCGAAAATCTAAAGGATGAACTCACAATACCAGCAAGGTATACAGGAGTTCGTCTTGATGCTAAGCTAGCAGCAACTCTTAAGGTCTTGGCACAGGATGGATATCAGCATCAAATTGGACAGGATCGCTTCTTAGTGCTAGCACATAAAACAGTGTCTTCTTGTTTTTCTGAGGTTTGCAATGCTATCAAAAGAATATTGTGCCCACGACAAATCAATTTCGTTATGACGGATTTCGAGAAAGAAAGCGCTAATAAGAACTTTTACGCTAAGTCAGGCATACCTGGGGTGATTGCAGTCGTGAATGATACTCTTATCCAGATGGTACGCCCTTCTGAAAATGAGCATTTATACTTCAATCGAAAATTAAAACATAGGATAAATGCTTTGGTGGTAAGGCTTTGAAGCAATTTTAGGTTTTATTTCAAATTTAGCGTTTATTTTTAAATTTATAGATATATGATCACAAAATGTACATCCGTTACGTTAATGCACGATATGGAGGAGCAGCACACAATTCATATGCTTGGAATCTTTTACAAGCATGGGAGTGCCTGAAGCAAAATTTCGAACGTGGAGAAAAGTCAACTTGGATTCTAGGTAATTTTTAGGTTTCATAACTTATGGACGTTTTCAAAACATAGCTTTTTTAGCCTACTACGATACACTGTTGGGATCCTCCCTGTGAGGATACCCGTACGTCCTTCGTCGTGACCTAAAAATACTACCTGAATTAACAAGTGAGGCGTCTTCTCCCCAGTCGAGAAGAACGCATTAGCCTACAATTTCCCTATTTAAAAAAAAAAGGTTACCTTATATTTAACCGGCAGGGTAGCTGCCAAATGAATAGGCAGCCGTGAGGTTGCCAAAAGATTTTGGGTGTCCATTATAATGGCTCACCAGCCGATTGTATACTTACTTTATTGTGGATCCACATTAAAATGGATCCGCACTGGTCCGCTTCAAAGAAAAGAAAATACTTGGTTTCTGGGAAATATTCACATACTACGTCTTCAGACTCTTTATTCATTCTCCTTATTTTTAGCTGAAGCACAGATATTTATAACAAATATCTCGCGTCCAAAATCTTAATATTATCATTTTACACTATTACATAAAAATTTTACACTATTATAATTTTCTACAATTGACAGTTTTTTGTCACATTGCGATTGTGTAACAATCTTAACTTATCTTACTTCCTAGTTAAATTATATCTACATACAGACCTACATACATACATACATTGTTTATTGAGCTTTGGCAATTATGCATTTTCAGTTGGCCACAAAATAGCGACCAACAGCTGCATGAAATAAAGTAGATCAAATATCGAGTTCACTGCTTGTACGATATTTCCTAATTTCATCAAACAGTAACGCGACTCAGGTATCAGGCGCATAGCGTCGTTCACCTGTGTGGCATTATTTTGTTAAGTCAGCATATTACTAATTGCTGCTATAACTTAAGCACGCGCTCTGAAGTGCTTCTGTGTGTCGTAATTGGATCATGCCTGGTATCATGAATTGTGGTAGGTCGGTGCTTAAATTAATTAAATTAAATTAAATAAGTTTTATTTTACTATCTGTTTATGCATACCGCAATTCATGATCAAGGTTAGTCGATATTTGCTATCGGCAATAATTTATTAAAGTTTAAATTGGTTTGTGACGACTGAGTCACAACATTCCTCACCCCTTTGGCAAAGAAAAAATTATGCTATCTATCTAGCCATAATTTTTTCGACACATAAGACGTGTGTAATTTCTTTCTTTTAACTATATATGTATGTTTGTCTTGGATTTTGTTACCCTGCACAACATGAAATGTATTTTAATTATTTCCTTATTTCTTTTGAATTACATATTCTTGCTTAATTTTTCTGTTTGCTATCAATATTTCTTTTGTACTGCTTGAACGTGTTTCATTCTGAGCTTACAATCATAGTTTTGTAATTTTCTTTTAAAATTTTCCTTTGTTTTTTTCTATCTTTTTAAATAATGATCGACAGATCTTCTCTCAAAATATTTCAAATAAATTTTTAAGTTATGTGTTTATATATCTCCAATAATTTTTCAATTATTAAAGGTTATATTTTATCGAGCTCAAGGTCAATGTTGCTTTCCGAAGAAAACAACTGAAGGAATAACAACTAACAACAACAATACCCTATAGAGTATCAATCACATAGCAGACTAGACAGCTGTTTCGTTGGCCGCTACACCAACTCATCAGTAGCCTTTTATCGTGATTCTTGCTGTGATTCACTAAGCTCTTAATTTTCTACTTGTTTCACGAATGCAATTAGTAAATTACCCTGAATTGCGGTACGAGTATACAAATGATATGAAAGCAGCTTCAAGTTCTTCTAATTTGTGAAGCATACTTTCTGGGAAAGTATGTTCTATTATTCGAAGATAGATCAAAGCTTTTCTAAATACTCAAAGATTTTGTTGTGCTAGTTGTTGTTGCTCTTCTATTTCACAGTCGATCTTAGCTTCAGCAATTAGCTGATAATTAACTATGACGACATGAAGATTTGTTTCTTTTGAAAACTTAGATTTTTTTAATTTATTGTGTGTAAACACACACACAAATAATCATATTTTCAACGGCCGGGCTCTGCCATAGAATTTATTTGTAAATTAATTACGACCTAAGATCGACTGTGAAATAGAAGAGCAACAACAACTAGCACAACAAAATCTTTGAGTATTTAGAAAAGCTTTGATCTATCTTCGAATAATAGAACATACTTTCCCAGAAAGTATGCTTCACAAATTAGAAGAACTTTTAGCTGCTTTCATATCATTTGTATACTCGTACCGCAATTCAGGGTAATTTACTAATTGCATTCGTGAAACAAGTAGAAAATTAAGAGCTTAGTGGATCACAGCAAGAATCACGATAAAAGGCTACTGATGAGTTGGTGTAGCGGCCAACGAAACAGCTGTCTAGTCTGCTATGTGATTGATACTCTATAGGGTATTGTTGTTGTTAGTTGTTATTCCTTCAGTTGTTTTCTTCGGAAAGCAACATTGACCTTGAGCTCGATAAAATATAATCTTTAATTATTGAAAAATTATTGGAGATATATAAACACATAACTTAAAAACTTATGAAAGAAGGTCGTAATTAATTTACAAATAAATTTCAAATAAATAACATGTGAAAATAGCAAATCATTAAGGTAAGCGACCGAATGTTGAGCAGCTACCCCGTTCTTCAGGAACTTATCCTATAACCGGCGGTGATGATGATTATTTTGTGTAACTACAAGCATCTGGACCTTTTGTCATGTTGATCATTGGTTGAAGCGTGGTGTTAAATTTGTACCCGGCTGTGATGGTGATTATGAATTATTACCATCCTTAAATCATTTTTGTCGTGTAGTTTTTGCTGAGTCAAAAGTTGTGAAGTTTGGGTACAGTGTTGAACATTTGAACTGCTTTCGAGTTGGTTGGATTTTTGTATAACTGGATTTGCGTATAATTTACTTAAACCGAATATTGTTTTCAGCGAAAGTTCACTCACTGTTCTCACTTGCATTATATATAGATTGCAATAATTTTTTTTCCTCTAGAAAATATACAAGAGAACCAAACCTTTTTTTTTTTAAGATTCCCTATGTTAAGGGTTCACATCAAAGAGTATATTTCTCAGTTTCAATATTTTCTTACTGATTGCTTACTTTTGCTAAGCAACAGCCTTAATATTTAACTTGCATTTAAAGAAAAAGTCAGCAGCTTTTATTTGTTCATCATGTTTCTTAACAGAAAAATTTCTCAGTTTTATCATAACAGCGAATATTGTTTTGAGCGTAAGTTCACTCACTGTTCTCAGTTGCATTATATATATTGCAATAATTTTTTTCCTCTTGGAAATATACAAGAGAAACAAATCATTTTTTTATTCAAGATTCCTTATGTTAAGGGTTCACATCAAAAAGTATATTTATCAGCTTCAATAGTTTCTTACTGATTGCTTACTTTTGCTAAACAACAGCCTGACTATTTAACAGGCATTTAAAGAAAAAGTCAGCAGCTTTTATTGGTTCATCATGTTTCTAAACAGGAGAAGTTCTCAGTTTTATCATAGCAGCGATATACCTCTTTTAGATTTCTGTCAAATAAGGGTAGAGGTACCTAAGGTTAGGTCGAAACTTACTGCAATTTATAGCTTCTTATTTAAAGCAGATTGGTTTCGATACTTTTTACGTGAAAATCAACTGTTTAGTTAACCACAGCCCTATATTGATCCAGTTTATAATCCAGACCTCACAAATTTTATCAGGTCACTAAAGCTTTCAAATTTTATTTAGATGATTTAAAACTTTCCGATGGACGTCTTACTCCTGGTTAATGTTTTAAGCAATACTTTTATTACTTCAACTATGTTGTCACCAGCGAATCTCTTTTTCAGGATTGGATTGAAGCTTAATCCTAATAGGTTTTTTTTTTTTTTTTTTGGTGCAGGTTGTTCTGTGCTTGGCATGCTTGCATTGGCTGAACTCGCCGGAAAATGGGGTGGGACCTTGAACGACCTACAGACCAAAGCCACAACTAAAGAAAATATTTTCATGCCAAGGCTATTTGATGTAAATATGAAAGGCTCAAATTCACTTTTGAAAATTATCTTAAAATAGACGTTTATATTACCTTTAATTTAAGATAGCTATACGGAAGCTGTTAATTAATCCGTACTGAGCACATTTACTTTCCCTCCCAAGACTGCGCTAGATATGCACAACACCAATGGCAATCACCGTGCTCAACTAAAATGTCCATGATTGCCCCTTAAAATAAAGCCGCGTATGTTTAGATAACCATTACCAATAAAGTTACCAGCATTCCCAATTATTTAATTCACTCTTGCATTTTTTTTTTTTTTTTACATTATTTTGCACTTAATTTATTCATGATAGTTGTTCTTGACATAAGATGTTTAAATAACTTATTTATTATTGAGATCTGTTATAATTCATAACTTTTTTGGTTTAAGGATAAAAAAAAATGAATCAACAATAATAATGCCTTAACCTTTCAACTATACTGAGCATCAAATACAAAAAAAAAAAACATAATATTGATTTTAGTGCAACCAAAATAAGCAAAATTCAATGCATGCCTGATTCATATATATATGGCAGTTATATTAGTTTTAACCTCTTTTAATATATATAAATATTTCTCAAATATTTAGATTTCCCCCTCCCCCCTTTTATTTTTAAGTTTAAATGTATCTTATGACTTACAGTATTTTATCCATTAAGGATGTTTGATGAATTGCGATCACAGCTTACTAAATAACCATTTCGATGATACATGTTGAAAATTGTAAAAATGATGTTTGTGTGTTTGTTCTGTACATGTGATGAAATGAGCTCACTGCATCTATGTATGTTCATAAAAGTCTGAAAGCATAAACATTATTTAGCATTTTTTTTTTAAATACCAAGCAAACCAAAATTTCAACCTGTAATCGCAGATTCAAGTTACTGAATGCTTAACAAAGCTTGTTGACTAATATTTTTTTTTTAATTTTTTTCTTTCATTATAGTTGGTCGTAAATCTAGTGTAATAGTAAGAATATAATTAAGAGTAGTCTAAGTTTAAACAAAAACAAATTAGTAAAAAAAAGTTCACTGCAGCCGTAAATGCGACTGCAGTGGTTGCGACACCACGAGGCTCTCTCTGCTTATTGCCCAAACAGGTTTTAGCAGCAGGTTGGCTGGCTGCCGCTTTGATTGATCAGCGGCTCTCTTTTTTTTCCTCTGTGTTTTTCTTTAAATGATTTTACTCGGGAGAAATTTTTGTGACAAATTTTAATGATGTTTTCCGAACTTCTGGATGTCTGTCCTAAATGTTAAAATTTGATCACTACACTAACTTTACTAATAAGAATTAAATTATTACCTGAGTCGATCTATAATAAATTATAAGATCTTTTTCTTATTGCTGTCTCAAATTGGTTTGGAGTGAGTAAAAGTATAGATTCTTCTTAAAAAGATATCTTTAATTTCTTATGGAATTACAAATTTTCAACACTCAGTGTTTTAAATAAATTTTTAAACAGTTTAACTTTAGTTTCAAGTAAACTTTAACTTTTTAATAAAAAAACCACACGTGTTTAGCCTTTAATCTTTTGCATCTTAAGTAGAGCAAGAGTTGATCTTTCTTCGATGATGGTCACTGGAAAAGAGATCGTACATCGTATTTTCAGATCTTTAGAAAAAAATAACTTCTTTTGCTTATGCTTTGATTCCGACATTCACTCAGTCTCTCAATAGTTGTTCAACCTTTTACTAAAATAATGTGGTTAAAGTCCTTGCTAACCTACGTAAAGTTTATTTTTTTCCCAGCGTATCGCTTCGGAACGTATCGTCTCGTGTTGCTTGTAAAAAAAACTAATATTTTATAAAAATAACAAATAAAATTATTACATATCTATATTTTATCAGTAACTTATAAAAACAACCGCTACAGGATATCCCACGATGTTCAAGTCTGTCGCTCGCTACCTTGCCTTTCGAATTATATTTTCTTTGATATTCGAAATAATTTTAATAAATTTATTCACAAATTTCTATATAAGTCCTTATATCATATTCTTTAAATGCTACATTTTTTGTAATTACATATAGGCTCTAATTTAAAATTTAATCGACCTTCTGACATGTTTATTTCTTTTACGTACTTACGTATCTTAAATTTTATTAGAGGATTTATTTATTTTTATAAAATTCATCATAATGAATAGGAAAAGAACAAACATTGTTTATTGACCTCTTCGACAATTCAATGCTGGTTCTTTCATCTATAATAACGCGTTTTCTAATACGTGAAACGCACTTGTATATTTTTTTTCAAAATGAAACGACTTAGATATGGCTTACTTCAGAATTACTGTAGAATTTACGAGAAAGTCGTATATTATCTAAGATTTTTAATATTACTATTACCGATATACACATACTTTTCTTTACTCTGATATTCATTTAGTATCAGGCAATATTTATTTGTTTTTCTTTTCTTTCTTTTTATTTAAGTTTTCCGGAACTTAATTCATGAATTAGTACGATGACTAAATAAATTGCCTTACTTTAATGTAACTTTGAAAATTTGATTTTTCTTATTTTTTTTCAATTACCCTTCCAATTGACTTTAATTTCATTGATTTATTTGCTTTTATTTTAAAACTTTTTCGGAACGTGAATTTGTTCAGACTTTAATTCATTATTTTAATTTGTTTAACACTTTTTGTTCTCTCCTATATTTCCTTTTTCCTCTGAATGAAGTATTTCATTTACTTTATTTCTACTCTTGTTTTTAATTTTATTTACAAAAAAAATATTTTTTATTTTACGTAAGCACAATTTAAAATTGGCTTTGAAATTAATTGTTTCCTAATTTGGGTTCTTTTCATTTTTTATTAAAAGAAATTATATTTTTTCTCTTGTAATATATTAAATTATTCTGCTTTTTTCATTCGCTGGAAATATTATTTATCTGGCACTTGTTCTCTACCTAATTTTCTAGTTTGTTGATATCTTGTTGGTCGGCAAGCATTACCATTTCTTTGTTTTGCCCTTCTAAAACTTCTTCAGGTTTCTCTGAATTTTCTTTATTGTTCTTTATTTTTTCTTGTCCTTTGTGTTGGACCCTGTTTTAATTATACCTATACCATTACCCTGTTGCGGTGTTTTTGTTTTCTTAATATCTCTTTCATTTCATTTTATTATCCCATAATTGTTCCTTCACTAAATTTTTTATTAGTTGGCATTTCTTCTGTATTTATTTATCTTCGAAAATCATTTATTTTCTTAATTGCTATGAAACAGTTTGAGTAAATTGTTATGGATTTTCTTCGTTTTATTTCTGATTAAAATTTCGGTTGTGACTGAACTTCTAATTCCTACCACCTCATATGGCCCTCTCCATATTGGTGAAAATTTGTTTTTCCTACTCTGATTCTTCATTAGTACTTTATCCCCGATTTTAAACTTTACTGGATTTAAAGTACTATCATATTGCTTTTTAGAGGCATCTTTCGCACGTTCCTGATTCTGTCTTATTAGCTCATGCGATCTTTGGATCTGGTACTTTAATACCTTTGAAGGATCCTCGGCATTATATATCGGCAAACATTTGCATTTCAAATTGGTCGGCATTTCGGAATCAAACCCGTACAATATTCGAAAAGGCGTCTGCTTTGTTGATACATGTACTGTGTTGTTATGTACATACATCGCACTTGCCAACCATTGATCCCAGTTTGGCCCATCTTCTTCCGCAAAACTCCTCAAATATTCCGCTAAAGGTCTATGGCTCCTTTCTAGTGAACCATTTGCTTGCGGATGGTATGGTGTAATGTGTAATTTCTTTTTGTGTAAAACACAAACCATGTATTTTGAAAAATCGTCTTGGAATGTTAATATATATTTATTACCGGATCTTGTCTCTGGCATGATACCCACCATGTCCATATAAACTTTATCGAATGGTCGTGTTGGTGTATTTTTCAAGACCATCAGCATTTTAACCTAGAACTTTTGTTTACTTGACATTTCTTGCAATTTTTTACATATTCTTTTATTTGTATCTGCATTCCTTTCCCCCTGTATTCTTTTCTTATTCTAAATAGCTCCTAATAATTCTAATAGCAAGGCTCCTTGATGGCCGCCTAATGGTGAATCGTGAAAATCTTTCAGTATTGTTTCTATTTCTTTTGGATCCGTTATTATTATCTCTTTTTGTTCTATACCTAATGATTCTTCTTCCTGTGTACTTTCAGTTTCTGAGATATTTTCTGATTTATCCTATTGCTCGTTGACTCTGGTCCTTGATCTCGTTTGCACTACTCTTATACCCTGCTCTGGTTGTGGTATCCTACTTATAATACTTATATTTATATATATATAAACCTCCTGGTTTATATATTATTTCAAAGGCATACTCAGACATCTTGTGTCTAAATCTTGCTAATCTTGATGTCTGATCTTTCAGATTTGCTATGCCTCTCAAGGGTTAGTGATCCGTGTAAATTTTGAATGGCCTACCTAATAAATATGCTCTAAAATTTTGTGTTGCCCATACTATTGCTAAAAATTCCTTTTCTATTGTCGAATACTTTTTTTCTGCGCTATTTAATGATCTACTTGCGAACGCAATTGGCAATATCTCTCTACGAAGAAATTGACACTTTTCCGTATTTAACTTTAAACAATCTTCTCTTCTCTGAAATACTTGCGCTAGTCTTTCCTCATGTTGCTGCAAGTTCTTACCATAAATTACTACGTCATCTAAATATACAAAACAATCTATTCCCTGTAATCCCGTCAGTATATGATTCATCAACCTTTGGCAAGTTGCTGGAGCTCCGGTGAGTCAAAATGCATTCTATTGAATTCATAGTGCCCAAATGCCGTACTAAACGCTGTTTTTTCTCAATCACTTTTGTTTACGAGGACTTGATGGTACCCACTTGCCAAATCTAGAGTTGAAAAATATCTACAGTGTCCTAATTGATCTAATATTTCATCAATTCTTGGAATTGGAAAAACTTGTTTGATGGTGGCGTTATTTACCTTTCTAAAATCTATGACTAACCTCCACTTTTTCTTTCCATCACTTCCTGCTTTCTTTGGCACTTATAGTAATGGCGAGTTCCAAGGTGACTTGCTTGGCCTAATAATGTCGTCTCTCAAAAGCTGTTCTACTTGGTTTTGAATTTCCTCCCTATGGGCCTGAGGTAATCTATACTGTTTCTGATGTATTGGCGGCTGATCTTTCTGGACCTGAATTTCGTGTTTTAAAACAGGAGTATATGATAATTTATCTCCTTCTAACAGGAAAAAATCATGGTAAGAAGTTATTAAATTTTCTATTGAAGACCGTTCTTCTGTATATAAAATTGTGTCCAATTTAATTGTTTCTGTTAATTTTTTTAATTCTTTCTCTTACGTTATGTTCCTTTACGCTATATATCGTGTGATTATCTTTTTTATACATATTAAAATTCGAAAATTCTATTTAATAATTTCTCGGTATGGTCGTATCCCTTTCCGTTGCATTCAAAACTGATACTCATGCTGTATTGTTAACTACGTTAGTTAAAATTTCTCCTAAATAAATTCCCGGTTCAATTTCTTGCTTATGTACCACTACTGTTGGAATATTCGTTTCTATTTTCATTTTTACTATACGTATTTGTGTCGCTCTTGCATTAATTATTATCTCTTTATTGTAATTAATTAAATGTTTGTCTTCTCTCAACTCTTTTTCTTATCTCAACTGTAGCAATGTAATTATTTTTCCCATGTTGTTATACATTGTGACCACTTTTTCAATTGTGTTTATTATACTTCTGTTCCACAAATTCTCTCTTCCTAGTATTCCATCTGCAGGTAATCCTTGTTCTAGTGCCACCACGTGTAACTTACAACTTAGATTCTAAACTCCGCTATATGAAATTTTTAATGCACCCAATGTCTTGATGAAGCCTCCGCACGCTCCAGTTAAATCTTTTATTTCTTTGCTTCTATTTTCAATTGTTTCTAACGCACTTTGTTTAACAAAACTCGTGTCTGCTCCGGAATCTACAAGTAGAATGAGTCGTCCATTTATAGCATTCTTGCAAGGAATTTCTACAAACACATCATTCACTTTGGAGACGCCAAAACGTTCACCCCCCTTACTCTCCTGCATGGTCAGATTTCTGTGCAAGCAACAACTTGGCTTATTTTTACTAAGCATTTTTATTTTATCCCTTAATGTCTCTTTAACTTTACCTATTATCATTTCAAGTATCGCAATAACCCATATCTTCTAATTCTCCACTGTTTCTTTTATCTTTCTTAATGTTTCTCACACATTTATCACATTAATCACATACAGAATAATTTGCATGATAGTTATCATGTTATAACAAAAAATGTTTGTTGTGTTCAACAACTCAATTGTTTCCTCTAACTCTGAGCTGATACTCACCTTCTCCTGCCTTAGATACACTCCACCTTCTCCTGGTTTAAATATACAGACCTTTATAATTTCTCTAGGGGTTAACTCTTCCTTTACTTCAACTGGCTGAGGTGTACAGATATTTACATTCTCTTCGGATGTCAAATTCTCTCTTACTACACCCTCTATTGGCTTAGATGTACAGATATTCACAATCTTTTCAGACGTCGAACTCTCTGTTACTGACCTTAACGGCCGTGTTACTCTCTGCTCTCGGGCTCCCAGCTTAATGGTCTTTGTTGGGCCCTTGGAAGTTTCCCTGTCTGTAACCCTGATTTCTTTTTGCGTAACAATCCCCTTCCGTGTGCCCTATTTTGTTACACCATGTGCATTGAACTACCGGTCTTTGCTCCCTACCGAAATTCTTCCCCCATTATCTCTGAATGGGTTAACCGTATTGACTCCTCTATTATTTTTATTCTCAAAGCTCTTCTCTTGAATTTGTCTATTTCTAAGCTTGAATTCTTGGGCACAATTCCACCCTTTTTTCATGACCATATTCCTGTCATTTCTCGCAGTATGGAGTGTTTTTTCTTGTAAGACATTCATCCCTGGTATGTCCCAATTTCCCACAGAAGGAACACTTAGTTCAGGTTCTAGCCTCTTTGTCCGGCAAACTTTGTTTTCTGTTACTATTATTTGGATAGAATCTATCTATATCCCTCGATCTTGGCAAAACTGCCTGTCAACGTTTCTTGTTTCGTCCACTACGGCATACACCTGTTTCCGCGTTGTGACCCCGGATTCATATTGACCTGCGCTCCTCAACTTATAATCTATTTTAGCCGCCTTAGTCACTTACTCATCTAAATTCTTGCCCTCCATATGCAACACTACTGGTTTTAAACTTGGGTCATTCAATCCTACCCTAAAGGCTGTCACCACCGCCTTGTTTAACTGACCCAACAAACCTGCTTCTTCTCCTATGCAATCCTTCCCTCTTGATTCTATCGAACTGAATCTTCCTGCTTATGTTTGTAATTTTTCCCCTGGCTCTTGAACACATTTTGGCAATTCTATTAGAATTAAATTGTATGTTGAATTGTTTATACCCTTAAATGGGCTTTTTGATAATTTGTTATAATGCAATTAAACAGTTAATTCATTATTTTGTACCGACGTTTCGTTGATTTTTTGTCAACATCCTCTGGGTACCATTTTATTGAATCTGAGAAAAAAAATAATAATATTCACAAACTATAGATTTGATGAAACTTAATTTAAACATATTCATATTAAATAAACTTATTAAAAACGATAACATTAACATAATTACTTACAAAAAGTTTAAAAACACAACATTTAAGCTATTGACGATATTAATTTTAATTTTTAAAAATTTTTCAAAAAATTGCTTCTGCCTTCTACTTCCGTGCTGTTTTAAGTTTTGTTTAAAACCACTGCATAGCTTAGATTAATGTTGTCTTTGTCTTCCTTGTAGTTCATTGTCGTCGTTAAGTTTTGTTGTATATGCAAGCTTTCTAGCATATATCGTGTGTTCCCTTTTTTCTCTACGTCTAATATTCGTGTTTTTTCGAAATCAGCTGTGTGTCCATTTATAAGCATATGTTCTGCCTGTGCTGTTGATGTTTTTTTGTTTTTGATGTCCGCTTTGTGCTCAGTTAATCTTGTCTTTAGTGATCTCTTCGTTGTTCCTATATATATTTGGTTACAGTGCTCTTCTGTGTTTCCTTTGCATTTAATTTCATTAACTACATTGTGTTGTTCTTGTTTTTCTATCGGTGTATTTGTTTTCGAAAAAATCTTGTTTAGAGTGTGATTTGACTTGTGGGCGAATATTATGTTATCTCTTTTTATTATTGATTTGAGTTGTTTGTTTTATGTTAGCGTTGGTACGAATGTTATGCTGTAGAACTGTTTGGTATTGCCAGACTGAACATCTGCTTGTGGGTGCTTCTGTTTGGTATTGTTGATTGTTTCATTTATTAGAGTGTTAACTAAGCCTTAAGGGTAGTCGTTATTGTATAATATTGTTTTAATTTTTGATAAATTTTTTTCCCAGTATTTAGTGTCGCTGATGTTGATTTTTTGTATGCGAATTTTTGCTGCGTTGATTTTTTGTAGAAGCGGTTGTGTTGAATGAAAGTTTATCATTCTGCCTGATGATGTGGTTTTTGTGTACCAGTCCAAAACGAGTTTATGTTTTGTTTTGTGAACCTTTACTTCTAAGTATACTAAGCTTTTGTTCTGTTCAATTTCTGTGGTGAATTGTAGTTTGTTGTGATAATTATTAAGTGTGTTGAGAATGGCGTTTAGACTCCCACGTTTCATCCGGCAGCTATAAATTTGAAGTAGTCAAGGAGTTCGTTTACCTTGGCACCGCCATTAATACCAAAAACGAAATCAGCCTGGAGATAAAGCGAAGAACAATAATTGCTAATAGGTGCTACTACGGGCTCAGTAAGCAACTAAGTTCCAGAGCCCTCTCTCGATCGACAAAACTAACACTCTACAAGACGCTCGTTCTACCTGTGCTGCTTTATGGCGCTGAGGCATGGGTAGTTTCGCAAAATGACGCAGCCGCTCTGGGGGTGTTCGAGAGAAAAGTTCTTCGCAAAATCTTCGGTCCTGTTCGAGTCGGCGATGACTATCGCATCCGAATGAACCACGAGCTGTATGAGCTCTATGATGACATTGACGTAGTTCGGCGTATAACTGTGCAGCGACTACGCTGGCTGGGTCATGTCCATCGTATGAACGACGAAGCTCCAGCGAAAAAGGTGCTCGAGGCGAGGGTCGCTGGTCAACGACGACGAGGGAGACCATGCCTCCGATGGATGGACCAGGCTGAGGAAGCCCTAACCGCACTTGGTGTATCCGATTGGAGAAGGCGCGCGCAAAGCAGAGGCGCCTGGCGAGAGCTGATGAGGTCGGTTGAAACCCGGACACGGGTTGTTACGACCAACTAAGAAAGTAAGTAAGTAAGTTGAGAATGGATTCAAGGTGAGCTGGTTTGACAATTGCAAAAATATCGTCGACGTATTTTGTGATGAATTTGATGGTGATGTTATCTTTTATTAGTTGTTCTATTGTGTCATTTAGAAGTTCGTCTAGTATCACGTCTGCTATTGTGGGTGAAAGCGGGTTTCCCATTGGCATTCCAAACGTTTGATTGTAAATGTTGTTTTCATATTTGAAATAGATGTTTTCTTTCAAACAGAACTCTAATATACTTAAGAATTGTTTTTTTGGTATGTTTGTTACTTTCGTTACGTTGTTTCAATTTTTCATTATGATTTTAATGGCTAAGTACTTATGTTGATATGTTGGTAAAAAGTGATACCACGTCGAAGGATACCATGATGTCATCTGGTTCTAGATTTATTTGTTGTATTTTGTTTTTAAATTTGTATGTGTGTTTCACATTATATTTTATTGAAACAATATTTTTAAGAATTTCGCCTATGTGTTTTGCTAGATTGTAGCATGGAACGTTTGTTGAAGAAGATATCGGACGGAGTGGAAAGTTTGGTTTATGGATTTCGGGTAATCCATATAGTCTTGGTGCATTAGTTGCGTGACAAGTTAGCTTGTATTTTAGAGTTTTATTGATGTGGTTTTGTTTGTATAAATTGTTTATTAAGTTGTTGTTTTTCCTTTGTAGTTTGATTGTTCGATCTTCTCTTATTATTTTGTATGTGTTTTTGTCATCTAACAGTTGTCTCATTTTCTCTTCATAATCTTTCTTGTACATTATCACAGTTTTGCTTCCTTTGTCTGCTTGTGTAATTATAATGTTGTGTTTATGTTTATCTATAAATTCTTTTGTTGTATTATATGTTTTTAAAATGATTTTTTCTTTCATTGTATTTTTGATTTTATTTTTAAATGTGGCCAATTTGTTGCAAAATTTTGCTCTGGCTGCATTTTTTTCTTTGTCATCTTGAATTGTTTTGAAACATTGTTCGAAATCTGCAATTATATGTATTGGTGAAAAGTGTTTTTTGTGTTATTGGTATTGTGAATTTTTTCTCAAGTGATAAAAGCCACTCACTCTCTTTGGGAAAAGAAAAATTTGTTGTGTTTACGAACCAACTTTCGTTGTATGTAAACCCTATTTCCTCCATCTTCCTTAATTTAAATTTGTTAATTTTTGACACTTGAACTTAAATTGTATGTTGCTTACCTCAGGTAATTGGATTTAATTAAGAGGTGAAATTCCTCAATATTGGAAAACTGTCTTCCCCTGCATAAATCAAGAGCATCCCCGTGTAATCTCAACTTAACACATTCAATAACGCGTAGTAACTCATTAGCATTGAACGCTCTTATTGCGAGATCGCATCCTTGAATGAACCTATAAACCTCTGTTGGTAAGTCGGTTCCCAAGAATAATGGGACCAGATCATTCACGGTCTTAGCTATTGCGTTTAGATTCATTGTATTATCTTTTATTTCTATATTTTCGTAGATATGTCCCCCTTCTTCTGTCTCCACGTCTGTTGCCTGTTTATGATGCAATGAATTTTCTGTTGCCAATTTCAATTCTTCCTGCAAATGCCTATTTTGTACCTGTAATTTTCTAATCCTAGTATTTGCCTGTCCAACTGTCTCAAAATCTACTCAAGCTTGTTGGACAATTAACTTCTCTACTCACTCTGTCGATACGCCTTCTCTTTGCAACAGATCTCGCAATCTTTCGTTTTCCAAATCTAGCTCTTCTGCTCTACCTTGATCTCCTATTCTTAGTTGTTGCACTTCACCTATCTTTATTCTCAGAGTCTCAAAATCTTTCTTATACTCCTCAAATATGCTTGCTTGAGCCGTACTCTTGTGCTCGTTATATTCATCTACGAAATCAAACACTTCTTCTGCCTCTTCTACCTTAATAAAAAAAATAAAAAAACTATAATACTAAGAGAATATTATAATATGAATCACGAGGGTAAATTCTTCAAAAAAAAAAGAACTCCAAGTGGTTTTAATTGTGCGTGTGAAAAAATGGTATTCCTTGTGTATTGCGCTCGTTAATGGCTAAGAAAAAAAGTATTCTTTTGTGTGTTCTCGCTAGCAAGTGTTCGCATGCGGTCGGTATGTTTTAATGGGTTTCCTGCATGTTTTTCTTCATTAAATCGGTGTTAAAACCAAATAAAATTGAATCTAATATGTGAACGCGTATAACGTGAACATATATATCAATAAAATAAAGTCAACGGGCATAAATTTCTGTTGAAAATTCAACATTACAAAGTGTGTTTCGCGATTTTCCCATTTTTTCCTTACATGGAAAGCTTTTTCTTTTAAGCCAGTGGCAAACAAGAGTCTCCATTGACATTAGATTCAATTGCATAAGTATGAAGAGTGCGTCTATAGTTTGTTGAACGGTGCACTTTCCCACCCTTACGTCGTTAACGTAACCGAACAACGTAACGAAAATATCTGCAATTGTGGACTGATGTTCGGTTTAGTCGCGATATGAAAAAAAACTTGAGAAATTAAAATAACTTAATAATCACTACAGAAACACCTAAAAGACGGAAAATAAATTCGTCACATTAATACACTTTCTCAGTGTGAGGGGAGTTCTTGTTTTAATGCAATTGCCAATAAATTGCTAAACAAATATATAAGCAGCAAAAAAAAAAAGTGAACTCAAAAGCATTTAATGCTAAAAATTTTAAATTTTTTGTTTTATTTTTATTTTTAGGGTGAAAAATAAATAGCATTGAGCAAGAAAAACTCCAAAGGAAAAGCAATAAATTATATACGATAGTTTATATGAGTAAGTGTGTGTGTGCGCTGGTGTTAAAACACTTAATGCAGATACTAAGCCATCCCTTAGAATAAATAATAATTATAATCCACCCACCCACTCAATACACATATATATAAAAAGAAAAAAATTTGTTGTACGTTGCCACGACCCCTTTTCTAACAAACCCACCTAGTAAAGCAAGAAAATTTGTGACACTGTGGCTTTAACTTAAACCCAAGTGCCAGCAGCAGGTGATCGATCCAGGTTGTCTAATCCAATCCGTAGCAGCAAAAGAAAGGACATCGACATCCAGCTTAGGAACAACAAGCAACGGAAGCGGCGACAATTCCGCCACCAAATTAGGCAATAAAATCATCAAGATCCCAGTGTGGAAAGGTAAATTGAAAGTTTTATATCCACATATCACTCACACATTTTGACAAACAATTGTAAATACACATTTTATAACCATAAATAAATATTTTAAAAAAAATAAAAGTAAATAAATTAAACGTACAGCTTAAACGCATCTAAGCACATTTTTTAAAATACACTTTTTGGACACACATTTTCCATAAACGCATTTTAAACACACATATTTTCAAACAAAGTAAGCATTCGTACTCAAATTTAAACACACACTTTAATACACATTAAAACCAACATTTTCTCAGTTGGTTCATCTCAGTTGGTTCATCTCAGTCAACCAATCTCAGTTGGTTCATCGTTGTCACTCTCTGTACTTTCACAATGTGGGTGGCCTCCGTACAAAAACTTGCCAGCTCTTTAATGCATCCAGTTCGCATGAGTACGATATTATTGCTCTAGTTGAAACTTGGATGACTTCACACTTCAACTCTAATGAAATCTTAGACTCTCAGTATGTTATATACCGTAGAGATAGAGTGCTGGAACCAGGTGTATCGAGGGGTGGAGGTATTTTAGTAGCAGTATCTTCACTACTTTCCAGCAGACAGATTCAGCTTCCACGTAATGCTGCAGATATTGAACAATTATGTGTTGCAGTATCTTGTGGAAATTTATTTAATTCCAACATAAATGAAATTATTTTACTTTTAAGCTATATTCCTCTATCTAGTTGCTTGGATATATACAACGATCATTTATTTAATATTGATTACATTGTTAATTCCTTAAATTCTAATCAGTCCCCGTGCGTTCTTGGTGATTTTAACCTTGGATCCATTAATTGGAGGTACTGCTCTGAAGAAAAGATGTTATTGCCGTTTAATGTAAAGAGTTCCATTGAATCAACATTTTGCGACACAATTTATGCCTTGAATCTTTTCCAAGTAAATGATATTTGTAAAGATATGTTCAGAATTTTAGACCTCATTTTTATTAATACTGACTTAAAATACAAACTTTTTAAATGTGATATGCCAATGACTCTGTTCCAATGACTCTGTTCATCATAATTCGCTTGTTTTAAATTTTAACTTTTATGTTTTTGAGAACCAACAGCCAACTCGTGCCTTCGAAGAATAAAAAGATCTTTATCTACTGATAAACCTGTCTTTCTAAACTGTGTATGGGCTTTATTTCTTAGATTTTTCAAGTTGATTAATCTTCGATTATCCATGGATGTTTGTAACTAACTTTACTAGATTTTATGGCAACAAATAAATAGAGACCTTGATCAACAATTTTCTTAAAAGTGAGGTACATATTATGTAGATCACTCGACCCAAATACCAAATTCCAATTAATTGAATCGAAGAAAGTGTTAAGGGCAGTGTAATTTGCTTTTCTAAAGTCGTATGATATATGAATCTCTGATGTCTCTAGAATGCAATAAAGGCGCTGGGTACGATTTGCTTCCACCAATATTTTTGAAAAAATGTGCCCTTTCTTTGAATGTTGCTTTGAGCAAGATTCTTAACAAATCACTTTTGGATGGCGTTTTTCTAAAAGAATGGAAGACTGCTTACATTTCACCGATTTTCAAATCTGGGCAAAAACAGTTAATCAATAATTACAGATCCATAACTAAACTGTCAGTTATAAAAATAAAATCGTGAATAAAAGGTTATTTTATCAACACATCAACATGGTTTTTTTTCAGGACGTTCAATAAATACTAACCTAGCAGTATTCTCCAATTTTTGCGTTAATCCTATTGAATCTGGTTCACAAGTTGACGTTTTATATACCGACCTATCTAAAGCCTTTAATAGTCTTCAGCATGATGTATTGCTAATAAAGCTTGAAAAATTGGGAGTCCACTCACAATTATTGAAGTGGATTCGTTCATATTTAGTAGACAGAGTACTTCTCGTAAAGGTCAACGATAGTTGCTCGAAACCTATACGAGTATACGCTTCGTCGGGTGTACCCCAGGGGAGTCATTTAGGTCCTCTGCTATTCATTTTATTTATTAATGATCTACCGCAAATATTTCAGCATTGTAAGAGCTTACTGTACGCAGATGATTTAAAAATTTTTCAGAACATAGATACTTTGGACAACTGTCTTCGTTTGCAAGAAGATATCAATAGACTTTTAGACTGGTGCAAATTAAATTGCTTAGATTGAAATTTTCTCAAATGTACTACCTTAACGGTATGTCGAAAAAATGTCCCAATCAGATACGACTATAGTTATGGTAGCGATAAATATTTTTTAAGAGAATACCAATTCAAAGACCTTGGAATATACTTTGACTCTAAGTTTAGTTTTGAAACTCAGCTAGAGTACGTTATATCAATAGCAAACTCGCAATTCGGTTTTTTAAAACGAAACTGTATGGAATTTACAGACCCTTTTACGTCTAAAACAATATTTTTTAGTTTAATTCGATCTATGTTGGAATATGGAAGTACAATTTGGGATCCATTTTACAAAAGTTCAATTAATAGAATCGAAAATATTCAAAAGCGATTTACAAGGTTCGTTTTAAGACGAACCTACTCATGGGAAAATATGCCCAGTTATTTGGTGCGCTGTTGATTGCTTGGCATACAAAGTCTGGCCCAAAGGCGAGTAATGGCCAATATTCTGTTTATAAAAGATATAACTGATGGCAGAATTAACTCTCCAGAACTATTGGCCATTATTCCCTTTCATATTCCAGCTCGTTCTCTCAGGGGAAGTCAATTGTTCCACATAATTCACTATAGAACTAACTACGGATAGATATATATTATATATATTCTATATACTATATAGATATATAGATATATATTCAAGAAACAGTTGGAAGATATTGTTTTTCTGAACTTTACCAATTAATTTAAATGTTAAATTGTTTAATCTTAGGTTAAATGTTTGCA
The DNA here is from genome assembly GCA_914767935.1 of Coremacera marginata. NCBI lineage: Eukaryota > Metazoa > Arthropoda > Insecta > Diptera > Sciomyzidae > Coremacera > Coremacera marginata. The sequence goes on from OU612046.1 coordinate 118,395,251, forward strand.
TATGTGTATGTACAGGGTTGTCAATATTCGAAGCGCCCATCTGGCAGCACTGTAACTTTCCGCAGTGATGCCAAATCGACTAATGACATACCGCGTTTGAAGCGTCATTCCAAGCAAATGCTTACAATGGAACAGTACACGCCACGCGAACGCTCTAAAATTGTTGAAATTTACATTCAACAAAACAAGTCAATAGTGAAAACTCAACGTGCTTTCAAAAAAATAAATAAAGTGAAAAGTGCGCCTTCCAAGAAAACAATTTATCGTTTGTATGAAACTGAAAATCAACAAGAGATTCAAGAGGTACCTCTTCACGATGCAAAAGTCACTGTTTGGTGCGGCGTTTGTGCTAAAATGCTCATTGGGCCGTTCTTTTTCGAAGATGATAATGGCCACAGAGTTACTGTCAATCAGGAGCGTTATCGCGATATGATAAACAATTTTTTCATGCCAATCGTTCGTCGAAAGCGTATCAGGCACTACTGGTTTCAACAAGACGGCGCGCCACCACACACAAGCCGCACTACAATCGATTTTTTGAAGCAACTGTTCCCTGGCCGTTTGATGTCAAAAAATGGTTTGATGTCAAAACGCCTCCAGACTTCTTTTTGTGGGGTTATTTGAAATCAAAGGTTTACGTCAACAAACCAAAGACCCTAGAAGAGCTGAAAACCAACATCCGTTAAGAAATAACCGCCATTCCCATCGAAATGTTGAAGAAAACCATGGAAAATGCTGCAAAACGGGCACAATATGTCGTAGAGGCCAATGGCGACCATTTACGAGATATCATATTCAAGAAATGATGTGAGCAAATCTACTTGAACCCAATTAAATGATATTCATGACGAACAGACAAAAAATTGTGGTTTCTTTGATTTATTTAAAAATAAAATGGGCGCTTCGAATATTGACAACCCTGTATTTATCATTTCTCTTTCGTTTAGTATTAAGTAATGTAATCTGTAAGGGTTTTAGCCCGGTAGATGAAATAAATAAATAAATATTGTTAAATAATTATTATTTTTAAACACGCATTTTTAAACAAATATGTTAAACACACGCTTTAAAACACAGATAAAAATAAGTTAAAAGAAACATTTGCATACATTCTGGAACACACATTTGGTATACACACATTTCACACATATTTTTATACCAATATTGAACACATTTTGAACACACATTTATACACGCGTTTCACACACAATTCACAACCAATATTTTAAACACACACTTCAATACACATTAAAACCAACAATTTTAAACACACATTTAAAAAAAAAAATAAATTAATCTCACTATTTTAAACAAACATATAAAAATAATTTAAAAGAAATATTTGCATACTTTGTTAAACACACATTTTATAAACACACATTTCGCACATATTTTTATATATTTATTTAATTTTTTCTTATCAATATTTTTATTATTATTAAGCATTTACATTTTACATAAAGCAATGGATACAATAGATATAATAATTAGTCTATATTCTGTTGTACAAAAATGCACAAGTAGCGAATGCAGTTATACTAAGCATGATAACACAGTATTTAAATGTAATAGTGTATATAATAAAACATTTTTTGATATACCAAGATTAAACATAGGCTGTATTCGGAAATGCAACTGATTCAGCAACACTGCGCAAAATGAGCTGTCTGCACTGGCCTCACTAATCCGACTTTCTTTGACCTGTGTGGTGAGGACAGTGTAGACAGCTCATTTTGTGCAGTGACGCTGAATCAGTTGCATTTCCGAATACAGCCTATGTTTAATCTTGGTATATCAAAAAATGTTTTATACACTACAATGTTGAGAAACTTTACAATATGCCAGATTAATTAACAAACATTAGGCTTACGCATTTTAGTTCACTAAAAAGATCGCTCTTTTTAGTTCAGTTGAGTTTACTGAACTAGTTCGTTCATATAGTTCTTTTAGTTCATTTAGTTCGTTTGCGCTTTTAATTCGTTTCGTGCACTCGTTCATTTTGTTAGTTCGTTAGGTCATTTAGTTCAATAGGTCTTTTAGTTCGTTGGTTGTTTTAGGTCGTTAGGTGTGTTCGCTCGTTATATCTTTTAGTTCTTTAGGTCTTTTCGTTCCTTTTGTTAACTCGTTTAGTATCAGGTCTATGAAATGAAACGAACTATATGAACAAATCAATCATTAACTGTGGACATAGAAGAAATTCTATATCGACAAAATGTAAACAAAAATATTTTTGCGGATAGTAAAAAATAAGGCTTTTTATTTAATTTAATTAATATTTTAGGCATGAATTTTAAAACTTTAGTTTAATTAACTTCATACTTCTGGTATAGTTCAACTAAAATTAATTTCATATTTTTTAGTTTCTTTTTAATACTTGTTAATATAATATATTATAAATACTAAATTTACTATAATTATTTTGTATAAAAATATAAATTTTATACATTATATCTAAGGAATTATTATTCATTTAAAAACTGAAATTAAAATAAATTCATAGTCTTTCTGTTTACAGGTTAAAATAAATATATAAATGTATATAAATGTATATATATATATATACATTAGGGCGGGTCGATTTAAAAATCGCTCAATGCTCTGTAAAAATCGTATTCTAGGGATCAAAATAAGAAACTTTGCAGAAGGAACCATACCTCTAAAACGAATTCTTATGTCCCCCAATTTGGGTCGAACTTTTGGGTAGGGGCAAATTTTGAAAAATCCCACTTTGACCCATTTAGAGTGCTCCAATCGAGTCCAAGTGTATGACCGACCCCCACTAACTTTGGAGGCTTGACGCACCCATTCCAGTGGCATACCCCCAGGTATGCCCTGTGGGGTTCCCCATACAAACATTTCAAAAAATCACCAGTTTTGGCACTTTACATGAAAAAATCAGCGAAATGGCTATGTTTTTTCTTTATTTTTATTTATTTATTTATAATAACATTTATTATTTATTTATAATAATATTTATTTTTTCTCTTTTGAAATTTATTTAGTCTGAACATATGTAAATGAAATGAATGTAAATGAAAAAAATTAATTTAAGTTAGTTATAGAAAAGAAACTAAAAAAATTATTGTTTGAAGTCTTTTTTACTTTCAAGTCTGGGCAATTTCGCACGGCTCTCTAATGTCGTTGCCATAACAGCCTCTACATTTTCCGGTACAACCCGTTTGGAAACGCTAGCTAGCAATTGAACATGTCGTTCCGTTCCTTGTATGTGTGATGCAATTTTTGGATCATTAAACGGTGGATCATCTTGATTAAAATATTGTTTCAAAGTATCGTACGGAATGCTTCGCGTGAATGGTGGTTCAAATACGTTATTTATGTCATTCATATTGATCATTTCCGTGTAACTTGTGCAATTAAACTTTATATATGGTTTTTTATAAGCTCTAAGTTGCGTTGGATCGTCAACATCTGTTCGATAGCGTAGAATTATGTTGATAGCACAGTCGCGCTTTTCTTTGCTATCATCAAACAACATTGATAACAAGATATTTTCCGAATGCGCATAATATGAATTATCTGTAATTACTTCATTGACAATTTTGCGTAAACGAGGTTCTAGAAATCGTGACCAACTAATGAAGTTGAAAAATAATGCACTGCCGTACACGACAGAGCTGTAATACTTGATATTGAAGTACATTGGCACATAACATTTAATTATAAATTCAACCAGAATTCTTAAATTTGCATCTGGATTTTCCGTTGTCACATATAATCGTTATAATCTAGCGGCCTTGATGAGCCACCGAGAATGTACAATTTTCCCTGGTTTGATGTTAGCCAGATCCACCGAAACCACGCCGCTAGAAATTGCATGGGCCATGTCGTATAAGTACTTCGAATCGGTGGAAAATCCAATTTTTTTCTGGAGCGGGGGCATATTTTGCAACTCAATTTTCTGGAAGCCGTCCACCACCTGAAAATATATAATAATAAAATAATTAAAAATGGTTGACAATTATAATAAATGAGTGATAGCAATAACTTACCGGAAGAGTTTCACAAGTTTCGATTTGACGGCTCAGTTTTCCGGTTGCCGATCTTGGTCCAGTGCTGGTTGATTTATCCAAAGCTTCAAATAAATGCCGAAACGAAAGTTCGTTGAAGTGTAGAAGGCAAACGAACCAATGCAATGGTTTTTTTAACAGCAATTCGAATCGTCGTATAATTCCACCGTGTGGGCCAGTGTTTGTTGGCTCACCGTCAGTGCATATTCCAATTAATGCATCCAGTGATATATTTTTATCGTTGAAAAAATCATTTAATTTGGTTGTTTTGTATTCAGCGGTTTCATGTTCCAGTCTTACGTAACCAATCAATTCAGAATTGGGTTCTTTCAAAATAACAAGATGAGGTTCTTTTACCATCCTAGTATAATACTTCTCATCAACTTTAGCTGTCGTTAAAGTATCATCTTTTCTGCCATCGAATGAAAACGCTAACAAATTGGTATGATCTAATCGTTTCCGAACCACTTCTTGTCTGCATTTCTCTTTTTCTCTGCGAACTTTCGATTTATCCATGATGAGAGGCTTGCCATGCTTATCTTTCATTTTAAAATCTTGGAAAAGAGCGGTTCCCAATGCCGATGCTACTCTATCAGGCACACCAAATCTGTCACATACCAAGGCAAAGTTAAAACAATCGTATCTCTCTGTGTATTGTGAACTTGTGCTTCTATCCATATCTTCTTGAACCGGTGGCGGTGCGTATGTTGAATCATCGGAATCTTGGTATGTTGGCATTGATGACATAGACGTTGCTCCTTGCTCTTCAGTTTCCATCACAACTGCATCCATTGTTAGTCTTCTCTGATTATGTTGATCGTGCATGAACTCTTTGAGGCGTTCGGGAACCCAGCCGCATGCACATGGAGCTGCCTTCAAATCGCATTTACATGTTCCAATGTAAAAAATTGTTTCCAGAGATTTTACATACTCTGTAAATTGTTGGGTTTTGTTTCTTCTCTTGATTTGCTCTTGATACTTGTCAAGCAATTTATTCAATTTATTAAATACACTTTTTTTCAGCATTATTTCCATACCAAGTTTTTCCCAAATTCCATTCAACTTATCTTGTACTTGAATAGTGAATGATTTATGGGAAAACTTTTTTGTTATGTTTTAGCACGTTCGCTTAAGTAAAAATAATATCTCAAGATATCCAGATGGGTTGGTAAATTAAGATCAGTCAAATCAGTAGACACACCAAAAACAGTAACATCGTGCTTGGGTATATGACTCATTGGGTTTTCGATAGTTGTTGTTGTTGCTTCATCTTGCGGTGTAGAGGATGGTGGATTCATTGTAAACTTTTTGATTTGGAATGGTCAACTTCACTTATTTTTTTTTTTTTTAAATATTTTTTTATCTGAAATTAGCACTTCACACTTTGAGTTCTTCACAACTTAATGCATTCACAAAAACTGTTGCGTTATATATGGTCTACGAGACGAGGTAATAAGAATGAAATGGTAATTTCAATTCTACCTGCTGTGTCTTGTGGTGGCTTAAAAACGCACACAAGCAATTGCAATCTGCAATTGTGTCACAGTGATACCTTAATTTTTTAAAAGGGTTGCGGTGCATTCCAGTGATACCTTAATTGTTAAAATGGTGGCATAAAACGCGCATTTCTTAAGAAGGTGCCATAAAATACCCACAAAAAGGGTTGTAAAAACAACCTTCATTTCTTAAGTAGGTGCCATAAAAAAACTACACAAGTAAGTTTACGACATGCAGCTGTGTCTTGTGGTGCCTTAAAAAACGATTGCAATTGTGTCACAGTGATACCTTCATTTTTTAAAAGGGTTGAATAAATTTCTAAAGAGAAAAAAAACTCCAAAAAGAAAAAAACATAGGCATTTCGCTGATTTTTTCATGTATAGTGCCAAAACTGGCGATTTTTTGAAATGTTTGTATGGGGAACCCCCAGGGGGTTCCAGGGGGTGTGCCACTGGCATGGGTGGGTCGGGCCTCCAAAGTTAGTGGGGGTTGGTCATACATTTGGACTCGATTGGAGCACTCTAAATGGGTCAAAGTGGGATTTTTCAAAATTTGCCCCTACCCAAAAGTTCGACCCAAATTGGGGGACATCAGAATTCGTTTTAGAGGTATGGTTCCTTCGGCAAAGTTTCTTATTTTGATCCCTAGAATACGATTTTCACAGAGCAATGGGCGATTTTCTTGCCCCCCCATAAATCGACCCGGCCTAATATACATATATATATATAAATGTATATATATATACATATATATATTTATAGTTTTTATAAAATTGAAGTAAAATTAAATTTTTACTAAACATTTAGTAATATTTTAAAAGAAATAAATTATAGTAACTGTATTTTGTTTACATCAAATACTAATTTTAACTTCAATATTTATTATTTTAATTTTAATGACTATTGTCATATTTAGAGCAACTCTTACAACTATATACACATTTTATTACAAGATTATTGTAATAATTTGAAAATAAAAAAAGATAAAATAAATCAATAAAACAAATAATATTAAACTTTTTAATTCATGTGTTTGCTGTTTTGTCATTTAAATTAAGTTTATATACAGGGTGTCCCAGACTTAGAGTATTATAATGTGGGGGCTGATTCCTCGTGATGAGGCGAGCAAAAAATCGTATGGGTGGGGGTGGTCGCAAATGCCCCCCTAGGGGGCTAGGAGTGAAAAACAAAAAAAATAGGTGTCGTTACGTTTTAATCCATAGCTAACATATCCCTGCAACGATTAAAAAAACCATAACTTTTTGAAAAGAAAATTAAATTTGCTTTAAGTTAATAGTGCAAAGTTTTTCCATAAAGTCATAAACAAAAAATGTATAAGCATCTGAAGTCAAAAAATAGGTTTTTTTCTTTAAAAATTCAACTTTCAAGGCAATTTTCTCAGAAAAAACCCAAATGTTTTATTATTTTTTATGACGCAGTTTTTTTCCTTGGTCAATTCTCTAAAAACCCGTCATACATTGTTTATACTTCAGAGATAATATTGTTTGTATAAAATCGATTTTCCGATCTTACCACTTTTTCCTCCCACTGAGGTACTTAATGCAAGCAAACGACTTACGTTTAATTATGAAGAATAAATTAACTTTTTTTACTTAATTCCGTTAAATCTAACTGTTTTACTAGTTATTGTTAGCAACAAAAAAACAAAGTCGTTTGCTTGCATTAAGTACCTCACTGGGAGGAAAAAGTGGTAAGATCGGAAAATCGATTTTATACAAACAATATTATCTCTGAAGTATAAACAATGTATGACGGGTTTTTAGAGAATTGACCAAGGAAAAAAACTGCGTCATAAAAAATAATAAAACATTTGGGTTTTTTTCTGAGAAAATTGCCTTGAAAGTTGAATTTTTAAAGAAAAAAACCTATTTTTTGACTTCAGATGCTTATACATTTTTTGTTTATGACTTTATGGAAAAACTTTGCACTATTAACTTAAAGCAAATTTAATTTTCTTTTCAAAAAGTTATGGTTTTTTTTAATCGTTGCAGGGATATGTTAGCTATGGATTAAAAAGTAACGACACCTATTTTTTTTGTTTTTCCCTCCTAGCCCCCTAGGGGGGCATTTGCGACCACCTCCACCCATACGATTTTTTGCTCGCCTCATCACGAGAAATCATCCCCCACATTATAATACTCTAAGTCTGGGACACCCTGTATTTATATATTTATAAATTCAGTACTTAATAATTAAAAAAATAAAAAAAATATATAAAATAAAAAAGTGAAATTAAAATTTTGAATTCATGTTTTGTGTTGTTCAGCAATTAAAATTAAGTGTATATATTAAATTCAGTGTAAAATAATTTTTAAAATAGAAATGAATTCTTTTGAATTCAGACTTATACTATACAGGGTATCCCGCAATTGAGTGCAACTATTTATGGAGCTGAAAGGTTATGTCGAGCTGAGCAAAATCGTATGGGAGAGGGGGGTCTATTTTCACATTCTTAGGAGCTACAGGGCTAATTAATAATTCATGACTTTGGTTTACGTTATTGTTTCTAGCAGAAAAACTAACTTACATAAAACTTAGTTTGATAGCTCATTATAAAGGCAATAAAATCACCTTTCTAACGGCATATCAACAACTTAACCGTTACCGAGCTGTGATGGTGTGAAAATGAAATCAATCGGTTAAAACTACCCAATTTCAAATTTGAGTGCATATTTCTCAGAATTTTGCGTAATAAATGAAATTTGTTTTAAGATCAATTTTGTAATTTATTCAATTTTCTTTTCAATGACACCAAAAACATAAACATATCTTTAAAAACAAAAAAAGTCGGCTGTACTAAAAAATTATACTTTTTTTAATTTCACCAATATATTTCACCATAATTTCATTCAAAACCAAAACCGGTGCGACGCAATAACAATGAGTGTTACTTCATATTATTTAACAGTTGAATTGAATTTATTTAACGAAATCTTAACGGTCGTGCAATTGAAAAAACAAAGTTTCCATTACCAGGGCTGTAACTCATTAAATAGCTTACTACCTACCTCGTAAAAGTCATCAACAAATTTTGCAGAAGAAACACTTCCTTTGCATTTGAAATTTATTAATATGAAGTTTAATGTATTTAGAAAATATTTAAACTAACAAATCACAAATAACAACTACTGATAATCATATGCTTGTATTGAAGACAATGTAAAATAATGATAAAAAAACTATCAAAGTTGCAGCCCTCAAATTGTATCAGCACGGACTCAAACCATTGTTGAATAAGTTTTCTTCTCGTTCATTTCGATCTGACTCGCTGCAAAATCGATTGAACTAAAAGAACGAGAATCAACGTACTAGTTCACATAGTTCAAGAGAGCGAATAGTTCAATTGAACTAGTTCGTTCGTGAACTACCCAAGCCTAACAAACATATAACGATAAAATAAAAATTGATCAGAGATAAGGTAGTCATAAAGATAAAAATCAAAATTAAACAGTCAAGATTTCACTTCACTAAAAAAACATTTTTATTCCGAATGCAAAGAGCACTATGTGGTAGTACATCAAAAAGTCTCGGAACCGTTCATAAATAAAAGTTAAAATAGTGCTACAAGTTATGAGAAGGCACCTCTACTAAGTTATGGTTATTAGTTCTCAAGTTATGACTAGCGTAGCTTCTAAACGGTCCGCCATCTAACGTTTTTTTTTCAACTAGTGCTTATTTCGTGAATGGTAACACTTAGCACATGTCTGATTTGACAGAAAATTAGTTTTATCCTTCCGCTGAACGAATATGGTTGTGTATACGCTTGAAACACGCTGGGAAATATTGCCTGCGATCGACTTACAGAAGATGCCGATTTTGCCAAAAAAATCATCTTTTCAGATGAAGCTCATTTTGATCTTAGCGGGTATGTAAACAAGCAAAATTGTCGCATTTGGGGCACAGAAAACCCGCACGCATACATTGAAAAGCCGATCCACCCAAAACGAGCCACTGTTTGGTGCGGATTTTGGTCCAGAGGCATAATTGGGCAATTTTTCTTCGAAAATGAGCAAGGAGTGGCCGTTACAGTCAATGGCCATCGTTATCGGGCCATGTTGAACGAATTTTTGTTCACAAAAATTGAAGAGGAGGTTATTGGCAACATTTGGTTTAAACAGGACGGCGCTACGTGCCACACAGCCGAAGCTGCACTCGATGTTTTGCGCCCTGTTTTTGAAGATCGCATTATCAGCCGCAGAGCTGATGTCGTTTGGCCACCTCGGAGCTGCGATTTGACACCGTTGGACTATTATTTGTGGGGTGCCCTCAAAGATAAGTGTTACGCCGACAATACTTAAGAGGACAATAATCGTGAAGCCATTGGTGAAATACAGCTGCAATCGATAATGTGCTTAAAAATTGGACCGATCGTGTAGGCTACTGCATGGCCAGCCGAGGCAGCCATTTGAATGAAATTATTTTCCATTATTAACCGGAAGGATTGTATATTCAAATAAAAAAGAAATTTGAGAAAATATTCAGTAGTTCTTTTTTGCATTTTCAAAAAAAAAAAAGTTATTTGGCGTACCCAATATTAAATAAATAACCAGATCTTTTAAAGAAAACCTTTAAAACTCTATAAAAATAAAGATATTGTATTGGTAGAATATTTAAGTTTTTGAATAGTGCCAAACGATTTTTCTTACAGACCATTCTAATGACACGTTTTTGTGCGATCAGTAGTTGATCGAGTTTGTTAGCATGAGAATCACCCCAAATTTGCGTGAAAAATTAGCAGTTTTATAGAACAGAATGATTTCAATAGATATATTTGTCTTAAATCAGCCATAAGAAACGTTTTGATCCACAGTGTGATCCAACCAAATCATTTTCCCGTCGATTATGAGTCCAAGATATTTAAATGATTTTACGCAGCCAATTACGAAACATTTGGGGGCACAATTACAAGAAGCATTATAGGTATTAGAATGGTAAGAAAATCTACAAATATCACTTATTAAGAATTTTTTACAACTTTCAGAATGAAAAGTGAAGTTACTTGAAATTCGCTCATTACCAACAACTCTGAAATTCAGGATTTTAGTTTTATCGCTTAGAATTAATTCATGTGAAGAGAACCAGTGCCGAAGGACACTTAAGTCATGATCAATTTCACAGGAAAGATTAAAGGCAGAGTTACTTGCAAAACTACAAGCCATATCGTCTGCAAAAGCAATAGTTTTACTTTTAAATGATTGACTAAAAATCGAGTTTATAAGAATTAGAAAAGACAGGGGACCAAGAACGGAGCCCTGTGGAACACTAATATTTACCTTGACAAAATTACTGAAGTGACCGTCTAACTTTACTCTGCATTCTGTTCGATAAATTGGGCTGAAACCAGCAGCGCACGGAACCTCTGAAACCACATCTATACAGTTTGTTAAGTAATATCTGATGGTAACAGTATCAAAGGCTTTCGTAATATCCACGAAGAGAGCTGCACAAAATGTATTCTCGTTCAAGCCATTATAAATATTACTGCAAAATTGTAAAAGTGCATCTTAAGTTGATAAGCCCTCTCTAAAACCAAACTGACAACACCTGAAAAATTTTGTTTTTTTAAGAAATTCAGCATTCTGGATTTAACCGTTTTTTTTTAAACTTTCGAAAAAATTGATAATAAAGAGATTGGACGATAATTATTTAAAAGAGTTGCATCACCTTTTTTGAATAAAGGAATAACTACTGCTTTTTTAAGCGCATCGGGAAAAATTCCAGTCTGAAAACTGGCGTTAAAGATATAAAAAAGAACATCCACGACATTAAAGACATTCTTTTTTATGGACAAATTTGGAACAGTACCATCAGGGCATGAATTCGAGTTTTTAAGTGATAACATTATTTTATATAGTTCGAATGACGCAACCGGTTCATTGCCAATAAACTTACATGAAAAATTGTTTAGACCATCATCAGCTTTTAAGTTGCTGCCAATTCTAACCAAAAAGTCATTAAATGCGTTTGCTTTACTTGAAGCCTCAGATATACATCCTTCAAAACGTATGTATGCGACTTCATCATTAACTGCATGCTTATTTAAAATACTATTGACTAGCTGCCATTTTGAACATTACCTCTAATTTTGTTAAATTCATTAACGTAGAAATTAGTTTTGCATGATTTAACTTCAACAGAAATCTCTTTGCACATATCTTTATGTCGATCTTTCAGATATGCGTTATTCGGAAACTTATCACATTTTTAAACAATTTATTTTTATCATGGAATATTTTTAACAAGCGACCAGTCATCCAAGATTTAAGTTTTTTACTTTTTGCATTTCTTTTATTAATTAATATAGAGCACTTCGTAATGTAGTCAGTTAAAATATTAAAGAATTTATAAAATGCCTTCGAAGGATAATGTTCACTGTACACATTTTCCCAAGATTCATATGTAAGTCTATTGTTCAAAGAAGAAAAATCAATTTTGTCGTAAGAGGTTTGAACAAGTAAATCAGTATTGACGTTATTAGGACTAATAATATTTTCAAAGTATAAACAAATCAATCAATGGTCTGAAAAAAAAAGTTTGAAATAGCACTGGACAGGGATACATAAGACGACCGATTTAACCTCACAAAAATGTGATCGATACATGTTGACGAAAATTCAGATATACGAGTAGATTCATTTATGCACGATTTAAAACCATAAGACGCAAGCAAAAACAAGTAATTATCAACGAACTAAGAGTTTGTATATTGCACACACTTTTTAAACACACTGGCTTGAACACACATTCTTACACATTTTTTAACCGCATTTTTTTACAAACATATCACACACATTTGATACCCATATTTTACCGAACAGTTTTGAAAAAAAAAGAAATCCTTATATTTAAACAAACATTTTAAAAATATATATTAAACAATGCTTGTTTAACAAGCACACACACACATTTTTTTTACACATTTTCGAGCAACTACTGAACAGTATTCGTTGGATTCTTTTTTCTCAAAATTTTTTACGAGTATTCAGAGTTGCCATCTCGAGCAACGTCTGAATATTATCTGATATTTTTTCAAATTTTTTACGGGTATTCAGATTTGCCATCTCGAGCAACGTCTGAATAGTATCCGATATTCTCTCAAATTTTTGTATTTAGAGTTGCCATCTCGAGCAACGTCTTGTATCCGATTGTATCGGAATTGTATCCGATATTTTCTTAAATTTTTTACGGGTATTCAGAGTTGCCATCTCGAGCAACGTCTAAATAGTATCCGATATTCTCCCAATCTTTTACGGGTATTTAGAGTTGCCATCTCGATCAACGTCTGAATAGTCTTCGATTTTTCTCGAAATTTTTAACGTATATTCAGAGTTGCCATCTCGTGCAACTTCTGAATAGTATCCGAGTTCGTCTCAAAGCTTGTACGAGTATTCAGAGTTGCCATCTAACGCAATCACTGAATATTATTCGATTTTTTTCAAAATTTTTTATGGATTCAGAGTTGCCATTTCGTGCAATTTCTGAAAAATATTTGATTGCTCTCTTTTCTCAAAGCTTTTGCCGTAATTAACGGTCTTTGCATTGGATTCTCAATCCACTATAGTGACCAGATCTACAGAAAAGATGAGCATCAAGGCAAAATTTATTTTCACGTCGGACAATCTGGTTCAATTTTGCTCTAAATTTGAAGCCACGCCTGTCGACGATAACACTGACTCGAGTGTACACGTCCAACTTCTCGACTTGGACCAAAGGTGGGCTAGGCTAAATGACGCCTACGCAGAAGTTATGATCTCGGATGACTCGTCAGTAGATGAAACTTTCAAAATGTCCACGAGGACCAAATATAACTCATGTGTGGATACTTATTACCGATGTAAGTCACACATGATGGATCTAGGGAAGATGTTTGATAGATACCTCCGTGTGATACCAAGGTATTTTATGTCAGCTATGAAGACTGGCCATCGTTCAAAGACATGCTCACGGCAGTCTAAACCAATCACCCAAAGTTGACCTCCTCGCCATGTTGTCCGACCAGTATGTTTGCATTCACCATTGGGACCCCATTCTCGTCTATTTGTGTTCCACAAAGTTGCCCGAGGAAACATTAGCACTCTGGGAACAACCGCTCACTTCAAGAAAAGATTTCCCAGCTTGGCTGCAAATGGACGAGTTCCTGACGTCTGGCTACGAGGTAGTCGAAAAACTCAACAGCATTAAAGGTGCTAAGCCCATGTGGTCACAGTCTGTTCCTCAAAACAGAGTCACCTCAAACAGTTTCGAATTACCGAAACCCTAACGCGTGGAGGCAAACTAGGTTCCAGCCTAATGTCTCTCAGAACGCACCCCCACCCAATTCTTAAAATCGGTCTAATGTGCAAAATTATCTTGCAGAAAATAAAGCACAATCGAATTCCTCTTTCTGCCCGAACTGCCACCAAAACCATCCCCTACAAACGTGCCCTCAATTCAAACCTCTTTCACCTCAAAAAAGAATTGAGTATGTTAGACGAAACAAATTTTGTTCTAACTGCCTGGCATATTCACACTTAAAACCGCAATGCAAGAGCTCTTTTTCTTGCCTGCATTGCAAGAAGCAGCATCACTCCATGCTTCATATTCAAACTCGAGCCCAAAATCGTGAAGGCGACAATCTGCCTTCTACCTCAAACAATCGTTCCATCAATTCAATGCATATACAAGCATTTGACCCTAATAATGATTTAGGTCACGAACCATCTCTCTCTCTTAAATAGAAGATGTAACGGAAGTGTCCTCTCACTTTGCGGCGAATGAAGCTAAAGTTGTGTTACACTTTAGTACTTTAGGTGCTCTTATTGACCAAGGCTCCCAAAAAACTTTCTTATCCGAGAAAGTGCAAAATCGCCCTGCTTTACCAACAGAACGATTGTTTACCAACATCTCTGGCATGGAAGATAACATAGTTGGTAGCTCCAACAAGATATATTTGTTACGTCTCGTCACAAAATCTTTCCAATTTAATCTCGAAGTGCAAGCAATATTGCTTCAAAAACTCACCAATTTTCTACCATCATATTTTCTTTCAAAACCAAATTTGAAAGAAATTGAAGGACTAGAACTCGCAGATCCCAACTTTTATAAACCAGCGCAAATAGATATGGTCTTGGGTAGTGATGTCATACCACACATTATGCTCGATGGAATCAGAACCAACATATTCGGAAGTTTGTTAGCTCAAAACACTGTTTTCGGTTGGTACCTTAGTGGTCCTCTTCACACCCGCTGTAGCGGTCCTGTAAGCAGTTTTGCATTCTCGACTTATGTTTCACACTCTAACGAACCTTCTCTGAGCGAACTAGTTCGTAAATTTTGGGAAATTGAAGAAGTCCCTGAATCCCGACCAGTCTCAGAGGATGACTTGTACTGTGAACAGTTGTTTTCCAGTACCACTTTTCGTCAGTCAGATGGTAGATACGTTGTTCGTCTGCCATTCAAGAAATCGTTCCCCTTGGATCTAGCTCTGGGGCCTTCTCGCTCTATCGCTCTCAAGCAATATTCCGGAATGGAGCTCACTCTAAAGAAAAAGCCCTAGCTGCAATGTCAGTATAACGAAGAGCTCTCTGAGTATCTCACAGCCGCTCATATGTATAAAACGACCTCGCAAGAGATAAGCAGAGATGGAAAATACTTCTTTTTTTCTACCATATCATGCTGTTTTCAAACCCGAAAGCACAACCACAAAAGTGCGTGTCGTATTTAATGCATCAAGAAATTTACTGAACGGAATATCTCTAAATAAAGTTCTTTATACCAGCCCCACTCTCCAAAACGACTTAATGAGCGTCATTCTCAATTGGCGTTTCTATAGACTTGTCTGTAATGGGGATCGCCAAATCGTGATACACAAAGATGACCGTGAATATCAGCGCATTTTGTTTCAGACTAGTCCCTCTGAGGAAATCCAAGATTTCTCACTCAAAACGGTCACATTCAGTGTGAATTGCGCTCATTTTCTCGCAATACGTACACTGCATCAATTAGCTGAAGATTCTCAAACGCCTCACCCACTGTCTTTTTCAGTTTTAAAACGTGAAACATATGTTGACGACTTCTTATCTTAAATCATCCCGATTTGCTGTCTCACTTACCCACGGAAGATTTGCTTGACTCCAATTTTCATAAATTGTACGATGCAAGCTCAACCAAAACTCTAGGGATAAAATGGAATGCACTCAGTGATTCATTCTGTTACAATATCCAATCTCTACCCGTTACCTCATCTGCTACCAAAAGGCAAATTCTTTCTGTGGTGTCGGCCCTATTTGACCCTGCCGGGTGGCTGGCCCATTAGTCATTCAAACAAAAATGCTTTTGCAGCGATTATGGCTGGAAGGCGTTGACTGGGATGAATGTGTCAAACCAGTCTCGTTGGTACAATGGACTTAATTTCTTGAAAATTTACCCGCTATCAAGAACATTTCAATTCCTAGATGGATTGGTTTCGCTCCACATCATAGTATCCAAATTCACGGATTTTGCGATTCCTCGGAAAAGGCGTATTATGCTACTCTGTACATTCGCACCGTTGATCGTAACTCCAAAAGTAAAGTGACTCGACTCAAAACCCTTAGTTTACCTCGGCTTGAACTGTGTGCAGCAGTGCTTTTATCTAAATTGGTAAAACACATCATTGCAGAACTCCGATTACCAGAACATGAACTCTGTCTGTGGTCAGACTCCTCAATTGTCTTGGCCTGGCTTGAAAAGCCCCCTTATATGTGGAAGACATATGTTGCAAATAGGATATCTGAGATCCTGAAAAATGTAAAAAATTCGCATTGGAGACATGTGCCACTTAGTGAAAACCCGGCAGACCTTGGAACTCGATCGAAGATTTATTATAAAAGGTAATCAATTGTAATTGTTTGAAGTTTAAGGCAATAAATTATATCATTAAATATATTTTGAGTAAACGAGTGACATTTTTCTGGTATTGTACGCAATAAGGAACGACCGGAGAAATATGTTGCGGATTCAGAGACGCCACTTGAGAGACACCTCGGATCCGTTTCACATTCCTGAAGCGCGATTTGCCGAACTATTTAGGTTCTCCAAAGATGCAGCCTTGGAACTACTAGGTAAAATGCGTCCTTATATGGAAACGGGACAGAGAAGCACGTATATACCAAATTCACTTTGGCTCTGTGCAGCCTTGTATTTTTACGCCACTGGATCCTTCTTGCGTGATATAGGGCAAGACTTTGTGTGTCCAATAAGCAAGACTATGATCAGCCGCATAGTTCATCAACTAACAAAAATAATTGAAAATCATTTAATGTAGGCATATATTATATTTCCAACCATATCCGAAGATCAACGATTGGTGAAAGAAAGGTATCTACTTTATTATTATAATAAAGAATGAAAATATTTTATTTTACTGTATATTTTAGATTTTTTGATGCAACGAACATTACCGTACTTCAAATAAGTCAGAAATAGTAAAAATATTTAAACGAAATTAATACATAAACAAGTATCAAACTGGAAAACAAGAACTCACAATCAACAACAGCACATACATAAAGCAATTACACACAAAAAACATCTTTAACAAAATAAAAAACAACAGTTTTTTATTTAAAAACAAAAACAACAACAACAAAAACTCACTGGCAATCCTCTGAAAGTAGAAAATATTACGTAAAGCTTCTTTACAAGAACGTTATAATAATTTGTATTTATATTATAGGTACTTTTGCAGCGCATTCTTCATTCGACTAACAGCTGCTGCAATCTGGCTTCCTTTGGGTGTTCATCATTTACACAAAACGCATCTTTCTGAACTGGATTTAAACGCAAATACCATACCATCATAACATATGTATTTTTTATGGTTCGCATGCTTGGTAAGTTCATGAATGTTACTTATAGACTTTTATAAAAATAAATATTGCTCCAGGTACTAGTACTTTACTACTGGATTTCCTATCGTTCTTGGGATTAACACTATATCCTTCATTCTCTGTTGGTGTTGCAGAAACAATACATCATAAATTATTTCTAGTGTGCAAATGTTCATTACCATAAGCACCGCGGTACATAAAGAGTTTTAATTCAATGTGTCACTGTTGCCTCTTTATCTCTATATAAGTGCAGATACTCTTACACTTTGGAGCCACAAGGCATCTAAGTAAATTTTATTGAATGCGTTATTAAATGTGATAAAAATAAACTCCTATTTTGAAGACTAATGGCTAGATACATATTGGCTAATTGCGATTGTTAGTGTTAATCAGTGCACTACCAGCATGTTATTTGGGAACTATTCATCAAAAAGGACCAATAATCTTCATAAAACAGGTTAGAGAACATCAATGATAGCATTTTTTATAGCTAACTCTTTCCTTTTTTCAGTCATAAACATGAGTATTAGAGCGTATCACGTTATAGGGGGGAAAAAAAAAGTTCGCCGTAAACCTTCGAATCTGAAGCATTTTTGTCTGTTGTTTTCGAAAAAAAAAATGTTTTTTTTTTTTGACCGAACGTAGGGGTCGCGCATTTACATTTTTGTTATTACTTGTTATTTATAACTTCGTCATTTGACGTCGGATTTTAAAGTATGTTATATCAAAGTTTTTGTCTCGAGGAGACTAATATTATTTTTCCAAAGGTCATTGACCTCAGACCCCCCGTTCTAGTACTTACTCACCAGATCTCAGTTCCTACCATGCTAACATGCCACCCTGATTTCAGAAAAAAAGCTCGCAAAATATGTGTAAACTTTTGTGAAGGAAGTATATCGATTGTTTCAGTGCAAATATTTTTAAAAATTTTTTTAATTTTCTTTGACGAAATTAGGTTATTTTTACACTGGAGTATATCTTAAAGGGCTTAGAGCTACCTTGAATTGCAATTTTAAGACAAAAGGCTATTCATAATCAAAAATTAACAAATGAAATAAAACTTTATTGAATTCAGAAACCATTGGAAAACCTATGATTTTTGATCTTTTGAAAAACCTCCATAAAATTTAAAAGCAACAAAGTTTTTGCTGTATTAGAAATTTGGTACAGACAGTTAACAGACTTAACAAATATTACAGCAACAACAACAATAATGATCCAATATAATACCTTATAAACTTACTTACTTATAAACTTATAAACAAAAATGTAAATGCGCGACCCCTACGTTCGGTCAAAAAAAAAAAAAAAAAATTTTCGAAATTAACTTGCATAAATGCTTCAGAATAGAAGGTGTACGGCGAACTTTTTTTTGCGATACGGTCTAATGAGTATGTTACCATGCACTTCCTGATCTGTTAAACAAATCTCGATCAAATTAAAAGGGCTTTACTTATAAGATTAACAAAAAAAAAATAACAAACGAAAAAAACGAAAGCAACTGATATTTAATTTAATCAATGGTTAATTTAATGAAACAAAAAAAATATAAATTTATTAAAATGTATTTTACATATAATATGTAATTTATATGTAATATGCATTTTATATAAAATAAAATGTAACAAAAAAAACTTAAAATTTATAAAAATTCATTTTACATATTATATTGCGAGAAAGATGCAAGTTTATGTTTGATTAATTAGAAGTTACCTTTAATTTTTATTTTGCAGGCAATGCATAATATGCGTCAGTGTTTCGTTTTGGGTCTTTACCAAATCAATGGCCCTTAGTAATAAAGAAATTCTAAGTCGATTCTTTCTAAAACTCGACTTTAGCTATCAATCGGTAGTAATAATAACAAAAAAGCCACTTCTAAGTTAGATAACATCTAGTTGTGGCTTGCCTGCTTCTAAGTCAATTTTAAATTGACATTTGAAACAATTGTAGTGAATATGGACGATGAAATATTTCGGGATCTAGAAATAATAAATGATGCCAGAAGCACAAGTGCAAAGAAAAACTACAAAAGCCGTTTAAACGCTTTATTCTACAATGACGTAGAATTTTTAAAAAACTACAGGTAGATATACTATATTATATAAATAAGCAATTAAATAAATAAGCAATAAAGTAAACAAACAATAGCATAAGCAGACAAAAGAAGAAACTTGCTTTTATAGAGCCTTGCATTTATTTTGATTTGTGTTTAAAAAATAAGCAAATAGTAAAATCAGCTGTTAAGCAAACCGAACAAAGGGTACGTTCAGGCATAAAATTTAAGATCAGTTCACAGTAGAAGCACTGAAGTCGACTTTTGTTAGATTTGTTTTATTACTACGAAATTTTAAAAGTAGCTTAGAATCACCTAACTAAGTTTGAGTTTAGAAGTGAGTTTTAACGTTTCTATTACTAAGGGCCAATGACTTTATTAAAGGCAGTCATCCTCGACTTCCAATTGGCTGTTGTCCAGTTTGTTGGAAATTGTCCAGTTTGCTATCGTCCAAATATATAATATTCGGATCCACTTCGATTATCACTGACGCAATAACAGCCTAAATTTTAAAATAGAAAATTTTATAAAGTTACCTAAATAAGAAAGCCATCTAAATTAAAGCCTAGTGCAGTTTTTTAAGTTTTAACATGTTGAGGCTGCACTAGTAAAAGGTCATAAATGTTACCTCAAGTCCTGCTTCGACAGTGCTCCCATCTCCATCGACGACGTCCTTTGAGAGAAATCCAAAACTTCTTTGTCCATTTTCTCAATAGCTTTGGGCCCTTGAGATGCTGGCAAATTGCCCGTCCTGTTTTGAAATGCTCGGTGACGTCCGAAAAGCTGCTTGACGGAAGATTTCCAATCAATCCAACACTGTTTATAAACAAAGATAAATATTTGTTAGCTAATGCTTAATGGCTCACTTACCTTCTTCCACTGGTCAGCTCTTTTGAAGGAACCACCCATAGCATTAAGCTCTGTAGAGACAGCCTCCCAAACGGCGACGTGTCGGTGCTGCTTCATCAAATCCAACAGCCGACGTCGCTGTAGTTTGGAAACTCGTCCGGATTTAATTTGCTATTCAAAGTTTATTAGTTATATAAACATATATATACCATATCATTTTAGCTTAACTTTTGAGTGTTATTATACATTGGTAAAAAAATTATGTGGATTGCTGTCGAAGTGTTGGCGGAAATAATCAGTAATTAGAAATTTAAAATATTGCAAATATTGTTTTGCTAAAATTTTTAACTTTTATGTAAATAGGCATTATTCCTTAATTGCATTACCATGAAAATGAAAACATTGTATAATAGCAACAAAATATTTCAATCAGTAAAAAATTCAACTTAAATGAAAGTAACACTTTTTAAAGGTATATTTCGAGTACTTAGATAAATTTATTAGATAAATCGGTAGAATTCTCATCTGCCACAAAGCAAGTGAGAAAAGTGACACATTTTTATCGATTCACTTTTTGTACAGAAACACTTTTTAAAAGGTTTCATTGAAATGAAATCGGAACAGGTGACAGCTCATCGATTTGAAACGACTGAATCGAACAGAAATCGATACAGATTCGTACAGAAACATTGCAGGTGAGAGTGACGTCAGAGTGACGTCAAATCGGTAATATGAGTCGGTAACTCTGATCGGTATGAGTTACAGGAGCGAGCTACAGGCCAGATACTATCCCGATGAGTATTAAAACTTAAAAAATTCAATTCCTCTCTCCACTAAAAGTTCACTTTTAACTTAAAATCCCTTTTTGACAAAAATGCGGTGTTAGAGGTTAATAGGCGCCTAGCAAACGCTGCCCTGAGTTATAATGAAAGTCATCCCGTTATTCTACCGGAAAGGTCTCGATTATGTCACCTCTTTCTGGAATTCACCCATAAAACTCTGCTCCACTCAGAGCCCAGTCCGATGCTCAGAGCGGTATGACAAGAGTTTTACATTCCCAAATTAAAAAATAAAATTAAACACTGCATTACTCAATGTAAAGCGTGAACAATATACAAGCACAAAATGCACACTCAAATTATGGCTGCTCTGCCTCTTGAGCGAGTTGACTTTACATTGCCCTTTACCAACACAGGAATAGATTTTGCAGGTCCGTTTCAGCTGAAATCCTGAAAACGACCTTCTGAAATGAATTACGACCTTCTTTCATAAGTTTTAAGTTATGTGTTAATTTACAAATAAAATTCTATGGCAGATCCCGGCTGTTGAAAATATGATTATTTGTGTGTGTTTACACACAATAAATTAAAAATCTAAGTTTTCAAAAAAAAAAAACAATCTTCATGTCGTCATAGTTTAATATCAGCTAACTGCTAAAGCTAAAATCGACTGTAAAATAGAAGAGCAACAACAACTAGCACAACAAAATCTTTGAGTATTTAGAAAGGCTTTGATCTATCTTCGAATAATAGAACTTACTTTCCCTGAAAGTATGCTTCACAAATTAGAAGAACTTTAAGCTGCTTTCATATCATTTGTATTCTCGTACTGCAATTCAGGGTAATTTACTAATTGCATTCGTGAAACAAGTAGAAAATTAAGAGCTTAGTGGATCACAGCAGGAATCACGAAAAAAGGCTACTGATGACTTGGTGTAGCGGCCAACGAAACAGCTGTCTAGTCTGCTATGTGATTGATACTCTATATAGGGTATTGTTGTTGTTAGTTGTTTTTCCTGCAGTTGTTTTCTTCGGAAAGCAACATTGACCTTGAGCTCGATAAAATATAACCTTTAATAATTGAAAAATTATTGGAGTTATATGAACACACAACTTAAAACTTATGAAAGAAAGTCGTGATTAATTTACAAATAAGATATAAATTTATTTAATTTTTTCATTATAAATTAATATTTATTTTGTCATCTCGATTAATGTAGTTAATATCGTTAACTTTACCAACTTTTGAATTCTTGTACTTTTTATTAACTGTTCTTAACAGCTTGCAGTATTTTTATGTCTCCCTCAGAGACTTATATTGAATGTTACAAATGAAAATGCATTTTTACTCTCTTTTTTGTTAGCCAACTGAAAACACCTACTCTGGTAAGAATTAAAACCCTCTTATTAACGAACCATTTTGTTCTTATTTGAAATAAGCTCAGAAAAGCCATTATCTGTATCACGAAAACATACACCGCAGAATCCCCCAAATCTGTGCAACACTGTTTTTATAATACACATCCTGGAGAAAAATTACGAAAATCAAATTGACACCATCTCTTTGTCGATTTTAAAGATTCGTTTGATAGCCCGAGAAAGGATTACCTATACGCTAAAATGTCTGAGTTCGGTATACCTGCTAAGTTGATAAGACTTTGCAGAATGACGTTGAGTAACACACACAGCTCCGTCAAGGTAGGAAATGACCTCTCCGAAACCTTTAATACCGAAAGAGGTTTCAGATAAGGCGATCCACAGTCTTGCGATCTCTTCAACATCATAATGGAGTGGATCGTACGAAAGGCCGGTGTGCATCGTAACGGTACCATTTTCTTCAAAGGTGTCCAGCTCCTTGCGTGCGCTGATGATATTGATATTGTCGGCAGAACCATGATTGTCGACAGCGAATGAACCACTAGCTTTATGAGCTCTACGAAGACATTGACGTAGTTCGGCTACGCTGACTGGGTCATGTCCATCGTATGGACGACGAAGCTCCAGCGAAAAGGTGCTTGAGGCGAGGGTCGCTGGTCAACGACGATGAGGGAGACGATGCCTCCGATGGATGGAGCAGGCCGAGGAAGCCCTAACCGCACTTGATGTATCCGATTGGAGAAAGCACGCGCAAAGCAGAGGAGCCTGTCGAGAGCTGATGAGGTCGGCCGAAACCCGAACACGGGTTGTTACGGCTGCCTAAGTAAGTAGTTAAGTTTTTATAATACAATATTATCACGCAAATTATCACAATTAAGCTAGTAAAAAATGGTATTTATCTTCCACAAATCGGCAAAAACGTGCTTTCGATGCGCTTACTATCAAAATTACGAAAATAACGACACTGCTGTTTTGCATCGCACGAAAAGTTTATCGAGGAAAGCTTTAAAATTAACTCAATTTTTATTGAAACATTGTTGTTTTAGTTCTGATGATGCCGTGCTGCTTAAACCGCCGCTGTACCTTTTACATCAATCCCCTCTGCTGCCATTAATCGCCACAGGCGTCACTGCTGTCTTCACAGCAAAATCTTCCATAAGCATAACATAAACTAAACAAAAATGTAACCTTATTGATTTTTGTATTAATTATTAATAAAATTTGAATTAATAAAATATTAATTTTTCGAATGGATCTTTTATCTTTTCAAAACATGTAGATAATTTTAAGACAGTTAAGATCTTAATTTCAGACAGTGCTGACTTTTATGCTACTCTTAAAATCAATGAAATTTTCTTAGGAACACTAAATTAAATCGTTTGAAATTAAGATATATTTGATGCTGCTTTTAAGTTTGAGAAGTTTTCGGTAAATTCAGCGACGGGTGTCTTAGAGCTGTTGCAGCGCTTTTTAAGGCAGATTTTAAGCTTAATTTATGATTTGGTTTTTACAGTGATTTAGGAAATATTTCCGTGGAATCTTTGTTAAATTTTTAATTGCGTCCCATTGGTTCATTATGTTCCTTATAGCTGTAGGCATGTTGGTAAAACAGGATACAACATCAAACGATTATGTTGTCGTCTGCCAGCTTTAAGTATTTTCTTTTAGCTTATCTTTTAGTTGTACTGCGTTTTTTATATGGTATTCGTTCGATATAAGGTTTTTTAAAATTTATCCAACATGTTTATTTATTTATTTATTTCATCTACTGGGCAACTGCCCTCACAGATATAATACAGCAACTTAACCTAAATATCTTAAACTAGAGATAACATATCAACTAATATTTTCTTAAATATTTCTCTATTCATACTGAAGTCCACATGGCTAGCAACAGTATTACATAGACTTAAACATTTAGAGATGACCTCATTTTGAGTAAAGTTAGTTTTATGGGGAAAAATATAAAACAGAGGTCTTCCCCTAAGGGCTCTTATTGGCGCATACAAATAGATAAGTTCCAGCAATTCTGGACATTGGAGTTTGCCATCTAAAATGTCCTTAATAAATAATATTGAAAAAAGTTTTCTTCTTTGCTCTAGAGGTTTAATTCCAAGAAGCTTGCAACGAACAATATATGAAGGCAAGTCCTGATATGTGTATAAGTTACGCAGAGCAAAGCGAGAAAACCTTTTTTGCACTTTTTCGACTCTGTTAACATCAACTGCATATGAAGGGCTCCAAATAACACTAAAATATTCTAAAAGGGACCTGACCAAGCTCATAAAAATGGATTTCACTGTATGTGAATCAGAGAACTCCTTGGAGTTTCTTTTAACAAAACCTAGTTGAGAGTTTGCCCTCGAAATAACGTAGTCTCTATGAGTTTTAAATGAGAAACAACGATCAACATAAATGCCAAGATCTTTAACGGTTGTTGGTCTTTTGAAAAAATTGTTGGCGCTGTATGAATATTGGTGTGTAATGCAAACATTTTTTCGATAAAAGGTTAGGATATGGCACTTGGAAAAATTTAATTCTAAGCCATTAACCTCACACCAGAGCAGAATAGCGTTAATATCTGCTTGAAATTTTAAGCACTCAGAGGAATTTTTAATAACTGAGAACATTTTCAAGTCGTCAGCGTACATCAAAGATTGACAGAATTTAAATTGATTTGGTATATCGTTTATATATAAAATAAACAAAAGTGGCCCTAAATGGCTTCCCTGGGGAACACCTGAGGTAACATGAACCATAAAAGAGTAACTATTTTCAATTTTTATGAATAATTTTCTGTTTGTAAGGTACGAGTTCATCCATTTTAAAAAGTTAGAGTGAAAACCTAGCTTACCTAATTTGGAAACGAAGAATTTGTGGCTTAAGCTATCAAAAGCTTTAACAAAATCTGTGTATAACACATCAACTTGGAAGCCTTTCTCTATGGCACTCATGCAGAAATTTGAAAAAATAGCTTAATTTGTGCTAGTGGATCTACCAGCGAAAAATCCATGCTGAACAGTCGAGATATAATTCCGCACTTCAGAAAACAATTTTTCGGCAACTAATTTATCTAAAAGTTTCGGTATGACTGAAAGTTTAACAATTGGTCTATAGTTTTCAATAAGATACTTCTGCCCAGATTTGAATATTGGGGAAACATATGCTAATTTCCATTCATCTAAAAAAATTCCACTCGAGAGAGACTTATTAAAAATAATACATAGTGCAGTGCAAAAAGAATAAGCGCAAGATTTTAAGAAAACTGGTGGCAATAAATCTTACCCACCACTCTTAGAACAGTCAATACTTTGAAGTGCTTTAAGAACTTCATTTTCTGATATCTGTAAGCTTCCAATATTAAATACTTCTGAAACAAACGGCAATTTATTAGGACCATAGGTCTGGCTGATGTTATCAAAGACTGATCCGAAATATTGTGCAAATAACTCGCAGATTTCTTTATTATTGTTGGCTTTAACGCCTCTGAATTCCATGGATTTAGGAAATCCAGAGCATTTAAGCTTAGAATTATAAAAAGTCTAAAAAGACTTAGGGTTGTGTTTTATATTTTGTTCCATTAAACTAACATAATTTTTATACAGAAAGTTTGATAAAAATTCAAATTCATGTCTGAGCTGTACAAATATAGATTTATCTTCATCAGAGTTGGTTTTTTTGAATTTTTTATGTGCCTTATTTCTTAAGAGACAATCTGTGATTGTACCATGGCAATTTGTTTGTCCGTTTTGGTTTTTTTTAAGAAACATAAGAATTAAATCCCATTTCTAAAATTTTCTTAAATGCAAGATACATATTTTTTATGTCTCTGGAACCAATTTCATAGCTCCAATCAATAGAAAAAAATAATCATTCAAAGACTCATAATTTGCTTTATAAAAATCATAAGAGATATTTAAATCATTCACTTGATTATTCATGAATTCATAAAAACTGAAAAGAGCATTAATGCTTTGTGATGAACTGATTCGGACATTAAAGGAATGCCACATTTAAATAACTCATATTTAGTATCATTATTCATAAAAATTAAATCTAAAATTCGATTTAGTGTCATTTTTTAAGTTAAAAGGAATCAATATTTGATCATTTTCGCAGAAATTCCATTCAATATTACCCAAATTAAAATCCCCTAATACGCATGGAGTTTGATGTGAAAGTAGTGAACTAACGATAAACTTGATATTAAATAAATCGTCATTATATAAATTAATGTCACTAGTTAGTGGAATATAACTTAAAATACAAACTATTTCAGAAACCGAATGAATGCAATCCGCGCTGAAAGATATCGCAACACAAATTTGCTCGATGTAGTCAAAATTCCTTGGTAGTTGAATTTGTTTGCTTCTGAGTGCAGAATTGACAGCAATTAAAACGCCACCGCCCCTGGTGACATCTGGACGTAAGACCCGGTCTCTACGATAAACTTCGAAGTTGGAATCAAAAAGTTCGGTCGACAAAAAATGAGAAGTTAACCATGTCTCAGTGAGAGCAATAACGTCGAAATCATGTGAGGCAGCGGAAGAGAACAAGATATTTGTCTTTGTGCGCAAACCACCTGCGTTGTGGAAGTAGAGAGCAAATCTACGTTGTTGTTGTTGTGGATGGTCTTTATTATTGATAGCATTAGACAGTGGAGAAGCAGGATCGTAATTTACTGAGTCCTCAGTTGAAAGGGCAAATTTACGTTGTTGTTGTAGTTGCTGTTGTTGTTGTTGATGTTAATGATTTTGTTGTAGAACTAGAGAGTTTGATGTTATTATCGAAGCAAAATTTACAGCAGTGGTGGTACTAGCTGCAGTAGAATTATCTTTATTATTGATGAAATTCGAAAAAGGAGAAGCAGGATCGTGATTTACTGAGTCTTCGGCTGAATGGGTGGAGGAATGTTCACAATGCCTTTGTTGAAGTTTTTTGACTCCGTAACAAATCGAGATATTTTTAAGGATAATGGCCAAATTGAAGTATCAAACGCTTTTTCAAAAAGTTGTGCAGGTACACCTAACTTAAAGTTAACAAATTTAAGATTTTCTATGTTTACATCTTTTTTTGTAAGTCTCGTGCATTTAAAAACTTCTGGCGCCACATTAAGAGCGTTCGCGATGTAGTTGCAAACCGCCACTGGTTCCGTCTGCACATTGAATTTGGATAAGTGAATGTATTTTAAATTTTGCACTACTTTGAGAGTGTCACACATAGGAGCAGTGTCGATAAGGTGCTTGTTGTTGGTAGTTTTCGATTTTATATTTATATTTTCTTCTTCTTACTCACTGCAACCCCCCTATTAGAAGTTTCGATTACATCAGCATCAATTCGTTGAGCTAAAGAGCGCTTATAGGGTTTATTATTTCTTCTTTTTATTTTTTTATTTTTTATTTACAGCTTGTGCAGCAGAAACAGTTTTGTGTGTATCAGTGTGCGTAGGAGAGGTAACCATATCAGCAAAAGAGCGGCGTTAATCAAACACATTTACAGCAGCAGAATTTCGCTCATCAGCAGTCGCTACAGTCGGCAGAAATATAGTAGAAGATTACCCATTAGTAGTGCCTGGCTCATTTGGTTTCAAGGTAGACGAACTTGTTGGTGTAGGGCACAAATTAAAATCCGCAGCGGGAGGTTTAGCTGCTGGAGTTAGAATACTCTCGCTATCAATTTGAATTAAATCATTGACAGCAGAAGAAGAACCAATGATGCAACCTAATTTAGAGTGAATTGTTGATTTCAGCTCATGCATTTCACTCACCAAATTAGAGATTATGTTACAGAAGTTATCAAGAGCTAAGGAGCATGCTTCACACTTAGAGCAAAACAAACATCTCGGGTCACTAATGCGGGCGGTGTTAGGCAGTGGCTGATCGACCGAACCATTCTCTTCGACATTGCAGTTCATGTTGATGCTTTTGTTGATGTTGCACTTCGGCAGCTCCGAATTCGGCTGAGAATTTACCAAAAATTCGTCTTGTTTATGCTCTTGATGAATCATGTTAACAGCGCTAGACAATAATGACGATGAAAGGTCAATGACCTCTATCATTCTCTTCGGATCTCCTTCTGCACTTGTTAAATTTGCAGCAGGCTTTGTGGCGGCATGAGATGGAGAGTGCCTAAGAGAAGCGCGTCGAGTCGAGTGGCACGCGTCACAAATATATTTTTTATTGATTTGCAACATAAAATCAATATCAACTTGATTAATGTTGACGCACACACAATGAAAAAATTCATTACAGATCACACACAGAAGCTTTTCGTGGTCGCGTTCAACTTTCTGCTTGCATACGCACGGCATTTTAAGAGTCTTTATTATTAGATAAATTACAAGAAAAAAAAATCAGATCGAGTGAGAGCGCAAAGACAACCATGTCTAAACACTTCGACGACTGTAATAGAATGAGCTAGGTTGCAACATGGGTCGCCCATGGATGAAGCAATTGGTTTAAGTGGGACATTTGTTTTGTGCATTTTTGGTAGTCAGGACTGATGGACTGGGCAATTGAAGTTTTTAGTACGTGTCGATGTGTTTTTGTTTGTGGAGGTAATTGATGATGGCGTTGTTCTTTTTCAACAGAACAAGGGGAGGGAAACAGGGGGCGAACCTTCACATGGCAACGTGTCTGACCGCCTCAACCTGGCGAGGCCAGCATTATCCATGTTGAAATCGTCTGAAGTCGACTCAAACCTCCACGTGGTATTCCCTGGGCAACGACAAACTGGCATCCGTCAGTTTGACGGCTAATTTGAGCGGCGGGTCGCTCCATAGACCTTAAACATGGAATGTGAGCAGGGTTTGGGTCCCGCCACATTACTACTGCCCAATGACAACTAAATCAGCCTCGGATAAGAACCCCCATTACGTTGACGACCACCGCAAACGAAAAACGGACAATGATTTACGAATATGCACCTGAAATCTCCGAACCCTTTATAGGAAAGGTGCCCTTATCCACCTGGCGGAAGCCCTCAAAACAATAAAGGCTGACATCACCGACATCCAGGAAATGCGATGGAAAGGGCAAGGCTGCTCTAAACAAGCACACTGTGATATCTACGATTCGTTGTTAGCCGGAAACTACGCCACCTTGTTTCACGGTTTACACCTGTGAACGAAAGATTGGCCACGATCCGCATCAACGCAAAATTTTTCTCCATCAGCCTTATTTGCGCGCACGCCCCGACGGAGGAAAAGGACGAAGCCGTCAAACACGCTTTCAACGCTAGTCTTGAGGACGCATACGACCACCTTCCGGTCCATGACGTGAAAATAGTCCTCGGCGATTTTAATGCGAAAGTCGGAAGGGAAGGCATCTTTGGCCCCACTGTCGGTCAGTTCAGTCTTCATGAGACCTCCACGAACAACGGTCTAAGACTGATCGACTTCGCCGCGGCGCGAAACATGGTAGTTAGTAGCACCAGATTTAGGCACCTCGACATCCACAAGGCCACCTGGCTGTCCCCGGATCAAAAAACGCGAAACCAAATTAATCATGTAATCGACGGAAGGCATGCCTCTATTGTTCTAGATGAGCGTACATTTCGGGGGGTTAACATTGACTCCGACCATTATCTTGTTGCAGCCAAGATCCGCATGCGATTATGCAATGCGAAGAACATACGCATAGGAATGCAACGAAAGCTAGATGTCGCTAAGCTGCAATTACAACGGACTGCCGAAGCCTACTCCGCTCAACTCTCGGTTAAGCTCAACCAGCCAATCTCTGGACCCGATGACGCCGGCGGACTTTGGGCGCATATATCCCACTCCATGCGCGCTGCCGCTGAAGAAGTCATTAGTTTCCGGCGCCCGCAACCTCGGAACCAATGGTATGATCAGGTGTGTCGCATCGCGACAGCAGTAAAAAACGCCGCATATAAAAAAACGCTGCAATCAGCTGCAACGCGAGCTGTGCGAGAAAACTACCCGGAAAAGTGGAAGGAAGGGAGGCGCCTCTTCAGACGCAAGAAAAGAGAGCAGGAAAAGCGTAAGCGTGAGGAACTAGAGGTATACCAGGGCAAGAAGGATGCACGAAAATTCTATCAACAGGTTAAGCGTCTAACCCAAGGTTTCAAGCCCGGAGCATCCACTTGTAGAGACGAAAATGGAGATCTTAATACACAGTGTGTGCTGAGATTGTGGAGACGACACTTCTCAAATTTTCTTACTGGCGACGATTCCACCAATGCCGCCCATGGAGAGCGCAGTTCAGAGCCACCAATCAACTACCACCTAGCCATGAAGAGGTTCGAGTTGCTATCCAACGACTCAAAAACAATAAAACAGCGGGTGCTGACGGCCTGTCAGCTGAATTGTTTAAAACCGGTGGCGATGAATTGATAAGTCGCATGCATCAGCACATCAGCAAAATATGGCTATCAGAAAGCATGCCCGACGATTGGAACCTCAGCGCACTGTGCCCTATACTTAAGAAAGGTGACCCTACAATCTGCGCAAGTTATAGGGGTATCAGTCTCATTTCCATCGCATATAAGGTTCTCTCAAGCGTACTATGTGAAAGATTAAAGCCGATTACAAAAACACTGATTGGACCTTATCAGTGTGGCTTTCGACCTGGTAAGTCCACCATAGACCAGATTTTCACGCTACGACAAATACTGGAGAAAACCCACGAAAATCAAATTGACACACACCATCTCTTTGTCGATTTTAAAGCTGCGTTCGATAGTCCGAGAAGGGATTTCCTATACGCAACAATGTCTGAGTTCGGTATACCTGCAAAGTTGATTAGACTTTGCAGAATGACGTTGAGCAACACACGCAGCTCCGTCAAGGTAGGAAATGACCTCTCCGAAACCTTCAATACCGAAAGAGGTTTCAGGCAAGGCGATCCACTGTCTTGCGATCTCTTTTACATCATCAAGGAGGGGTTCGTACGAAAGGCCGGTGTGCATCGTAATGGCACCATTTTCTACAAAGGCGTCCAGCTCCTTGCGTACGCTGATGATATTGATATTGTTGACAGAACCAAGAGAGATGTTACCGCTGCTTTCGCCGCTATCGAAAAGGAATCAGCCAAAGTGGGTTTGACGATAAATGAGGGTAAAACAAAGTATATGCTGTCTACAAACAAGGGAGTGTGGCGTTTAGACTCCCACGTTTCATCCGGCAGCTATAACTTTGAAGTAGTCAAGGAGTTCGTTTACCTTGGCACCGCCATTAATACCAAAAACGAAATCAGCCTGGAGATAAAGCGAAGAACAATAATTGCTAATAGGTGCTACTACGGCTCAGTAAGCAACTAAGTTCCAGAGCCCTCTCTCGATCGACAAAACTAACACTCTACAAGATGCTCGTTCTACCTGTGATGCTTTATGGCGCCTGAGGCATGGGTAGTTTCGCAAACTGACGCAGCCGCTCTGGGGGTGTTCGAGAGAAAAGTTCTTCGCAAAATCTTCGAGTCGGCGATGACTATCACATCCGAATGAACCACGAGCTGTATGAGCTCTACGATGACATTGACGTAGTTCGGCGTATAGCTGTGCAGCGAATACGCTGGCTGGGTCGTGCCCATCGTATGGACGACGAAGCTCCAGCGAAAAAGGTGCTCGAGGCGAGGGTCGCTGGTCAACGACGACGAGGGGAGCCATGCCTCCGATGGATGGACCAGGCTGAGGAAGCCCTAACCGCACTTGGTTTATCCGATTGGAGAAGGCGCGCGCAAAGCAGAGGCGCCTGGCGAGAGCTGATGATGTCTGCCGAAACCCGGACACGGGTTGTTACGACCACCTAAGTAAGTAAGTGAGTTGTTCTTTTTCTGTACTCTGTTGGTCGGGTCAGTTTTTGTTATTTTATATATATTTTTGTCTTGTAAAAGTTCAGTACTACCATTTTGTTCCCATTGTCAGCCTGTGTTATTATTATTTTGTATGCATAGCGTTTAATAAATTTTTTTAAAGTTTCTTCGCAAGTTTTAAGAAAAATTTTTCTTTTGTTGTGTTTTTAATCCTATTTTTGAAGGAAATAATTTTATTCGCTGCTGTCGATCTGGCTATGATTTTTTCTCTGCCGTCCTCCATATGATTTGAAATAGAAATTTTTACAGGTGCTTCTTTATAGAACAAAGTGAAACGCCCAGTTTTCAGCTTTTTAAGGAACTGATAGAAAAACTCATAGAAAATTACTTGTTCCGAAAGCTGGATATCTGAAAAGAAAATAACATGGAAATTTTATAAAAATTAAGAAACTCATCACTATGCTGCAAAATATTAAATCTCTGGAACTACCACTTGGTAACCCTGAAGCTGGTCTGCTTGTCTGCGATGAAATGCCTAATGAAAGTTTTTTGAAAGTTAAACTGAGTAAAAATCAATATTTACTTGGCCTCATTGAAGAGCCGTGTTTCGCGATCCTAAAAATAAATTATTTGTAATTAATTTAATAAAAATTCTCACCTTTCCAATCTTGCTTTTTTGTTTGCTGAATTTTGCCAGCTCCTGCAGGCGGCCATCATGTTTCATGCCACAACGTCCCTATGTTAGTAATAGAAGATCGGTGTGAAAATAGAAAGTAGTAGTAGTAAAAAAGTATGGCAGATCATGAAGTTCATTTATAAGTAGAGAAAAAGCTGTAAGTCTAAAGTTAAGTAGATTCATTCATTAAGGTGACGAATCGTATGCCTACTGAATGAGTATGAGCCTGGTGCGTGCAATTTTATTTTCACCTTACTGTGGACGGACAAAGGACACAAAAAGGAGAAAGAGAGATAGAAACAAAGAAGGAGGAGGAGGAAAGTCGGGGGTTTTTTCTCCGAATTTTAGATTCAAATTACACGCCAGTTTAGGTTTATTTTGTCATGAGATAATGATATTTATTTTCAGATAATTAATAGAACTTAAATTAATTACACCTTTACCAAATACCATATGTATATATTTTTTTATGTTTTTTTTTGTGTTTTTAAATTTATAACAATTTAATTCTAGGTAAATTTTATTCTTATTTGATATTAATAATTTTCATAAATTTTTGTTTTTTTGTCCAAACCAATCAATATTTATAATTTTGTTATGATTTGATATAGTAACGATAATATTAAAAATAATTGTAAAAATAAATAAATTTAAAATAAATAATAAATAACGATATATTAAAAACAATCTCCGAAAAAAATGTATTCATTAAAATAATATAAAAAAAGATAGTATTAAAAATTAATCTTAAAAATAAGTTTTTTTAGATACAATCTAAAAATTTAATTTTGAAAAATAATTTAAAAAATAAAAGTTGAGTTAAATCTTAAAATTTAATTGTAAAAAAATTTGAAAATGAGCGCAAAAAATGGGTTAAAAAAATTTTAAACTTAAAAATAATCTTAAAATATAATCTTAAAAAAATAATTTTATAAAAATAATTTAAAAAATAATCTAAAATCTAAAAATAAAAAAATATTTTTTGGAAATAATCTTAAAATTATAACCGTGTATCATTTGTGTGCCTAGAAAGAAAAAAAACTTAATTAAATATATATGTGAACACAAGTTAAAGAAAAATAATGGCTTGTTAAATAAATTAGTGGGGAAGTACACGCAGGGGCGTGACTAAAGGGGGGCAACATTTACAGGTGACATGGATATTTAAAAGCAATTTTGATCGCTGGTTTTTTTAGGGGTTATCTTCCAGATGCTTGCGCGTGATAACTATTTATGGGACGGGACATAAGAGGGATGACACTTCCTCGAGCTCTTCAGCTTTGCTTCCTCGAGCTCTTCAGCTGAAGAATGCTCTTCAGCATTCTTCAGTTGAATGTTTTGGTATCGATTTTTGTTTTGCTTGTAATTTTTAACTTTTAGTTCTGGTAATTTATTTACGTAATTTGGTTTAGTTTCGATTTTTAATTTGGTTTTTTCTTCTGTTTTCTATTCAATCTCATTTTTATTCAGCATGTGTTTTTTAGATTTTTATTTTTGTTAATTTATCAAGCTTCCGGTGCGAACATTATATTCTTATTGCACCGGATACGTACGTACACCCATTAAAAATAATATTTTAAAAATAATAAACCAAATATTCCAATTCCAATGCAATGCAAGTTCAACTGCAAGAGCATGAAAAAAGTCACAGGTTTCCTGATAAAAATCGTCATAACTCATTTCCCTGAAGAAAGAAGATATTTTTATTGCGTTTTAAAATTAAAAAAATTTTTTCGGGTCAACCTTGGAGCCAGCAGAATGCCGGCAGTGCGAAAAGAGGTCTTTTGTAGCAATCGTTGTAACCATTACCTCAATATCACTCT
Organism: Coremacera marginata; assembly: GCA_914767935.1. Taxonomy (NCBI): domain Eukaryota; kingdom Metazoa; phylum Arthropoda; class Insecta; order Diptera; family Sciomyzidae; genus Coremacera; species Coremacera marginata. The sequence continues at coordinate 118,429,972 of OU612046.1, forward strand.
CTTTTCTCTCCTCTAAATGTATCACCATCCTTAATGGCCATTGCTGGTCCCTTGAAAGTTTCCCTGTCTATAATTCCGATTCCTCTTCGCGTAGCTGTCTCCTTCCCTATGTCCTACTTTGTTGCACCACTTACAGTGCACAACTGTTTTTGCTCCCTACTAAAACTCTTGTCTCCATTATTTCGGAATGGGTTTCCTGTATTGACTCTTCCATTATTCTTATTCTTATAACTCTTATCTTGCATTTGACCGTTTCTATCTTTAAATTCTTGAGCACACTTCCCTTTTCTATGACCGTACTTCTGGCATTTCTCAATATATGGAGTGTTTTTTCTTGTAAGGCACTCATCTCTTGTGTGTTTTAACCTCTCACAAAATGAGCAATATATGCAGGCTCTAGCATCCTTCTCTGGTAAATTTCTATTATTGTAGTAACTGACATCTCTATCCCACAGGTCTCGACTACTCTGTCTGCCCCCCTCTCTACTCTCGTCTATCACTTCATACACCTGCCTCTGCTGTGGTACCCCAGATCCAGACTAATTTCCTATCCTCAGAATATAATCTATTTCCGAAGCCTTTGTCACTAGCCTTTGTCACTAGCCTTCCCCCTTGATTGTTTTGAGCTTAGCTCTCGAACACATTTCGTTAATTCTATTATGATTGAGTTGTATGTTTTTCCCATCAGATAATTAGATTTAATTAATAGGTAAAATTCCTCAATCGTTCCAAAATGCCTCTCCCTACATAATTTGAAGGCAACTCCGTATAATCTCAACTTAACACAGTCCTACCTTGGAACTCATTGAATGAACATATAAACCTCTGTTGGTGAGTCGTTTTCCGAGAATAAGGGCACCTGATTTTTTACGGTCTTAACTATTTCGTTAATAATCATTGTGCTATTTTTTATTATTATATTCTCGTATATATACTCTCCTTCTTCTATCTCTAAGTCCATTTCCTCCTTGTGATACAATGAATTTTCTGTGGCTAACTTTAATTTTCACAGCCTGTTTCACTGTCTCAAAATCCACCCTAGCTTGTTGTGTTATGTATTTCTCAACGAAATTCCCAAGCCTCTCGTTTTCCAAATCTAGTTCACAAGCTCTCTTTTGTTCTCCTACTTGATGTCTTTCAAAATACGTTAACTTCTGCTTTAAGGCCTTAAACTCCTTTTGATATTCTTCAAACTTTTCCCCTTGGCTACCTAACCTGTGTTCATAAAAGGACTCCAAATAATCAAATATAACGTCCCCCGCCTCCAGCCTTGTAATATTTCCCCAATATATCTCCCCAACCTTTGACTGTAGTAGAGCAAAATTTTCATTATTTCCTATCGCGATTCTCGCCCTTTTCCATAATTTTTCTGCGAACCAACTAACTTTCCCTGCTAGCTCTATATATCTCCTATCTGAATCGTCTTGGCACTCCATTAAACACTGACGAATTTATTATTTATATATATATATATTTAGTTATTTGATATTTATCAGATACAAAGGTGCAATACATATATTATTTAAGAAATTTTCTCCAAAAAAAAAATTAAAAAAAACAAAAAAAAAATCATGCTGTTTTGAATATCCTTGGTGCACAGAAAATAAAATATTTGATTTATTATCTAAACTAGATTAGGTAATGTGAAATTTTCTATTTCATCTAATCTTTTTAGCAACTTTTCTACTTACACAGTTAATAAAACAATCATGCATTAGGTTACTCAACTAATTGAAAATTGTAAATTCTACAAAAATCGCCTAATTTTTTTATTCATTTTACCTAATGCAAGTTGTTGATTTGTTTTTGAAAGCTTAAAGTTTAATGTCATATATCAGTCTGATTTGAACTCGTTAGATTCGGTCGTCTTTAAATCGTCTTTAAACGTCTTAAATAGTCTGCTTGTTTTCAAAGTGTTTTAACTTATTATATCTGCAAATGTTTCTTTCTCAAATCTTGTGCAAATATTAATGACAATAATATTAATGCTAATGCCAATCAAAACATTGTGTTGAATTCTTCTTTTAGTTTGTGTGTTACGATAGCTCAATTAGTCACCGAAGTGAAAGAATTGAAAAAAATAAAGAGTTCTTCAAGCCCATGGCAGAATTATAAGGAATGAAAAGAATTATAACAATGCAATTTTGTTGATTTAATAAAATTTTGTCAACATGATGAAATTTACTCCATGACAACGCTTAACCTTTCGCAATTTCACCACTTCGTTTTGCGCGTTACAAAAAAAAGTTTTGGCAGAAGGCAAATAAACTAAATATAATTAAATATTTATTTAATATATTTTTAAAATTGTTTAAAAAAATTTACTGAGAAAGTGGAAAAAGCAATGAATGATTTGGAGTTATTAATAGTCGAGCTGCACTTGGATTTACAAAAAATAAAAAAAACACAACTACTGGAATATTTCGAGGGTAAGTTGGCAGAAAACTATGATTATAAACAAAAAACTTACATTTATATAATTAGAGAGTGAAATAGACAGAAGTGCCTTGAAAATTATTACTTCGCAACAACTGGAGAATTTTTTTGATAATAATCGAGTTCCACTGGGTATACAAATTCTCTTTGAACAACGTCTTAAAGTGTGGCAGAAACTCAATGTAAGTATTTTTAAACATAAATACATTTAAATAAGGCTTTTCAGTGAGAAGTGTAAGTGAACAAATACAATTTTTATTAATTACACGGTGCGACAAGTTAAGACAAATTTTTTATAATAGAGGAGCCGCTGTTTATTACTGTCAGAAGAGCACTCCTAGAAAATCCTCGGTTTTGCGTAGAGGTCCTTAAATTTATTGTTATAATTTATAGTAAGGCCCTTAATCGGAGCAAAAATCTTTATAATGACTCATGAATAAAAAAAAAATTGGGACCCTCTACGGAAAAACTGAGGATAACATCATATTTTGGTAGTGGTTCTCTACTAGAAAGAAGCAGCGGTTTCTCCGATACATTTTGACTGTTGTACAGTGTTATGTATGAAGCTCAAGCACTTTATTCTACGAATAATCAGTAAATTAAAAGTTTCTGAACCAAAATATAGAATATGACTGGCAAGAATTTTTAGAGTTTAAGTGAGCCCATTTTAAGGCCAAAACTTTAAAACTTGAAATTAATGATTTTATGCCTTATGTTTTAGAATTATGTCTGGTGTATATATTTTGGTTTTAAAGATTAATATTTTAATGTTCACTCACATAAAAAAACTTACACTGCTGACGTAAGCCCTTTATTTTCTAAATTGAATAAGTAAAAATTGGATGTAATTTTTTCAGGCTCATACGTAAAAATGTCATAAAGACAAAAAGAAAATAACTTTTAAAATAATTAAATAGATTTTAAGTTTTGTTGCTTTTAAGTCATTTAAGTCATCTCTTTTTCCGTAATTTTTTCTTTAGTTGAATCATGATTTGTTTTTTGTGTAAATTAGATAATTTTTCATATAAATCTTTGGTGGTCCACTTAAAAATATTTCATTCTCTTCGACCTAACAGCACATTCGAATGTTGCGAAAGCAGTTGTAATCAAGCTTTTGGAAATGTAGATTCCTTCAGAAAGCACCTAAAAAGAAGTCACGTTTCTTTAAATAGTCAAAATACGTCAAATATTCCTGCTAAAAATCAATGTATACTTTCCATAAAAGACTCTTTTACAGGTGGTGGCAATATTTCAAGCGATAATGGAGATTACTTACCACCAGTTGAACACGTCACATACCCACCAAATCTTAAAGACCTTATTAATATCGTTTCCAAATATCTTCTGTAGAGTTTACATTAAATCTCCATAACAAAAGCAGTTTAAATAGAAAAGATGTAGAAACAATTCAAAAGTTGGTTGATGAAAAAATCACAAAACCAATTGCCGAATTTCTAAAAAATAATCTCGAATATTTATTTAATTAAATAAGTGATATTTCAAACATTATATCCGACCCATTTAAATTATGCTATTCGGAATATAATTTAAATAAATGGCTATTGGAAAATGATTAAAGAAATAGTACAATTCTCTATAAATAATGAAATAGGAGTAGTTCAACGTAAGGGAGAGGCAATTTATGATGAAAAGTGTACAAAGGGCACACTTTTACCTTTAGGGTATCAGATGAGAAAGCTATTTGAAGAAAAAAACTTATTGAATTATTATTTAAAAAAATATGGATTTGATGAAAACAGAACTAATAATAATAATAATAATAACATTTCAAATTTCATGGATGGTGATCTGTGGAAAAAGAAAACATCTTGTTACTCAAATGAAGTTTGTGTTCCATATTTCATGTATATTGATGATTTTGGGATTAACAATCCTCTTGGTTCTCATCCCCAGTCGATTTCCGGCATTTATTTTAATTTTCCATGGGTTGAAAACAGTTCGAAACTAGATCAAATTTTTATAGCAGGCTTTGTAAAATCCTTAGATTTCAAAAATTTTGGAAATGACCAGTGCCTTAAGCATTTTGTTGATGAAATAAATGAATTAGAATTAAACGGTTTAGTTATTAACTCAGATCAAGGCCCTCGGAAAGTTCATTTTATTTTGGGACTGTTTTTGGGGGATAATCTTGGTTTAAATTCAGTTTCCGATTTCAGCAAATCATTTTCGAGTAAATATTTTTGTCGTTTTTGAAAGGTAGATAAAGCTACAACTCAAATGCTCTGCGAAGAAAAGCCAGAATATTTAAGAACAATCGAAAACTATGAAACTGATATTTTAAATAATTGTTTGGAGGTCTCAGGAATAGCTAAAAAATCAATTTTAAACCAAATAAAATCTTTTCATGTCGTGGAAAATTTCTCTGTTGATATGATGCATGATCTCTACGAAGGCATTTGCCATTACGATCTCTGCCATATATTTAATTATTACATTAATGACACCAAACTTTTTTCTTTAGCCACACTAAATGCTCGCAAAGAATATTTTAATTATGGAAATATAGAGGTTGGCAATATATCGAATGCCATTAAAACAAATCATTTAAAAAAGTTTCGACTGAAAGTGTCGGCAAGTGTTCATACATTTCTTGCCCTTGATGATAGGATACCTAATACCAGAGAATGATGTGGTTTGGGATTTCTTTATATGTTTGCTTCAAATAATTGACATATTGCTTTCCGAAAACTTTATGTTTAATAGTATTTTTGCCCTCAAGGAACTTATTACAGATCACAATACAAAATATTGCGAATTGTTAAAAGATTCTTTAAAGCCCAAACATCATTTCCTCACCCATTACCCATCTATCATTCTTCATTCGGGTCCTCCAAAGTATTACTGGAGTTTTAGGTTTGAGGCTAAGTGTTATAGATACCAGCACCCTTACACCCGCACACTTAATATAAGCGCGCACTTATTAACGGGCAATCAACTTAACATTTCATAATTCTTACTAATTGTTTGCACAACATAAGCTGCTCGCTCAACATTAAAACTATTTCGACTGTGTCATATGACTCCGTCTGAAAAACTTCCGTTCGCTTACCTTCTTCTTTAGAAGTCAATGCAGCTCCACGCGACAAGTGTAACATACTTACGATGCATTTTTCATGTTCTTTGCTCCTCTCCATTCTATATTAATATATATTCTTTCGTATCATATATTAGCGCATTATGTATTAGTGTAAGATATAATTGTAACATTTTTTAATATCAAAAGCAGTCGAATTGATCGCTCCAACGAAGAAGGTTGAAAAACTTTTAAAAATAAACAGTTCAATGAAAATATGAAAATAAAAATTGATTTTTTTTTTTCTAAACTAACTGAACATAAAACATAATTGGCGACGAGGATGGGATACCTCGAAAATTAAATATATCCCAAATATTTAATTCCTTTGTGTTAACAATTAACGCGGTATTTCCGAACATTTGAAGCGAATGATCGCATACCCAAATTGTGCAAGAACAGTGAGTGAACAAAAAGTCCTTAAAATTTTTTTTTTAAAAATATTTAAACAAAAGTAAAACAAATGATGAAAATTGTGCAGGAACAGTGAGCAAAAAAAAAAAAGAAAATATATAAAAAGAACACTGAGAAAAAAAAATAACTGAAATAAAACAAAGTTACAAAAATCTTTAAACAAAAGTAAAACAAATGATGAAAATTGTTCAGGAACAGTGAGCAAAAAAAAAAAAGAAAAACAGTGAGAAGAGAAAGAAAAGGTTATACATTTTTATAACAAAAATAAAATAACCCACATGAACGATTTTAACTAATGCGATACTACACAAGTGAGAGTGCGCTATAAACGAACGAACTTTGTAAACTTAATTATTACAAAAACAAAAGCCACAAACAACTAATTTGCTGCATATCCTGCTGTGACACCAACAAAAATATCGAAAGCAATATCAACAACACCAACAATCAACAGAGCGACAACATACAACTTAAACCAGTAAAGACGCTGCAAAGAATACAACACGGAATCAATAACAAGAGCACTAAACAACAAAATCATCGAGAGCAATACTAGCAACACGAGTAATCAACCGAGTGAAGACGTAGTAAGAATTTGTAATCGACAAAATTTATCTTAATTGTGTTTATAAACCTTTTAAATGTATTCTGTAAGATTACCAACACATTATATTATATTATTAATCTAAACTATAATACTGTACAAATAAATTAAATAGTTTTATGGAAGAAGACCTAGATACATTAGGACAGTTAATAGACAAAGTTGAGGAAGCTATAACAACACACGGAAAAATTTTAGTAAGAAGTAATTCAATAATTGAGGAAGAAACAAATATGAGTTCACTAACGATAGACCCATTAAAGTACTTGGAAAGATTGTCAGACTATAATGGAAACATAAATGACTTACCGTCGTTCATAGTACTTATCGACAGAATTCATCCCCTCTTGACTAGATATGATAGCTTAGCTCAGAGTATTTTTTCTGATGTTATAAAATCCAAATTAAAAGGAAAAGCGCGTGAAGCAATAGAGATAGACAACAACGCCATATCATGGAGAGATATCAAAACTATCCTCATAAATAACTTTTCAGACAGGAAATCAATAGATGAACTGTTCAACGAACTTAGGGGACAGAATTTTAGGAGCAACAGCATAGAGCTCTATAATGAACTAAGATGTACTCTAAGACGACTCAATGTAAAAACAAGAACAGAATTATCGCCTGCCACGACGGAAGAAGAAATTGAGCAGACTATTAACCTTAATATTAAGGCTGCTCTACAAACGTTCAAATCTAAACTTCCCGAACCAATGAGGTCGATACTATATTGTAGGGACCCAAAAACATTGGAAGAAGCCATAAACATTCTTCATGAGGCAAATTATGCCTACTTCAACCCATATAAACCAGACAAAAAACGATTTAATAATAACAGCCAACAAGACGGAAACCAATACAACTACAAAAAGAACAGTACTAACCGTAACAATAACAATTACCAAAATAACCACAATAACCGCTATAACAACGAAGCAAGTAATTCACATACCTACAACCGAGGTAACTCAAATAGTTATAACAACAATAGTTATAACCGTGGTAATCGTTTTAACAATGAAGCAAGTAATTCAAACACTTACAATCGAAGTAATGGTTATAGTAGGAGTTATGTTAACAATAATTATAACCACAATAACCGCTATAACAACGAAGCAAGTAATTCACATACCTACAACCGAGGTACTGCAAACAGTTATAATAATAACAATTATAATAGGAACGAAAGTAATAGAGTTGACGTTAGAAACAGAGGTCCTTCCCCATCGACTGTAGAACCGACGGAAATAGGAAAAATAGAATTTGACGTAGCAGGTCAAAATTTTCCTTTACCTGCCTCAACACCAGCTTACCATATATAGAAATAGAGACAAAGCTGGGAGTGTTAAAATTCATCATAGATACGGGAGCGACCCAATCTATTATTAACCCAGGATTATGTGATCCAAAGTGGAATGTTTCCACGGTTCCGATGAATATGCAAACACTGAAACACACTATACAAATTAACGAAAAAATAGCAATCCTTTGTTTCAAAGAACTTGGTGAAACAGACAAAAAAATCGAATTTTTTGTAACTAAGTTTCACGATGTATACGACGGTATAATAGGAAATAATATACTAATTCCCCTAAAAAGCGTTATGAATTTTGAAACTAAGAAACTACGAATAGGCGAAAGGGAAATTGAACTAAAATTTTTAACAGAAAAAGATAATAAATATCGCGTCACCGACAAAGGAATCTATGAGATTGAAATACCAGTTACAAACAAAGATAGTCTAATTTATATCGAAGGAAAGACTTCACAAGATAATGAGGTAGAACTAATAAAAGGGGTGTACGAAGCAAATAACTACAAAATAAATGCCAAGTTACTTATTAAAAACAACGGAAGAAAAGATATAATAGTGCATAGACAAGAAAGCATACAAGTTACAGACGAAAACTTTTGTATATATACATTTGACGAAAGGAACGATAAACTGGCTTTAAGAGAAACGAACGAAAAACCTATACTAGAACAGATAAGAACAAACCACCTTAATAAAGAAGAAACAGAATATCTAATGCCAGTCATAAAAAAATTTAGAAATATATTTTACACAGAAAACAGTGACCTTACCTTCACTAGTGAAATTAAACATGCTATTAGAACTACAGATAAAACACCAATAGCGATCAGAACGTACAGGTATCCATATATGCACAAATTAGAGGTAGAAAAACAAATAAAGGACATGTTAGATAAAAAAGTAATTACGCCAAGTCAGTCACCATATTCAGCCCCAGTCTGGATAGTAAGTAAAAAATTAGATGCAAGTAAAAAACCAAAATGGCGTGTAGTCATCGACTACCGAAAATTGAACGAAGTGACAGTTGACGACCGTTACCCTATTCCCAACATAGACGAAATTTTAGAAAAGCTAGGCAGATGCCAATATTTTACGACACTGGACCTGGCAAAAGGTTTCCACCAGATAGAAATAGAACCTCAAGACGTACACAAAACTGCATTCAGCGTAGAAGGAGGGCACTACGAGTTCCTCAGAATGCCATTTGGGTTAAAAACCGCCCCGACAAACATTTCAAAGACAGATGAACAACGTACTGTCAGACTACATCAACAAAATATGTCTCGTTTATCTCGATGACATTATTATTTTCTCCACTTCATTAAAAGAACACATAGAGTCAATAACCAAAATTTTCAATAGACTAAAAGAAACAAACCTAAAAGTACAACTCGACAAGTGCGAATTCCTGAAGCACGAGACCAAATTTGTAGGACATATAGTTACCGAATTAAGCATTAAGCCAAATCCAGAAAAAATCTTATGCGTACAAAACTTCCCAATCCCAAAAACTTGCAAGGAATTAAAGCAATTCTTAGGACTTCCGGCTATTACAGGAAGTTCATCAAGGACTACGCTAGAATAGCAAAACCCATGACGAAATACTTAAAGAAAGACAGGAAAATTAACTTGAACGACCAAGAATATGTAGACAGTTAGACACATTAAAAACTTTGTTAGTAAACGATCCCATATTAGCTTACCCCGACTTTAATAAACCATTTACATTTCAAACCGATGCGAGTAACTTCGCTTTGGGTGCCGTATTATCACAAGAAGGCCACCCAATTGCATACGCAAGTAGGACCTTAAATGATCACGAGACGAATTATAGCACAATCGAGAAGGAATGCTTAGCTATAGTATGGAGTACCAAGTATTTCCGTCCTTATTTATTCGGGCATAAATTCATGATCGAAACCGATCATAGACCACTAGTGTGGCTATTTTCAGTTAAGGAACCAAACTCGAAATTGCTAAGATGTAGGCTTTGACTCGGAGAGTTTTCTTTCGATATAAAATATAAAAAAGGAATTCTTAATGGAAATACAGACGCATTATCTCGCGTTGCAATCAATTTCATCGAGCAAATTGAAGAACCAATAGAGTCGAAAAGCCCTCTCAACATATACAGTAGACAGTTAGTCATTTCAAAAGCACCATCAGGGTCCTTAAAATTAAGAAATCTCAAAATATTTAATTTCCAACGGAAAATTATAAGTGCGAAATCATTTGATAAAGAGACGATAATAACATTAATTAAAAACCATTTTGACCCAACGAGAACAAACGCCATTTATATTGAGGAACAAGAAATTTATGAATAACTAAGGGACATTCTGCAAGAAAATTTTTATAATGATAATAATAAAAAGTTTAAAGTGGTAAGATGTAAACAACTTCTAAAGGACATAACTGACGAAGAAACCTTGGCGAACTATATTGAAAAGGAGCATAAGAAAAACAAACATAGAGGGATTAACGAGAACTTCGAAAAATTAAGAAACGAAATATATAACCCCAAACTCAAAAGGAGGATAACACAATATATAAATAATTGCGAGATATGTAACAAAGAGAAATATGACCGAAAACCGATCAAACCCAAATTAAAAATCACGGAAACCCCAGACAAGCCCAGACAAATAGTCCACATGGATGTATTCTATAGTCTTGAAAAAACATTATTTTTAACCATCATAGACAAATTTTCAAAACACGCTCAAATCATTAAAATATCGAATAGGTCATGGATAGAATTTAAGAGAGCCCTGACTCAGTATATAGGTACAGTAGGACATTTTCAAAAATTAATCGTTGACAACGAACTTAGATTCAAAGCTTTGCCCTTACTAGATTTTCTAAAACAGGAAAATATAACAATACACTTTACATCGAACAACAATCATACTTCTAACTCAGACATCGAACGCTTACATAATACGATAAACGAACATCTTCGACTACTCAAACACGACCCACAAAACGAAACTGAAACCGTAGAGGAAAAATTATTAAAAATTATTGTTTACTACAACAACACTATACATTCCACCACCAACCAAAAACCAATAGACTTCATCAACGGAACAATTACTCAAGGCCAATACCCCCAAATTAAAGAAAAAATATTAACGAAAAAAGAGAAAATAATAGAAAAATTGAATATGAACAGAGAAGATACTGCAATAGAAACAGGGCCAATCTTTATTAAGGACATAAGAGGAGGAAAGAACCATTCCAAGTTTAGGAAAATTGACGTAGAAAAACTGGACGACGAACACGTTGTTACTACAAGGGGACATAAATATTATAAGACGCATATTAAGAGGAAGAAAAAAATACTGTAATACTGAAAATAATTAACTTTTCTTTTAGACAAAGTATAATAATTTTATTTTTTTTTATAATAAAATATTTCCACAGATCATCACAAAATGAATATAAAAATACTACTATTAGTCTTTACGACATGCGGCATCTTTCCGACGAGACCACATTTAATAGAAGTACAAGACCTAAACGAAAACAACGGTTACTGACGATGAAATTGGGACAAGAACGAATAATTAAGGATTTCTATAAAATACTTCATATAGTAAATCTTACAGAATTCGAAAACATCAAAGATAACATAAGAAATAATGTTAACATAATTCGAACACTCATTAAACAAAACGACCCAGCATTTTTAACTATGGTACAAAACTTTAAATTGCTAGAAGATAAATTAAAAGGAATTACACCACACGTCAAAAATAAAAGAGGACTAATCAATGCCTTAGGGAAGGACTCAAGATAATAACTGGGACTATGGACAATGACGACGAAATAGCCATAAAAGGAAGTATCGAACATTTAGAAAAACAAAACAAAGAAATCATACACGAGACAAACAAACAAATCTTAATTAACACACAAATATCAAATCAAATAAATAATATTTCAAACTATATAAATGAACAACAAACAACAATTAATAAAATGATTTCTAACTACGGAAACGACATCAAAAACGAACTAGACATTTTCCGCCAAATTTATCAAATAAATTATGACATTACACTTTTTCGTAATCATATCGATGATATAGAACAGGTTATTTTAGTAAATTAAGTAAATTAAACGTTCTCTCAAGAAATATTCTCTCGGACAACGAACTTGAACTTATATCAGATATAGAAGTCTTAAAAGATATTAGAATCTCTGTAGCTTTCTATGAAAATAAAATCATAATAATAATATTTATACCATGTTATTCAGATAATAAATATTTTAAATTATTAATAGAACCTATCCCAACCAAAGAATACAAGATACTATTCTTAAAAGAAAATATGTTTCTAGTTGACGATAATAAAAATTTATATAATATAAGTGTTAGAGATAGAATTAAGAAAAACTTACAACCAATACATGATGAATGTTTAAGTAATTTAATAAAATCAAAAGAAGCAAAATGTGAGTTTACGATAAACAAAGAAGAAACTGTTAAAGAAATCACACAAGGTTTAATCATAACCAAAAATTTACTGAACACAGATATCATACAAAATTGTGTTAATGACAAAATAAAAATATCAAAAAACTTACTTACTTACTTAGGTGGCCGTGACAACCCGTGTCCGGATTTCGACCGACCTCATCAGCTCTCGCCAGGCGCCTCTGCTTTGCGCGCGCCTTCTCCAATCGGATACACCAAGTGCGGTTAGGGCTTCCTCAGCCTGGTCCATCCATCGGAGGCATGGTCTCCCTCGTCGTCGTTGACCAGCGACCCTCGCTTCGAGCACCTTTTTCGCTGGAGCTTCGTCGTCCATACGATGGACATGACCCAGACAGCGTAGTCGCTGCACAGTTATACGCCGAACTACGTCAATGTCTCCGTAGAGCTCATACAGCTCGTGGTTCATTCGGATGCGATAGTCATCGCCGACTCGAACAGGACCGAAGATTTTGCGAAGAACTTTTCTCTCGAACACCCCCAGAGCGGCTGCGTCAGTTTGCGAAACTACCCATGCCTCAGCGCCATAAAGCAGCACAGGTAGAACGAGCGTCTTGTAGAGTGTTAGTTTTGTCGATCGAGAGAGGGCTCTGGAACTTAGTTGCTTACTGAGCCCGTAGTAGCACCTATTAGCAATTATTGTTCTTCGCTTTATCTCCAGGCTGATTTCGTTGTTAGTATTAATGGCGGTGCCAAGGTATACAAACTCCTTGACTACTTCAAAGTTATAGCTGCCCGATGAAACGTGGGAGTCTAAACGCCGAGCTCCCTTGTTTGTAGACAGCATATACTTTGTTTTACCCTCATTTATCGTCAAACCCACTTTGGCTGATTCCTTTTCGATAGCGGCGAAAGCAGCGGTAACATCTCTCTTGGTTCTGCCAACAATATCAATATCATCAGCGTAAGCAAGGAGCTGGACACCTTTATAGAAAATGGTGCCATTACGATGCACACCGGCCTTTCGTACGATCCCCTCCATGATGATGTTGAAGAGATCGCAAGACAGTGGATCGCCTTGCCTGAAACCTCTTTCGGTATTGAAGGTTTCGGAGAGGTCATTTCCTACCTTGACGGAGCTGCGTGTGTTGCTCAACGTCATTCTGCAAAGTCTAATCAACTTTGCAGGTATACCGAACTCAGACATTGTTGCGTATAGGCAATCCCTTCTCGGGCTATCGAACGCAGCTTTAAAGTCGACAAAGAGATGGTGTGTGTCAATTTGATTTTCGTGGGTTTTCTCCAGGATTTGTCGTAGCGTGAAAATCTGGTCTATGGTGGACTTACCAGGTCGAAAGCCACACTGATAAGGTCCAATCAGTGTTTTTGTATCAAAAAACAGTCTTATAAAATTTGAAAATTGTAAAGTTAATATAAACAATTCGTATCATTCGTTAATAATTTCTATAAAACTACAGATCATATTGTACTACCATACACAAAGTTAAATATAACGGAGAAGAGCAAGAGCAAAGAAAATATAGAGAATACAAAAGAATTACAATTACAATATATAATAAATACAATGAAGTTATTAGATGAAAACATTAAACGAAATTGGGTAAAACTTTCAATTTCAAATATACCGTCTATAACATGCAGCGGACTAATTCTCATTATATTCCTTATAATCCTTAAGTTAAAAAAAAGTACTAATTCATACGTTATTTCAAGTTCTCCGACCTCGCCGGAGTCTCGGACTAAGGGGGGGCGAGTTATAGATACCAGCACCCTTACACCCGCACACATAATATAAGCGCGCACTTATTAACGGGCAATCAACTTAATATTTCATAATTCTTACTAATTGTTTGCACAACACAAGCTGCTCGCTCAACATTAAAACTATTTCGACAGTGTCATATGACTCCGTCTGAAAAACTTCCGTTCGCTTACCTTCTTCTTTAGAAGTCAATGCAGCTCCACGCGACAAGTGTAACATACTTACGATGCATTTTTCATGTTCTTTGCTCCTCTCCATTCTATATTAATATATATTCTTACGTATCATATATTAGCGCATTATGTATTAGTGTAAGATATAATTGTAACATTTTTTAATATCAAAAGCAGTCGAATTGATCGCTCCAACGAAGAAGGTTGAAAAACTTTTAAAAATAAACAGTTCAATGAAAATAAAAATTGATTTTTTTTTTTAAACTAACTGAACATAAAACATAATTGCTAAGCACAAAGAGTTAAAATCGTATGCCCAATCAACAAATTCAAGGAAAAATATAACTCTTACTTTAGCAAAGAAGTGCCAACTCAAGTTTTCCCACTATTTTTTCGACCGTTCCTGATTCACTTCAATTAAATGAAAAATTTAAGACAATAGATACAACAGATATTGATTTATTTAAACTCAAGCTAGAACGCAACAGTAGTATTTCGTCGTATTCCAAAATTACCTTTAAGGGAACATGCTATAAAAGAGGATATTTTTTCGAAGTCCTCGAAGTCCTCACAGCAAAAACTGTGCTTATTTAGGATTGTTCAGATTTTGATTTTTGAGAAGAGAAGATAGTACTTGTTGTTGACGAGATCTTGCTCATACGAAGTTGATTTAAATGAAACTGTAATAAGAGAAAATTTATTTTACGATATAAAAGAGTTCAGTGGGCCAGCAATCAATGTTCATAAAATTTTTAGTGGTCAGCTTATGATACGCTTAAAAGAATTTTTTTTATTTTTTTTTTATTACTTCTTTTTATGTTTAAATTACCAGCACATTTGGATTCAAGTTTTGGTCAATAAATCATTAATATTAATGCATAATTATTTAGTAATAAGTTTAATACTAAATTAAATAAGTTGAAATATCAAATAAGAGGAAAATATGGATGATTTATCGGAATACGTATTCTTTACTAATTCTCAAACACCACAACAAATGAAGAGAGCTGATCAAATTGAGCAACCACAAGATGTTCAAATATTTTACAGTTCTGTTGAAATTCCACCAAATCAGAATGTTGAAAGAATTGCTCAGCCGGAACTTTTAAGCCTTCTTGTGAACTGGGGTGTTGAAATTCTGTACAAAAAATGTATAGGTAATTTTGTGCGCTAATATTTTTGAATATTCGATTCATTTTATCACATTTTAGATAAAGAAGTAGATTTAGACATTTTTAGAAATATGACATTGCGACATGCAGAATTGTTAACTAAAGATTTTAAACTTGGAGTTTTGGTTAAATTTGAAAGCAACTTAAAGAAATGGCAAATGAATGTCAACACTACAGTCTCTTCCAGTTTATCAGAGCATGCAGTAGCGGAGTTGTTTCCTAATATTGATAAAAGATATACTTCGTCGCAAAGTTCCTTGGAATTTGTTGAAAACAAAGAGCACTTTTTTAAACTTGAGGAATTACTTCAGGAAAGCAGTCAAGGGAAATCTTTAATAGAGAAATATAAAGAGGGTAGTGATCTTAACGACGGATGCAGAACTATTTTAATGGATATCATTATCAATTATTTAATCCAAAAAGATATGAAAATGGGCACTCAGTTGGCTGAAAAAATTGCAGACGAAATTATTTTGGTTTTTCCCAAAGAGATTAAAGTATTTTCTTTACTTAAAAATTGTGAAAATGCCTCTAAAATATTCTTTATAATTTTAGGCAATTTATTTCTTCAAAGAAACCGGTAAAGCACAAAAAGGAAAACTGTACTCGAAGTATTTCAATACTTTACGATATTTGAAGAGCTGTGGTCTCTTAGGAAAACGAGTATGCGTTGACGCAGATGCAGGAACTTCCAGAAACTTTCGGTGTAAGGGCTCTATCTTTCTTGGTAAATTAATTCCATATTTTCAGAAATTAAATTTTTAAAAATTTGTGTCTAAATAGATCCAGAAGATGATATAAAAGAACATTTAGAGGCGATTAAAAGGGATAACTGCAGCTGGTCTAAAATTGAGAAACACTATTCAGCCACTACAAAGCATCGCCTCTTAAACATTTCGGAGTCGTCGTCCACCGAGGAAATTTTTAACAGTTGGAGACACTACAAAAGCCCTCTTGGATTTAAATTAGTATGTAAACTTGATTTTTTTATAAGATAAACTTTAAGAAAAAATTTCGAATTTTATATACACAGATTGATCATGATTTCAATATTCTGCATCCAAATTCAGAAAGCTTTGTTAACAACTTTACAAAGCACTCCACTGACCTTTTTGAAATTATTGAACGAAGAATAAAGGATCACAGCAGTCTGTCTCTCATGAAAGAGTGGAAAAGGATTGAAAATCCATCAAAAAGTAAGTTCAATGATTTATAATTATTACTTCTGTGTCTACTTATCTAATATCAAAAGTAACAGCACTTAAATACGATTTTTAACTCTATTCACGTCACGCTCAAACCAATATAAATGATTCAAAACTGACTTTAAATCAAAATAAGTTAAATGTATTCTATTATTGGTCGCTCTGTTTCTGTAAATATACATTTATTTTTTTATGAATTGATAATATTTAATTATACACAAAATATTAAAAAAAATATAAACTGTTACTCAGATAGCGTGGCAGGAAAAGGGTTAAAGAAACTTGATATCATTTGAGGCCATTTGTTTTGTTCTACACAAAACAAGTCGTTTAACCTTGTTTTATTTTTTTCAAGAAATTTAGAAGAGTCTTCGCGACTTTGAATCATATCGAATGGGTTTTTCACTGTAATATTTTTTTTTATACCTTTCAGCTATACAAAAGTAGTAAAAGAAGTTGTAGTGAAAATAGTAAAATTATCATTCTTAATGATACAAGGTTCGAATAATAGCTCTATATATTAGATTTCGTGTTTTTATTAACATATTTCTATGTTTTTGGTTTCAGATGGGCGATATGCAACAATTCTTTACTTGCTGCATGCGGTTCTAATACCCACTTCAAAAGTAGTAAAAATCGAATATGGGAAGAAAATGTTTATAAAGTATTCGATAAAGGATTCGCAGAATTCCTTTATGATTATCGGAAGAACAGTGGAAGAGGTAGAAGCAGCATTACAACGAAAATTGGAAAAGAGAGAGGCAACTCAACCTTTGATTATGCTCACTGGAAGCATTATGCATCCAGAAAACATAATCCTTTATTTTGATGGAGTAAAATTCAAATTTTGTTCTTTATTAGAAGCGGTTGATATTTGCTTTAAAATTATTATTATTTTTAATTTAGAATATCCACTTCCTTCCAAATTAACATGGATATTCATTCAAAAATTTTGTTATGCCTTAGACTTTAAAAATGAAAAAATGCATCCAAATGTAAGCCTTTTGTGCTCTCAACTTAAACCACAAAATTAATTTCCATCCTAAGCTACTAATTATTTAAGTTATATTGAATATAATTTTTTAATTTTATATTTAAAGACTTAATAATTTTATTAATGACTTTTCTTGTAATATATTTTTAAGTTTGACTATCTAATAATCTTATCATATTTTCATTTAACAGTATTTGTCATCAAAGTCACTCAATTGCTGTTATACCTGAGGAGATAAATGTTTATTTTATAAACATTTTTTAGGTTAAGCAACCAAATAAATGATTTAAAAAATCTTATCAATTGGAAAAGAAAAATGTTTAAATGAAGACAATTTATTTTTAAATAAATAAAATACTTCTTTATACAAAAAAATTCTTTATAATTTATAACAACGAAACGATTTTTGAACGAATATATAGTGTCTCACAACAGTATTCGGAATTTGATATTATTTTTTAAAGTTAAAGAACAAGAAGAAAAAAATAGTTAACTTAAATTAGATGGGTATCAATTTCAACATAACTTAACAATACTAACAACATTACATTTTTGGAGCGAATTCCATCTCGCATAAGTATTCGAAATTTGCTAGTTTAATGATCATAACGGTAAATATGGTATCGCGTTATCGAAAAACTTTTAACTTATTCTGCACAAATGCTTTTAATTGCTTTACAATAAACGTTGTTCTAGACAGTGTGCGAAAATACATACTTATGCGAGATGAAATTCGCTCCAAAAATGTTTTGTTAGTATTGTTATGTTATGTTGAAATTGATACCAATCTCGTTTAAGTTAACTATTTTTTCTTCTTATTTTTTAACTTTAAAAAAATATCAAATTCCCATTTATTTTGTGAGTGACAGTAATACCCTACAGTCAACAAAATATTTTGTTAAATCAACAAAGTATTTCGTAAAATCAACAAAATATTTTGTTACATTAACAAAATACTTCATTACAAGTATATATTAAATCAACAAAATTTTTGTAAAATCAACAAAATATTTTGATAAATCAACAAAAAATTTTGTTAAAGCAACAAAATTGCTTTTAAAACTATAGTATAATTTTATCAATTTGACAAAATTTTTTATCAATTTGATAAATGTTTATCAAATCAACAAAATTTTTTATTGTTTTTTGTGCTTCGCATTGTTTATATTGATAATTATTTCATCAATTTAACAAAGCATTTTTGTTAAATCAACAAAAGGATTTCCGACTTTTATCAAGTGACAAAAATTTTGTCAAATCAACGTAGTTTTTATCAATATCACATGTTTTATTTTGAGTGTAAGTGTCTTGCCCCGGTTTACTCAAAGAAGTTATTCTTTAATAGAAGATTTTGTGCGTTAATTTATGGACATAAATAGCTGATATATTTCAGCATGTCCGAAGTTAATCTACGTTGTGCATAACCAACACTCGATTTGTTACTCAGTATTCGCTATGTGCTAAGTTAAGTAACGTTACAGTACATTTTAGACACTGGATTTGGTAATATTTTTTTACAATGATTTGAATTCACAAATATTATAGATGGACTGCACAGAAAGATGCCTATTTTGGCTTCGGCAAAGCCAATAACGATTTCTTAATGAGAGAGTAAGGGTTTCAGCTTAATAGAAACTACTTTATCCCTTTGAGACCTGAAGCCAAACTACAAATAATTCTTTTACGATTTTTGGAATATATTTTCTTTGCATAATATGAAAACATATTCAATATCTAGGTTTTTCTATTTTCATACCCTTCATGTATTTTTAGGGCTCGGATACTTGATGCATCTCGGTCGAAACAAGGAAATTCCCTTAAAATAAATTTTTCAAATTATTTTTATTATTGACCTCAGTCTTTTTGATTTATAAAAATTAAGTATTTTTTAAGTTTAAATTTGTCCACTTCACTAATTTTTCGCTATTAGTACTTTAGTAATTGAAGCACAACTTACTTTTACGGCTCATTTTGACAAAATTCAAATATGAAACAAGAATTCCGCGAATATTTAAGTAACTGTAAAACGAATAACGGAACAATGTGAGAAGCGAACATACGCAACAATCAGCACAATCGATACATGTCAATCTTTATAACATTCGTCAAAAAGAAGTGAGGATATTGAGACTGAAACTTACCCGCACAATCGATGCATCACGGTCTGAAAGGGTTATTTGTGAATTTTGTATTTTATTTGTTACTTTGCGAATAATAAAATTAAATTAATAAGATTTCAAATTAACATAAAAAATTTATTTCGATTAGCTTATGTATCTAAATAAAATGTATCTAAATAATTGGATAATAATTGAATTTGACTACAAAAATACAGTTCCTATTTTAAACCTACTTTAAAGCTGAAAATTATCTGAGGAATTGGGCTAATTTTTTAAAATATGTCAAATTAAATAGATAATTTTCCTAAAATATGTAGGTACCGTTTCCACTCTTAAGTGGAAATGCAATCTAAATAATTAGATCAGTTTTCTACTCTTAGTAGTAGATGGCTTATCTACTCTAAAGTAGACACAGTTTAAAAATAAATTAGATAAATCTTCGAATTAATTATATGACTTACCTATTTTACGGCTGAAAGCATACCTAAATATTTTGGTGCTTTATTTACTCTCGCAGTTACTCTACCTAATACAATTGTAATACTTTGACATTTAGAAATTTGTAGCGCACCTAAACAAATTCATTGACTGAAAATCACCGGATTATTTTACTTGAATTTTATACATTTTTAGGTTAAAGTTCTACTCTTTTTTTTCTGTGTGCTGACTAGTCCTCTTCCTTGTTGGCGCTCTTCCACGGTGGATTATTTCCTATATTTTATTATTTATTTTTGTTTTTTCTCAATAGAAATCTGCTTCCATATTAAAAGTCTGCATCTGCTTCGAAGTCGGCAGGTAAAGTCTGCAAGACCGCCATGTAATAAAATGTTGCTGATGATGAAGGAAAATATACAAATGTTATGAATTCAGACAAAATTGAATTCTTAGACTCAAAAAGGTTTTAAGCGAGACTTAACCCTTTATAAAAACAAAACTTTATCCCTGCCATTCTCTTTCCCGAGAGGTGGTGGGATATGGATCCGCCATCAATAAATATTTCTAGAAGGTTCTAATGAAACCAAAAACATTAATATATCTTTAAAAATAAAAAAGTTGCCTGCACTAAAAAAACTATACTAATTAGAAAATACTGATATACAATGACATTACAGTTAGTTATACAGTAGAAAGCATTATTGTTTTCTAATAAGTACAATTTATTTAGTACAGCCAACTTTTTTCTTTTTAAAGATATGTTCATGTTTTTGGTGTTATTGCAAAAGAATTGAATAAATTATAAAATTGTTCATAAAAAATATCATTTCTTACACGAAGTTCTGAGAAATTTACACTCAAAGTTGAAAATTGATTTAATTGCCTTTGGAATGAGCTATCAAAATAAGTTTTCTGTTAGTTTTTCTGCTAAAAACAGTAACTTGCTCCAAAGCCGTGAAATATTAATTAGCCCTGTAGCTCACAAGAATGCGAAAATAGACCCCCTCCCTTACGATGTTTTGCTCAGCTCGACATAACTTTTCACCTCCGTAAATAGTTGCACTCAGTTGCGGGACACCCTGTATAACAATTTACTCACAAGTTCTTAGATAGCGTAATTATCCAAGAGTACAAAATTTGATTATCAGAGGAGCACTTCTACTTTTATCCATTTCTTTGCTGGAGTCTAATCACTGCGTGTCTTAATTCGAGTCTACACCAGGGATGATATTGACTTAGTTGGAAAAGGGCTAGAATTCAAACAAAAATTGTGCCAATTAGACGTTAATAGGGCTTTTAGTTTTAGATTTAAAAAGTGGCAATTCAATATTGAAGACTTTCTATTTGGCCACACGGTCATGCCATGGTCTCACAAATAGCACACTTTTTAATAATCTCAACATGTCCAGTTTATTTTTGATAAAAATAGTCGAAATTTCGAATTAACAGTTTTGGGAAATCAAAAAACTCTAACTTTTTCGTGTTTTATTTCGTTTGTGCCATTTAAGCCGAACATGGAAGGAAGTTCTTGGTTGATCACAAATATAGATTAAACTTAAAATATAGATTAAAAAGACTTAAATAATAAAATTAAACCACTCTCTATCTTAATAGTGTTTAAGGTGATTCTTTTAAATACATTTTCTTTTACGCGTTATTTGTGTCAAAATTTTTTTAAATCAAAAAATTTCAAAAACAATCTTTAAATATAGTGTATTTCTGAAAAAAAAAATGTAAGCAAAAAATTGCAAAGCATTTCTACATAAAACCGCAAATAAGTTATATCCACTTTTTAATAGTCGTAGAAAGTCTGAAATGAATGAGCAGTTTAATGTAGACTCTTATCCGTTAAGACTTGTAAGAAGACGAACCAATGACGCGGGACGAAATTGAGTAGAAAAAATGCAATTCTGTGAAAAATACATTGAGGCATGGCTGAATTTAATAAAAAATAGTTTCATAAATGATTACAATTTTAGAATAAAGAATTTTGCAACAAGAAAATTAAGTCAAAAAATTACATCTGATAAGATGACAAAACAATCGCCAAGAAATAAGTTTGCCACCACAACTTCATCAGGTTGTAGAGAGATTGTGCTGGCCTGATTTTCTTAGCGTTGATGTTGAATTGATAACAAAATGGATTAATTTGTATGCATATTAAGGCATTGTCAGGACTACGATGCGATAGGAAATATAGACTTTAAATAAAAATCACACAAAATTTCTCCATAAAAAATTCGGTTAGTTTTCGTTTAGAAACAACCAAAAAAATTTTGCGTTTTTGGGCGAAATTTCGTTTTTTGGTTTGGCTATTTGAAATACGAAAATTACCTAATTTTTTAGGACTAAATATCACTTTTTGTTTTCGAGTGATAGTTCACATTTACTACTAGTGAAATGGTTATTATAACTATTACTATCACTCGATCATCGTGTTTTTAAAAATATTAAAAGTTTTTACTTAAAATCGTTCCCCGTCCTGCAGTAGTCATATCTTATGATAATTACTAATGAATAGTATTTATTTCTTTCTCCAGATATTTTCATTTATTTAATAAATTCAAGAGAGCTTGTTCTTGTCAAGCACTCCGACACGGCAAGGTTACATTTTAGACAATTTTTCCAATTTTAAAATCTTGTAGAACGATGGCATAGTACACAAATGTCAACAGAATAAAAAATCCGGATGGTGTGCTAAAAGTTAACTAATGCAAATAGTTTATGGTATCTTCAGTTGCCTCAGCGCTGGCAACAAAGCATTCATCTTCTTCATTGCATATTGAATGTCCCTTCAGCATGCACTTCCTGTAGCAGGGTTCTGTAAAAAAATCGACAAGTTACCGATTTGTGTGGCGTCACCCTGTTTCGATCCATAGCTACCGATTTCGTGACAGCTCATGTTTCTGTTATTCAAATCGTAAAAATTCAGTACGTGATTAAAAAGAACAGAAATTGGAAAGAAACGCTATGAAATTGAATCTAATGACAAGCTGTTTACTTGAATTTGTTTTCTGATTGAAATAAATAGCTGCTTGAATTTGTTTTATTTTATGTGCTATAATATTCTTTATAAAAAAGGTAATATAAGTGATTGAAGTTAAGAGAAATAAATTAATTGATTTAATATATTTTCAGACCACATGAGTGATATGTTTCTTGTTATGTTTGCAATAATGCACGACCGCTGAAACATGTTGCAAATTCAGCGTCACCAACTGCATGGCTCCATTTCATATTCCTGAGACCAGATTTACGGAGTTATTCAGATTTTCCAAGGATGCAGCATTAGATTTAATAGCTGAAATAAGTTCGCTTATGATAAAGGGGATAAGAAGTACATTTATTCCCAACCCATTGAGGATGTAAGCAGCCTTGCATTTCTATGCCACTGGCTCTTGTGCGTTATATTACAGGACTTTGTGTGTGCAATTAATAATACAATTATAAGTCACATTATCCACCAAGTTTCTACAATCATTACACCAATTGATGAAAAAATATGTCGTTTTTCCAACTACGTTCGTATATATACGACCTTAAAAATATATTTAATTTACTTCATTGTATTGCAAGTAACACATATATATATTTTCAGATTTTTTACAGCTACTGGATTTCCTGCCGTACTAGGCACTATTGATTGTACCTACGTAAAAATTAAAAAGCCCCCGATGGATGCAGAATATTGTTACATTATTCGCAAGGGATTTTTTTCCAAAAATATCCAATTAATGTGCGATTTTGATCTCCAAATTTTAGGATTTTATGGCTGATTTGGAGGAAGTACCCTCGATGCTTTTATTTAGAAGAGCAGTATGCTAAAAGCATTTTTACACAACCAGTACGGGATAATAGGGAACCTGGTGGGTGGCTAATTGGTGATTCAGGATACCCACTGCAACCATAGATGATGACACCATATAATAATATTGGAAATACAAGTCAGGAGCATTACAATAAAATACATATTGAAGTCAGGAAATGCGTGGAACGACTTAATGGCGTTCTAAAGAAAGTGTTTGGTTGTTTATCTGCGGATCGTGGTTTAATGGTTTCACCAGTTTTTGCAGGTGTTATTATAAATGCATGTTGTACTCTGCACAACTTTCGGAGGAAACGTAATTTCCCAATAAGCATTCACCTTGGTGATAAGATGGAGGTCGAGATGAGCTCCAGTCCCTTTCTCCAATCTCCAGCGTTGGATCTCATTTTGAGAACAACGCCATTCTCGAAGAAAATTAAAGTTTGTTCTTCAGTTGGGATAAGGCTGGATTTCCATTTGGCCTCCAACACATTTATCCAAGCAATGTCCAACCCAGTGTTTTTACTCTACACCCCAGTATTTTAATTAAATTGCTTACTCGAAACAGCTTTTTCTATTCACAAAGAAATATGCAAAAGAGATTAAGTAAAAATATATTGCATTCAAGAAAATCTAACATAAAAATGCATGTATACACATACACTCTTAGGAATGAAACTGTTAGAAAGGTATTTAATTGCATTTTGTTAGATTTGCTTGAATATAAACATTTTCACTTATGATAATAATAATTACACTGTTCTACAAAAAAAATTTTTCTTAGTGTACAAGAATTGCCGCCAATATTTTACATTTTGCCGATCTATATGATGAGTTTCTGCGTTTTCAGAATGTTTTAATCACTTCGATATTTTCGCCAATGGCCATTTTAAGAAGCCGCTTCGAATTTTCATACCTTGCCTTACTTAGTGTATCATAAAATTTAATTTTTTATTTAAGATAAGAAAAAAGAATAATGTTGTGTTGCATTTTTGCCAAAATTTTTTTTAATCGTTTTATTTTTTACAAAGTTATAGGCTCTTACATTAACAGAAAAAACATTTTTGAAGCGACGCTTTCTACTTCTCGTTCTGTGATTTGCTTGGAGTGAAATCTGAAAAATTCACAGATTCAAAATTGACAGATTTTTTCCTGGAAATTTGATGGTTTCTTTGTTGCTAGCGCTTATTACAACAAGAAAATTTAATTCTTTAATATTAAATACTAAAAAATTTTGAGGCCGCCCGTGGGCATCGAACCCGCGCTCTCTTAAATGAGAATCCAACACTCTATCCACCAGGCCACAAAGACTTGAT
The DNA here is from genome assembly GCA_914767935.1 of Coremacera marginata. Taxonomy (NCBI): domain Eukaryota; kingdom Metazoa; phylum Arthropoda; class Insecta; order Diptera; family Sciomyzidae; genus Coremacera; species Coremacera marginata. The sequence goes on from OU612046.1 coordinate 118,455,282, forward strand.
AGAAGCAGTTGTTAATTTAATATTAATTATAACAGAAGCTATGCTGCAGTAGATCGTCACCATCTATCAATAGATAGAGGATTGTGTATTTCCTATGCTACAACTATCAAAAATTTGCTTTTATTTGCCACAAGGTGTCTCCAGCATCAGTGTGCTTGTATTGTGAATGCGTTTGTGGTGTTGTTGGCACGAAGAAAATTAGCTATGCCCACAAGTGCGTTGACAAGTGCGTTTTTAAGTGTCAAAAAAAATAGATGATATCAATAAATATGGAATTAACAAACGCATGCATGACATCGGCAAGGTATCTAAAATGTTTGTTAAATTCTGTTTCGTGTGCGTTCTTTAATATATATTTTTGAAGCCAAGCTTTTTACTCCTCGTTCTGTGATTTGCTTGGAGTGAAATCTGAAAAATTTTCGACGGATTTTTTCGCTAGGTAGTACGCTGTTGAAGGACAAAATTTGTTCAGTGCAGCCAAGTTCACAACCATGTGTGGAGAATTGGCGTGAAAATTTGACATTCAACAATAAAAAAATAAGCAGTAAATATGTTTTCTGTATATATGTAATTTATTTTATGTTATTTTAAATTTTTGTGTTTAAAAGTTAATATATTAAAAAGAAAAAATTATTAAGCTATCAAATCTATGTAACTGTGAAAAAGCTTCGCTTCTCTCTTGTGTCCAACGACGCACATGTGTTTTTTTTTATAATTTGCGTTTTGCTTTTAAAAATATTCCAAAAAATTCTTCTGACATGATTTTTTTGACTAATTGGGTATAAAGGCCAGGGTATTCGATTTTAAATGCTTGTAAATAAACTGAAATCGGTAATCAAATAATTAAGTTATGGACGATAACAACAATAAACACATTTTTATAAAGGTTTTTTGTATAACCAATTCACAGAGAAATACAAGATTTGCCGCTACCTCAAGCGGCTGAAATTAAAACGCATTTGAAGCAGTAGGCGGTAGCAATAATTTATTTACAAAAAAAAGCTCAATGTAGTCACCACAGCTTATCTACTGAAGTTGCTGAGTTTCTAGCCTCAGAACATTACCGTAATTTTATAGCCTCACGACAGACATTTTTATCAATTTTCGTATCAGTTGTCAAAGTGTTTTATATCTTTTAATCTATGGTTTTCGTAAAGCGATTAACACCAGACCAAAGCGTCACGCTAGTTTGTTTACATAGTCGGGGTTTGCAATTATTAAAATGCCAAACAGAATTATAAGGACCAGAATGCAACAGTGGAACTTTCTACTAGTTCAACAGTAAATTCAACGATGTGAATGCAATATTCGCAAAATTTCGTATTGAGTTTGAAATAAAATAAATATATATTTTATAATAACAAAATAATGCCAATGAATGGCGACTTTTCATTTATGGTTCCAGCTAAAGTTTCTTTTATGTTTCTTTTAACAAAATATTAATATTTTAACAAATTTTTTAACAAATTTTATAATAACAAAATAATGCCAATGAATGGCGACTTTTCATTGATGGTTCCAGCAAAAGTTTCTTTTAAGTTTCTTTTAATACACTCGTGTACTTGAATATACCGCAAAATGCTTATTTGGCTTAAAACCAGTCGTTTTGAATAAACAATATACACAAGTATTCCAATAGCTTATAAAACTGATTGTTTTGATGCATGATATGAAAATTTTCAGAAATTGTGAAGGAATTGTTAATCCTTAAAAAAGAAGAAAGATATAAGAAGAAAAGGTAAGAAAAGTGAAGAATTTTTACACAAGAAACTTGTAAGTTAAAACTGAAATATATTGTAAAACTTTATGCATAACATGTACAAAAAACTGTGTTCAATCATATTATCATTATTAACTCTATTATTTCTTAATCGATATTTTTAAATAAACAAAATCTGAAAATATGTTAAATCGTGCTTTCATCAATAGCTTTAATGTTAGTTAACCGATTAAGTTTTTTTCTAATGAGTTCAAAAACTAAAACCTTTGCCTTCTGAAAAAAAAATATAAAAAATTATATCGTTAGAAAATATAAAAATATACGCTGAGTGTTTTAGCATTTTTTATTTTGAAATGGATTGGCATTTTTCTATTTTTTAAATTAGAGCACAAGACTGCAAGTCTTATCTTTGTTATAATATAAAGGTTTTTAAAATCAGTTGAGCAGAAGCAAAGTTATGATAAGTACGAACATTTTGAATGACTCATTTATGAGGTTCTTGACGAAAAATTCGAAGTAATATAAAAATTCTGTAAATGCAGAAAGTCATCATAAATAACCACTTAGTAGTATTAGTGTAGAACAGTAATAGAACAGTATTTGTAGAACAGTGTTTTTTAAAAAAACATTTTATTTATAATAATGATTATTTTGAAAACATTTTATTTATAATAATACTTATTTCAAAAACATTTCATTTATATTTTTTAAACAAATAATAATAGTACAGTCTGAAGTCATTTTAATTATATTTTTTTTAATTTAATTTCAACAAGTTTGAAATTATTGAAAAAGTAAGATTCGATTTTTTATGACAAGAGTTTTAAACAAATTTTCTTTCGATAAAGCTTGAAAAACAAAAAACAATAAAAATGGTAATGAGATCATGAAAGTAAACAGGTAAACATAATAAAAATAGTTTATTTTAGGAAATTTTTCTTTCAAATTATTCATATTTCATCATTTAATTTTAATTAACACAAGTTTCAACTTATTGAAAACTAAGAATCGATTTTTTATGTTAAGAGTTTTAAACAAATTTGCTTTCTACAAAGCTTGTTTGAAGAACAGGTAACAATTAAAAATGCGATGAGATCATGAAAGTAAATAGGTTAACATAATAAAAATAGTTTTACCTTTGGAATTTTTAATTAAAAAAATTATAATTAACACAAGTTCGAAATTATTGAAGAGGTAAGAATTACGACTTTTTTATTGCAAGAGTTTTAAACAAATTTTTACAAAGCTTGTTTTTTGCAATAATTCAGACTTTTAGTAAGCCGGTTATTTGCTTGTTGAAAGAAAGATATAGATGGTTTTTGAAACTCAGCATCAGTTCCGGATGTATATTTATGAAGGTAAGCCTCTATTGTACATAAAGGAAAATTCATATATTACGTAGAGTTAAAATTAATAATATTTAATACATTAATTAAAAATATATATTAATTACGTTTAATAACAGTAGTTATACTTAAAGGCTTGATTGGCTTTCTGTTTGCCTGTTCCCTGTCGCGAACATTTTTTGGCAACATTGTCAGTTATAAGTTTTTTTCATGCTTCTTTTATGAAAGCTATTGGGCTGTTGTACGTAAGTGTTGTAAGTTCAGCAACTTATAATAATATTCAAGTATTAATTTTAGTGTTTTCATACAATATACAGATTTTTTGTAATATTTGGTGAACTTAATAAATCTGCAAACTTTTCTTCAGATTTTTCAATTTCATTTTCAAATTCGTTGGATGCTTGGGTTCTCTGAAATAGTGTCTTAGGAAGTGCACATTGACAGCTGGTACTTTTATTGATTGTGTTGTTTGGGCTTTAATTTCTTCCAAGATCCTTCTAAGCAATTTCTGTGTTGTTTCATGTTCTGAAATAATAAGAAAACAAAAATAGTAAATATTTAAATCAACTGTTTAGTTATATGAATTGTTTACCTCCACGAAGTTTAGTTTCAACTTCTGAAATGTATGTTTTCAAATACATCAAATCTGTAAATAATGTAATGCTTTAGAGCTCAAGAAAAAACATATTGAATAGCTAATGTTCCTTTTATATATATTTGTTTTAATTTCCATTAAATCTGAAAAGATAGATAAAAAGAAAACAAACCTATGGAAAATGTGTATAGCTTAAATGCAAGTAGTACCTTTTTTGGTGACAGGATCGTTAAGTGGTTCTAATTCTGGTTCGTCTTCAGTGAAATTTTCGTAGAACTTATTGAAATTCATCTAAATATGAAGGAAAGATATGAAAACGAATTGATTGTGCTTGAAATTCTGAAAATTTACAATTTTCTGCACAACTTCTTTAAATGAATGTTGATGAATTGTGGAACAATGTTTAAGTTCTTAACACATTTCCAGTCATCAGCTGACCGTTGGCATTAACACATTCGTTTACTCTCTGACAACAATGCTTGCATGTGCAGTGTGTAACAATCAAATTAAAACAGGTGATTTCATGACTTGTGGTCTTTGTGCTAAGCAACTGCACATCAGGTCCGTCAACATTGATTTAAACTCTATTAAAGCTCTTAAAACAAAAAACAATTTATTTCATAAGTGCGATCTGTGTGTAAATTTATCATTTTCCGATATTATAATATTACTCATATTGTAACGCGTTCGAAAGCCAAATACGCAGATGTCTGTCGTTTGCCAAGTGCTTCTAGTCGTCGCACCTCAATTAGCTCTCCCGCTCCTCATGACAATACTGGTAAAAGTGTTTGTATTACATGGACTGTAAATCGCGCTCAAATACTACGAAAGCTCCGCTCTCGAACTTTGTTTTTCAGAATCTCTCAATCATCGAAGATAATGTTAATATTAATGCTGCGGCTGCTGTTGCTGTTCCTGTTGTTGCTGCTGCTAAGCCTCTTCGTGGGGTAACAGTCGACATTGAAAATTTAAGCATCCATTCTAACGCTGTGATGTCAGCTCTGGCCTTGAATTCTGTCAGTCAGAATTTCTCATCAATCAATGACGATGTTAATGTAAATGCTGTTGCCGTTCCCGTTGTTGTTGCTGCTCATTCTCTTCATGGGGCTACGGTAGGCGCTGTAAATTCAAATACTTATGCTAATGCAGACTCTATTGTTGACGATAACGACTCTCTTGTTGCTGCTAACGCTATAAGCGGGAGGTTCGAGGTAGCTGTGAATGATTCAAATACTAGAGCAGATTCTATTGAACTAACTGAAGGCCAGTAAATTCAAGGTTTGTTTTCTTCTTATGCTCTCCGTTCACCGAATTATAATAGGGTAAATCGTATAAATACGTCTTGAACATAATAACAAATAAGCAGTCGTATAAAAATAAAACTATCACTGGTTGTAATGGTTATAAATACGAAAATTTGGATATAATTTTAAAATATTGCCTTAGCCGAAGTAACTTGCTTTAGTTTGGCAAAAAAATATAATCCAAATACAAAATATGTGAGCTTTAAATTAGCCATACCTGCTGAACTGCGAAGTGTGGTCTTTGACCCGTACTTTTGGGCTTCTGGAGTGCGTGTGAAGCCTTTTAATTTTGTATCAAAAAACGTCATGCACCCGCCAATACAGGGTCAATATACCTAAATTACTTATCAAACAATGCAATTTCCCAATCGTCTAATGATGTCGCCGTGAGCTGTTTAAATAAATCCATACAAATTTACTACCATAATGCTGGGGGCCTTCGAACGAAGTCCATATCCTTACTCTTAAATAGTGCTGACTGTAATTATGGCATCATCGCTTTAACAGAAACTTGGTTAAACGAGAAGATCTATACATCAGAGCTCTTGATGAAACGTTTGAAGTTTTTCGTCGTGACCGATCATTGAATGCGAACGGTTTATCACGGGGTGGTGGAGTTTTATTAGCGGTTCGTGCAGCTTACCTATGTCAGCAAATCGAGCTACAATACAATTTTGATCACTTGGAACAAATATGTGTTCGTATTGACTAGCCTTCGATTGGGATATCATATAGTCCATTTAAAAGCATTTATGTATTTGTATATTATCATATGTTCCTCCTAGTTCTTTGTGTGAAACTTATTCGATGCATTTTATTAATATATTAAATATCATTGATAAACTTAAAGAAAATGAATATCCTATTATATATTAGGTGATTTTAACCTGAGCAGCATAATATGGTCTTATTCGAGTGAGCTCGCAAGTATGGTTCCCAATTCTTCGAGCAATAGTTTAGAAACTGATTTTTTGGACTCCATGTACTATCTGGGATTGATTCATATCAATTCTGTTACCAATAGCTTGAATAAAGTCTTAGATTTGGGTTTTTACATATAATGAGCCCAGTGCTATGTGTGTTGAACCTGATTCTCGTCTCTCAAACAATAGTTGTCATCATAAAGCTCTCTTGATACAGTTAGAAATAGAAATCAATAACTTATCAGCTCCTGAAGAAGATACCTCTATTTTTTCATTTAAAAAGGCCGACTACATAACGATGTCTAACTTTTTATCTTACGTGAACTGGTGTACGGTCTTCAATGATAATTTATCAGATAATTATTCATTCTTTATAAGTGTTGTCAATGAAGTGTTTACTAATTTTGTTCCTATTGTAAAGGTAAGAAGCAATACTAAGCCGGTATGGTTCAATAAAAGTCTTCCAAAATTGAAAAACCGTATGAATAATTTTTTAGAAAAGAGTAAAATTAATCCAGTTTTTCGTCAACATTTTTTAGTAGCGCTGAAAGAATGTGAAACTCTTAAAACATCTCTTTATAAATCTCACCTTAATAAATTAGAATCAGATATTAAAGTTAATCCAAAGAATTTCTGGACTTTTTTAAATAAGAAAAGGAACACTAAAGGCTTTCCGAAGAATATGTTTTATAAGCAAAAAATTACTTATAGTACGGAGGACATTGCGAACCTATTTGCAGATTTCTTCCAATCTAATTTTGTCGCATTACCCAACGATAAAGCTAACGACTCTTTTTTCTATGATGGAAATCCTATTACCGATTTGGGATCTTTAGTTCTTTCAGAGAATGATGTCCTTAATGAATTGTTAGCTTTGTACATTAATAAGGGAACGGGTCCCGACAATATTCCACCAATATTTTTAAAATATTGTGCTGCTGCTCTAGCTCAGCCACTAACTATTCTGTATAACCTATCATTAAATACTGGTCAGTTTTTGGAAGTCTGGAAAGAATCCATCATAGTTCCCATTCATTAGTCTGGTTCTAGGCAAAATATAGCAAACTATGGGCCAATATCTAAGTTACCTTTAATACCTAAAATTTTTGAGGCTATTGTCAAAAAACACATTTTTGTCAGAACTAAAAATTCTATTTCAGGTTTCAGCACGGTTTTGTGTGTGACTTCTACAAACTTGACTTTGTTTTCTCATTTTATTATAAACGAGGTGGAAAAAGAAATCAAGTGAACGTTATTTTTACTGATTTCGCCAAAGCTTCCGATAGAGTTCAGCACTCTATTCTTTTTAAAAAACTTGCTCTTATGGAATTTCATTCATCTTTGTTGTTATGGCTCAGAAATTACCTCTCATGCCGATACCAGATAGTCCGTATAGGGAATCATTTTTCTAAAGAAATTATGAGTTACTCAGGGGTGTCACAAGGAAGCCATCTTGGACCACTTCTTTTTGTTTTATTTATCAATGATCTTCCTAATGTTCTTCATCATTCGAATTGCTTAATGTACGCGGATGATGTTAAAATATTCAAATCAGTTTCTTCGCATGCCGATCAACGGCTTCTTCAGTTTGATTAAAATAACTTGAATAGATGGTGTTCTATAAAAAGCTATATTTAACGTCGAAAAGTGTAATATAATGGCTTTTTACAGGATAAAGACACCAATTTTATACGAGTATTCAATCGCAGATAGGTGTCTGCAACAAGTTGAGTATAAATCTGATCTTGGAGTGTTTTTTGACAGAAAACTCTCTTTTTCCTGCCATTATGACCGCATTATCACCAAAGCTAACTCTATGATAGCGTTTTAAGACGTAATTCGAAAGAGTTTAAGGATCCACATACTCTTAAAACCTTATTTATATCGAGATTGAGTCTTTGTGTCTGGAAGAAATTCAAAAACGCTTCACTCGATTCATTATTTATAAACTTAACTGGAACTCTATGCCAACCTATATGTCGCGTTGCGCTCTTTTTGGTATTAATACATTAGCCATGAGGCGTAAGTACTTTCTTATAATTTTTGTTCGAGATATCTTGATGTCGCATATAGACTGTACGCCACTTCTCGCTACTTTACAGATTTACGCACCTGAGAGCTACGTTAGGCTCTCAATAATATGTGCTCGGCATTTACCTCTATTAGTGCCCGGATATAAGGCGTTTTGCAAGGAAATTCAAAAAGATACAGTTAGTTGTAAAAATTCCTTTTATATTAACGAGTTTAATCAGGTCAGTGGCGATGTAAAAAAAGAGTGGAAGCTTGTCAATCATTTTTTAAATAGATCGAATAAAGCAGAAGATATTTCCTGTTTAAAATTAAATAGTGGATTGTTAACAAACGATGTAGACAAAGCCAAGGCACTAAATAATTTTTGTACAAATATTGTAGGTAGTTGTTTTCAAAGTTCTGTGACTTGTAGCTGTTTAGATAACAACAACTGAGTATCTTCACAGAAAATAATTTTTCGAATTCATTTCTTAAGCAGATTGTACACAATATTGTTGACATACTGTGTCATCTAGTTAATAATAGCATTGATGTAGGAGTTTTCCAGAGGAACTAAAAAAAGCGCAAGTTATTTCGTTATTTAAAAAAGAAGATAATCACCTACCGAATAATTATCGACCTATTTCAGTATAAAGTATATGAAAATCTTGTCAAAAATCGTATTGTGAGTTTCTTAAATTCAACTGAAGATGCGCTCCTAAATTTTTGTAATAATGTATATAGTTCTCTAAACAATAAAAAACAATCTGCTGGGCCTTTTGTAGATATAACCAAAGCTTTCGATATAGTTAACCACAAGATTCTTTTACAGAAACTTTACAAATGTGGACTTAGAGGTTGTATTTATAAATGGCTATGCTCTTATTTACATAACAGGATGCAGCAAGTAAAAATAAATGTGAAATTCAGCTCTTTTTCCAAAACTGATGCAGGCGTACCACAGGGTTCAGTTTTGGGACCTGTTCTTTTTCTAATATATATTAACTCAATTTTTAGTATAGAGTTTCCGAGTGAAACAGTTGCCTTTGCTGATGATATGGCTTGTATATACTCATGCTGTTCTATTCTGGATCTGACAGCGAACATTAATCATGATCTTGGTCTTTTAAGACATTGGTTTGCAATGCATAAGCTGGTACTTACTGATAAAACCAAAATTATGTTTTTCAATGTTGCTGGTAGAGAAATCCAGTGCGATCAGTTTATATTTCATCACTCCAACTGCGAAAAGTTCCTTTTTGATAAGTTTACATGTTACACTTCAAATCATGTGTTAACCTATAACGACCATGTATCTTGTTCTGGTTGTTTTAAGATTGAATGCGTTACAGCTTTTTAATACATAGGTATTTTGGTAGACTCGAAAATGACTTGGTCAGAACATACCACCGCACTGAAATGATATGCGATGTCAGCTTTAAGACAAATTTATCTTTTAGAAACCTTCTGCTCACAAAAATTATTAACACGTATTTATTATGGAATCTTACATTCAAAACTAGAATATGACTAGCTTGTTGAGGTGGGACAGATTCAAATAAGATTAACCCATTACTCATCACTCAAAAGCATATCATTCGCATTATCTGCAAGTATAAAAGTAGAATTGTACACAGCTTTGCACATTTCAAGAGTGTTGAGATTCTTCCTCTAAAGCATTTGCGTTACTATAAAATATTAAAGTCTTTTTTTGACAACAATGGTCATTTAATGAACAAAAATAACCCAAACTACAATCTGAGAATAAATAATCATAAAAAAATCGCAGGTCCACCGCATAATTTAAGGTGGCGCCAAGGTTATATAACAGCTTACTTAATTCGTCGCATTCGCTATAAACAAGCTTTCCTTATGGAGGTTAAATCATGGCTTTTTAAACATAAATATGACGATTTAAACTTAATTCTTCATTTACAAATATAATTCGAAAATTGTTTGCATGCTTCTTATTATTAATTAATTAATACACATGTCATCTTATTTTTTTATTTAATGTATTTTTTGCTTAATTATTTTTTTAAATTTTTATTTTTCTTACCAAATAATAACAGAGTTCAATATTTAATTTATATAAGACCCCATGTACGACTTTGTGTATCGTCTTTATTCTGAATTTGTATCTACTCTGCATTCGCCATTAGTTCTTTGAGCTACAGAATGCAGATTTGTGAAACATTATATAAATAAAAAAATATTTTATAATTAATAGTTAAATAAAGTATTGTACATAATAAAAAAATCTTTTAATTTAAATTATTCATACATTAAAATATAGATGAAGTTTATTACTTTTTAAATATTTATGTAACTTCAGAACTGTTAAACAATTACTGGTAGTTGAATGTAAATAAATAAATAAATAAAATTTTATGTCAAAGTTACTTGATTTAATTGGCACTGAAAAAAAATCAGAAAAATGCATTACTTCCTGTGCTTCCAACTCTATGTTTCCATTGCAATGGGAAATAGGTGCTATTTTAAATATTTTATTTTTCATTGAATAAAAATTATAAGGTTGGTCCTTAGGAAAAAAAAACTTTTTGTGTTTATTGATTTCAACGGCCCATATTTTAATTTTGTGCTATAAGCTCTTTTTTCTGTAAAGTTAAGACTTTCCTCCACTAGGCGATTATATGTTTGTGCAGCAACTTGGTTTCTTTGTAAAAAATGTAGGACATTTTTTTTTCAACGAAGACAAAAAATTTCCAAATTTAAAGGCACTTATTGATTCTAAACTCCATATTTTAATGCATCTGCTGCAAGATGAGTTAAGCAATGAAAGTTGAATGTTAGAAAGGAGTCGTCGTATAAAGTGGGAACGTTTTTAACGAATTCACAGAGCAGCTTTTCAGCACATGCGTTATACTCTTCACAAAGCTTTATATCCAATAAAATTCTTATGGCCAGGCTTAGCATTAAAAAGTGCTTTCATCGTCAAGAATGTCATGCAGCACAAATATGCCAGTATAAAGTAAAAACATTCTTAATTCAGTTGGCTTATACCGTTCAAGATCATTTAAGCTACGCGTTCGCCTAGAAAATTCTATGGGAATCTGATTGTATAAATAAAAAATTCATTTTGAATTGAAACTGTTTATTTGTTTTAACCTACCCAACAATAATAGGGCGTATTTATAACGCCCAGACACACAACATGCATGTAATCGTTTGGAAACGAGTTAAATATATCTATAGGCAATCTCTCTATTGTAATAGGTTTCATGGTTTTGTGATGGTTGGAATCCAAACGCTAACGAAAATCTGGGTTTGTTCGATGTCTATGTGCATCACAGCGAAATATTATTCTATGATAAAATGATTCAGCTTTTTGGGTGCGCTTCAGGCAACTAAAATAACCAGTATGACCCTTTATTTCGAGAACAAATATTCTTGCAGGTGCATCGCAAATTATTGCGCGACAATTAACCTGGTAATGATTTTCTCTATGAATAAGACCCGTTTTCTTGATCCAATTCATCAACAAATCTCTTCAAGAATATGCTCGAATTAACAGTTTTGCTATGACTACAAAAAGCCCCAACAACCATGACATCTGGAGTCCCATCGACATTAATCAATTTCGGCCATGTTTGCAAATTGGAACTTTTAGCCAATGGAAGATCATCAATATTGATATTTAAATGTATGTCACCGTATTGTAAATCTTTTTTTAATAAAAAATCATTCAAAGCAGCCTCGACACCATAGTGGATGTACTCGCCACTTCCCATTTCATGTATGGGTGCCTGCTTTGTAGTGCATTTTAAAGTCCTACAATCTTATGGAAGATCATTACCATATCGAACCAATATTTGAAGCAACGAGTTTGTTGCAGCATTTGTTATATTGTTTTGCACAGCCCAGTTAGCCAATTCTACCCTCTGAGATTCTTTTGTACGTGCTTTTGAGCTGTGTCCATACTCCTCAGACCTGCATTCCTTGTCTGTGCTAAATTGCTCACATTCTTAGCTTTCTTCACAACCAACAAGGGATGCAGCTTCTTGGAGAACTGATTCCTGCAAGGCAGTAGATTGCCGGTCAGCAACTTCTCCGACAGCGGCAGAAGTTGTTGGCACTTCAAAATTATCACATCCATCCGATAGCAAATTTATAATTTGCTGCACTGCTCTTTTTATTTTAGTACTCATCTTACCTTTAGAAATAAAAAACTTAAAAACACGATCTTTCACAATTTATTTTCTTTTATTATAACAATCAGCTGATCGCAGCGTCAAAAGCGTTGCCAAGGACATGCGAAATAACTTGATTGCAGTTAAAAAGTATTGCCATAACGAAAAAGAAGTTTCTCCAGCTGGTTTCTAGTTTAACTCAAAGGTGTTGGAGTTGACTTGGATAATTTTACTGGAAATCATGGTGTAAGAAAACCAGGTGAAAGCGTTTTTTTCACCTCTCTCACAAAAATTGTACCCGCATCTGTCAAAAACAGCAGAAATAAATGGCTGCGTTCAGCAGGTACAATCATGTTTCAATCATTGGCTGCATTCAGCGGAAAATTTGCTAAGTAGCTGTTGAACAACTTTCGGGCTGAATGGTATGTTGCAAAAAGTGCTCGCACAACACGTTCCCTGAGCGGTCGCCATCTTAGGTAGCGAAAACATTTTATGCTACTTCAGTTTAGCGGCTTACGCTTACTTTATTTTGACAGATAAATATAACAAATATTGAATTTATTAATTACTATATTATTAAATTGCTTAGTAGTGCTTTTAATTAAAACTATTTGTTTGAAACGTGTGCACACAGAACATAAAAAAAATAAATTTGAGACAAAAAGCATTTATTGTCGAACAGCTGTTTGCCGTTTGACGTTTCGAAAAAAAAATAGTTCAGCAGAAAGTATCACTTTATGCATGGCAGAATTATAAAGTAGGGCCGGTTGGCTCAGGATCAGTGTCCTCACGCGTCAACGAATAGTCGATAATGAAAAGGTTGGAAAGTTGTCAAAACGACGAATTTACAAGGAATTGCAAATTAAGAAAAATTTGTATGTTTCCAAGTTGCAAGTTGCAAGTAGTGGGGTCGCGTGTAATTTGTCATAGTTTGAGTGAAAATATTATTGAAACAGTGTAATAACAACTTTAAAATGTGAAAGAAGTCTTAAATTGGCAAAAAAACCTGTTAAAATGTTAACCTAAAATCAACTGCGAAACATGAACATAAAGAAACGTGAGATGAACAGCTGATTTTGACATCTAGCCCGCTTTATTCTGCTTTCTACTTCATTCCTATCCAAGTCTTATAATTCTAATCTATTCTAATTATATAATTATAATCTTATAATTCTGCCATGACTTTATGCTACTTCGCTACCTGAGCGCTCTTTCGGATAGAATGCAGCCATTATAAGGTTATCCAGATATTTGACATACCCTTATTTTATGTAAACAAAAGACACAGTTAGACATTATCGTAGACTTAGAGTTTTTTGTTTGCTATATTTTTTGATAAATTTATTTCAATCTTAGGTTGAATAAATGGAAATAAATATTTCGGAAAAATATGAATTTTTTATTTTTCCCAAGTAAAGAGCTTATATATATCTTAAATTAATTTGAAAATTTAAAATTTTAACAAACAAAATATATTTTTAATGTGTAATAAGTATAAAATTAGTTCAATAAATAATTCGAATTTACTATGATATTTAAAGAATCAATAGAGTTTTCATAGCACAATGACCATGCGCATTCTCTGTATATGTAAACCTGCGCAGTAGTAATACACATTTTTGTAGCTACATTCTGGCTCTACAGCACATCTCTATAATACATCTGTATTGTTTATTGTATTTATCTCGCTGAGCATAAGCAAAAACAATAACAAACGATAAAAATTAAAACAGCTGATATGCATATTAACATAAATGTAAATTTTACATACGTATTAATAACAACAACAATACAAGCCGTTACTGAGAAATATTCGTAAAACAATTCATTCCAAGAAACAACACGATGTTGCGTTCGTGATTTCGGCATGAACAAAAGCAACAACCATAAGAACGTCAGCAGCAACTGAAGCATCAATGCATGATTTTTCTTATTATACAGATATAAGATATAACTGATTTTTGACATATATTTTATTTTTGTAAGATGAATATTAAAAGCTGTAAGTATATTCCAAAGTGTCATCCAAAAACGTTAGGATATGCTTGGAAAAATTTGTGGAAAAGACCCCAAAAATGACAAACGTGCTGTAAGACGTAATTCTACATCAAAAATATTTTTACGTTCTTGAAAAAATGACAATGGTTATATCACGAAACACTTATAAGGCATATAAAACCATTAACTATAAAATATAGTTTTATATATAATATAAAAAAAAAAGTTCTGCGTTGACTGAACAAAACTAGCTATATTTTGTCAAAAGAGGAAAAAAGTAAAAATTTTTGATTTTCCCAAACACAAATGTAAAAATCACTATTTTTATACTTTTGGTCAAAGAAACTATTTTAAACTATTTTGAAAACATTATTCCAATAAATTTTACATATAAACTGACTATAATTTTTGCATATTTGTACTCAAATATAAAAAAATACATATATCTCACACTAAATACAAAACAGTCACAGCGCAAAATTTACAAATTTTTACTTTTTAATGTAAAACTATTCGTAGTGATCATATACATTGGCTGTAACACAACAAATACATTTTGTACAAATACATCTTTTTTCTCTATAGATTAAAAAAAAAACTTTTGTCTCATTGCCTTGTATGGAGTTTCTTCAAAAATAAAATTGTTTTTGGCTTCACCTTGAAATTTAAAAATTTTGGGTTGTGACTGTTTTGTATTTAGTGTGCGATATGTAATAAAAATATTCATGCAAACTCTGTATGAAATGCGTACAACATTCAGAAGTTTTATTTTTCCAATATTATTTTACGTCTAAAATGTGACCATAACATTTGTAAAGCTCATAATATTTTGGTTCAACACAAGCAAGTATTTCAAAAAGAAGTAGTCAAAAGTATCTTTATTGGTTTGTACTATAAAAAAGTATGATATACCGGCAACTGCGTGATTTTTATGTCCTTACAAAATTGCTCTTTTGCTCTCCTCTTCAAATAAGAGTGAGTAGACGCCAAATATCTAGACAACCTTATAATAATTGAATCATGCGGCAATGTTGTTGTCGTCGTTAATGTGTTTAAGCTATTATTCTTGTGAGTTGACGTTAAATATCTGAACAACCTAATAATAATTGAATAATGGGTACAACATGTTGTGTCTCTGATCAGGTATCAGTTTACGTTCCTTTTTTATTTCTGTGAACACAATTGTTTTAAAAGTGATCAAATAGGGAAAAAATTGTGTTTTCTAGTTATATTTTGCGTTATTTATTTCATTTGTTATAAAAGCACACTTATTCTAAAAAAGCCAAATTGAGCAAATGTATCAAAAATATAAAGTGCGGCGAAAGACAGACATTTTCCCATGTTGTGATTAGACACTGATATTTTTTCGTTCAGCAGACACACATTAACCGGTTGCACAAAAGTTGTACCTGCTGAACGCAGCCAATAAAATTAGGCACTAATCAACATTTGCTCTCGCCCTGTCAGAATTTTTTGACAGACCCGGGGCAATTTAAAGTGTGGTGAAAAATTCGCTTCCACCTGGTTTTCTTACACCATGGCACTAATCAACAGTTGCTCTCTCCCTGTCAGGATTTTTTGACAGACCCGGGGCAATTTAAAGTGTGGTGAAAAATTCGCTTCCACCTGGTTCTCTTACACCATGCTGGAAATCAAGTGGAGGTTGAACCTCCAAAAAGTGGAGGACATGCTGTCGACTCATTGAAATCAAATGATGTTTTAAGTGCAGGAAGAGGTATTCGTGACTCAATTACGAGAAACTGTTTTAAAAATCCGGTCGGACGGAATTAATTTTTAAATAATCATTTTTATTTAAAGTCAGCAACGACTGTCACAAAAGTATTGTCAATTTTCATCACAAACAAATAACTGCAAAAAAAAAAACCAACTGGATAGTTCATCCAACAAGCAACTCATAAAAATCGGCAACTACAAGTTAAACAAAATCATCAACACCAATATAGGTCCATCAATGCACAAATGCAGCGAACATCATCTTCAAAAACAACTAATTGATCACACTGAAATAAAGAATTATGAAATTTGACTTAGCACTTCTTTTCTATTAAATTAATTTTTTGTACTTTTAAGTAAACATATTTTATACATAACTTTTAAATATATCTATACACTCTTATATTTAATGAAAGGAACCGTAAAAATAAGAGATACAAAAATTATGTGAACAATATGAGAACAAATAATGAAGTGCAATGGCTAAAACTCAATTTTGTGTTCGGTCGACCTTGCGTTTCTCGTACTACGATACGATACAAGCTGTCAAAACGGACGACCTCAAAACTTGCAAAACTCAATGTTGCGTTGATAGATCGTGCGTCTGCCATTTCGGTAGTGCCAATAAGAGCAACTATACAAAAAATCCCACAAAACATCCTTTTCCCCGAAATCATGCGATTTTTAATTTTATTAAAAAAAAAAACGAAATGGCCATCTCAGCCCTCGAAAGGACTTTGACCGAGCTTCTTATGATCAATTGTGTTGCATGTGATGTGATATGTTTGCACACAAATGATCGAGAACTGGACCTACATGTTTTACGCCGACTCCGAACGGCTTATGTTCTCAAGAAGCTTTTCATAGCAGTTTTTACTCTCTAAGGTTTGCCATTGTCTGCAAAGAGGTGACGGCCGAACAGAAAAATTAATTCAATCGAAAAAACTTTCTGTGTCAGATGGAGGATTCGAACCTGGGTTCTCTTTAATTTAATCAATTAAAAATTAAAAGATATTGCCGTAAAACCATTTAATGACCTATTTTAGAAAGCTAAGATCTTTTCTAAGTTTAATATAATCTGCAAAAAAATGAAAAATGCCACATATTATATGTGAAAATTCGGAC
Source organism: Coremacera marginata (assembly GCA_914767935.1). Lineage (NCBI taxonomy): Eukaryota > Metazoa > Arthropoda > Insecta > Diptera > Sciomyzidae > Coremacera > Coremacera marginata. The sequence goes on from OU612046.1 coordinate 118,472,188, forward strand.
TAGAAGCTTCAAAATAAATGAACGCTTTCCAATTCAATGATAAAAAGTAAAACGAAATTTAAAGTTAAAATGAAATTTCTGGAAACACTATTTGAGTTTTTATGGCACAAAATATTTCTTGAATTCATCCATAATTTTATACATATATATGTATTTTTTTTATAAAAAGTGATTGCTTGATGTCATTATTTTCCTTGTTTTTGTCAAAATTGCTGTTAATTATTATTATTATTACTGTTATGTTTTATTAAAAAATTTACCCAACTTGGTTCTAAAATGATTTAAACTCAAAATTACTTTTTTTATTCCCTTTTACCATGGCACTACATCCTTTAGTAAAGGTGGCAGTATCTAATGTCAACTTATAAGACATTAATTTCTAATTCCAAAAGAAGCAACTTGATGAACATTTTTAAAAGCATGGACTCTCATTTTGACTGATAATTACATTACTCTTGAATATTTAAATTTACTCCAACTTTATTTGAATTTAGTACAGAAACAGACCTATTGACTTAAATTTTCAAAAAATATTGAAAATAAAACAAAAAGCTTTCAAATGACAACAAACAGTCAATTCGCTCTCGAGATATCATCAAAAAAGCCGCTGCATACAAAATGTATGAATAAGCGAATGTTTTTCATAAACTTTTTTTCATCTGTTTTTCCGATTTTTTAATAGTTTTTCTGCTATTCGGGACAAAGACCAATCCAAAAAATTAAAGATCATTAAAATCGGCCATTCTTAAGTTATAAATGGTGTAACTAACCCGACTTAGTTTTATATACATAGATTATACACTTTTATAAAAGATATTCATGCAAATGGGCAACACCCTTATAAATGGTATAAGCCGTATAAGTTTATGGAGAAGCTTTTGCACAAACCAAATGTATTTGCTCTACAATTTAGGTGAGCAACCGGTCTAGCTAGCTTATATCAACAACCAGGTGATTTTATTTTGTGAAGTTGTTTCTAATCAGAAAGCAAATAATTCGAAATGATAAAAATTCAATTTTTCAATTATTTAATGAATTAATTTAATTTAATTTTTCGCTTTCTCTGGGCCTGCTGAATGTTCTATAATGTTTGTGAACATTTTGCCTAACAGCTGACATATATATTGCAAACGCACAATCAATTTAAGAGTATCTTCATGCAACCTAACACATGAAAAAAATGCCCAATTTAAAAGTTTGCCACTTTGCATGAATACCCTAATTATATTATTTATAATTTACTAAAAGCTGCATCAATTTTAAGGCCAAGTTTAAATTTTTTGAGTAATAGAGTGGGCTTTTTGAATGACTGTATTTTGTATTCGTGGCGGCAGTGGCGTATTGGGTAGAGTGTGTGGCTCATACTTCAGAGAACCCTGGTACGAATTCCCCCTAACACAGAAAGTTTTTTCAATTGAATTAATTTTTCTATTCGGTCGCCACCTCTCTGCAGGCAATGAAAAACCTCACAAAGTAAAAACTGTCATGAAAAGCTTCTTGAGAACATAAGCCGTTCGGAGTCGGCATAAAACATGTAGGTCCAGTTCTCGATCATTTGTGTTCAAACATTTCAACATCACACACAACACAATAAATCAAAAAGGTTGTTTTTAGAACAGTTTTGCCTTGTGAGTGAACCGTCAAAAGTTTAAAATTAATAATATATAAAAAAATGCCGCATAAATTAAAAAAAAATCATTTTAGGTGCACGAAATCGGAACTTATAAATTATGATTTTGTCGGTTCACTCACAGCGCATTTAATTTATAAAAATAATAAAACAAGATTTGATTTAATCGGACGAATACTTTTTGAATTAGAGTGCAAGCCGTTTCAAAAAATGTCATTTCGAGAAAAACTCATTTAAAGTTTTTGTTTACCTTACTTTACGAGCGTTAACTACTCATAAAAACTTAATTAATCTCTTAAACGGCTTCGAAATTTATTCTGAAATTTTTTCACACATTCTTGAAATGTTTTTCAAAACAATAACATAAAAAAAATTCGAAAATTTTTCTAAAAAAATTTAAAATGGGATACATAATCGAATATTAAAGTGTGGTTACATTTTAAGGGCCGATGTCGATTTTGAATAAAACACAAATTATTTAGGAGATTACTCTCATTTCAACCTCGGCGGCACACCTCCATCCGATGGTCCAAATTTTCGATGACCCTGAGGCATAAGTGAGGTTCTATGCCGTTAATGTGCCGAAGTTCTTGAATTGTTGGTTGCTTATCGACGTACACCTTTTTTTTCAAATAACCCCAAAAAAAGAAGTCCAACGGTGTCAAATCACATGATCTTGGCGGCCAATTGGCATCGCCACCACCGTTACCAGATAACACGGCCGTTGAATTTGTCGCGCAAAGGAGCCATTGTTTCGTTAGCAGTGTGGCAAGTGGCACCGTCCTGTTGAAAACACATACCGTCCACATTCATATCTTCCAATTTGGGCCATAAAAAGTTCGTTATCATCTCCCGATAGCGAACACCATTCACAGTAAATGCCTGACCGGCCTCATTTTGGAAAAAATACAATATTTTCTGCAGTACGAGCTGTACGAGCATGCACTGGTGTTTTAACATCTCCTACAGACCCGGTTTGCTCAAATTTTTGCACGATTTTTCCGATTGTACGCACATTTGAACGATTAAATTGACCGAAAAAGTCACGAAGTGCACGATATGCATTTTGATTTGAACGCCCATATTCATAATAAGCCTGAATAACTTTAACGCGTTGCTCGATTGTGTATTTTTCCATGGTTCAAATTGAGTTAGTCTGAAATTGAGAAATGTCAAATGAAATGCATAAAAAACTTGACGTTTAGGTGTGGTTCACATTCAACATCGGCCCTTAAAATTTAACCACCCTTTATTAATACATATTTAATTCATCAAAATCGTTTTTAATATATTGATGTATAAGTGCATCATGTTAATTTAAAAAATCTTATCAATTTAAAAAAAAAATCATAAATTATAAATTCCCACGATAACCCTATGAAAATCTTTTTTTTCCATTGAAATACAAGAACACCCACATACTAGCATTTCTCAACGAAAATGCACCCTGCATTGGCATGGAATATCAAACGCACAAGCTTGTAGAAAGTTTCTCTACTAATTGCGTTGATCGCACTTAACCCCCAAGAAGGATAGATATAAGGATGACGCGCTCCGTGCGCTAAAAATTAAATATTCTTCGCAGCCTGTGCAGCCTACGTCACTTGTGAAACATTATGAATACATACAAAAGAAAATGTCAAAAAGGAAAAAGAAAACACAAGCAGCTAAGATTACCAGATCCTGAAAGGCTGTTGTCAAGAAAAGTCAAGAAAGTTCCGGGATTTCTTATAAGCCGTCGGGACAAAAAAATTACATTTGTGTACTAGTGTTTGTATTTGATAAACAAAAACATAACCAATATGAACAAAAATTGAATCTAAATAATAAGCAATATCATCAATGAAAACTAAATAATAAAAATAAAACAATTCACAACAATAGAACATTGATGTTTCATAAAATTAAAATCTAATGTATGGGCATTTCCATCGTAACTCACCCGACATGTACGACTTAAAGCTTCGTTTTCTCGGAAGTTTATGTTATTAATGTTAAAAAAATGTCTAATGTACATATGCCTTAAAAGAAATAGTAATGGTATGATATACCAAAATTGTCGTTCATGTAACTAATTAAGAATAACAGTGGTAAATATGGGCGACAAAAAAGGAATTGTGTTCTACAAGCACGTTTAGATTGTAAAAGTTCAGCGAATTTTACCATATAACCTGTTTTTGTTTTTAATTTTTAAGTAATAGGAAAACAGTGAAGTTTCATAATAAACCCACTTTACCGATGAACTTTGCTTATTTAAAAATATATTAAGGGTATTCATGCAATGCCGAAAACGAGCCGAATATGCCGAAAATCGGAAAAACCAAAAACGCCGAATATGAACTGTCAAAATTTGTATGGAATCTGATATTCGGCATAGTTTCCAGTTTTCCGCACGATTTTGATGCGTAAATAGCGCCGAATATTTTCGGCAACCAGTTGCTGCCACCTTTCAAATATTTTACATATATTTAATACAGATATTAAACCAATGTTGCCACTTTTTCAATGCAATTTAAAGAACAGCTGATTGATATACGGCATTCGCCGATAACTAAAAAAAGGTACCTCATGCAGAAACAGCGAATATTTTCCGATATTCGGCATCGGAAAATGTTCGGCATTGCATGAATACCATTATTGAGTTTCCAAAATATATTTGCCGTAACACACGCGACATAACCCACTCGACAAAATTTCCGTAAAGAAAATGTGTAATTAAAGAAGAGAGAAAAGAGCTTAAGAAGAGTAACTAACATCTTAGTTCGGTCATGGTCGAAGCTTACTAGGTGTCATGTTCTGTATCTTCAGTAGACGAGGGTTTTAATATTAGTTAAGATATTGAAATTTTCAGAATACGAAGTTTATATATACCAGTATTTTTCTAGATAAAAAAATTTAATTTCGAAATACATTAAATTTTATTTTTTTTTTTTTTTTGACATTTTTGTGGAAATGCCCATACATAAAACAAAGTCGTGAAATGTGTTACTAATTCCATAACTCAAGAACGAAGAGTCTGATTTGATTGGCGATTTTTGTGTGTTCTTATTGGCTATCCCATTCTAAAAACGTTTGATAAGTTTTTAAATAAATAAAGTAAAAAGAAACTTTTCACTGTGTCGTATAAAAAATTTTAAAAATTTGTGTCGTATAAAAATAAAATTTTATAGCTTAGTTTGTATGATTACTGTCGGGAACTGTACTAGAAATTGGCTTCCACGCCTACTTTTACCGCCCACAAATCAATGAAAATGCTATATATCAAATGATTTTTGTCGAATTATACTTTTGTAATTAAGTTCGTATGGTTGTTGTCGGCAACTGTTCTAAAAATGGGCGTTGTCAAACTAAAGATATGACCACTTTTTCAGAAATCAATAAATGGACTGCTGGGCCGATTTACCTGAAATTTTTGACGTAGATTTTATTCGAGTACGGTATAGTTTAGAAAAAAATTGTCACACCCCTGTCTCTAAAAAAGTCAGCGGAGCTATAGTTTGACCACGCCAATTTTTGGAACAATTGCCGATAGTATTCATACGAACTAAATTACAAAATTAAAGTCCAATACGACCTTAATCATCTGAAACATATTATTTTTAATTATTTGTGGGCGGTGAAAGGGATTGTGTCATTTTATTGATTTGTGAGCATTTTTTGATTTTTGATAACTTACAAAGCTTACTTCAACAATAATAACACATGAACTCCTGTGCTCAAGATTAGTAGCCGGAACACATTGGACATTACAGCAACATTACGACACGTGGTCAAAAGAGTGCATTAATGTTTTAGTATATTTTCATTAATGTTTGCCAAAATTTTTTTGGTTTTTGGTGTGATTTTTACAAAATTTTTTCCTAAATGTCCATTCTATCGAATAAAATATCAAATTTGAAAATATTCTTTTGGTAGCTATCAACACGCACCAATTAATAACAACCAATTACAATTAATTAATTAAATTTACACTTTGAACAACGAAAATTAAAAATTGATTCACTGTCATCATTCAACGCCCACTGTCATGGTTTTGAGTGAAATGTGAAAATTTGCCTTTACAATTGCTTTTGTAAAGTAAATTTCTTCAACGTCAGTTTTTTTTTAATATTTCGGGACAAATTGTCCGATAACGAGACACGCCACAAGCACTTCAATGGACAATGACGAATCCCGACCACCTGGCAATGCTACAAGCGCATGCATTTAAGTCAGTGGTTGCAAAATTAAAATGACAAGTGAAAGTGAGACAAAACAATTGCATATCATCCGAAACAATGATGTTTCGCCAATAGTTGTATGTTAAATGAGTGAAAGAGCATAAGAATACGTGTGACTCTTGGCAAAGCATGTGCTTCATGTGTGCCGACCACTAATTTAGTTTGTAAGAAAAATGTTGGATTTATTTAGTTTAATTTTTAATATTGTAATAATTATAATTTCAATTATATTTTATGTAAATTAAATAAGTAATAAACTTTAAGGTGCTTTTGATGAATTGAATTTCTTACAATATTACTCAACAAACGAAAAAAGAAACGAGAAGAACATAACAAAATTAAAACAAAGAAGCAGCTATCAACCTGCTGTCAAACACATCAAGCAACGTTGCCACTTTTTGTGAAGGGGAACAAATGCGAGAAAACATCCCTATTATATATGCACCCCTATTTTATTTTCAAAAGTAGTACTGAAAAATATATTTACTTAAATTTATTTAAAAAAATATGTACATGATGTTAATAAATGTATTTCAATAAACCAAGTTTCAATAATAAAATGTCGACATTTCTTAATCTCTATAAGTAAATCATCCCCTTTAAATAAATTGTGACTACGTGTTCATTTACCCACTTTGACCAACACTTTGACAAGCTCGAGCTACGTCACGGTTTTTCGCAGCCAACTTCACAACAACGATGGCGGACGTGTGCAATACGCAAAGTATGAAATCGAATTTAGTGTTGCTTCATAAGACGACCGCAGACGTCAACGCACGACCGACCTAACGCAATATTGCGTTTTAGTCATAAGAAATAATTAGTGAAAAACTTGAATAAAATGAGCAGAGTTTTGGGAAGGAAGAAAAATAGTAGTAGAAAAAAAAGTTGCAGTTTAATGATAGGCAGAATTTATACGTCATTCAAATTGAATGAAGAATTTCGCATTTTTGGTTCTCTTTTACTCTCTTCGAGATATTTGACTGAATAGCTGTTCACACGTGATTTTTCGATTGAATGGCAGATGCTGGCGAAAAGTGTTGTTATAAGTACCAGAAAAGTTGATTATGCAACCCTGTTATTATAAGGTAGATGCATTAGAATCACCCTCTCTTCTGCTGCACAACAATAACAATGGCGTAGGTATACTGTCAAAATCAGCTGTTTTGCAAATATTAATTGGCGGACAGACTACTTGAAATATTCATTTGTGATTTATTGAAGTGCTTAAAAGTGCGTTCATCAATGGTTCAACTGAAATGTTTGTAATACGTTAAACGAAAACAATTGAGTTGAATCAAGTCAACTTAGTTGAGTTGTAATTCATAAAAGGGCCCTTAATTTTTGATTTAAAAAAAAAATGTTTGAGCTCAAAGTTAAAAGCCCGAAAATTTTTGACATTTTATGGTCAAAATCATTGATTTTTTTTCTTGTGAATTAAAAAAAAAATAGTCGGGCCACGGCGATCCTAAGAGTTAGAGTTTTAAATTAACCACAAACCTTTTTAATTTTTTTTTCAGATGACCCAGTAGGATTTATTTGTCCCACCGAAAAAGTATTTTTTTTTTTGACGTCAATTTGAAACGCCACCGGCGGGCTTACTGTGTTTCTAGAAAGTCCATATTAATTTTTATATATTTGACAATTTAGCTTTGTTTTACCAAAACAGATTATTTTCAATTTAAACTTTAAAAAAAATTCATTATATTTTAGTAATGTGTGTTCTCGCTATTTACGTAATTAAAATTTATTTTCTTAAGCTCTGCAAGCCCAAAAAATCCGGCCGTTACAAGCGCTCTTGTTATTTTGTTAGCTTCGATAACGTGAGAAGAATCTTCTGCATAAACTTCAACAGAATCACATTTAATAATGCTGCCATTTGCTATAAGTTGCTCTAGCTTAGACACCATATCTGCATCGCAATGTTCCGGCAGGCCTGCAAAGTAAATTTGATTAAATGTTTACTACTTTTACTTCCTGATATTAGACAAACCTTTTATCTATCTATCCTAGACTATCCTAGACTATCGTTGGATGACCATGACCGACAAGTTCAAAACAGCGACCGTGATACCATTTTTTGTCAACACTAACTTGGCAATGAAAAGTTCATCGACTATTTAAAATAAATGAAAAAATAGAGATAGTAAACAAGATTTTAAATAATTAATTTCACTTTCTACCTAGGTGCATAGTTTTGTTGCAGCAATGAATTTGCATATGTCTGAAGTTCGCTCTGAATTTTTTGTATCTCTAGCGCATATTCAATTAGGTTACATGAAATGCATCCAGTGTAAAGCAAGGAAGTATCAATGACAACTAGTTGCACATTTTCACCCTTTGAGAGTGTAGCTGGGAGCTGTTGGTTAGGCGGTAATTGTTTTGTTGCTTGTAGCTGTTCTGGTACTTGCAACTGTTATGTTATTTGTAGCTATTGTTTTGCTGGTAAGTGTTCTTTAGCAGTAAAATTGTTTTGATTTTTTTCTCAAGTATCTTAAAAAGAATTTTAAATTAATTGCAAATATCGAAAAAAAACATCCTTAACTTACTCCGGCTTTCTACAAACAAAACGGTGAGTTGACCAAGCACCAAGTGGATCAATGATACGTAAGTAGAGGACACCATGAATACTTAGCGTGACGTTATCCGATGAAATTGCTGGGCACAAATGTTTGGAAATGTAATTTCTTTGAGGCTTTGTAAATATTTTATCTTGTTAATGATTGCCACGAGTATGTTAAACGAGTATGTTAAATAAAATAAACACTTACTTGCAGCTTGTTTTAAAAGAACATATTTTAATTTTTCCAGCTGCAATTTACCTTGTCAAAATATATTTTGACAGTTGAAAGCAGCCGTACAAAGCGATGTAAATAAATCGGCTACCAAACAATAATTAGTCGAGTTCACATTATATTAGAGCCTAACTTGTATTTGCTTCATTCGAAACCAAAATACAATTAATTTTGTATTGTATATAAAATAACGCTTTTCTTACATTTTCTCACATAAAATCTGGGTACTCAATTGAGATATACGGTTACAAGCAAATTATACATTTCTATAGCCGAACGAGTAATCGACAAATGTCAAAAGTGACATTATACCTACGTCAATGTTTTTCTATGTCGTCATTTGCTCTCCGAATTGCACTTACCTTATAATTCTACCATGGTCTTGAGCTCCATCAAAATTTTGATTGATACGATGAAGTGTTGAAAGTTCATTTTCGCTCTCGCAGAGAGTTCATTTTTTTTTTCGCTAGAAAAACAACAACAAATTTTGAATGATCCTTCAATTTGAATGACGTGTAAGCAGTCCCATAGAAATAAAGCAGATTAAGTGGTTTCATAAAATATTGAAAGAAATAGAGTAAATTAAAACAAAAATCAAAAATTAATTAAAATTTAATTAAAAGTAAATTAAACAAAATAAACTTGGTTAATTCGATATTTTTTAAGTGTATAAATTTGAACACACCACTGAAGTGTATAAGTTTTTATTTTGCAGTGATTACAGGATTTGATTAAGATTATTGTCTTTAGTTCTTCCAAGCAGCTCTTATTGGAAGGCTCTCGACTCCGTGTTGGTTTTTCGACAACGGAAAAGTCTTGAATGATTTCTGCGTCTTCATTATCAAGCTGATTTTCGTCAAAAACAATAATATTTTTGTCAATAATAGAAACTTCTACATCTGGCCATGATTTAATTATTATAAGCAAGGTTGATTTATAAGGTTGTCGCAAGGGAGAGAGCGAGTACCCATAATTGTCAAATCGAAGTTGATATCTCATAGAAAATCTGCAAGTGCTCTCTATTATTATCCGTTTTTCTTTCGTAGTCATTCGCAAAATTGGCTGGTTTTGACAATTATGGGTACTGAGAAGAGAGTGAGATCGGCCCTGCGACAACCTTATAAATCAACCTTGATTATAAGGTTATCCAGATATCTGACGTCTTCTCACAAGAATAAGAATGTATACCCTTATTTGAAGAGGAGAGCAAAAGAGCAATATGACATAATGACCCAAAGCATGACATTAGCAATTTAGAATGTATGGCCGTATGCTCTTTGAAGGAGTAAAAGAGCCAAATATATATTTTGCATTTTGTAAATGCGCATTAAGCTCTCAGTGTGAACGTAGTATTAGTCAATTGCTATAAATATGACATTCATTTTTATAGTTGTAGCTTGTGTTCTGTCAAGCTGTCAAGTTTTTTTGCGGCAATATCAACAATTGTTTGGCAATATTACAAAATATTAAAAAGTTACAAGCAAATACAAAAATGACATAAAAATCCCGTAGTTGCATGAATATTATACTTTTTCGTAGTACAAAATACTAAAGACACATTTGACTACTATGTTTTCTACTACCTGTTTGTTTTGAACAAAACTTATATTATGAGCTTCTAAATATGTAATGGTTACATTTTTCATGTAAAACAATTGTTGTATTTGTCTTCCTGTGTCCTGGAGAAGGGAAAAACTGCCCTATTTCGACCTTCCAAATAAAACAATTTCTTGGTAATTGAAAATAATCTGTGTTTGCAGCAGCAGCAGAAACAGAAACAGTTTATTCTCTATAAATTATAAATATTAAATTTCATTATAAGTTATAGTGAATAATAAATTAATAAGCGAATTAATAAATAAATTTTACAATTAAAATGAAGTGTTTTTAATTATTAAAAGGAACGACTTACTTGGCTTTTACTCCAAGGCTTCGTGACACAGAAAGGGACCGTTTTAGAAAATTTTCAAATATTTATAACTTATTTTGTTGCCGTTGCAACTTACAAATACAAATATAAATTAAGATTTTACATAAGCAGCACAAAGAATAAAGTTGCAACTTTCTAATACTAATACATATTTTAGCGTTTTATACACATAACAAAGAATAAAGAAAGTTAATACAAATACATAGATAAATTTTATGCTGCTATTTCATCCATAGTGCGACATTCTCTGTCTCCTCGCCAACGACTTTAAACTGCTTAACCGGCATCCAAGATTTAAAATAATTTTCGAATTTTAAACGACATCCCCACCCCCGTGAATTGACCCCGGAGGGGGAGACTCACCAATATTCTTCGTGTCAGGTTCGACATCCAATAGTGCTAGTTTGGATACTGGCCTCTTGAATACGCCTCCGATCGTGCTAACGTCTGCTGACCGCGCTACTTTATCCTGGCCGTAATACAACCTGATGATTCGGCCGCGCATCCACTGTGATCGGGGAGCGTTGTCGTCACAAACAAGTACCAAACCACCAACAGCCACTGGTCTCACGGGTAAACACCATTTGGTTCGTCTGGTTAGTTCAGGCAAATATTCTCGAATCCATTGCTTCCAGAAACCATTTTTCAATGCCTGAAGAACTCTCCACTGTTTTCGCAAGCATAGCAGCCTAGGTTCGAAGGGTGCAGGAGTTTGCGTAGAATTCGTTGATCCCAGTAAAAAATGATTTGGAGTTAGAGGTTCAGGATCATCCGGTGTAACTGGTAAATGTGTCAAAGGCCTTGAATTTACAATGTTTTCCGCCTCAATAAGCAGGCTCTGCAAGGTGTCCAAACGCGGCTTATGCTCCTTCAGCATTATGTAAAGAGGTTTTTTGATGGATTGAACTAATCGTTCCCAAGCGCCACCAGCACTAGGATTCAAAGGCGTATTAAATTTCCATTTAATACCTAGAGGTGTCAAGCCAGCATTCATCTTATCGGCATCCAAGAAGTCCTTTACTCCTCGCAACTCTTTGTTGATTCCCACGAAGTTGGTGCCGTTATCGCTTCGAATTTGGATCGGAACACCACGCCTGTTGATAAAATTCCGGATACAAAGTAAACAGGCATCGCTTGACAAGTCGGTCGCAATTTCCAGGTGGACAGCTCGAACGGTGAGACAGGTAAAAAGTGCAACCCATCGTTTTTCATGCCGCCGGCGTATGGTCACGATGATCGGCCCAAAGAAATCCAGACCAGTGTATGTAACTGGGCGAACGTAGGGCGTGATTCTATCTGGCGGTAATGGTCCCATTTGTGGTTGCTGTGGTTTCGCTTTACGTACCTTGCAAAATACGCAACTTTTTTCAATGTGGCGCACCAAAGTTCTAATTGATGGTATCCAATATCGCTGTCTTATTTCGTTGATTACCGTTGTTGTGTTGACGTGATGAAGCTTGCGATGAAACCAATCAGTAAGAAGTCGTGTCATCTGATGATCCTTTGGTAATACAATGGGCCTCCTCGCAGAAATTTGCAAAAAGGTGGCGTTATCGATTCTACCACCCACACGAATGACATCTTTTTCCAAATATGGATTCAGGGTCTTGATGCTGCTACATTTGGAAACAGGCTTTCCTTCCAGAAGACAGGAGTACTCATCTTTAAAGGCCTCTCGTTGCACCCATCGACAAAGGTACAGTTCAGCTTCAGCCACATCTTCTGACGTCAATTCTCCTCGAAAAATTTCCTCGCCCTTTGCTTTGCGCTTGAGATTCGCCACGTATCTGAACACCCATGCCATTGACCGCTTCAATCTGCTATAAGACGAAAATCTATTAATACCTGGTACAGTCATATTCACTTGCCTGCTCATTAATATGAAGTGCTTCGATTTAAGTTCGTCGGCGCTTTTATCATTTTCCGTCTTCATGTGGGATTCGAGCGGCCAATCTTTCTCTGCATTTAGAAGAAAACTTGGTCCATTTTTCCATCTACTTTCTGCAATATACCGCAGGGGAAATTTAGCACGCGTAGCATCATCTGCAGGGTTTAACTCGCCAGGGCACCACCACCAGTCCTTAATTTTTGTATTTTCTAGAATTTCAGAAACACGATTAGCAACATATTGTTTATATATGCGATGATCGGATCGTATCCACTGAATGACAGTATTCGAGTCACTCCAAAATAAAATTTTTCCGATTTTTGCGTCATGACACTTCAAAATAGCATCCTTCAAACGCACCGCCACCACCGCCGCTTGCAGTTCTAATTTTGGGATCGAATGAAAACGTGTTGGAGCACATGATGTTTTTCCAGCGACGAAAGACAACATAACATGATCTGCATCCATGAATCTCCAATAAGCCACTGCCGCCAGCGCCTGTTCACTTGCATCACAAAATATGTGAAGATCCACTTGCGTATTTTCAAAACCTGAAAAGTAGCATCTTGAAATTCTATAATTTTCTACCTGTTTTAACTCCTCCAGCCAGTTCTTCCATCTACCAAAAATTGCGTCTGGCAGCTCATCGTCCCATTGAATTCCTGTTTTCCATACTGCTTGCATTATAAGTTTGGCACACACTGTAAAATTGGCCAGAAGTCCAAACGGATCAAAGATGGACATCGTAACACTTAAAGTTTCGCGTTTTGTTGGTTTTCGTTGCAAGTTGAGAATTTCAGCAGGCACCTTATTAAATTTAAAAACAAAAATAAAAACATCTGGTTTTGACAACCAATGCATTCCGAGAATACGTTCCACAGCTGAACCTTCCACACAGACGGAATCGTTGATGGCCGAGTTGCCAACTGCATATTTTAATTTTTCAGAGTTTGAAACAAAGTTACGGATTTCAAATCCCCCAGCTTTATGGATTTTAACTACTTCCTTTACAACTTGGATCGCTTCACTTTCGCTTTGAAAGCTATCAACGTAGTCATCTACGTAATGCCTCTCTAAAATGCCTTTAACCGCACGTGGATATTTTTCACTAAAACGTTGGGCATTAGTATTCTTCACAAATTGGGCAATTGCTGGCGAACATGTTGCTCCAAAAATCATCCTTTGCATTACGTATGTTGTGGGTGGTTTTGTAGAGTTGCCATCCCTCCAAATAAATCTCTGACTATCCTGATCCTCCTTCGAGATTATTATTTGATGGAACATCTCTTTTATGTCTCCGCAGACTGCTATGGGCGCTTGCCTGAATTTAAAAAGTATGGATAAAAGTGTTTGATTAATATCAGGTCCTGGAAGTAAAGCTTTATTCAACGAAATATTATTTATTTCAGCGGCTGCATCGAAAATCAATCGAAGACCTTTTTTATTTGGGTTCCTCACGGCAAAATGTGGCAAGTAAAAAGTTTTTTGTGTTTGTTTGCACGCTTCTTCATCGGTGAGTTCCCTTGCATAACCTTTCATTATATATTCCTTGATCTTATTGCAGTATTCCACTGCGTATTCTGGATCACGTTTCATTTTCCTTTCGATGCTCTCCAAACGATTCTTGGCCATCTGAAAACTGTCCGGCAGTAAAATATTTTCTTGACGCCATAGTAGGCCGGCTTCATAGCGATTTCCAACGTAGCGAGTTGTGGACTTGAGCATGGATAGAGCCTTTCCGTCATCTTCGGATCGTAAAAGCTTGACATTTGGTTTCGTTCCAAACGTTTCCATATCAAAATAGCTTCTAATGACTTCTTCAAGTTCGTTGCTTACCATGCTCTTACCTTTTATATATCTAGCGTGGCATACAATTTTCTTACTCGGCTGCACATCTTCACCAACTGGTCCATACACCATCCATCCAAGTCTGGTTCTAGTAGCGATCGGTCCCGGGCTAAGTGAGCATAGTGGGATTTCAATTGGAACTGTTAAAAAGGCGTGGGTCAAACTAATTATCATTTTTGGCTGAACGTTCCTATAGCTGGAAGATGGCAACCCTGAAAGATGAGCATTGTTTAATTGTAAATTTTTAATATTTACCGACTGCGTTGGCAACGCTAAATTGGACGTAATAAAAACTTTTGACATTTTATATTTTTTCTCGTTATGTTCCACACCGCTGATGGACAATTCAATGACTTGGCTATTTTCGCGTGCAACATTTTGGTTCAGCCACTGGAGTTCGAGAACTTCTTCGCGTCGTTGGACATTTAATTCGCGTGCGACTGCGGCGTCGAGCATCGTTGCATTGGATCCGTCATCCACAAATGCATAGATCTGCATGGATTTATTCTTGCCATAAAGTTGCACAGGAATCATCTGGAATAGCACTGCGTCCTCCTCACGGCTTGGCTTGGCCCACTGCATTTGACGAGGACGTCGGTGTTTCCAAGCTGTTGTTCGTAGGTGCATGCAGCAGTCGATGGTGGAAATGCGGGCATCCATTTGTTGCACACCTGCGCTTACTGAAGCACTTGCCAAACTGGTGGCCATTTTTTAAGCAAGAGAAGCACACTCGAAGTGACTTCACTTTGCTCCATCGTTCGTCCACTGGCAAATTTTTGAAAACTTCACAAAATGAAAAATTTTTGCACTCACCATCGCAAATACGGCATTTTGTTGGGGCTACACTGACGAGCGCATACCTACGTGCTTTGCTATCGGCGGTAACTTGCTGTTGAGGCTTTCGGGATCCATGCTGGCTAACTGTTGCTGCTGTTGAAGGTAGCGAGTCTGCTACTAAATTGGCTATCTTCCTAAGACCACCAAGCCATTGCCTAAAATCTAAAATGGTGGCTGGTTCTGACAACAATAAACACTTTTCGGCCCACTGAATTTGCCTGGATATCGGCAATTTGGCAACGAGTTCGCTGAGCAGTGTAGGATTCGTCAGATGGTGCTCACCGTTGACTGCTTCCAAAAAGGTGGCCATGTTGCTGATTTTGTTCGCAAAATCGATGAGCGCGGCTAGATCTCCTTCGGCAATCGGGCGTAGTAACCTCACCTTCTGGACCTGGGACTTGATGAGCTGCTCTGGGCGACCATATGTTTCCTTGAGTGTGGCAATTATAGCATCCACGTTTCGAGAGCTACTCAATAGGGATTCGACGGTATCACGAGCTCCTCCGGTTATTGCATCCCTTAAGCGCATAATGTTGTGCAATGGCGAGTATTCAAACTCCATAGTTGTGCTCACAAAGGATTCTTCAAACGTTTGCCACTCCTCGGGTAAGCCTGAAAACTTTGGCAACGGGTAGATCTTCTTTTGGCGCATACTTGTAGATTGCTGGCTGGCTGGAACAGAGTCCATAGAGGGTCGATGTTGCTGAATTTCGGCTGCAAGTACTACCGGCGTTGAAGTGGGCGTGGCGGCTGGTTCGGTTTGGCGTATTTCGTTACGAAGCTCGGTGACACTTGACTGGATATGAGCGTTGTTCGTGCATACGAGTGACTGGATAGCGTGCATCTGACGCTTGAATTCGTCCTGCAGATCTGAAATTCTTTTATTAAATTCAAGTGTTACCTTTTCTAAATCGCTTCTTTCTTTTGTAGGTGGCTGACGACTGGTGGCGGCTTGAAACGGTACGGCTGGTGGCGCTGGAGGGTTCGGAATCGCAGCAGAAATTAGTGCTTGATTCTGCGATGAGCTGGAACTCGACAAAATGGCGGTAGGGTTCGATGCAACAGGCGTAGTTGGCAAGTTCTGCATATTTGCTGTCTGTCCACTCGGTGGCGTGCGATGCATGGGGCGATAATATGGCTCGAATCTGGTAGGTGGCACTCCTTTATTCTGACGTTGGCTGGATCTCTTTTCAGGGTTCTGGTCGTGTGGCATCAATCGGCATTTATCTTGGAAAACGGCGGTTCGAAGCGGCTAGCACAAGATCAACGAGCGCAAAAAACAATGGCGGATTTTGCGACAACTAGCAGCGTAAATTTTCCAAGGTGCAAACCAAATCCAACGATTTCGTGTTCCAAAGAATAAAGATGTTGTATTTGTCTTCCTGTGTCCTGGAGAAGGGAAAAAACTGCCCTATTTCGACCTTCCAAATAAAACAATTTCTTGGTAATTGAAAATAATCTGTGTTTGCAGCAGCAGCAGAAACAGAAACAGTTTATTCTCTATAAATTATAAATATTAAATTTCATTATAAGTTATAGTGAATAATAAATTAATAAGCGAATTAATAAATAAATTTTACAATTAAAATGAAGTGTTTTTAATTATTAAAAGGAACGACTTACTTGGCTTTTACTCCAAGGCTTCGTGACACAGAAAGGGACCGTTTTAGAAAATTTTCAAATATTTATAACTTATTTTGTTGCCGTTGCAACTTACAAATACAAATATAAATTAAGATTTTACATAAGCAGCACAAAGAATAAAGTTGCAACTTTCTAATACTAATACATATTTTAGCGTTTTATACACATAACAAAGAATAAAGAAAGTTAATACAAATACATAGATAAATTTTATGCTGCTATCTCATCCATAGTGCGACATTCTCTGTCTCCTCGCCAACGACTTTAAACTGCTTAACCGGCATCCAAGATTTAAAATAATTTTCGAATTTTAAACGACAACAATATTAAAAAAATTTGATTTGTACACGCAAAACACATTTTGCAAAGAATTTGTATGAATATTTTTATTATGTTTTTGAGCTTTGAGCTAAAATAAGTGATAAACAGTAGTCAGTTTAGAGGTAAAATTTATTGAAAATATATTTTTAAATCTGTGATACACGAGTTTTGAAATCGTTTGTTTAACCAAAAGGATGATTATAGTTATTTCTACATTTATATTAGGAAAAATCAAACATACTTTTTTCCTCTTTTGACAAAAGATAGCTAGTTTTGTTCACACAACGCGGATAATAACACCGAAAAAAAAATATAAAATTAAAAATAACGTTAAATTAAAATTCCTTTTTATTCTGAAATTGGTCATTGTTAGAATAAAGTTGTTTTATTTTTTAAACCAGAAATCCAGCGGCACTGCTTATTTTTGCACTTGGTCACTACCGAACCCATACGACGTCTTAAATATCCTACATGTTGAAGGCATTTTTTATTTTAAATTATGTAACACTAGTTCGAAATTAAAAATATCACATACTAAGACAAAAAGTAATTAGAGATAAATGACGCTATAAAAATTTAAGCAAATTTCCACAAATTATTTTCATGTCAATAAATTTTACTAAAATACTGCACACTTAATTTTTTTTTAATATAATCACAAGCATATGGAAAAAGTGCTTTAAAAAAAAACACAGGTGCGTCGTTGGACACACGAGAGAAGCGAAGCTTTTTTACCTCATTTCAAAAATTTAAAACATTAAATATATTAAAAAAACACACTTTAATATTCAGACCAGTTAATTGTATTACATTTCATTATTATATTATTTATTTTATTAAATGTTACTGCCATTGTTTTTTTCAACGCACTTGTGGGCAATTGTTAATTCTCCTTCGCACTATGCAAAAACAAAACAAAAGCATGTAACAACAACAGCATACACGAATTCATATCAAAAAAGAAATATATCACTTTGCCCACAGTGAGTATCGATTCTATAACCCATTGATTAATAAACCTGCACTCTTTGCACCGATCCAAAGTGCTCTGTTAAATTTTTATATTAAATATATAACTGCAGCTACGTTAACAGTTGTTAACAGATAGCACGAACAAACTGAGGATGATGACCAGTGTTGTCACTTGCAAATTTTAAATAGTAGTAGGTTGAGTCTAAAATGAGTGGTGAATTTAAAAAACTGGAATATATTGTTCTTCTTAAGGAAAATTTCGACTGAAGTCCTACAGCAATACAAATCATAAGAGGTTTACCATACAGTACGTTTTTTCACGCTGAATTAGTTTTATTGCAAATAATTCCCATATAATGTTCTTAAGACAGTACTAAAATACAATATTAAATGTAATAATCAGGGAGCGGATTATATTGACTTTGCCTTTTTTGTTTGCTTGGCCAAAAACTTGTTTTGATAAAATTATTTTACATTTCATGACATACATATTCCAAATCACCGCTTTTTATTTTGCCTTTTTTTGCCACTTTTTGCCTTTTTTACACATTTTGCCTTTTTTTATTTTCATTGGTAATTTTTCTAATGCCAACAATCGACACGTAAAAAATGCTTTGTGTGAAGAAGCATTAGAAATTAATATCGCATATCATGTGGCTGTGAGTTATAAAGAGAAAAAATATGGTAGCACTTAAAGTTGACAGTAAAGCAACAGTAAGTTGACGTCTTTTAATTACTTTCGAACGTTAGATTTTCTAGTTTGGTGTATGTTTAAAATTAAAAATGCCAAAGTTTACAAGCTCACAGGCGTCCAAGTTACAAAATTTTGTGCAACATTTTGGCAAAGATGTATTTTCCACCGATGGAAAAATACTAATTTGCAATTTTTGCAATATCACGGTTAACCACAAAAAAATATTTTGTGCAGCAGCACATGCAACAAGAAAAACATAAGCAGGCGCTTGCCCAGAAGAATAAATGAAAGATTCAAGTTATAACCACATTTGGTTCTGGCTGTGAAAAAAACTAGTTTTATAAAGATCTGACGAAAATGATGTTGTCTTGTGATATACCTTTAAAAAAGTTAAAGCGTCCTGAATTTAAGGCGTTCTTTAAGAAATATACGGAAAAAGTTATTCCAGACGAGTCTACGCTTCGAAAAAATTATGTAAAGAATGTCTACGACGAAGTGCTCCAAAAAATAAGAATTGAGATTGGAAATTACTGCATATTTGTATCCATCGACGAAACTACTGACAAAGCTGGACGCCACGTAACAAACGTTATTTTCGGCCCATTGCGAGAGGATGGACGAGGTTATCTATTAACGGCAGAAGTTTTAGAAAAAGTTAATGCATCGACAATAGTAACCCTATTCGATGATTCTTTGCGTCTCTTATGGCCAGAAGGAGTTAAGCGCGAAAAAGTTTTATTATTTGTTACAGACGGTACTCCTTATATGAAAAAATGCGGATCGTCCATGAAGATTCTCTATTCCAAATGAATTCATGTAACTTATGTTGCTCACGGATTGCATAGAGTTTGCGAAACAATCCGCAGTCGATTCCCAAATGTCGACGACTTAGTTTCGAATGTAAAGAAGGTGTTCACAAAAAGCGCTCCCCGTTTGGCTATATTTAAGGAAAAGGAACCTGATCTACCCCTGCCTCCAAAACCCGTAATTGCATAGATGTCTACATTAAATATTTTTAATGCATACATTTTACTTAGTCTAAGTAGGTGTTGACTCGATGGGTACATGGTTAATTGCTACTACGTATTTCGTTCAGAACTTTTCACGTATCAAAGGAGTCATCGATGCATTGCCAATTGATGCAGCTTGTGTCGAGTTTGCTAAAAAATTGCTATCGGATAAAGAAGTTCAAACTGAGTTGCTGTATATTCACAGTAATTTTGGATTTTTAGTGGATCCACAGAAACACATATTTGAAAGTTTACAGAAAACAGGTACTTTAAGTATTTTTTAATTTTCTTTTGTGCTCAACGATAGTTTTTTTTTATTTTAAGGAAAACCGATTATGAGATATTATTAATTTTGGATGGGGTACAAAAGGAACTCGAAAAAGCGAAAGGATCTGTTGCTGAAGATGCAATAAAGAAATATAATGCAATTATTTCGAGCAATGAAGGACTTACTAAAATAAAAAAATAAACGGCATAATAAATGGGGCCTTAAACAGCAAAATTCCGAAAAATGTAGAAATGGAAAATGTGGATGCTTTGAATTGGTCTCCACTCGTTTCTGCTGATGTCGAACGATCCTTTAGCACATTTAAGGCGCTTCTTCGGGATAATAGAATGCAATTATTGCCTGAAAATTTTAAAATGTACATGGTGGTTCAATGTTTTTATAACAAGTAAATATACTTGGTAGATTTTAAATGATTTTTTCATTTATTGTTTTATAACTAAACATATACATACATGAATTTTATAAATATTTCGTTTTTACGTTTGCACTTTTTACTAACTTTCCCTCACTAATATTTATATTCATTTAAATAAATGCCTTTTGTGCCTTTTTTGAAATTTCGTGCTGCCTTTTTTGAGCTTTTAGGTCCATAAAATCCGCTCCCTGGTAATAATAAATAAAATATATGCAATAAAATTTCTAAAATTTTAATTATAATGCAATAATTTTTTTATAAATATATCAAGAAGTGACAGATTTTGTAAAAATGCAAATAGTGGGTGACAAAAGTGGTAGAAACCAAAAAAGTGCTAGACTTACCACAATTGTGGAAAAGTGACAACACTGATGATAGCAAGTGGCTTAGCAGCTACCCAAACCACACAAATACATTAATAGGTTATTGGATGTGCTGCAACATAGCTTCAGCTGCATTTAATACTGAATCAATGCTTTCGCATAATAAGGGTTCTTGGCTCAGTTGATGGAGTATAGAACTCCCAACCAAAAGCTTGCGGGTTCGAGTCCCCACGGCAAGTGAAGAAATGTTTTTTTATATTTGTTATATTAAATTGTCTTGTTGTAAAAAAACCAAACAACCATATAAAATTCTAAGAAAAAATCTGTCGCAAATTTTTCAGATTTCACTCCAAGCAAATCACTGAACGGGGCGTAAAAAACTTCTCTTCAAAAACACAGCAGAACACTGAAACATACTTTTTTTTTTGGGACGATCTCACAACCCTGGTTGTCATTTTTTCAAGAGAGTAAAATATTTTTGTTTACCTAAAATAAGGGTATGTCAAATATCTGGATAACCTTATAATGCTTGAATCATGTTGCCGATGCCGAGTAAAAGTGTTGGTGTTAGTACCAGAAAAGTCAATTATGCAACCCTGTGTTTAACTAATGAAGGTATAATTAGACAAGATAGTGTTAGTAGTTAAAATTCTCTCTTGTGGTGGGTACCGCACCTGTCAAAATCAGGGTTTTACGAATAAAAGCAAAGCAAATAACAAAATTTGCAAATTATATTATTGTATGTGTTTGACAGCTGCGGTACCCACCGCTCCGAGACGACACTACCTTGTTCAATATACTTTGAATGTGATGAAGTGTTGAAAGTTAATTATCGCTCTCGTAGAGAGTTCATCTTCGTTTTGCTGGGAAAATAACAAAAACAAATTTGATCCTTAAATTTAATTGACGTGTAATAAGTGCCATTTTAAAAAGTTTTGGTCGACACTCTGAGAAAATAGCCAGTTGTCAGGGTTACCCTCTTTTAATTGTACCATGCTCCGACTGTCATAATTTCATAATAAGGGGCTTTCGCATGGTCCAACAAGTAGTACCGTGCGTAAGCTAAAAACGATAGTCGGTCCAACATGTTGATGAAAATCAAAAATTTTTATTTTTTCTGGCAATCGTCCAACAAATTAGACTATGCGAAAGCATATTGAACCAACTCGCTGCGTTTTTTCATTCTGTTTTGGTCGTCGTACGGTAAACATCGCACCGGTTATTCCAAACATTGAATTTGGGATAGAATTTGATAAATTTTGTAAAAGTTTTCCTGAAATATGAAAATAAATAGTTGAAGTAAATAGTTGAATAAAGTAAAAATATTACTTACTTACTTAGGTGGCCGTGACAACCCGTGTCCGGATTTCGACCGACCTCATCAGCTCTCGCCAGGCGCCTCTGCTTTGCGCGCGCCTTCTCCAATCGGATACACCAAGTGCGGTTAGGGCTTCCTCAGCCTGGTCCATCCATCGGAGGCATGGTCTCCCTCGTCGTCGATGACCAGCGACCCTCGCTTCGAGCACCTTTTTCGCTGGAGCTTCGTCGTCCATACGATGGACATGACCCAGCCAGCGTAGTCGCTGCACAGTTATACGCCGAACTACGTCAATGTCTCCGTAGAGCTCATACAGCTCGTGGTTCATTCGGATGCGATAGTCATCGCCGACTCGAACAGGACCGAAGATTTTGCGAAGAACTTTTCTCTCGAACACCCCCAGAGCGGCTGCGTCAGTTTGCGAAACTACCCATGCCTCAGCGCCATAAAGCAGCACAGGTAGAACGAGCGTCTTGTAGAGTGTTAGTTTTGTCGATCGAGAGAGGGCTCTGGAACTTAGTTGCTTACTGAGCCCGTAGTAGCACCTATTAGCAATTATTGTTCTTCGCTTTATCTCCAGGCTGATTTCGTTGTTAGTATTAATGGCGGTGCCAAGGTATACAAACTCCTTGACTACTTCAAAGTTATAGCTGCCGGATGAAACGTGGGAGTCTAAACGCCGCGCTCCCTTGTTTGTAGACAGCATATACTTTGTTTTACCCTCATTTATCGTCAAACCCACTTTGGCTGATTCCTTTTCGATAGCGGCGAAAGCAGCGGTAACATCTCTCTTGGTTCTGCCAACAATATCAATATCATCAGCGTAAGCAAGGAGCTGGACACCTTTATAGAAAATGGTGCCATTACGATGCACACCGGCCTTTCGTACGATCCCCTCCATGATGATGTTGAAGAGATCGCAAGACAGTGGATCGCCTTGCCTGAAACCTCTTTCGGTATTGAAGGTTTCGGAGAGGTCATTTCCTACCTTGACGGAGCTGCGTGTGTTGCTCAACGTCATTCTGCAAAGTCTAATCAACTTTGCAGGTATACCGAACTCAGACATTGTTGCGTATAGGCAATCCCTTCTCGGGCTATCGAACGCAGCTTTAAAGTCGACAAAGAGATGGTGTGTGTCAATTTGATTTTCGTGGGTTTTCTCCAAGATTTGTCGTAGCGTGAAAATCTGGTCTATGGTGGACTTACCAGGTCGAAAGCCACACTGATAAGGTCCAATCAGTGTTTTTGTAATTGGCTTTAATCTTTCACACAGTACGCTTGAGAGAACCTTATATGCGATGGAAATAAGACTGATACCTCTATAACTTGCGCAGATTGTAGGGTCTCCTTTCTTAAGTATAGGGCACAGTACACTGAGGTTCCAATCGTCGGGCATGCTTTCTGCTAGCCATATTTTGCTGATGAGCTGATGCATGCGCCTTATCAATTCATCGCCGCCGGTTTTAAATAATTCAGCTGACAGGCCGTCAGCACCCGCTGCTTTATTGTTTTTGAGTCGTTGGATAGCAACTCGAACCTCTTCATGGCTAGGTGGTGATACTTCCACTTCGTCATCGTCGATTGGTGGCACTGCACTGTGCTCTCGATGGGCGGCATTGGTGGAATCGTCGCCATTAAGTAAATTGGAGAAGTGCTGTCTCCACAATCTAAGCACACACTGTGTATCCGTATTCAGATCTCCCTTTTCGTCTCTACAAATGGATGCTCCGGGCTTGAAACCTTGGGTTAGACGCTTAACCTGTTGATAGAATTTTCGTGCATCCTTCTTGCCCTGGTATACCTCTAGTTCCTCACGCTCACGCTTTTCCTGCTCTCTTTTCTTGCGTCTGAAAAGGCGCCTCTCTTCCTTCCTCTTTTCGCGGTAGTTTTCTCGCACGGCTCGCGTTGCAGCTGACTGCAGCGTTTTTCTATAAGCGGCGTTTTTTACTGCAGTCGCAATGCGACACTCCTGATCATACCATTGGTTCCGAGGTTGCGGGCGCCGGAAACCAATGACTTCTTCAGCGGCAGCGCGCATGGAGTGGGATATATGCGCCCAAAGTCCGCCGGCGTCGTCGAGTCCAGAGGTTGGTTGGTTGAGCTTAACCGAGAGTTGAGCGGAGTAGGCTTCGGCAGTCCGTTGTAATTGCAGCTTAGCGACATCTAGCTTTCGTTGCATTCCTGTGCGTATGTTCTTGGCATTGCATAATCGCATGCGGATCTTGGCTGCAACAAGATAATGGTCGGAGTCAATGTTGACCCCCCGAAATGTACGCACATCTAGAACACTAGAGGCATGCCTTCCGTCGATTACAACATGATCAATTTGGTTTCGCGTTTTTTGATCCGGGGACAGCCAGGTGGCCTTGTGGATGTCGAGGTGCTTAAATCTGGTGCTACTAACTACCATGTTTCGTGCCGCGGCGAAGTCGATCAGTCTTAGACCGTTGTTTGTGGAGGTCTCGTGAAGACTGAACTGACCGACAGTGGGGCCAAAGATGCCTTCCCTTCCGACTTTCGCATTAAAATCGCCGAGGACTATTTTCACGTCATGGACCGGAAGGTGGTCATATACGTCCTCAAGACTAGCGTAGAAAGCGTCCTTGACGGCTTCGTCCTTTTCCTCCGTCGGGGCGTGCGCGCAAATAAGGCTTATGTAGAAAAATTTTGCCTTGATGCGGATCGTGGCCAATCTTTCGTTCACAGGTGTGAACCGGGAAACAAGGTGGCGTAGTTTCCGGCTAACGACGAATCCACATCCGAATTCGCGCTTCTCCGCATGGCAGCTGTAGTAGATATCGCAGTGTGCTTGTTTAGAGCAACCTTGCCCTTTCCATCGCATTTCCTGGATGGCGGTGATGTCAGATTGTATTGTTTTGAGGGCTTCCGCCAGTTGGATAATGGCACCTTCCCTATAAAGGGTCCGGACATTCCAGGTGCATATCCGTAAATCATTGTCCGTTTTTCGTTTGCGGTGGTCGTCAACGTAATTGGGGTTCTTATCCGAGGCTGGTTTAGTTTTCATTGGGCAGTAGTAATGTGGCGGGACCCAAACCCTGCGCACATTCCATGTTTAAGGTCTATGGATCGACCCGCCGCTCAAATTAGCCGTCAAACTGACGGATGCCAGTTTGCCGTTGCCCAGGGAACACCACTTGGAGGTTTGAGTCGACTTGAGACGATTTCGACATGGATAATGCTGGCCTCGCCAGGTTGAGGCGGTCAGACACGTTGCCATGTGAAGGTTCGCCCCCCGTTCCCCGTAAAAAGTAAAGTAAAAATATTGGTCAGTTATAAAAAAACAGCCAAAAATATATTTTTCTCATTCCACCGAAGTGCTTTGCTTGAGAGCTTGCAAATAATGATGCTGTTTCACAAGATGGATCGCCCGAACGCTCAATCATATTCTTAATCATCCAACTTATCGTACAACGTGTCATCCAATTTGTTGGACCATGCGAAAGCCCCTATTCGAGTGAAAAGTTTCCGATTGAAACACAGCCTTAGTGCCGGGTTTTATGTCGCGCCATTATGCCGCGTTTCCATGTGATCTTCTATTATCTTCTAGTATCACATTTTTTGCAAGAAAGAAATAGGATGTGAACCCTATCTTATGGCATTGATGAATGTGAGTGTGAAACAGGCATACTTTTTCAATTTTTATAGCATGTGATATCCCCTATGATTTCTTGTGATGCTAGGAGATCGAAAAAGGTCAACTTCTTGAACTTTTGCTATAAAAGTAACATTACGTTCACACTGACAGCTAAATGCGCATTTAACGAAATGCGCATTAGCAATTTAGAATGTATGGCCGTATGCTCTTTGAAGGAGTAAAAGAGCCAAATATATATTTTGCATTTTGTAAATGCGCATTAAGCTCTCAGTGTGAACGTAGTATTAGTCACTTGCTATAAATATGACATTCATTTTTATAGTTGTAGCTTGTGTTCTGTCAAGCTGTCAAGTTTTTTTGCGGCAATATCAACAATTGTTTGGCAATATTACAAAATATTAAAAAGTTACAAGCAAATACAAATTGGAAAATAAATTTATTTTAATTTTTGCATTTTTTCATTTTCCAAAAATTTTTTCCCAATTTTTTACGCATATATACCGCCAACATTTTTGAAGATACATTATTGCATTCATTTTAAAAGAACATATATTATTTATGAAGCCTGGCAGTTTTCAACTCATTTGGATGTTGAGAAATATTTTTAACATATAATTAAATATAACTAGAAAACTCATTTGCTAAAATTTCAAAAATATCATCTTTGGGCCTTCAATATTCGAAAATTTTAGTATTTTTCTAGAAAGCGGAGGCAAATAAAATTTTTTTTCTGACATCAGTGGATATTTCTTAAAAGTTCTACATGTTCAGAATCAAGAAATTAAATTTCGAATTTTTTCCGTATAGCATGCCCTTTCGCAGCACTGTGTATCGTAGAGATCTGTTTTTTTCACAGATTCATCACACGCCCTACCACAATTGGTGTCCAGCGAAAATCGAGCTCAGCGCCTAGATAAAATGCAAAAATTTCGGCAGTATGTCGATCTTTACCACCATAGACGGGACCTTCGATGTTGGCATCACGTTCATACCACTGTGGTTTGAAGATAAGCTTCAGATGATTAGCGAGCAGCTTCCATTGTGTGCCCAGTTGGTGACTTTGGTTATAGGTTCGCGTCGAAGTGTTTGCAGGAGTTGACCCATTGAAGAGTCATACGGCGGATATATTTAATTTTCTTGCGGCCACTAGATAAGACATAAAGTAAGATGGATGATGATACAGGTAGGAACACTTGGTACTCATTCAGTTAGCAATATCCCATAGAACCAACGCATTCTCATACGGCTCTGGTTTGTAGTTGCGAAGCAGCTTATTGCTATACATAAAGAATCGAGGATTGCGATTCAAGTAGCACATAAAATAAAAGTTGGCACTGACCACCAGACAAATGAGTACCACAAGCGCGACGACTATTGCTATAGTAAGTTTGTTCGTCATCTGTTTTGTATTGTGACGGATGCTAGAATTTCAATGACTTTAATTCGTTTCACCTGGCGTGTACAATTAATTGATTCTCACAAGCGAGTGTGGCAGTGAATGTTGGCGATTTTGCTGATGCTGCTGGTTAAATTGTTAAAGATTGCTGCTTGCTCTTCATTTGAATAAGTCTGCACAAATTGAGTAACCAAATTCTAAGTGCCAGCAGAGACACTTTAAATAATAATAAATTAAAGCAAGATATTACAACAATAATTATTTAACACAGTTTAGAGCACGTAGACAAGAAGTTATTTCAATAAGCACGTCTTGCAATAATTAAACTTGCACAATTTGATAAGTTTATGATCTATTTACAAATGTCAAATTTTTATAGGAAAAGGTACATATATGCGTCTCGCTCTTTATTGCAAGTGTTTTGTGATGTGGGATAAGACAAGATACTGAAAGATCACATGGAAACGCGGCATTAGTTAACCAATTGGTTAACTTAACTAAAGGCTGTTAGTTAACTATGACTTTTCATGATTTGGGTTTCACAATGCTTTAGTTAACTAATGGCAATTTTGTTAAAAAGATATGGCAGCGCTGTATAAAACATATGTTTTCGACTTTTGCTTTAAATACTTTTCTTTTGCGTAGTTCAAAAAATGGATGAATCACAATGTGCGAGATGCTCGAGATACCACAATCACCGGTGGCTTAAGCTCAAGTTAACTTTGACTGCGAAACTTAAATCTGTTAGTTAACCTCTGCTCAGTGGTTAACTAATGATCGTGAAACTGGCCCTTAGTATCTGAATTACTCATCTCTGCACTACTAAAGTTGCTGGCAATTTCAATAAGCTGCTATTACACTGCGGCCACACGAGATAGTATTGTCATTGTAATTGTTATCAAATCATCGTCGGCAGCCAAGCAATTGTCGTTGTGACGTAGGTGGCCTGACAATAGCATGGCAATAGGAAGACAGTCAATGACAATGAATGACATTTCATTATATTTCTATGTTTTTGTGTTGCTGAAAACCTAAAAATTTGTAGACTTCAAAATAATAAATATACATTTTTAATCCTAAAGCACTATTTTTGCATATTTGTATTTTTAAATTCATATTTTATACTTACCAGTGTTTCCTGCCAACAGGAAAGATAGCTGCGATTCAGAGGCGCGCGAAAAGTAAGTCATTCATTTATTAAGACTTAAAAATTACATGGAATGTATTTGCAGTATTTCTAACTGCCCATCACGAAGCTGTTCATCAAAATCATAGGCAGCTGCAATTCAAAGGCGCACAACAAAAGGACAACTGAAAGCAGGATTAGCTGTCCAACAAGTAAGTCATTTATTTATTAATACTTCAGATTTAGCAGCAGGAATTCAAATGCAGAAACATTGGACTCCAAGCTGCAAATTGTCCAGTCGTTCTCTTCAAATCAGGGTAATAATTTTTGATGCACTTTCTGCAAAAATACCAAAGAAAATATTGTTGCTTCTGGAAATGGTCTAATGGGACTATTTTTCCATTTCATAGATTTTCATTCTGATACATATTTTGCATGCAAATTGTGCATATTACGTTTTCAAAACCGAGAAAAATTGAAAAACTACTCTCAATCTGTACATAAAGACATTTCTATTGATGAGAATTCTAAATCAAAAGATAAACCACTTTTGAATATTATAAAGGATTCTAAAAAATTTAAATTATCTTCAAGCAATGTACATAAAACCTTACCCACCCAACTGTCAACATTATCAAAAACACCGAGTTTAAAAATCTGCAATACGAATTCTTCCAGTGGAATAAAAAGTACTGTCTTCAGCAGTAATGAGCCCATTCTATCCCGCCTCGGTGTTGCACAAAATCGATTGCCGGGTAATCGAAAAAGCTTACGACTACGGAGAGATGAAGTTATAAAGGATATATTATTGAAATCTGACCATAACGTCCGTTCTAGAACTAGGAGCAGAGCTGGGAAATCTCTATCTAGTAGTGAATATTCTGATGTTGTCTTCAGAATTCCAACAAAAAATGATAATGTGTCGTGTATATTCGAAGATAATTTTTATGAAAAAGTGGTTGCTAATGTACGAAATAATATTTTATATTTTCTTGATGGCAAAATTGCTAGGGATACAAGTGGACGCCATCCAAATGATACTATAAGTCAATCAATTCACCTTTTTCGAACAACATTATTACAATATCCAGATGATCTTAATAGTGAAATACATACAGCCACACACATTCGACCTTGTACAACATTTCCTACTCTCTTGACTGCCGAACAATATGGAGCAGATGTGACAACAAAAATTAAACGTTCAATAACAAAATATTCATGGAAATGGAAATTGGATAGTTTTAAAAAATTTAAACTGGTTAGTGAAGGTGGTAAAATTATAAAGAAGTTGAAACCGTCAACAGTAAGCTTAAGGGACCTGTCAAAACTGGACATGTGGACACAACTAACAATGCGTGAAAAAAATTTGAATAATGTGATTGTGGCTAGAAATAGTAATATCTTAAGTAGGGAAGAAAAACAAAGGTTTAATGAACAGCTCAATTACATACTTGATAAAAGACTTCTTCCGCACATTATATTAGAACAGAGTGAACAAACCATAATTAAATTTGAATTCGACGATCACATAATTTCTCATGACGATGAATCTCCATATAATTCATTAATGCTTGAAAATAACGAACATCCTTTTTTATCATTATTAAATCTTGTTCCAGCTGATTTTAAAAGCTTTGATAATACTCTAAGTGGTGAGTGGGCAAGGCCAAGGTGTTATTTGTGTATTGGTTGTGGAACAAAATTTGAGAAGTTAAAATCTTTGGAGGAACATAAAATGTTTCGCCATTCTCATGTCTACTCCACGCATTACGAAATTGTTGGCAGGGAGTTAATGGCAAGCAATTTATTAAAACGTTTTTTTATTCCAATATGGAAACACATGGATATGGAAACACATTATGCTTTACAAAAATGTGTATTTTAAATAAACCAGAAACAGCTATTCAACCAGAAGAAGAATCTTCTGACAGTATTCAGTCAATATTAAATAGTGCCACTACAACTCACATTGGCTGCATTCCGCCAAGGCGAGCGCTATTGTAGCGATGGATCATTTTACGCTGGATTTCTCTGAATGCGTTGCTACGTCGAACGTCAGATCTGTTGACAACTGACGTTTGACGTAGCTTGTTCGCTTGTTTTGCTTTGTTGAATTTAAAACCTAATTTTTTTCTGCTAAGATGTTTACTTAATGCAAAACGTAGTGCTAGAGATGCTAATAGATGATGATCTTGATATGGCTATTAAGGAGCACATTTCGGACCTCATTCAACCATTGCAAGGAGCAAAGAATAGTTTAAAACATTAAAAATAGCACAAGCCACGAAAATTTGCAATTATTTTAAGGGTTTCATTTGAGTGTTTGCAAATTCATGCAAATTGGAGCGCAAACAGCTGTTAAATGACATAACTTGCAACTGTTGAGTAGAAGTAGCGTAATTTATTTCGCTACGTAAAATGCACATCGCTCGAGCATAGACAGCTGCCAGCGCTGTCAAAAGTGTCGCCATTCACCCGAATTTTCTTGAGCGCTCGCCTTGGCGGAATGCAGCCATTAGTAAAACTAGCATCGATGGTTGTGATACTGATTCAAAAACAACAATAAATTTTAATGTGGTATCTCCAACAAATAGTATCCGGTCAGGAAGTACATCTGTTTCATCACATACCTTACAAACAGTGCTTCATATAGAAAACGACTCATTCGTTTGCTGTACAAAATGTAAGAGGAAGTGCTCTGGCGTTTTAGAACTTTACCGACACATGCTAGACTGTTCAGGAGACTATATTTGGAATTTGGCAAAGAAAAGAAAATATCGATATTATTGTGGATCTAAAAAACGAAGACAGTTCAAGAAAAAATCGACCAAGGAATTACAAAAAACAAGCAGAAGACATGTAAAGAAAACAGAAATTTTACTGAAATTAATGATTCATCATATTCAAAAACTAAAACATTACCTAGACAACGCCCCAGCGATGGTAAGGAACAAAAAATGACTGCATTTGTTACAATATGTTTAATAATTTTTTTTTACAGCTGAATCAATTAAAAAAATGTTGGAAAATTTGCCACCAAAAAGAGTTTGTAAAAAAATCATTCCTCACATAAATAAGACTCGTAAATCGAAACTTACGGTCAAAAGAAAAAAATTTAATTCTCAAATTCTTAAACACAAATTGGCTAAACGAATAGGACAAACTCGTTCAATGCATAAATCTAAAATCCAAAAGTATAACAAATCAGATAACAGTAAATGTAAAAAACTAGATTATTTAGGAAGGAAAGATATTGATAAGACGGAACAAATGTCAATTCAAGACATTAAAAGTTCTCAAAAAATGAATGTTCGAAAACTATCGAAGAAAACACACCTAATAAGAAAAAAATTGAAGGCAGGGAATGCGTTAGCGATGAATACGTTATCACTGAATCTGCTCTAAATATATTGGAAAATAATGAAATAATTGCAAGTAGACAAACATTAAATTCGCCTTTTAATAAGCTAAAGATATTAGGAGAATCAATAATATCTAAAAAAATATCAATAAAAATCTTTGCGAAATTGTACAGCCATCTGTGAGCGAATGTACAAGTAGTAATCTTACAGAAACAACTTTTTTACCTGCAGACAGAATTGTATCTAGTAATTTAGATGACAAAAATTTAAAAAAAGGCGTTGTAAAAAAATCAACGAATGTATTGCTATGTTAACCGGAAAACTTGAGGAGAAACTAAAGACTGAAAAACTTGAATTTAACATAAAAAACTTTGGTTTGGAAAGCAAAAGCGAAACATCGTCCACAAATAAATCTGTAAAAAGAATAGCGTGTTCAAGAAGAATTATTAAATTATCAATTTTAAATAACAACCAGGAAATTCCATCAATTCTTAACAAAAATGTAATTCTTAATAACGAAAAATTACAACAGTCTTTAAAAACAAATAAAGTTGCTATTGAAATTGATAACAAAGTTACGCCATCGTCTAAAGAAATTTCAAAAGTTCTAACCAGTGAAGCGAATCCCGATTTCACAACTGAGCACAATTTCTCTAGAACTGAAAGTACGATTTCAAAGCCGTTAGGGGCTCCAGAACTAATTTGTGGTGCATTTATTTCAAAACCCTCTTCGTTTGACGTTATTAAACCTATAAACTTAATTGATAATAAAATATGTTCAAACAGTATTCATCAGATCTCATCACCATCTACTTTTCAAAAACATAACATTCCCAAGAGAAGAAGAACTATTTGTGGGGACGATGGATTAAATATTCCCTTGAAATTATTTGATGATATTGAACCTCTGGATTTGTCCAAGAAATCAAAAGAATTTTCGAAACCGAAATTCATAAACCATACTAAAATGTTTGTTAGTAATGACATTCAAACATATAAAAACGACTCTATATTCATATCATCTCCAATATTACAAATAAGACAGTTTTATTCGAATTTGGATCTTTTAAAAATACCACAAGCAAAAACCCCATGTCATTTAAATTCAAAAAATGACAAATTTTCATTTCAAGCCATAACTTTAAAAAAAAAAAGGAGACAACCAAAACATTGTTAATTACTTGGATTACCCGGAAACAGTAGTTAGTCACAAATTGGCCGTAAATACAACGAAGAAAACATCAAAAAGAAAACAAAACTATTTCAAATTAAAAAACTGTCCAAAAATAAATGAAGAGGTTATTCATTATATAGATGGTGCAATTAATTCAGCAATAAATGCAGAAAAAGAGTTTACCAAGCAGGAAAATATAAATCAATCAAATAAAAGTAATGTCCAAAAACATCAGTCCATTGACTTTAAGGAAGGTTCAACAAATAATGTAATTATTTTTGTCAATGAACCTACTTTAAATAGTAACTGCGATGAAACCACAAAAAAACCGTTTAGGAACTTAAAAAGAAATGTACGATATAAAACTGTAGATTGCGTGACTTTTGATGACGAAAACAATATTTTTGTTGACAATACAATGTTTGGAAATAACATAGCCGATTCAGTAACAACCAGTTTATGTCAAGACAAATTAGAACATCAATTGAATAAGAAGTTATAGGGAATGTACAGTTATTACTTTTTTATGACTCGGCTTTCTAATAAGAGCAGCCTTAGCAAAGTACACTAATCAACTACTTCCAGCGCAGACCACAAAACATATCCAGGGCTCTCAACACGTATCTTCAAACAATACAATACGACGATATCGTTGAGTGTTTGCTTCATATAAACGCATCACTGTCGTCTCGTCAATCGTTCAGTTTTCTACGATTTGGAAGCGCTGCAAAACATATGTTCAGCACTAAAACTGACATATGGGCATTTCCAGGATCGCGAACGGGACATTCGTACGCACTCAACTTGAAAAAAAAATATGAAAACTCAAATTTTTTTTTAACTTTTTATAAATATTTAATAGCATTTTAGTAGAACAATTTTTGAGAACAAAAAGAAAATTATAAAATATGAACGTTCTGCAAATATTTTGGATAAACTTGCGATCGCGAACGGGACAAAAAATGTAAGTCATTTTTTTCGGTGTGTGGTTTTGTTTAAAACTCTGCGAATTTTGTCAGTTTATTAAATGGAGATTATTTTTTAACTAAAGCAGAGATATAAAGCTTTTATTTAGCATTTTGTTTTTTTTAATTATCCTTATTATTATTTTTTTTAAATATTTTTTTTAGAATCGCGAACGGGACATCGCGAACGGGACAATGATTCCAAAGGCATTTTTTAGGTTTAAAATTTTTTATTTATAAGTATAAAAAATAAATAAAACAAGATATATTCCAATGATAACAAAAATAAAAGAATTATTATTTTATTTTAATTTTAAAAGATATTACAGTTTCAGCTCCATGGATATCTAAGTTTGCGTTGCAAGAAAACCAATGAAGTTTTCGTATACCGGTTATATTTGGTAAATTATTCCATTTATCTGACAAAAAAGAAGCCTTATCAATTTCATTTTCATCTACGTATAAAATAATGATTCCTAAAACGATTTGCTTTGCACACTGATAAAAATCCGATGCATCATTAAGGCAAATATTTTTAGTTTTTGTGAGCTGCCAAATTTTCCGCTTAATTACGGCTCCAACGCCATCGACTGCACCTTTTCCGTGCGATGTTGCAAAAAAATTCCATTCAATATCTTCGCATCCAAATCTTATTTTAAAGTCCATTAAACTATAAATTATAAATTTGTTTTTAAACTGGCAAATGACAGTCCATGCTACGCAAGTAAAAATTGATACTTGCTTGTAGTTGAAGTTGTATCTCATTTTGGAATAAAATCCGATAGTTTTCGGCAAAATCTAATTGTAATACCAGCTCATTTTCTTTTAAATTATTCTTTGTGGTGTCAAAGTGATTCTGTTGAACTCTCTTAACAAAGAAATGTTCCTTAAACTTAGGTAACTGCACTTCTAATTCATTAATCAAATCTGAAAATGGACCAACAGTGTTCGTTAATGTTATTCTGTCGTTAACTTTCTCCAATGCTTCTATTGTATTTCTTCATCCATTTGATTTAAATAGGCAAGGGGCAACAATTCACTTTTTAAATCGGTTACACATTTTCCACAACGGTTCGACATACAATTTTTATTTTCAATATTGCAACAAACTGATTTTAGACCAGCCATCCAATAAAAACGCAAAGTTGGCGTGGTAACTGCAAACGCACATATTATGTGGCATTTTGCTACTTAGCTGAACATGTCTGGGCCGACAACTGTAAAAGAAAGACTTACTGACAGGTTCACTGGTACATTCATTTTTATGTACATTCATTTTTATTCATTCATATGTTTCGGTTACTGTTAATAACATAAATTTCTTCGCAATAATTTCTCCATCTACGATCAGAGTATCTTTTTTACCAGTAGATTGAACGCTAATGTCACTAGAAACAAAAAAGTTCTGTACTTCGTTTATTACTGGAGAATTTTCTATTACAGGTTTCTCAAAAATAGCTGGCTGACCATACTTTGCAAATAAAGCTTGTACAATTTTCGTTCTTTTTGCATCTTCCTTCGGCAACGCCATTTCGGCCTTCTTTAACGCTTTTCCAAAAGACTGTTTGCTGTTATATGGCTCTAAAGTAATGTTTGTCTCCTTTCTTTCATTTGCTATACGTATGCGCATTTTTTGTTTCTTTATACGCTCCTTTTCACGTAAGCTGTAAAGCACTTTCTTATTATTACTCGCCAATTGTTTGAGCTGTGAGCGATGTTTTTTCATTCTCTCTGCCGCCTTCTCTAGGTACTTCTTCTTCTTAATGGGATTGTTTTTTATTCCTTCCATGTATTTCTTTTGTCAATTTCTTTACCTCCACAACGACTCTCCATCTGCACAAACAAATTTTATTTTTATCACAATATGTATTATTTTTCGAAAAATTTAACACTTACGATCGCGAACGGGAAACACTTTAAAAATCAATAAAAAAAATATTTATGGATCAAAATGTTTTAGGTTTGGTTTTTTTAAATGATCTCGCTTATTTTGTTTTGAATTGTAAATATCAAACTATTCCGATCAACGGTCACGGAGAACTAAACACAAATGCTTATTTTCGGTCGCGATCGGGACAGAAGAATGTAGTACAAAGAATCTTTGAATTATACCGTTATTCGGAGTTTGCTTGATCTCTACTGTGGTGTTTTTAAATATTTATTGTTGGTATATTTAGTCTATAAGAAGAGTGCAATCGACATGATATGTAAGACTTAGAAATAACTCAAGGAAAAATGTCAATTAAAAACGCTAAAACCAAAAAAAGCAAAGATGCTTTTTGCAGACCACTTTTCTTAAATTACAAATGGAAATATGTATTTAATTAGGTATATTCTTAAAATCCAATGCATTAACCAACTAAATTTTCTCGCAAAAGTCTTTTTTCTTCAACTTTAATATTTTGGTAGCGGTTAACCTTTTCCAGGAAATGCCCATATGTCTAAACTTTGTTATTGTTCGTTTCGCTTGAACAGGAATTTGCAGCAAAGATGTAAGTATTGTTGAGTATTTAAGCAAATATATCCATAATAATGTGTTAAAATTTATATTTTAGGGCGGTGACTCAAGCCCAAATGAACATTCTAGTCAATTTCATTGATGCACATTCACAGCTGGCTAACAATTATGTTGCAAACAGGGTCCAGGGTTGGCACACCATTAATACTCTGTGGGCTACATTAGCCAACAAGTTAAATGCTAGTGGTCGGCCAAATAAATCTACTGCAACTTGGAGAAAGGTAAGCATCAATTGCAATACATGAAATTTTGTATGTATATGAAATCAATCCTTGCTGATTATAGGCTTGGACGGATTGCAAATATCATGTAAAAAAAAAAATGCAGCAAAAATCTTACATCCATGCAAAAGATGGACCGCCAGAGGAAGTTCCACTGTCACCAATGGAGGAAAAAGTTGCTGCGCTGGCTTCCCTTCGTGATGCTGTTGTGGCACGGCTTTTTTCGGTACCGGATGACGATGACGGAATTCTTTTTCGCTTAACGCCGACATCAAACCTAAGCGACGAAGTGCTAGCTCATACCGAAGAGGTTCAGTCTGCAAACATGAGTAAGAGGTGAGTCACACAATTCATTTCATCTAATATGAGAAGCTTACCTATTTTATCTTTAAGAAATTCAAATGAACACTGGCGTGCTCCAACTCCAAAGAGAAGATTTGCAGGGAGGAAAAATTAAGGAGTGGAAATCCTGAGAAGTCAGATGGAAACAGATAAAACTTTTTAAAACAGCTTATTGGCTGTTTTGAAAGAAAGAAATCATCAAGATGCTTCTTTTCAAGCCGAAGTAATTGCGCTTTTGCAAAAGCGCAATGAGCTTGCAGAGCTTGTAGAGCAAGAAGTTGGAGCAGCACCAATGAGTATATATATAAACGAGAATTTATTTCGCTCTGAAGTTTAACTTGACTCCAAATATAGCAAGCAAATGAAGAAATTTCAAATTTTTGTTTTCGAAGTTAAATGTGCGCAGAAGCACTGCCGATATTTTTGCAGCCGATTGTTGTGTTGGTTTTTTCTATTGAAATCCTGCACAATGCTTACGTTTTGGGCTGGACTTGCTTCTTGCATGGATTTATGCTAGTTCCAACTATTTATACTAGTTCCAGGTATTTGTATATTTGAAAATATGAAATGATTTTTTCCAATATTTCTATGTATATGAATATTTTTTACGTCAAATAGAAAATTTTTCATTTATCCAATTTATGATATTTTCAAATAAATTGGAAAAATTAATATTTTCATTTTTAGCTGCTTTTGCTTGCATAGATTTGTTTCAATTTCTCAAGTAGATATTTGCAAGTTTCTAAAAGGTTTTCAATCAACTTGCATGTATTGAATTGAGAAGTTGAAGTATAAAAATTTGAAATATTTTGAATTATCTGAATTTGATCAAATTTATTGTATATTCAAATAAATTGGAATAAATAACATTTTTTTTGCCTGGCTTGCTTGTTGCACGCATTTATTTCAATATGCCAAATAGATATTTGCAAGATGCAGGTATTTCTATTTTTCAATATTTCTATTGTAAATTCTTTTTTTTTTGAGGTTAAATAGAAAATGTTGCATTTAATCCAATTTATTTTTTTCCCATAATTTGAATATATGTGGCAATATATCAATTTAGGTGTATAATTCCGATTATAATAACAGAAAAACTTTTAGCAGCGAATTTTTAAAACAAAAAAAAAATAAAAACAATGGGCTGCCGCTAGCCAGCTTTGAACCCGGGCATTTTGATTGCAAGGAAAACACGTTAACCAGTCGACCACAACTCAATTAAAGAATCCTTTTCTTATTAACAAATAACAGCAAGTTTGATAAAATCAAATAAAAATTTTCTTAAACAAATTTAAATACGCTGAAAAGAACTTGTATAAAATGTGCATGTATAAAATACAAATTTATTTCAACTTCCCAATTAGATATTTGCAACTTTCAAAGCTTTTGAATTAACTTGCATGTATTTAATTGACAATGTGATGTTGAAGGGGATTGCCTTGATTCTAGTTTTAATTAGAAAACATTCTAGATGGTTGTGTAAAAAAACTGTTATTGACGAAGCTAAACGTCTAAAGAATAAGAGAGTTTTAAAAGAAATAAAAAAACTAACGAGAGAAACAAGATAGAAAATATTTTTGGCTTAAATTTAGTGTGGTAGAATAATTAGAATTTGTTGTAAAAATTTGTTCGTTTAGATTTTAGGTTTTTAGCTTAGCAACTTTTTATGGCACAATATGTCATCAAGTCAATCACATCAAGAACGGTTCGTAATTAACATTTTGAAACATATTTTTTGAAAAATTCTTTTTTACCGGCGCTGTTATTTCTTTCCGAATATCTCTCAGTATGAATGCGTGAATGTCTGTCTGTTTGTATGTATGTATGCCTGGCTCTATGTATGTCTGTCTATCCTATTTTCGCTTGGCTGTTAGTATATATTGCATTTTCGGTTTCATTTGTGTTCAATGAAAATAACATAACGGTAAAGTAGGAACTTCGTCCTTTTGCATTTTTTAAAGTGGTCGGCAGCCCTATTGAGTCCATAGTTTTTTTATTTATTAGAGCTCTTGTTTTGAGAAGTGTGTTAGGATCATTGTCATAGGGTTTCAGCCCTTAATAATATGTTTGACATCCGTTACGGCTCCGGTGTCTGCCCGACCGCCCGTCCGAATGTTCGTCCGATTGTATGCATGTTTTAATGAATGTTTGTATGACTGAATGTTTGTATGGAATATTTAACACTGTTAAAAAGTCAAAATTTTTTTCTAAATTAAACTTTCGCCTGGTGAATGAAGAAGTGAAAAGCTTAATTTTCTTCGCCTTTTTCCACATTCAATTCGCTTCTCAAACTCTTTATGCTTCTTCAAAACTCGTGTCATAAGCTCTTTAAGCACTTTCAAAACTTTTTCCTAGCATTGCTTACAAACTTTGGACTCGTTACAATTATCTATATTTTTCAAAATTTTCTATCTTCAATTTCTGGTTTTTAATTTTTTTCACAACGTTAATTACTTCCATTTTTCCAAATTTTCTATCTTTATACCCCAACGCGTACTGCGTAAGGGGTATATTAACTTTGTCATTCCGTTTGTAACGCCAAGAAGGAGGCGTGGCAGGTATAGAAAAATATATATATTTTTGATCAGCATCATCTCCTGAGTCGATTTTCGTGTGTCTGTCCGTCTGTCGACACGATTACAGCCGCAATTTTAAAGGTATCGCGATGAATTTCAAAATATAAGTTTATTTTTAGTTCGAAAATGGCCTACGCCTTCCTCCCATATAAAGTGACTTTATATTAACCGTAAAATGTCTTTAAAATCCACAAAAATCAAAATTTAGTCCTGGATATGAATTTTGGAAAAATCGGATGAAAACCACGACTACCTCCGATACAAAGTAACTTTATTTTTAAAGTAAAATCTCTTAAAAATCTGCTCATGTTAAAGAAATGTCTTGAAATATTGCATAAAGGCTTTGATCTATAGCAAAGACCACCACTATGATATTTGGCAAAATCGAATGAGAACCACGTCTACCTCCCATACAAATGGGCTTTATTTTAAACGTTAAATCTCTTACAAATCCACAAAAATTAATGAAATGTCTTGAAATTTTGCACTTTAGCTTTGATATATAATATGAACCATCTCTATGATATATGGCAAAATCGGATGAAAACCACGCCTACTTCCCATACAAAGTGACGTATGACTTCGAATATACTTCAATATGGCCGCGGGGGTATTTTAGCTTCGGTAACCTGCCGAAGCTCCACCCTTACTAGTCTATTTCTGGCTTTAATTTTTTTTAAACATTACTTTCAGTCAAAATGCTTGCCGCACATTAAGTTATTATATGATATAATAAGATTTCACTCTAGTATGTAAGATATTATATTATATAATAAGATTTCAGTTCACTTTGGATCTTTCGAAGTTATTATATGACATAATAAGATTTCACTTTAGTTTGTAAGTTATTATATTATATAATAAGAATTTCACTCACTTCACTTTGGAAGTTATTATATGATATAATAAGATTCCACTTGAGTTTTTAAGTTATTATATTGTATAATAAGCAAATAATGGTCAAATACCACCCATACTTGACTGTAAAATTTAGTTACAAGTGTCATGTACGTTTCATTAATGAAAAGTTATTTTTTCAGTGCACTTTTTTATGTTAATCTTTACATTTCTTTAAATGATTGCAGTAAGTTTTGCATTAGCCAAAGCTTATACATATTCCACATATTTTCACAAACATATTTTGCGAAGATAATTTTTGAAAATTGTTTAAAATATTTTAATATATTATCCACATTTATTCCTTTATATTTGAATATATATACATTGGATTAAATGAAACTTTTTGTATTTTACTATGAAATCAGTTTTACGTTTTTTCCACATATTTCCACATATTTTGTGAAGATAGTTTGTGATGAATGTTTGGAATATTTAAAATATATCAATATTTGAATATGTAATACATTTTATTAAATGAAACATTTTACATAAATAAAATTTAATATATATGTGTTTTTCTATTTGTTTTTATTTTGATTCGTTCTATAAAAATAATGAAAATAAATGAAATGAAATTAAAAGTAAAATTAATAAAAAAAAAATATAAGTCTTTTTTATCATGCACATAGTATACATTCGAAACGAATAGCCGATCAAGTTTCTTATATGAAAAAGTCTTCCTGAAAAATTCTCGTATTCGTTTTAACATAGCATAGACTAGCATTCAGATGACGTGGTCTCGATTCTTGACATGGTAAGTTCAAAATTTATAATTTTAACATATAGAGTTTTTCCGTCAATATAATAATTTATATATAACAGGTCATTCAATAAGTCCGTAGGATAGGTAAGAAAGAAGCAGAATTTTGATAAAACTCAATTATATTATTCAACATAATTGCCTTCGAGAACGATACAACGAGTTTAACGACTTTCCAAC
This sequence comes from Coremacera marginata, assembly GCA_914767935.1. NCBI lineage: Eukaryota > Metazoa > Arthropoda > Insecta > Diptera > Sciomyzidae > Coremacera > Coremacera marginata. Next base: position 118,513,461 of record OU612046.1, read on the forward strand.
TTTTCGATACATTTATAGTACGATTTCTCTTTCTCGTCAAAATAGGCCTCAGATTCAGCGATTACTTCATCATTGGACTTGAATTTCTTTCCAGCAAGCATTCTCTTGAGATCTGAAAACAGGAAAAAGTCGCTGGGGGCTAAATCTGTAGATTACGGTGGGTGGGTAAGCAATCCAAAGCCCAATTCATTCAATTTTGCCATCGGTTTCATCGATTTGTGACACGGTGCATTTTCTTGTTTTCTTGAAAAAAGAAGACTTTTTTCTTTTGCAAATGTGGCAATTTCTTGGCGATTTCAGCCTTCAATCGATCCAATAGTTGCTGTTGATGGTAGTTCCTTTTTGAAGATAGTCAATGAATATTATTCCTTTCGCATCCCATCACCTTACATCACCTTACAAGCCGACTTTTGGGTCTTTGCTCGCTTTGGGTTGCGGTTTTTGTTTTTTTGTTGCGGTTTAACACCGCCAAACACTCTTCTGAAGCATCAATTCGTTGTACTTTTTGGTCGACTGTGAGCTCACGCGGCAACCACTTTGCACAGAGCTTTTGCATACCCAAATGTTCGTGTAAAATGGTAAAAACACAACCATCTGATATCTTTACAATGTCAGCTAGCTCGTGCACCTTCAATTTGCGTTCGTTCATAGCCAATTTGTGAATTTTTTTATGTTTTGTGGAATAACAGTCTGATTTGGGCGTCCACTGCCCTCTGCATCATTTGTGCTGGTACGACCACGTTTAAATTTAGCAATCCACTTTTCTACCATTTGTCTCGATGGAGCAGAGTCCGGATAATGTTTATAAAGCCATTGTTTGGTTTCCACTGTATTTTTTTTTTTATCAAAAAGCAATGCTTTATCAAAACTCGAAATTCACTTTTTCCATTTTTTTTTTTCAATAACAATAGTTGCACACAAAATGCTATAACTCACAAATCAATTGTCAGATTGTTGTCAAATTTTTATACGTATCGTTTGAAGGTTGGTACTAAATAAAAATCATATGAAAAAATTTAGTAAGGCCATCTATGTGTCATCCTATGAACTTTTTGAACGTACTGTTAACTTATCATTGGTTATTAAAAACGACGAAAATTATCGTTTTGTTTATTTTGTATACATAAAGAAGTTTATTTTGATTTTTAACTATAGTTCAACAAACATAAGAAATGTGACGCATTGGCAAATACCTCATATTTTCACCAGTTCCAAAACGATCCGATTGTTCCAAAAATCTAGCTTCGAAAACGATGCAATTATTTTAAATATCTGATTTAGAAAACTTTTCGATTATTCTAAAAATTCCATGTTAAATTGTTATACCTTGGAAGTTAAAGTTTTATTCCACCACTTTTTAAAACATGTTTAATATATATTTAAACATTTACTCCAATTTATTTGAAGCATTTTCTATTTGACGCGAAAAATTGCATATAATTAGAAACATTGAAAAAATAAAATTTAATTTTTGCATACTTCAATTTGTCAATTAAATACCTGCAAGTTAATTCAAAAACTTTGAAAGTTGCAAGTATCTAATTGGGAAGTTAAAATAAATTTCTATTTTATGCATGCACGTATATAAATGAAATATTTTCCTTGCAACACGTTCTTTTCAGCGTATTTAAATTTGCATAAGAAAATTTTAATTTGATTTTATCAAACTTGCTGTTATTTGTTATTAAGAAAGGGATTCTTCAATTGAGTTGTGGTCGACTGGTTAACGTGATTTCCTTGCAATCAAAATGCCTGGGATCAAAACTGTCTAGCGGCGGCCCATTATTTTTCTTTTTTTGTTTTAAAAATTCGCTGCTATAAGTTATTCTGTTATTATAAACGAAATTTTACGCCTAAGTTGATATATTTTCCACATATATTCCAATTCATGGAAAATAAAATAAATTGGATTAAATGCAACATTTTCTATTTGACCTCAAAAAAAAAAGATTTTACATAGAAATATTGAAAAATAGAAATACCTGAATCTTGCAAATATCTAATTGGCATATTGAAATAAATGCATGCAACAAGCAAGCCAGGCAAAAAAAAACACTGGTGAGTCGTTGGACACACGAGAGAAGCGAAGCTTTTTACTTAATTTCAAAAATTTAAAACATTAAATATATTAAAAAAACACACGTTAATATTCAGACCAGTAAATTGTATTAAATTTCATTATTATGTTATTTATTTTATTACATGTTACTGCCATTGTTTTTTTCAACGCACTTGTGGGCAATTTTTAATTTTCCTTCGCACTATGCAAAAACAAAACAAAAGCATGTAACAACAACAGCATAAACGAATTCATATCAAAAAAGAAATATATCACTTTGCCCACAGTGAGGATCGATTCTATAACCCATTGATTAATAAACCTGCACTCTTTGCACCGATCCAAAGTGCTCTGTTAAATTTTTATATTAAATATATAACTGCAGCTACGTTAACAGTTGTTAACAGATGGCACTAACAAACTGAGGATGATGACCAGTGTTGTCACTTGCAAATTTTAAATAGTAGTAGGTTGAGTCTAAAATGAGTGGTGAATTTAAAAAACTGGAATATATTGTTCTTCTTAAGGAAAATTTCGACTGAAGTCCTACAGCACTACAAATCATAAGAGGTTTACCATACAGTCCGTTTTTTCACGCTGAATTAGTTTTATTGCAAATAATTCCCATATAATGTTCTTAAGACAGTACTAAAATACAATATTAAATGTAATAATCAGGGAGCGGATTATATTGACTTTGCCTTTTTTGTTGCTTGGCCAAAAACTTGTTTTGATAAAATTATTTTACATTTCATGACATACATATTCCAAATCACCGCTTTTTATTTTGCCTTTTTTTGCCACTTTTTGCCTTTTTCACACATTTTGCCTTTTTTTATTTTCATTGGTAATTTTTCCAATGCCAACAATCGACACGTAAAAAATGCTTTGTGTAAAGAAGCATTAGAAATTAATATCGCATATCATGTGGCTGTGAGTTATAAAGAGAAAAAATATGGTAGCACTTAAAGTTGACAGTAAAGCAACAGTAAGTTGACGTCTTTTAATTACTTACGAACGTTAGATTTTCTAGTTTGGTGTATGTTTAAAATTAAAAATGCCAAAGTTTACAAGCTCACAGGCGTCCAAGTTACAAAATTTTGTGCAACATTTTGGCAAAGATGTATTTTCCACCGATGGAAAAATACTAATTTGCAATTTTTGCAATATCACGGTTAACCACAAAAAAAATATTTTTTTCAGCAGCACATGCAACGAGAAAAACATAAGCAGGCGCTTGCCCAGAGGAATAAAGGAAAGATTCAAGTTATAACCACATTTGGTTCTGGCGGTGAAAAAAACTAGTTTTATAAAGATCTGACGAAAATGATGTTGTCTTGTGATATACCTTTAAAAAAGTGAAAGCGTCCTGAATTTAAGGCGTTCTTTAAGAAATATACGGAAAAAGTTATTCCAGACGAGTCTACGCTTCGAAAAAATTATGTAAAGAAAGTCTACGACGAAGTGCTCCAAAAAATAAGAATTGAGATTGGAAATTACTGCATATTTGTATCCATCGACCAAACTACTGACAAAGCTGGACGCCACGTAACAAACGTTATTTTCGGCCCATTGCGAGAGGATGGACGAGGTTATCTATTAACGGCAGAAGTTTTAGAAAAAGTTAATGCATCGACAATAGTAACCCTATTCGATGATTCTTTGCGTCTCTTATGGCCAGAAGGAGTTAAGCGCGGAAAAGTTTTATTATTTGTTACAGACGGTGCTCCTTATATGAAAAAATGCGGATCGTCCATGAAGATTCTCTATTCCAAATTAATTCATGTAACTTGTGTTGCTCACGGATTGCATAGAGTTTGCGAACCAATCCGCAGTCGATTCCCAAATGTCGACGCCTTAGTTTCGAATATAAAGAAGGTGTTCACAAAAAGCGCTCCCCGTTTGGCTATATTTAAGGAAAAGGAACCTGATCTACCCCTGCCTCCAAAACCCGTAATTGCATAGATGTCTACATTAAATATTTTTTATGCATGCATTTTACTTGGTCTAAGTAGGTGTTGACTCGATGGGTACATGGTTAATTGCTACTGCGTTTTTCGTTCAGAACTGTTCACGTATCAAAGGAGTCATCGATGCATTGCCAATTGATGCAGCTTGTGTCGAGTTTGCTAAAAAATTGCTATCGGATAAAGAAGTTCAAACTGAGTTGCTGGATATTCACAGTAATTTTGGATTTTTAGTGGATCCACAGAAACACATATTAGAAAGTTTACAGAAAACAGGTACTTTAAGTATTTTTTCATTTTCTTTTGTGCTCAACGATAGATTTTTTTTATATTTTAAGGAAAAACGATTATGAGATATTATTAATTTTGGATGGGGTACAAAAGGAACTCGAAAAAGCAAAAGGATCTGTTGCTGAAGATGCAATAAAGAAATATAATGCAATTATTTCGAGCAATGAAGGACTTGAATGTAGAAATGGAAAATGTGGATGCTTTGAAATGGTCTCCACTCGTTTCTGCTGATGTCGAACGATCCTGTAGCACATTTAATGCGCTCTTCGGGATAATAGAATGCAATTATTGCCTGAAAATTTGAAAATGTACATGGTGGTTCAATGTTCTTATAACAAGTAAATATACTTGGTAGATTTTAAATGATTTTTTCATTTATTGTTTTATAACTAAACGTATAAATACATTAATTTTATAAATATATCGTTTTCACGTTTGCACTTTTTACTTACTTTCCCTCACTAATATTTATATTCATTGAAATGGGGCATAAAATGCTTCGTTTCAAAAATGTTATTTATTCCAATTTTTTTGAAAATACAATAAATTCGATCAAATTCAGAAAATTCAAAACATTTCATATTTTTATACTTCAACTTCTCAATTCAATACATGCAAGTTGATTGAAAACCTTTAAAACTTGCAAATATCTAATTGGGAGATTGAAATAAATCTATGCAAGCAAAAGCAGCTAAAAAATTAAAAAATTATTTTTCTAATTTATCTGAAAATATCGTAAATTGGAGAAATGAAAAATTTTCTATTTGACGTACAAAATATTTTCAAATATACAAATACCTGGAACTAGCATAAATAGTTGGAACTAGCATAAATCCATGCAAGAAGCAAGTCCAGCCCAAAACGTAAACATTGTGCAGGATTTCAATAGAAAAAACCAACACAACAATCGGCTGCAAAAATATCAGCAATGCTTCTGCGCCCATTTAATTTCGAAAACAGAAATTCGAAATTTCTTCATATGTTCTTCAAAATATTACTATATTTAAATTACTTCAAAATATTTAAAAATATTATATATATATTTTAATATTATATATATACTTCAAAATATTTAATCAAAATGATTGAAATGTCTTACCTATTGTTAAACCTACAAAAAAAAAGCTATATTATAGGTTAAAGTATAGTTATACTATACTTTATACTACTACTTTATACTTTAATATTTACAGTATAAAAAAACTATTTTTTTTTTTAGTATATATAATTATAAGTTTTGTTAGTAAGTAAGATTTTTGTTTAAAAATAAAATACATAAAAAGCAACATTCAAAGTAAAGTTATTTTTTTAAAAGTTTGTTTTAGGACTTATAATATAACATAAGGATTTTTTTTAATTATTGAATATTTAAACATCTTAAATTGAAATGAATTTATGCAGAGCTTGATTCCTTTATATCATTGTGACGATGCTTTTCCAGGCCGAGGTGTGGCTCGCCGGATTCCAAAGTTCGTGACAAATATTTCTATGATATTGGACACTAAATCAAAACGCTGTTCAATTTTTACTTCAAGATAACAATCTTTATTTAATAATATGGCTTATAACTAAGCTTAGAAATTACCCTAGGTCTAACCAAATTCTTCACAGAAAATTTATCTTAAATAGTAATTAATTAGTGATAATCATAAAGAAAAAGATAATTGGTGTCCTGCAGGACAGCGCATCGACTGAGGAGATATTTCGACTACAACCCCAGACGATGGCCGAAGAAATATGAATTTTGATTTCCGGAAGGGAAAAAGGGCGGTAAATCGGCTGAGGAGATATTTCGACTACAACCCCAGACGATGGCCGACGAAATGTTAAATAGGGATCTATGGCAAAAGGCTGGCGAATCGACTGAGGAGATATTTCGACTACAAGCCCAGACGATGGCCGAAGAAAATATGAATGTTGAATATGTAAACGTTAATAACAAAATGAAATTAATAATAAAGTAATACTATATATATATCTGATTGAAGCAAAAGGTAAATTTAATTCAGTTAGATTCAGGACTATTTGGATTAGGATGCAGTTGGCCTAATTGGGGAGATATTTAGACTACAACCCCAGTGTCGGCTGACAGGTTAATTTATGGTGGAAAAAGGGGAAATTGCTATGACCAGGCTGAAGAGATATTTCGACTACAGCCCCAGCTTGATCAAAGAAAGGATAGGTAAGGAGTGGTGCTAGGTCTCGCTTGACTTTTAGCGATTAACTCAGATCTAAACAATACACTAAATAACTATATAATGTGAAATAAATATATAATGTGAAGCTGATACTCTTTTCCTGGGTGGTTTCTATAGTTGGCGGCGCTTGTTGACGTCTGTGTCAGCGTCGCAATCCATAAAAGCGACTGAAGTCGTGGAGGCAGCGCTGCGTGCTGCGGTGATTCGGTGGCGCTTCTGGCGGCGTTGGCGGCGCAGTTCACTTGGCGTCTCTGTTGATGCTGGCTGCGCGGCTTGCGTGACGTTCTTATCGACGTCAAAGGCTCAGGCGCATTCTAGGCGTCAGCTGAGGCGACGAGGCGATCCACAGTCCGACTTGACTGTACGCGTTTGAACGTTCCCGACTACGTGCTGCACGGTTTGGCAGTCATCGTACGATGACTTATTTACTCTCGACACTATTCTGACGATGGTTACTAATTGACTGACACTATGCTGACGATGGTTGCTAACCGACTGACCAAGTTCTCTTTGATGTTGGCCCTTTTATAGCTGTCGGCTGCTTGTTCTTCCTACAAGCATGCATGGTGTTTGCTTCTCCTTCTCACTTATGTGAAGTTGTTGTACTGGCCAACGTGACTTTTAGCACGCACTTGGCTGGTGGCGTGATGTCTGTACCTGGTGCATATTTGTGTGTGCACATCAGCATCATCCGATTATTCCGTTATTGCTCGTGTCTCTCTCAATAAATGGAATCCGTTGTACATGCAAATAGAGAAGTAAAAAGTAATTAGTTGGAAGCTGACGCAATAATGACCTACCCAGCGCGAACATTATGCACTAAGGCATGAAGCGCGGCTTCTGGGGTAAGGTCTTATGAATTGCATGAATTCCCTTAGGAATCAACAGAGCCCTTGTCTAACCACTATCTTCCCTACTCAATAAGAAAACTGAATAAATCCTAGTATGTTTAAATTCATTTGATTTATTATTATTATTTTCCTTTTAACTTCAATGTTTAACTTATTCTAAGTACTGAACTATATTCATAGCTTCTTAACCTATAACTAATCCTAACTTCTTTTTTAATACTAAATAAATTTTATTTGGCTTTATCTAAAGCGACTGCGTGGGGTAAATACTACCCCGCTCATCTAGAGCCTACAGCGGTCGTTCCCAATGGGTGGTTACGGCGTGTCGTGCGAGTGTGGAGCGCATCCTCGCCCCATGGTGACCCGGTCGGAAATCTAGAAAAGAACGAAAAACATTAAAACATGTAATGGCAAAATTCACTGGGAGTTTTTGTCCTTACATCATATCTGATCTTTTCTGCAAACTGCCAAAATCTGTTGTTGGAAATATCTGGGGTCTCGGAAGGCCTTTCTACTATTTCTTCGCCCTCATAATTTTCCACATTGTAGTATATACAAATATTTTGCAAAGCAGCACATACATTTGAAAAAACAGCAATTTTATTCGGATCATATCGACTTTTGGTTTCCTCCAGTAGGATTCCCCAACGGCCTGTAAATTTAAATTGACCATATATTTGCTAAATATAATCAAATACATTAATCTTACATACATACAATACATAAAACCGGAATACCTTTATAAACACCAATACATCTTTCGATAATGTTCCTTGCCTTCGCATGAACAGAATTAAATTTTGTTTTTTTGACATCAGCGGATGATAGATAAGGTGTAAGCAACCATGGCTCTAATGGATATCCACTATCACCTAGAATACAGTTTAATCAAATATGTTTTCATTTAAAAGTTATATATTTACCCAATAACCAATAATTATGCTGTCTCTCGTTGTAGTTACTTTAAAAAAACTGCCTTTCACTGGAATGCCTTCATACCAAGGAATCATGAGAAGATCCGGCGTATCTTGGATTTACTGCCATAATTTTCATTTCGTGACCGCAAATCTGAGGAAAAGTAAGAGAGAATTAAAATTTTCTTAAAATTTTTTGTGATTTCACAAAGAAACTTACTATTATCGCATTAAAGCTGTGTTTACCCTTTCTGTTAAAGAAAAGTTGCTCATTTTCACGCGGTCTTTGAAAAAATTATGTGTGCCATCTATACAGCCGATGGTTCTTATTGTACTTTTATTGATGTAAAAAGTTATAACTTACCTCCTGGTATGGAATTTTAATGATAAAACCTGTTGCGTGCTGGTATCTGAAACGGCGAAAAGGGTTAATGACGCGTTTTGATTTGCATGCAAAATTTATTTCGCTTACCTTCTGCTTATGGCCTGCGCCCCGTAAAATTAGCACCTTCTTCAGCCAGAAATCCATCCAAAGAACAACATTCCTATAAAAAAACAAGTAAATTGAATACAATCGAGTAAATAAAATGCTTACCTGAATTCTGGTAGTCCATCTGTTGTGCTTATTATTTAATGAAAGTGACAGTTCAGATCTCGTCGATAAAGCAGGTCGGGTATGGTAAGATAGAAATTTCAAAGGGAATAAATGGTGAAAATAAGAAAGGGCGGTGGTCAGGATAAAAATATCATAAACAGGGGGAATAAAACTTGAGGGTATGAAAAAAGTGACAGGCATTGGATGCAGGCGTAAAAATTATAAATTTTTTGGGAGAGTAGAAAGGTAGGTTGAGGAAAAGGATCAGTTAGAAGGGATTGTCTTATGGGATCATAAAAGGGTGGGAGATGAGATAAGTTAGAGATAAAAAAACAGAACAAGATAGGTATAGTGGCAGGGGAGTTGAAGAACATTTTTTTTATTAATAGAAAAAAAAATAAAACAGTTTAACTTCATAAAATGAAAAGGCGCCAAGAGACGGCGTATGTAGGAGTAAGGAGAAGATAGGGTGTTGATGGTGACAAGAAAGAAAATTATGAGTCACAGGATGGAAAAGTCCAGTTCCTGCAAATTGTTCGTTAGGGTCCGCTCGATGAAGAACACTTCTAGAGTTTTAATATGGTGCAAACGTTTCGCTTAAAAAGGTGTCAGTAGTCAAGGAAAAAAAAAATAGGTAAAAATATTCTTATATATATTAAAAAGTATAAGAGCGAAAAAAAAGTTTGTGTCGACTGTGCGTTTTAAAACTAAGAAGGCTGCAGCATCGAGCGAGGAACTCACAAAAACATTTTCACAAGGAAGTAAAAGTAAAAAACCAAAAAAAAAATGGTAAGAATTTTCGACATTTTTTGGAAGGAATTTTTTTTTAGTGAAAGTGATATCCGTAGGCGTACTGGCGAGATAAGGAGTCCAAGTATAAAAAGTGACTACATGTTCTGAAGCTAGTCTAGCAACAGCGAGAAAAGAGAGGAGGAATCAAAAAGGAAAATGTAGGTGATATTGAAGAAAATCAGAAAAAATCCAGAGAAGATATATATTCTAATTCAACAGTGTGGCCGACCGGAATCCGAGGACTTTTTTCCTCATAAATAAGATAAGTCGGTCACAATTTTTATTATTTCTTATACACATCAATCTACTACTAAGACTTAAGCAAATAGTAGTCGATAAGTTTTTCAAGACACTTTTTTGTGAAGGCCTGAAAGTAGGCACCAACTTTCAGTAAAAGTTACAATTATAATATATATATATATATATAATAGTCAAAGGGGCTCCCAAACATTAAATCTGCGAGTGCCAAATAAAAGAGGAAAGTTGATAATATTAATACCGGAAATTTCTGAAAAAGTTTGCTGCGCGAAAGAAAATGGTCTCGAAAGACCAAATATAGTCGGCGTCGAAAATGGCTGCTAAAAATAGAAACAGGCAATTGAGTGCAACTATTTATGAAGCTGAAAGATTATGTCAAGCTGAGAAAAAAATCGTATGAGAGGGGTCTATTTTCACTTTCTTAGGAGCTACAGGGTTAATTAATATTTCACGACTTTGGTTTACTTATTGATTCTAGCAGAAAAACTAACAGTCATAAAACTTATTTTTATAGCTCATTTTAAAGGCAATGAAATCACTTTTCCAACGGTATATCAATAAACTCCACCAACTTAACCGTTGTGCTCGTGTGAAGATGAGATCAATCGATTGAAACAATCAAATTTCAATTTTGAGTGCAAATTTCTCAGAATATCGCGTAATAAATGAAATTTTATTTTAAGATCAATTTTGTAATTTATTCAATTTTCTTTTCAATGACATCAAAAACATAAACATATCTTAAAAAATAAAAAGTTGGCTGTACTAAAAAAATTATACTTATTAGAAAACAATCATATTATCTATTGCATAACTAATTGTAATGTCATTATATATCATTGTTTTCTAATAAGTATAATTTTTTTAGTAAAGTCAACTTTTTTATTTTTAAAGATATGCTTATGTTTTTACAAACTCCTCCTTTTACAAACGAAAACGCTGGACAAAAACAAGTTTATTTAAAACATGCTAGAACTACTTACATTGAAATATTGTAAACACAACACAAACCTTTTTAATGGAAGAGATAAGGAATCCGATTTTTCCCTAAAGATTCTACGTTGTCGCAACAACTCAATTCTTTCCTCATCCTCATCGTCACTCAAAAAATAAATTAAATTTCGGCTCGGAAACATTTTAATTTTAAAAATTTAATCAATTGAATCAAATATAAAGCACAAACGATACCAAATTATCTATCGTGTCAATTCAATCGTCAAAACGATAGCTTTTGACAGTTGTTAGACATACATGAAGCAAGCAAAACGATATCGTTTTGACGATAGTAAAATTTTTAGGTTACGTGATGATAAAGTAGCGTCACAACGATATCGTCAACGATTCTCATCATACGTGATGAGAGCCCTGGACTAAGTAGCATTCTGTTCCTTATACACCTACAGCATTATGTTCATTATTGCATTGCGGCAAAAGCAAATTGCTGGAATTATAGTATTGCGAGAATTGTACAAATTGAAGATGGCTAACGACAAAAAAAAAAAAATACAACGAAAGTTTTAGGTGAAGCCGTTTTTAATGAAAAGGTCGGAGCATGATCTGGAAGCACATTTACTAAAAGACCTTTTATGGAAAGAAGACGACTTCAGAAAGTTTACTCGGTTCAATATTGTAGATTTTGAAGATATTTTGAATTTGGTATGTCAGCCATAAATAATGTGAATCTAATTTCGTGCAATTTTTAAAATAATGCTCATTAGAGGTACAATTTCATATAAATTCCTTTTGAACATCTATTCCTGAAAGCAATATTTGAAAATGATATTTTAATCTACAAAGTAATAGTTGATTTAAATATAATGATTGTGAGCTCAATAATCAAAGTCAAACTTTCTTTTGGCGAAAAATTTTCCCTTGGTCAGGCGAATTTTTTTTAAATTTGTATTCAAAATGGTGAAATTTGCTTGTTGAAGTAATTTCAAATCATTTTATCAATTTTTCTTAAAGGCTTGCTTAGTTTTTTCATACTTTGAAGGTCCTATGGGGGTTGTGGGCCTAAACCCCAAAAACTTCCCCTTGGCTACGGCCCTGGCGTGAATGTGTTTTCTTTATTACTTGTTTGAAAATGCAGATGAACTTAAAAAAAACAACAAATTAAATCAATTCTATGACATTGTATTTTCACCCACATATTTATCAATCTATCAACTAGGTGAACGCTCGTTTGAAAAGGAGGATACGGTGATGCAGCAATCAATTGGTCCTTGGACCAAATTGGCAATAACTTTAAGCTACATTGCAACGGGAGACTCGTACAGATTCTTAGAATACCTTTCAAGAGTTTCAAGAAACACTATTTGAGCCTTTATTCCAGAGGTTTTGAGATCCATTTACGATAGCCTCCGATTGCAATATTTAAAGGTAAATTTAAAGATGCACAATGAGTTTTAATGAAATTTAGTGACTTTTTTAATGAAAATATTTCATCGATTAAAAGTTCCTTATGCCACACAAAAACTTAACTCGTAAAGCCTCTTTTTTAAGTCAGAAGACAAAAGCTTTTACTGTAAAAGAATTTTTTTTTTATAAATTCAAAAAATTATGGAGTAATCTTTAGTTTTAATTCATTTTTAAGAAGTTGTATATAGTATATAATGATTCAACCAAAACCAATAAAATTCAAGGCAATTTAATAGTTGTTTTTGAAAATTTCATACAAAATGTTAGACGGAAGTAATTTTTCTATACGATATTTGAATATAGCAGTGCGATGCTTGTTTTTTAAGGAATAGTAATATTAAAAGACTTTCATTTTTTAAATTTTTTCTAAAGTCTCATAAAAGCCAAAAAATATTCATTATTGCTTGAAAATCAGATTGTTTTTCCCTGCACGACTTTTTTCCCTGCATTAAAGGCGGGGAGCTATTAATCCTAAAAGTGCGCTAACACGGATTGAAGAATTTTTTTATATTTATAAATAGTCAATAGCAATACGAATAAAACGAGCCTGGTCTGACGAGGTCTATCCTGGCACCAGTATTTTACCAACGCATTTTATTGTTAACTTTATGTACTTTTAGAAAAATGGGATGACAGCTTCCATTGTGTCAAAAAAGTCTGTCATAACTATTTTAAAAGGATATCAGTGATAAAATTTTTTCGCCACAATGGAAGCTGTCACACAATTTTTTTTAAAGCACATAAAATTTACAACAAATTGTGCTGGCTAAAATTAATTTTCGCGATAAGCGCCAATTATTAATGCTTGTTAATTAATATAAAATACACTTTTAATGGCTCCATAACATAACAAACATAACAAAAAAAAAAAGAAGTCACCACATCCCTCCCGACTCTTTTTGCTCAGGCAAAATTTCTGCATAAGACATCGCTGAATATAGTACTTCTGAACTTCGTGTATCCGGTGATGAGGTATATGTTGATAAAACTCTTGAAGTCGTGCAAAATTTCTTTCCATTGCCAAACTTCCTTTCGTAGATCAAATTCTGTATGTCAGTCATGGTTCGATATGCCATTTCATCGGGCATAGACCGTAGCTGGAAAGCCATACTCTCTCCAAATGTATCGTATACTTCCCTATTAACAGATTGGGAAATATTGGCGAGAGTGTTTAACGGTTCGTCAAATTTTGATGTTGCATCCGCTTTTCTTTTTTTTACGTCGTTGGTGTTGATGTAGAAAATTCTTGTGAGCTGCTTGCTGAATGTTCATATATTTCATCAATTGATTTATTTTTTGGTGTTGGTCGAGCGTAATCACGACATAGTTGTGGTTTCGTTGCAGGTGTATTATATGCATCTTCGTTTGTATCTTCAAACATGCTGGAGTTCTGAAATCAGAAAAAATAGAAATTATAAATTTATTATAATTTATTTATTATAATATATTCGTTATCATTTATATATAAATTTAATAAATGTATATAAATTGAAATAATATCATTTTATGTCTATACATATTCATAGGTGCTACAAACCGAAGAGGAATGGCTGCAAATCGATATGGAATTTGAGAAATTGTGGCAATTTCCGCACACCTTGGGCGCTCTTGATGAAAAGCATATAAGGATTAAGGCTCCAACTAACACAGGATCTCAATTTTATAATTTAAAAGGATTTTATAGCATTGTCCTATTTGCTTCGGTTGATGCACATGGAAGATTCAATTTCATAGATGTTGGCTGTAATGGCAAGGCTTCAGATAGTACCATCTACCAAGAAGAGTACCTATTTAAAGGACTAAAAGAAGGCACATTAAACATCCCTGCCGCAATAGATTTGCCACTAAAACTTAACACCAAATTTCCTTACTTCATCGGTGACGATGCATTCGGCCTTGATGGACATCTAATGAAACCATACAACCGGAACGTAAAGTTGACTGTGCCACAGCAGGTTTTCAATTACAGAATTTGTCGTGCCCGAATATTGGTTGAATGTGCGTTTGGAAAACTATCAAAGCGTTTTAGTATTTTCCAGCGGCCAATTGAAGTTTTACCCAGCACAGTGGACCTTATTGTTCTGTCCTGTTGCACATAAAAATAGTTGTGTAAGCTATTTGACCAAAATCAGAACAGTGCCCATTCCACAAGGTTTTTGTGTTAATACAAGTCAACCCAAGACCTTCTCAAATATTGGACCTCAAACCTTTTATACCTATAGATTCGCCAGTAGAATAAGAGATGCATTAGCAAACTGTTGCATTTCGGAAGGATATGTAGATTTTCAGTGGCAGAAATCAAATATCAAAATAAATTAGAATTCAAAATAAAAAAGGAATTGTTTTTGAAAACAGCAATAAGAATTAATTTAAAAAACATTTTTTTTTTTGTTTCGATTTTTGAAATTTATTATTGTTGGAAAAGATGACAAAGAGACGTCATCAAAATAGAAAAACCTTCGTAAATATATATAAATGACAGCGTGTCTCTATGTATCCGAACTCCACCCACATCGTTTATGCAACCCATATATTCTTTGGTATAATGTGGAGTCATTAGACTCGAAAAAAAGGCGTGGCATTTTACTTTTAATCAAACTTCTGTTACACCGTTTGCCTGATTTTAATCAAATTTTGCAAATATATTTTTTGCCATAAGTAACAGCCCGTCGTTTATAAAAGTGGGTGGATTCAGACAGGGGCGTGTCACTTTAATTTTAAACGAAATAATTTTACACTATAACCATATTTAACTGCAATAACCAAATTTTGCACATATGGTATATTCTTAAGCATTTCGAGCAGTCTACAAATTACTCTATGTAGCAGCTTAGGGTAAAATTTAATTTAGCGTATGAAAAAAATATTTTCATAGATTATACATAAACATTTTATAGACAGCTAAAGACTTTGAATTTACTTCAACGTCCGCGGGGGGTATTTTAACTTCTGTATCCTTCCGAAGTTGGTAATTTTCCATACAATTGGTTAATTTCGATATTATCTCATATAAGATAATTTCTTTTAAATTATTCACGAAATTACGAAAATTAGATTCACTTGCAACCCTGAAATCTTAAAATTGTGTATATTGAACATACCCTTTTTTGACATAATGAGAAACTTGTTACCTTGCTATCCATTATCCATTTTTTTCATATGCTATATCAGTCTTGCCGGAGTAAACTTTTTTTTTAAGCCAGAACAAAAAATAAAAATAGCCAAAATATAAAAAAGTAGCCAAAATATTTTTTCATGCATTAAAAAATAAACAAAAACTTCTATGCTGATTTTCTTAAGTTTCTTAACTTCTTTAATTTTTCCCTATTTGCATTTCATGATAAAAGCCATCTGTGTTGCCTACCCTTTAGTGACAAGTGATTTGAGTTTCCACATGTCAAATTATTGTATGGCTGTGCGCTATTCGGAAACTTTTCACTCGTGGCAGGAACTGAGTTGAATACAATTTCTGTTGACAACTAGAAATTTTAGCGTTTTAGATGTCGTTAGTATATTAGTGCGAGAATTTCATTTATTTTGCAAATTTGTTGATGTAACTGAAAATGAACAGAATTTTAGGCAAATATTTTCTGGTTGCTTTGTGGTCGGAAGCAAAAAGTTTTGAACTTCTTTATGACTTTTTTAAAGGAAAAGGGAAGAGTAAGTAGTGCTTTTGCTTTTCTGCTCCGAACAACTACCTAAAACATTATTCCTTTAAGGATATTACCTATATTCGGCCAAGAGGTTATTTCGAAACATTAAATGTCATTTTGAATGGAGAGAATGCACAAACTTAAATGCATTTAAAAGTGTCTGCTAGCTCTTTTCGCAAAATTGTGGAGTTTATTCCAGCGAAGCATCATGGATGGTCAATATGGTATGAAGTGGTTAGCTATCGAGTAGGCTTTCTGGGATTGCGGACAGTATGCAATAGAGTTCTACATATTACGTAGAACTTCCTTTGCTGTTTTGTTGGGATTTCCATTATTTTTTAATTCTTTGTGGTTTTTAATTTATAATTAACTAAAAAGTTTAGCTTTCATTAATTTTACTTTAGTTATTTTAAGCGCGAGCTTACAAGTGCTTTTTTTTCTAGTTATGCTTGTGTTAAAAATTCTCTTACCGATTGTCAAAATTTATACTAGCCCCTTAGGTAACATGCATTTTTGACAGTTATATTCACCTCGCAAGTGCCAAATATTCTCATTCAGACTGTCAAAATTTCATCATCCGCACACAGCCTTTATACGGTTGTGCTCAAAATTGTAACTAATTCAGCAACAGTTTGCGAAAAGAGCTGTTCACACTGGCTTCACTACAAATATCAAAGAAAGTCGGCATAGTGAGGTCAGTGTAGCCAGCTCTTTTTGTGCAGTGTTTCTGAATTATACTGCGTTTACATAGCGAGATAACTCGGGGTTAGGGTTTTCATCGAGTTGACAAAATGGCGCTGCTAACTCGAAAGTGTTTCCATGCACAAAATTGAGTCGAGTTGAACTCGTCAATGGTCCCTTTCAGTGGAGTCAACTGTTGTCAACTATTATGATAGCGATAACTTAGTGAGCGATATTTTAATCTGAATTGTTGTTACTCTAAGCGTCCGAAAAGTTGTCAAAGTTTAGAGTCGAAGTTTAAACCTTAACTGGGGCACTATTCTCTAACTGGGGAAAAAGCAGTGTACAATAAATATTCTGTACACATACAGTTTCCGATTCACTTGCTTTGAAAATGAGTTTTTAACTTCTAAAAAATGTGCACAATCAACCAATTTTATTCACTGACATTTTTTTGAGTGAATATTTAATTTTTGTTGTAAAATTATTGTTGATATACCCGGCGTAATTTGGGATTGTATTTTTAAGAATTTTGTCGTCAGTCAAGGAGTAAATATTTTTTTTTTATACAAGCAAACATTATTTTTCTATAGTGATGTTTATTTATTTTTACGATTGAATTATTTTCTCAAAAACTCTAATTTGTTCATCGCTATTTTGAAATTGACATCCACAAATTTTTATTCAGCAATTTTATTTGTTATTCAGCATGTCCGTGTACCTTTCAGTTTACAGAATCACGTCCAATTAAAAAGTGTACACTTTGAGTGAATATGAGTTTTTCAATTTTGTGTACACATATTTTATACACAGTTATGGAATAGAGCCCCTCGTATACTTGGGCTGTTGAACCATGATCAAAAAAGAAGTGATTATATTTCTCTCATTCTTATTTCACCATTCATTCTCCAACGCTCATTACATTTTAAGCATAAACATAAATTTGTAACTACATTTTTTTAAGGTGTACCATTAAATAAGGGTTAAAGCAAACAGTTGTGTTCATGTATTATAGAAATTTTTCGCTCGATTAAATGGCGTCCGCTACCTGATCAGTTTTAGTGAGCGCTCCCATAATTGTACCATTTAGCGAATTTTTACGCAAATGATAACTGTTGACGACTCCGCTGAATGCGGTCAATTTCTTTTTGACATTTGAGTAATCCACTCGTCATTTTTTCGTATTATAAATAAATGCAATTCACTTTGACAGATAGAACCCCGTTAAATCTTACAAGTTTCGTGGAGTTTATCTGGATTTAACGAAACTCAACTCGACTCGCCATGGAAACTCAATATTATTTATTTTGAGCACAGCCTTATTGCGTTGTTCTGCACGATTGACATTATTGGTATGTCGTGTTCACATGAAGGGGAAATTCACCATCGCGAAAAATTTTAAATCATTTAGGTTAGGACAAAAAATTTATTTTCGCCAAAATAAAAAAAAATTAAAAATAAATTGTGGCATTTTTTAATTTTTATTTAGTTTTTAGCAATTCTTAAATTCTTAAAGAATTACACTTAGAGCTTTATGCCAAGTAATTTCATGAAGCAACAGGTCGCCACAACAACAATGTTCTTTACAGAACAACCACCATTCTTCAACCACAACATATCAACGAATTGTTGGTGCCAAAGAATGGAATCGTGAAAAGAAGTAAACAAAGAGCGCAACAACAAGTCTTTGCAGAATTAATGTAGTCAATTTTTTTAACCTTTGCTTTGTGATAAGAAGTAGAAAACATTGCTTTTTAAATTGGAAAGCACACAACTGCAATTCCGTTTTGGTTTTAGCAGAAGGTGTGCTTATAAGATTGCTGAAAAGAAAATAGCCAATTTGGCTTTAAATAGCCAAAACAGCAACACTGGGCTATATATTATTTATGAGAGAATCTACACCTTTTTCTGCATTTTCTAGCTCATTTAAATATAATAAAACAACTCTTGAATATTTTTCTGGATTCATGTTTCTTTATTCAGTTCAAAAACTATACATAAAAATAATTAATTCGCAAAAAAAAAAATTAAACGTCAAACGTCAAACGAAACTATCCAACCCCAGTGTGAAAATTTTTGTGTAATTTCGCAATTATCTGACGAAATTAGTTAATTTTAACTCAGTGTGAACATAATATAAGGCACTGTTTACACGTCATTCAAATTGAAGGATCATTCAAAATTTGTTTTTGTTTTCCCAGCGAAAAAAAAGATGAACTCTCTGCGAAAGCGGAAATGAGCTTTCAACACTTCATCGCATCAATCAAAATTTTGATGGAACCCAAGACCTGCATCAATCAATCACAGGCTTTAATAATCAACTTTTCTAGTACTTACAACAACACTTTTAGTCGGCTTCGGCCATTCAATCAAAAAATCACGTGTGAGCAGCTATTCAATCAAATATCTCGAAGAGAGTAAAAGAGAACCAGATGTGAGATATTTTTCATTCAATTTGAATCACGTATAAACTCTGTCTAAGGAAGCCATTTCAGTGAACCAAAAAATATTCGGCTCGTAGACGCTGTTAATGCCGCACCTGGATCTTTTGCTGCTGTCCATTTCTTTTTCGATTATATACATATGTGCTTCTTAAAGATTGGATTTTGTTTTTGTTTCTTCTACCTTCATTAAGCTTCATTAGGTCAGCTATTTCCTCCAGAGTTTTCTGTTTCAGGTCGTTTCGAGGATAAGCGAAGCAGTTCATATTCCAACACACTTCTTTTTCGCGGTACAACCAATTATTTTTAAAATTTCTTTTCTTTTCTTTTCCATTTTTTCCTGTCGGCAATCACAAGTTATACTAAAGAGGGGTAAGAGGAGTCCTTAATTTTATTAAATCCTGGTTAATTACTAAATTGCAATTTTTTTAAATATATATATTAGAGTGGTCCTTACTAAAATGGAGCAAAAAAATTTCTCTGATCCTTACGTGTCCGCCGGGTTTTTGTTTCTTAATAAGAGAGAGGTAAACTGTGAAATTTTCAGGGAAAAGTGTTTTCCAAAAAAAATCCTGAAAGAAAATTATGTATATTTGTGAAAAAAAGTGTTTTGTAATTATTTCTTGTTTAATTTTTTAAAATTTCGTCTTATTGGGATTTTTTTTTCGTAAAAATACTCCAACTTGAAATTTCCAAACAAGCATGCTTCAGCAAAAAAAAATCATAACGACCTAATTATTAAACATAATCATACCATTTTTTGTATCTGTATTAGGTATATAAATATGAGGTCGCTTGAGGTGCTTATAAATATCAATTTTTTCCCCCTAAAATTTCACAGCTTACCTCTCTCATGTTAAGGAACAAAATTCCGGTGAGCTCATTGTTACTTTCGAAAAAAAATAACGACCACACTAATAAACATATATATATATTTGAAGGATGTGTGCATTATTTAATCTTTAAAAAATGTTTTACAATTCTAACAAAAAGGTTAATGAGAAAATATTATAACTTTTACCACATTTGTAGGAGTTAATTTTAAGTGCAGTTCATAAATCAGTTTTTTTAAGTTATAAACTAAAAGGTCCAACAAATGACCTTGTACAACGGTCTCCCCCTTAACAGAATAAGAGTTAAATAAATTCTTATTAACTTTGCTTTTATTGTATATTGGGTCCAACGATGCGTAGTGGCGCCGCTTTCAGTTAATTGATGTGTAGATGAGGCTGGATTTCTTCGATGAAAATTACCCGCAACTGTAACTGCAAATTTTACAATAAGAAATTGGAATCAAATCATAGAAATTTTTAGAATTTCAATAGGTTAGTTAGATAAGTTATCATATAACTGAAATCGCAAATCTTGTCAATAAATATTAATCCCGCAATCACGAAAATTCAGCTCAGTCTGCTGAAGCTATGGAAATAACTTTATGTGAACAAATGCCTTCGAGGACGCTGCAACGAATGTTGCCTATGGCGGAACTAGATCGACCAAAATGCGTCCAAATCCGCAACTGAAGCAAATTGATACACCACAACTTCGTTAATTTTCACAAGAGTTACACGAACTGATTGCTATTTTTGAACAGTACAAATTTCAGCTAAGAATTGCCGGTGGAGTGGTGCGAGCCATTCTCGTGAATATACAGGCCAAAGACATTGATTTGTCAACGAAAACCACGCCTGATCACATGTATGATATTTCCGTCGAAGGAGTGCGCCTTATCAATGACAAAGGTCAGAAGCACCGCACGATTACGCCGTGCATCAGTAACAAGGAAAACTTTGAGGTTACTACTCTACACATCGATCTGCGCACTGACGGGTGTCATACCGAAGTGCAATACTCCACAGACTGGCAACTGAATGCGAATCGTCGTAATCTGACCATTAATTCAATGATCTGCAAACACCGACATATGCTCTTTGTGGGAAACGCAGATGTGCACATCAAAGAAGACTACGTCCTTATTCTTATGTTGAAGCCGCTTTTGAAAATAGTTTTTCTACTAGGAAAACAGGGACTACTTTGGAAATAGGGACTTCTACTTACTGTGGATTGCCGGCAGATATGTACAACAGATAAAGCGTTTATGCAATGATCTAGATGATTTGGTGAAACCTGATATCGTTGCTGAGCTCGCACTAGGATTGCCGCCAGTATTTGATGAACAAAATGCAAAATTTTAATTAAATGTATTTACTTTTATCTATATTCACTTTACCAATCACATATGCGTTAAATAAATTTCACTACCGCAAATTGTGCCAATTTCAATCCAATTAGCATTTTGTCTTTTTTTCGTGCACCAACCACGATTATTAACGTCAATTTCAATAGAAACGTTAAATTAATGCCAATGGATGTCAAATTATTGCTAGCTAGAGTTGGGTCGTTCCGGACATGTATAGTTCATGGAACTATGTTCACTCCCGGACATAGTTCCAATCGTTCCATCTGTACGATTTAAGCATGTCCAAACAGTTCCGATTGAAATGAAATTTTTTCTAATGAGCAACATAAGCCGACATCTCTTTCGCACTTACCGCACATATATTACTGCTTAAACGAATTCTTTGAGTGACGGCCAGCAAAACGATAATGCTTGTGAGAGAGAATGAATGAAATAATAGACTATATGATATATCGTCATTCTTGTTGTATGCATTGTTCTGTTTGCTTTTGCTTATAACATAACAAAGAGAACAATCATGAAATGATATTTAGAATGCTTTTGTTACTTTTCCTCTAATACAGAGAACTGTCGGAACTGATAATTCCGGGAACATGCTTATTATGTTATAAAGTAAGCATGTCCGCGGAACTGTTTTATTTTATAACATAATAAGGATGTCCGCGGAGCATTTCGCAAAACTGTTCGCATAACTATTAGATAATTTTTATATAATTTCTTATGCTACAATTTTGTTACTTAATATTTTAACTATATGAATTTTTTTAGCATATTTTTAAAGTTTCTTTTTTAAATAATTTATGAATATTTTCCTTTATTATTTTAATTTTGAAATGAAAACACTTAAAAAAAAAAAATTTGTTTAAGGCTAGTCAGAGCGTGTTAAATTATACTTAGAGTATTACAAATTTCCTCTACAGTTCAACAAACAACTAGCTCAAACAAACAACAGATAAATAAAGGAACTAGATAGTTCTGCGGACATGTTTCCATTTATTAGTTTCGCTCTATAAAAGAGACGTTTAACAAACAAGCAGCTCAAGCAGATCAAATAGACAAAGGAACTAGATAGTTCCGCGGACATGTTTAAATGAACTAGTTCCGCTCTCTAAAGGAAACGTTCCATGTCCTTTCCGTCTCCGGAACTGTTAAGCACAACCCTATTGCTAGCCAATTGTCAGCATAACAATAGCATGGCAATAGGTTGGCAATTGCCAACGCTTGCTTGCATTGGTGAAAAAGTGTGAGTGTATTGTCATTTCAATATTGTCTCGTGTGGTCGCAGGGTTAGGATGTTTCGATTTATGCTACATGTAGGATGGACAATTTAGGACGTCAGAATTACGGGAAAGTCTTTTCGAGCTTTTGAACAATGGTTCATGACGGACAGTCTTAATTTTTTTCCAGCGCTTAAGATAGCATCGTGCAATGGCAAAACAATTTCTTGCTGCTCTAAAAATTGATTATGCTCTGGAAGATGAGGAAATACAAAAACACAAAGAAAAAAACTCAGTATGTGAATAGCTGCCATATTAATATATTCAACTTTGTGCTTTGTTTACTTTTTCTTCATATGTTCAATCCAAGACGACTCTTTTAGAATGAGAAAATACATGAAGTCGGATGACCGTGCTTTCACACTTACTACATGTAGGACGGACCTACAGAGAAAATCAAAACTTTGATTTTCATCCCACATGTCGGACGGACCGCAGTATTTCTTTTCACACTTCCTGCATGCCCAACCGACCTATCAAGTAGATCGTACATTTAGCATAGTCTGAAATCACTTATTAAAGCGTTCAAGTAAATAACAATTATATCATAAAGCGGTAGTATTCTTTCTGTAGTAATGTGGAGGTATTTAGGACAGCTAAACCAAATTAAAAAATTTAATTTGTCTGCCAGATCGATGTCTGGAGCTCATTATTTGGATTCTACTTCAGCGATGCTTCATCACAAGAAGGTATCTTAAACTAATTTTTGCATAATTTTACTTTATGGGTCGGACCCTGACATTTTTTTTTTATTATAAGTGTACTTGGCTATCCCAAGCGGTAGTGGGTAGAGTGTGTGGCTCATGCGCCAGAGAACCCAGATGCGAATCCCCCATCTGTCAGCCAGTTTTTCAATTGAATTAATTTTTCTGTTCGGCCGCCACCTCTGCAGACAAAGGCAAAACCTCAGAGGGTAAAAACTGCCATGAAAAGCTTCTTGAGAACATAAGCCGTTCGGAGTTGGCATAAAGCTGGTAGGTCCAAGGTTTATTTATATAGGTTAACAGCCCTATTCTACCAGCTTAACAAAGCTCACCACATTAACAAAATAGTTAATATTAACAAGTTGTTAATGTTTCGTATTCTGGTGAAAATTTAAAAGCTCTTTTCTTTACTATTTTGTTAATGTCAGAAAGTATCTTAACAACAAGTGACATTTCAGTATTGAGCTAAAGAAAAATTGTTGTGAAAATAAAATTTAGTGCTTGATCGGTTTAATTGTGCTTGTTATTGTGAAATTACAATTTAACTATACACATGGAAGAGTATTTATTACTTTTATACGTTGATGCTGAAGAAGATCAACGAAAAGAAAAAATTGGAAGACGGCGCTATTTAAAACGCCTTCGGGATGAAAACGACCCATTTTCTTTAAGCGACAATCAGTTTGTGAAGGACTTTCGACTGGAGAAGACACTATGCTGGAATCTCATTGAGGAGTTATCTCGTTTTGATACTCAATGTACAACTATACCATTATCTGTGAGACTTTTGACTGCACTTTACTTCTTTGCACACGGTTCTTACCAAAAATGCGTTGGTAATCATTGTGTCCAGCCAATGAGCCAGTCTTCAGTTTCCCGCAGTTTACATGAAATGGCAAAACTAATTATTCGAGTCAAAGGAAATGAAGTGAGATTTCCAACCACCAACCACTCTGAAGAGCAAGCTGCAATTAAAACAGGGTATTTTTTTAAAGATGTTCTAAATATTGGCTTGTACTTATTCTTTCTTTCTTGTGGAACTTGCAGATTCCACCGAAGCTTTGGTATTAAAAGTACAATTGGTTGCATTGATTGCACTCATGTGGCAATCGTTTCACCACCTGCAAATAGTGCTGAAACACCTTTGAGTTTATACATGAACCGAAAAGGATACTACAGTATAAATGTTGAAGCGGTAAGTTTCTTGCTTTTAATCCAAATCGCTTACAGAATACATTTCATTCAGACATGTATTTTTTCAAAACAGATTTGCGATCACCGCCTAGTATTTACATCTGTGAATGCAAAATATCCAGGTTCGTGCCATGATTCAGGCATTTGGGCAACATCATTCGTCAAAACACACCTCATGAGATATCACACTTCTCAACGCGACACATGGCTCTTGGGTGATCAAGGCTACCCTCTCGAACCTTGGCTTCTCACACCATTGGCTGAGCCACATGGAGTCAAAGAGGAAAAGTTCAACAAGCTCCACGCTAAGAGCCGTAATACCGTCGAAAGGGCGTTTGGTGTTTTGAAGTCCCGGTTCAGATGCTTGTCTAAGCAGCGTGTGCTCCATTATTCGCATGAAAGAGCAGCAAACATTGTCAATGCTTGTATGATTTTGCACAACATCGCAATGAAGGCAGGAGCGCCTGCTGACATTGATGGAAGTGAAATAGTGGAAACTGTAGAACCGGAGACTTCATTCAGTAGAAGCAACTCTCGTCACTAGCCACTTAAGAGAAGGAGAGATCATTCGCAACAGATATATTTCTACTCTTTAAAATAAAATAAACTACTAACACTGCATCTATCAAATCTTCAAAAAACATAAAATTTTTTTTCTAGAATATAATCAATTAACTTTTTTATTCAATACGTACTGATTATAAATATATACACCGAAAAATCGACATTTTTTAAAATTGAAAACACTTATCATTCTCAAAATGTATTTTTTCATAAGATATTTTTGAATTTTTCAAATATTCACGTATAAATTGAAAGCACTATTTTTTTTTATCACAAATTGTTTTTCAAATGTAAACTTTCGTCAAAATAACAATATAGTGCTATCAATTTATATGTGAATATTTAAAAAATTCAAAAATTTCACATAAATAAATACATTTTGAAAATGATAAGTGTTTTCAATTTTAAAAAGTTCAGTTTTTATTTATTTTTTTGGATGGCTGCCAATTCTGCAATTGCAGTGGCAAGTTTTTCTATCGCTGCCAAGGTGGCAAGCTGTAATTGCAGCATGCGCTCATCCCGCGCATCTCTCTGCTCGATGCTGCGCATCACCATGGCATAAGCTTCTTGCTGGGGTACAGTTCCTGGTGAGCTAGGCCCCAAACTCACGGTTGATGGGGAGCCGGCCCCGAAGTACGCTGCACTCGGCAAAATTGGACGCACAATCGTAGCCGCTGGTGAGTTTTCCCGTACGTTCTCGGCTGCTGGCGAACAGGGCCAGATGCTCGGAGTCAGTGGTGAGCTGGACCCGAAGCTTACGGCACCTGGCGAAGCAGAGCCCACGCTGACGGTTACCGGCGAATCAGCCTCCTCAACCATGGCTGTTTGCAAAGATGTCTAAAAATCAAAATTAAAATGTTGTAGCTTCACTTAAAAGTTCTGTTTATTTTACTTACCTCTATTCCCAAGGTGACGATACCTGGCACACCATCAACAGCAGCAGCACCGAATGTGCTTAAAGCACGCTCCTCAAAATCAGTGAGCATTCGGCTACTGCTTGGGCCACCACCAGTAAGTTGCTGCTCACTTTTTTTTTTCCGCGCGCGAGCACGCAGCTGACTCTTCCAAACGCCTAAGTTCTGCAAGTTTACAAAATTTATTAAAGGCTACATATAAACACACTTGTTAGTTACCTCTTTCCATTTAGCTGGGGTTCTTGTTGGGCCTCTCATCGCGTTCAGGCTTGCAGCAACCTCCGCCCACAAATTTTGCAACACCATCGGTGATTTTGCGGTGTTTTTTCCGGCCAAAAGTTGGGGATTCTGCCGGCAAAATTCAACGAAGAACAGCAGCTGCTCCTGCGTTGTTCTTTCGAATTTAGGATTCCTATTAAAAATATCAAATTAAATTATAAATAAGTAATTGATCTGAAAATTACTTACTTCGTAATATTTTCCATTTCGTTTGCTGCAGCAAATAGATGAAAGAAATGCCAAACATAAATAAAAAACAGCTGTTTTTTGACACTTGATTTTCACCACGCGTGGTGAACTTTAAAAGCTTTTTCGAGCTTTTATATTGTAAATGATTTTTAAGAATACCAATATTTACATTACATAACAATAACATTAACAAGACCTACTTTACAATTCCTTGTTAAGTTAACAAGCAGAATAGGGCTGTAAGTCACTTGAGAGAAGCTCGGTCGAACTGTCAGAATGGATGAAAGGAAATCACGAAGAAAAAAACCTGAATCTATATTTCTGTCAAAATGAATGCAAAGAAAACCATAAAAAGATAAAAGACACAGTTGACAGTTCTAACCAGAACGCAAGTTTTGTAAAATTTATTTGCTTAGTATAAATAAGTTATTTTATACCGAAAATTTGGGAAAAATTTAATCAACGCGACTCCACTCGTCACTTACATGCAGTTTTAATATTATAATTGTGCTTTTCGACCACGCAGAATCTTTAAAAATTAAAACCAAAAACGCGTCCCATAATACAAACGGAAAGTGATTCAGTTCCACCAATGCAGCCAGTTCTTTGCCCTGCATGACTGCTGCATCTAGTCGCATGATATGTGCGACTCCAACCACTGCGCCTGGTTCATCGATGAGACTCACTGCCATTTGGTCGTGGCCCAATAAAGCAGTGTCGCAACACAGAGCTCCGCGGACTGAAAGATGCTGCTCACCTGCGCCGGTTCTGTGAGGTCGGAATATGGTGGTGTCGCTATGGCCGAAGAAGAAGGCTCAGGCGACGGCAAGAAGCTGCTTTCCGATTGCAACAAATTAATGTCCGATGGCTTGTGGATGAACATGAACTCCTGAATTTTTATATTTTTCGGCTTGGCATGCATTTTCTACTTCTGTTGGCTGTGTCTTTGCAAGCGCCTCTTCATCATCGTCGACCTTATCTGGCAGGCTGCTTCGTTGTGGTTACATTTTCATTTCAAAACAAATATGTTAAAATATGCTGTGTTTACATGTAGTAAATAAAACCTCTATAAATATTTTGTGCATTAAAATACATTAAAATTTCGAAAAAATTATAATTTCCATAATATTCCTTATTTTTTTGATTTTTGTGGTAGTTGTGGTTAGTTTGTAAATTTGCAAATGAAGTTACTTGTAAAATTGTTATATGCTACATTTAACCTGTACGTACAAGGCAAAACAGCTAAACTAAAAACATCGTTAAAAATCTTTAACAAGTTTATTTTATGAGAACAAATTTTTTTAACATAATTGAAGACCATTTCCGTATCTATAAATTCCTGCCTGAGTTATTTGATTAGCTCAGAGAATCGGGAAATAGAACTTCCGGGATTATGAGTTTTGACACAGAACTATTGAAACCTTAAAAGTAAAACATCGTAACTAACAAATTATAAACTTCATAAGCAGCAGGAAACGAAAGCAACTACAGAACAATTTAAATGATTATATGAGAATTGTTTTTTTAAGATAAAATGTTTCAAGACTTTTACGATGTAAAGATTGTAGTAAGAAAGTCTTCGAAGGATATCGTCGCTGCGCATTTGTGTTTTTCAGTAATTTTTCAGGAGAGCAAAAAAACTCATTTCTTTTCAGAGTATTTTTAGTACTGCGAGCACAAAGCTGTTTTTGATAACTTCTAAACGAAAAGAGATATAAAAAACGGAAAATGCGGAAATGTGGCCAATAGATAGTGTTAATAAAATTTGAAATAAAAAAAGCATTTAACTGTTTCTTTGGCGTAGCGACGATATGATAGAACATTAAAGAATAGCAAAAAATTAAATTTATTTGGTCGGCATGTTGGTTGCGATACTCTACCTTTCAGGTATCACTTCAGTATTTTAGGATTTTAAAAATCAGCAACACATTCATTTCCCCACCACCTTTGAGGTAGAATGCTTGGCGCGTTTTTTTTTTCATGGTTTCCCCAGTAGGCATAATCCATGCATTAACATATATTGAATATATGTGACCTAAAGAAGTTAAGAATTACCATCTAAATTAACTAAGCACACTTAAATAACTTACCGAAATACGACTTAAAGCTTAATTTTTATGAATTTCTTGTTACCCATAATACACTGTTTGGCCTTTTGTATTTGCAAACGCTTATTAAGGTGAGTAATGCGGAAATACATTCGACACTTAAAAAAGAATTTTTTAACGTGATAGGGCAATTTGACGGCTGAGCTCCTTTCCATCATGTGCGCCTGGAAGTTTTTCAGAGGTTCTTGCCGTTAACCTCGTGGAAAACATTTTCCAGGCCTTTAACTTTCGTTAAAAAGTCTTCGGAAGGTTTTTTCAAGCCTCCTTTTGACACTTGGTCAACCCAGGTAAATGAATTTGAGGTTGAGCTGTCGAATTGATCCAAATTCAGCTTTCGAATTACATACCCTGCCACGAATTGCAATGCGTCCTCATGCAGAATGTCCATTTCGGAATCGTTTTTTTTCGCAGAGGTCGTGCAGCTCTTTGGGAAACTCCTGCGTCGTGTTGATTTCCTCAGAAGGGCATAAGTCGAAGGATTCGCTCAACTCCTCGAAAACGGTTTCTGCGCTGCCACTTGGACCTTCGGAACTAGAAACATTCGCCGAACAATTTAGCCAATGCACGTCATCTCTTTCAACGTTGCCTGTGTTATTTAGCAATTCCGTGTTCCTTGCTATGTTATAAAAAAATGTTCTTTGTAATGAAGACTTAAAATTAGTTTTAGTAATTACTATATACTTAACACATGTCAGGTTGGGGTTCTTAAATTTTGTGCGTCCTTCAATAAAAACGAAAAAGAGGTATGCTTGCTTGTATCAATGGTAATAAATGTTAGTTATTGATTAATTTATAGAGTTATGCATAAGATTACAGATAGCAAATTTTTAACACGTAGAATTTTAACAAAAAAATTAAAACTCTAAAGTGCAAAACACTGTGAAATAAATAAAATGTTGATCACGTCATTAATTTGCCATCTATACTTATTATTAAATTAACGTATTAATATTGTTGAGGTTAGTTTCATCTCCATCAATTATATTAGTATTAGTTCTTTTATGTTTCATTAATTTCTAAGATTAAATCTAAGTATTAAAATTAAATTAAATATTAATTAATATTAAATATTAGCGTTTACAAGAATAACGTTTAATCTAAATTGTTAATTCTAAAAGTAAATCTAAGTAATCTATGGGCATTGACGTATGGTTTAACCTAATAATTAAGCTTTCGCATTTTACAAAACCTTAATGATTCGATTTATCGAATCTATTTTTATTTATTAAGTTAATATTAGCCTAATATTCTAATATTAAACACACAAATAAGTCTCGGTATAAATGTTCACATTATAATTATTAAACTAAATTAATATTAAAATGTGTTAGAGGTTTTTGACCATTACTTTTTAAATTAAAATTTTTAAACAAAATTTTACTCTAGTAGAAACTAGTAGTAATTGACAAATAGGTTTATAGTATTTTTGATTCTCTTTTATTTTTGGTATATTTTTATTGGTGCTTCTTTATCTAAGCATAATAAATTGTGTCTTTATTTCTTTACAATTTCATTCTTTTAGATACACATTTTGCGAATATATTTTTTTAATAACAAAATTTTTCATATTTTTTAATGAATATATTTTTATATAAAAACTTTTCTGATTAATAAAAACTTAAACATAATTAATTTTAGAGTAGTTTCTTTGTGTACTATATAGTGTTTCCTACACTATATAGTATAGGTTGCCAAGCAAGTGACGAAAAGTCGAAAAAAATTTAAAAATTATTTTTCCATTTATGTATAGCAATTTAAAAAGTAATGGTCAAAAACCTTTAAAACATTTTACAAAAAATATTCATTTTGAAATTGCCCCGAAAAATCACATTTAACATTAGCCTAATAAATTATAATTACGAAAACCAATTGTAACCTCATAGTTCAACGCGAATGCCTTGAAAAAAAGAAATATGTACGATATTTGAAGTCCTTGGCGCTTGGATGGTCGTTAAGAGCCCCTTTACTTCGGATAGCACCGAAGAAGTTTTCAAGCACGTCTTGGTTTAGCCGGTACGTTAAAATATAATCCATGTTATATTTTTGCTTCACGTAAGTATACAAATTTCTGAGGGCGTTGTTGGACAATAAAATGCCTTTTTGGAAAGGAGCTAGTGACCGCTTCGTTATATTGCCATTTTTGCTGGAGCTGCCATTTTCCGCCTGCTGTTTTTTGGGAATTATGGGATTCGCCATGAAGCTGTCCACTTTTTCCAAAATTTCGTTTTGGTATGCAAGGTCCTTGCCGTAGGGCTCTAAGAATATATGAAACAGTTTTTTTTATTAGTATACTGATTGCTGTATATAATGTATTCTAGAGTGATCCCTAGTTGTATGGAGGAAAACTTTTTCTGATCTTTAATTACGCACCGGGGTTTTGTTTCTTAACATGACAGAGGTGAGCTGTGAAATTTACAGGGAAAAATATTCGAAAGTGTTCGATATGCCAGAAAAGGGCACTTTTGAAAAAATGTCAAGTTTCAACAGTTATAAATTTTCCAAAAGAGGCATACTTTTAGCAAAAAAATTCGTAACAACCAAATTATTGAACGTAATTGCACCTTTTTCGTTTCTATATTAAGTATACTTTTAGAAAATATTTCTGATGATATATCACTGATTTTTTTTTTAAATTGGATTTTTGCAATTTTTTTGAATGCAACAAGAAAAAAAGAGATTTTTTCCAAAAGTAAAAAATCATAATTCTGGTAAATTAACTCCGATTCTCATTTTTTATAACTCATTTTTCATAACTCATTTTAAAGAAAAACTAAATGAAAAACGAAATGCGTACCAGTTTTTAGTATTTAGTTTAGTATTTAGTTTTTTAATATACAGGGTTGTCAATATTCGAAGCGCCCATTTTATTTTTAAATAAATCAAAGAAACCACAATTTTTTGTCTGTTCGTCATGAATATCATTTAATTGGGTTCAAGTAGATTTGCTTACATCATTTCTTGAATATGATATCTCGTAAATGGTCGCCATTGGCCTCTACGACATATTGTGCTCGTTTTGCAGCATTTTCCATGGTTTTCTTCAACATTTCGATGGGAATGGCGGTTATTTCTTGACGGATGTTGGTTTTCAGCTCTTCTAGGGTCTTTGGCTTGTTGACGTAAACCTTTGATTTCAAATAACCCCACAAAAAGAAGTCTGGAGGCCATCAAACCATCAAACCATTTTTTGACATCAAACGGCCAGGGAACAATTGCTTCAAAAAATCGATTGTAGTGCGGCTTGTGTGTGGTGGCGCGCCGTCTTGTTGAAACCAGTAGTGCCTGATACGCTTTCGACGAATGATTGGCATGAAAAAATTGTTTATCATATCGCGATAACGCTCCTGATTGACAGTAACTCTGTGGCCATTATCATCTTCGAAAAAGAACAGCCCAATGAGCATTTTAGCACAAACGCCGCACCAAACAGTGACTTTTGCATCGTGAAGAGGTACCTCTTGAATCTCTTGTGGATTTTCAGTTTCATACAAATGATAAATTGTTTTCTTGGAAGGCGCACTTTTCACTTTATTTATTTTTTTGAAAGCACGTTGAGTTTTCACTATTGACTTGTTTTGTTGAATGTAAATTTCAACAATTTTAGAGCGTTCGCGTGGCGTGTACTGTTCCATTGTAAACATTTGCTTGGAATGACGCTTCAAACGCGGTATGTCATTAGTCGATTTGGCATCACTGCGGAAAGTTACAGTCTTGCCAGATGGGCGCTTCGAATATTGACAACCCTGTATAAATAAAAATAATGTATTACCTTTCCAGGATAGCCCATTGTTGATAGTTTGGAGTTAAAAATATCAAACCAATCGTTAATTAACTGAATAAAATCAGCTGTTTCGAGAGGCTGATATAACTCCCGCCCCACGGAGTAGCATCTCCTTACTGCGTTCGGTGTGGTGTTCGAAAACAGCTGTGCCGCAAGCTTACCTTTTGTCGACCTGCGAATAGGAAGTCTTTTTATTATAGATAATAATAAAAAACAAAACAATTTATTACCAGCATTGCTCACTAACAAATGGTCCATTGTTAATTTGTGAACTATGGATAAATCCGATGTCGAAACATTGTCAATGAGTTGCTTTATGGTATCTGAATTTAAGTAAATGCCGTTCCAAATGAAGCCGGTATCAATAAAATGGTTTCGGACCAATTTCAGCAAGTGTGGAACATCCGCAAAAACAAAAATTTATTCATCTGCTGTATTTGGATTGTTGAACCAAGGCTTTTCTGTTATTTTTTAAACAGAATATTAGACAAGGGAAAATTTTAAAAGTTTATTTCATAATTACCTGCAGATACCTCAAGCTCTTTCAACAAACTTTGGTTTGTGGGACCCATGTCCGACACAATAGCCACTACCGTATAGGTCACATCATGAAGCGCTGTTATGACTTGGACTACAATTGACTTTGTCATTTTGCAATCGAAGCCATAAAAACTTGGTTGACAAGTTTTAGGTTTTTATCACCTATTGAAAGATCTGGAATATCCCTAAAATTGATTTTCTCTTTAGAAATGGGTAGCACAAAAGATTTAAGCGCATTTAACTGAAGGTAATTTTTTATGGCCCACTGGTTTATACTATTTAGATCTTCATTTAACTTGCATACCAGATCTTCCAAAAGGTTCGGTTTGCCAGACAGGTATAATTGGACATCATCAGCATAAGCATGCAACGAAGCGTATGTGCAACTATTAAAAATGTCATTGATAAAAACTGAAAAAAGAAGTGGGCCAAGAACTGACCCTTGAGGGACACCACTGCAGACCAATTTTTGCTGTGAAAGACCAGAACCAACTTTTACTCTTTGCACTCTTCCCATTAAATAACTCTTTAACAGATCGACAGCAATATGTCTTGTGTACAGACATACAGTAAATAGTTGCCCATATACTGCCATTCCGGGAAAATTTGGGAGCTAAAATAAATTTGTTGGAAAGCTTTACTTACTCCGTTTGTGTGGAGCAGTCCATGTGGGACACTTCAGGCGCTTCCTCCATTGGCAATACCGCATCTGCTTTCAAGCTGCAAGTTGCTGCTTCACAACTGTAAGTTGCTTCTTCCATGCTGTATGCTGCCGGTGTTTCAATGCTGCATACTGCCGCTGCTTCCGGAGATTTCTTGGGCATCAAAGGGACTGCGCCTGGCTGCAGTCGCGCTTTTTTGTTGGGGTCACCCGGAGGTTGAATGAAATCATTTGCAGTGAAATGATTTTCACAAATAACTGCGTTTGCCTTAAAAGTCATTGCACAGAGTTCATTCCACCTTTGGAGCCTTAACTCGTCTTTAGGCACTTTAAAAAAGGAGCGTTTTCCTTCGGAAAATCTTTTATTGTATAAAGCACACTTTTCCCACCGCATATTATAATTTTCAATATCTTTTCACTTTATTTTAATAATTTGCACTGCACTTAAACGTTTGTTAACACAATTTTGCACGCGAATAAGAAAACAAAAACACAATTTTTAGCGAACAGCTGACTTTGACAGTTCGAGCAAAGGCGGAAAAGAGTGCCTTTCTCTCAAGTGTATAACCTGTATAAATAAACCTTGGGTAGGTCCAGTTTTCGATCATTTGTGTTTAAACATTTCACAACACAACACAATTGATCGCCTTTTCGTTTTGTTACTTTTACCCAGCGTCCACACCAGACAATTTGTCTTAACAATCCCAGCTCAATTGTCAGGCAGACAATTGAGCTGACAACGATTTGACGTATGCTGACAATTTTTGACGTTTCCTTGGAAAAAATGCTGAGATTTGTTAAAAAACTAGAAAAAAGCACTTCGAAACAAACGCAGTGAGAAAGTTGAAAGTTAAGTTTTCCGCACAAAATTTAATTTTTTCGTTGGCCAACGATCTCTCGGTGCATTAGTTAAATTTTTCTTAAACATTTTTGTTAACATCCTCCAAGTGCCACCACAGGTGCACAGAAGCAGGTGCAACGCAAATTTCTTGCTTCTTTCGCTGGCCAACGTCCTCCAAGTGCCATCACCACCAGTACTAATCAGCGCAGCACAAATTTCCTGCTTCTTTCGCTGGCCAACGTTCTCCAATTGCCACCACCAGCAGCATAAGTAAGTTATGCTAATAAGTGTTTGATTAAATAACAATTTAATAAGTGTTTAACAATTTAATAGTGCAGTGTAATTTTTGTAAACATCCTCGAAGTGCCACCACCAGCAACAGGAGCAAGAAAAATGCGTTGCACATCCTGTGTTGTTGGTGGTGGCACTTTGAGGATGTTAACAAAAATTAACGTTGCACTTGCTGTGTTGCTAGTGGTGGCACTTGGAGGACGTTGGCCTGCGAAAGGAACAAGAAATTTGCGTTGCTCTTCCTGTGTTGCTGGTGGTGGCACTTGGAGGATGTTAACAAAAATTAACGATGAATTTACTTGTGCTGCTTATGGTTGCACTTGGAGATCGTTGGCCATCGAAAAAAATTAAATTTTGTGCGTAAAGCCATACTTTTTGATCTCACAACTTTCACATCGAAAACCATATATGCAAACCAAAAACAGAGCTTTTATATTCTTTTTCTTTTTTCAAATCGCTTTCAAAGGAAACGTCCAATAACGAAACAAATGTCATTTATTGTCTTGCAGTTAGTTGTCTTGCCCACCTACGTCATAATCAGACAATTTCCTTGCAGCTGACAATAATTTGACAACTAATACAGATTATGAAATATTTATGACAATTGTCTGGTGTAGACGCAGCGTTAGCTAAAATCGCCTTTTTTAATTTGTTTTATATAATGTGTATTTTGAGCTAAAAACGCTAATGGTAAAAAAATTTCGGCCCGCTCTCAAGTAGTTTAGAAGTTATAGGCGATTATAGTTGGGAAAATAGGTGTAAAAACTTGCGATTTTTTTAGTTTTCCAATAAAAATAAGCGTTATGGATATCAAAAGAAAGGTTATGCTATTACCAATTCAACGAGGTATTGACCATTAAAATCCATGCATGAATTGTTAAAGAAAAGCGCCGGATGCGAAAAATTTTGTATGAAAATTTTATTTGGTGAAAAATTTTTCATCTCTTTGTTATTGTGTCAAAAATCGCGCGATTTTTTTTACAAATTTTTCGTTATTGTGTCAAAAATCGCGCGATTTTTTATACAAATTTTTCGCATGCGGCGCTTATCTTTTACGATTCACCCTTTGACACAATAACAAAGAGATGAAAAATTTTTCACCAAATAAAATTTTCATACAAAATTTTTCGCATCCGGCGCTTTTCTTTAACAATTCATGCATGGATTTTAATGGTCAATACCTCGTTGAATTGATAATAGCATAACCTTTCTTTTGATATCCATAACGCTTATTTTTATTGGAAAACTAAAAAAATCACAAAAATCGCGCGATTTTTTATAACTATATTTAATGATTTTTCATCAAATCATGTTTTGATATTTAAACCTGTAAAACCTGATGTAAAATAGGTGAGACACAAAAAGTGTTATATCTTCGAAAGTAATGCATGGAATTTTATGTTTAATACTTTATTGAATAGGTAATTGCATAACCTTTCTTTTGATGCCAATAGTACTAGGCATTTCGTAGAAAAATTAAAACAAAAATCACAAGTTTTTTATGTTCATTTTCCCAAATTTCGAGCACTATAACTTCTAAACCAATTGAGAGCGGCCATTAATTTTTCCAGATTTGGCATTAAAAGGGCTTAATACATGTGATCCACAAAAAAAAGTTTAAAAAATGAATTTTAGCTAAAAGTAAATTATGACCATTTCGAAAGGATTTTTCTGCTTTCGCGAATTTTATCTTCTAAACCATAGGTTCTCAAAGTGTGCATTATTGCCCCTTGTTGGCGCTGATGGCGCCCTGGGGGCGGTATTGAGATCACGGAAATTTGGGGGGGTACTGAAACGCTGCTAGTGGGCGGTAGATAGATGGAAACAACTTTTAATTTTAACAAATAGTTTCGATAAAAGTTAAATTAAGCTGTGCGCACTATTCATACAATAATCAAATTTTTCCGAATATCAAAACTTTGTAATGTAAAATTTTCGTCAGTGGCTTGTCACTCTAAACAAGGTATTCAATCACTCTGTCTTAGATGCTTTTGAATTGTAAAGCGAATAAAAGTTTAAAGCGAAAAGAATAAATGTTGGCAAATCAGAAAAGTTGACACCGGTACGGCTGAAAAAAAACTGTCTCAGAAACAAAACAAATGAGAAAAAAACTAAGGCAAATTTTTTGCCTATAAGTAAACACCATGATTCAATTATTATAAGGTTATTCGTATTTTTGACGATTTCTCCAATTGATATGCTTATTTTAAAATGAGGGCATGAGAACAATGTAATTTGAGCGAAAAATTCACATGTTGCCGAAATTTCATACTGTTTGTTACTAAATTAATTACAAACAACTTGTTCTGCAACTTTCAATGCTCTGTTTTCATTCCCTTGTCCCGCAATTGAGTGCAACTATTTACGGAGGTGAAAGGTGATGTCGAGTCTATATTCAAATTCTTAGGAGCTACAAGGTTAATTAATATTTCACGACTTTGATTCGTGTTATTGTTGCTAGCAAAAAAACAAACTAACATACAAATTATTCTGAAAGGCAATGACCCCACCAACTTACCCGTTACCGAGCTGTTCTCGTGTGAAGATGAAATCAATCAGTTAAAACTACCAAATTTCAATTTTGAGTGCAAATTTCTCAGAATTTTGTGTACCGATAATGATAATTTTGAGATAATGATAATGAGATAATGATAATGAGAAAATGATAATCAGATAATGAGATAATGATAATGAGATAATGATAATGGGATAATGATAATTAGATAATGCTTATGAGATAATGCTAATGAGATAATGATAATGATATAATGATAATGAGATAATAAAAATGAGATAACGATAATGAGATAATATGATAATGAGATAATGATAAGAAAATGAGATAATGAAGTAATGATAATGAGATAATGATAATGAGATAATGATAATGGGATAATGATAGTTAGATAATGCTTATGAGATAATGCTAATGAGATAATGGTAATGAGATAATGATCAGATAATGAGATAATAATAATCAGATAATGATAATGAAATAATTAGATAATGATAATGAGATAATGATAATGAGATAATGATAATAAGATAATGAGATAATGATAATGAGGTAATGATAATGAGATAATAATAATGAGATAATGATAATGAGATAATGATAATGAGATAATGATAATGAGATAATGATAATGAGATAATGATAATGGGATAATGATAATGAGATAATGATAATGAGATAATGCTTATGAGATAATGCTAATGAGATAATGATAATGAGATAATGATAATGAGATAATGATAATGAGATAATGATAATAAGATAATGAGATAATGATAATGAGGTAATGATAATGAGATAATAATAATGAGATAATGATAATGAGATAATGATAATGAGATAATGATAATGAGATAATGATAATGAGGCAATGAGAATGAGATAATGATAATGGGATAATGATAATTAGATAATGCTTATGAGATAATGCTAATGAGATAAAGATAATGAGATAATGATAATGAGATAATGATAATGAGATAATGATAATGAGATAATGATAATGAGATAATGATAATGAGAGAATGATAATGAGATAATGATAATGAGATAATGAGATAATGATAATGAGATAATGAGATAATGATAATGAGATAATGATAATGAGATAATGATAATGAGATAATGATAATGAGATAATGATAATGAGATAATGATAATGAGATAATGATAATAAGATAATGATAATGAGATAATGATAATGAGATAATGATAATGAGATAATGATAATGAGATAATGATAATAAGATAATGATAATGAGATAATGATAATGAGATAATGATAATGAGATAATGATAATGAGATAATGATAATGAGATAATGATAATGAGATAATGATACTGAGATAATGAAAATGAGATAAAATAATGAGATAATGATATAAGGTAGTGATAATGAGATAGTGATATGAGGTAGTGATAATGAGATAATGATATGAGGTAGTGATAATGAGATAATGACAATGAGATAATGATAATGAGATAATGATAATGAGATAATGATAATGAGATAATGATAATGAGATAATGATAATGAGACAGTGATAATGAGATAATGATAATGAGATAATGAGCTTATGATATAATGAGATAATGAGATAATGAGATAATGAAATAATGAAATAATGAGATAATGAGATAATGTTAATGAGATACTGAGATAATGAGGTAATGAGATAATGATATAATGAGATAATGATAATGAGATGCTGATAATGAGATAATGATAATGAGATAATGAAATGAGATAATGAAAATGAGATAATGATAATGATAATGAGGCAATGAGAATGAGATAATGATAATGAGATAATGATAATGGGATAATGATAATGGGATAATGAGATAATAATAATGAGATAATGATAATGATATAATGAAAATGAGATAATTAGACAATGAGATAATGATAATGAGATAATGGGATAATGATAATGAGATAATGAATAATGATAATGAGATAATGCTAAGATAATGAATAATGAGATAATGTCAATAAGATAATTATAATGACAATAAGATAATTATAATGACAATAAGATAATTATAATGAGATAATGATAATAAGATAATGAGATAATGAGATAATGATAAAGAGATAATGATAATGAGATAATGATAATGAGGTAATAATAATGAGATAATGATAAAGAGATAATGATAATGAGGCAATGAGAATGAGTTAATGATAATCAGATAATGATAATGGGATAATGATAATTAGATAATGCTTATGAGATAAAGCTAATGAGATAATGATAATGAGATAATGATAATGAGATAATAAAATTGAGATAACAATAATGAGATAATATGATAATGAGATAATGATAATGGGATAATGATAATTAGATAATGCTTATGAGATAATGCTAATGAGATAATGGTAATGAGATAATGATAAGATAATGAGATAATAATAATGAGATAATTAGATAATGAATAATGAGATAATGATAATGAGATAATGATAATGAGATAATGATAATGAGATAATGATAATGAGATAATGATAATAAGATAATGAGATAATGATAATGAGGTAATGATAATGAGATAATGATAATGAGGTAATAATAATGAGATAATGATAATGAGATAATGATAATGAGGCAATGAGAATGAGATAATGATAATGAGATAATGATAATGAGATAATGATAATGAGATAATGACAATGAGATAATGATAATGAGATAATGATAATGAGATAATGATAATGAGATAATGAGATAATGATAATGAGATAATG
Source organism: Coremacera marginata (assembly GCA_914767935.1). Classification (NCBI taxonomy): domain Eukaryota; kingdom Metazoa; phylum Arthropoda; class Insecta; order Diptera; family Sciomyzidae; genus Coremacera; species Coremacera marginata. Next base: position 118,553,389 of record OU612046.1, read on the forward strand.
ATAATGAGATAATGATAATGAGATAATGATAATGAGATATTGACAATGAGATAATGATAATGGGATAATGATAATTAGATAATGCTTATGAGATAATGCTAATGAGATAATGATAATGAGATAATGATAATGAGATACTGCTAATGAGATAATGATAATGAGATAATAATAATGGTATAATGATAATGTGATAATGATAATGAGATAATGATAATGAGATAATGATAATGAGATGATGATAATGAGATGATGATAATGAGATAATGAGAATGAGATAATGATAATGAGATAATGATAATGGGATAATGATAATGGGATAATGATAATGGGATAATGATAATGGGATAATGATAATGGAATAATGATAATAGGATAATGAGATAATAATAATGACATGATTAGATAATGATAATGGGATAATGATAATGGGATAATGAGATAATAATAATGACATAATGAGATAATGATAATGATATAATGATAATGAGACAATTAGACAATGAGATAACGATAATGAGATAATGATAATGAGATAATGAATTATGATAATGAGATAATGAATTATGATAATGAGATAATGCTAAGATAATGAGATGATAATGAAATAATTATAATGAGATAATGATAATGAGTTAATGATAATGAGTTAATGATAATGAGTTAATGATAATGAGTTAATGATAATGAGTTAATGATAATGAGTTAATGATAATGAGTTAATGATAATGAAATAATGATAATGAGAAAATGATAATAAGATAATGATAATGAGATAGTGATAATGAAATAATGATAATGAGATAATGATAATGAGATAATGATAATGAGATAATGATAATGATAATGATAATGATAATGATAATGATAATGATAATGATAATGATAATGATAATGATAATGATAATGATAATGATAATGATAATGATAATGATAATGATAACGATAATGATAATGATAATGATAATGATAATGATAATGATAATGATAATGATAATGATAATGATAATGATAACGATAATGATAATGATAATGATAATGATAATGATAATGATAATGATAATGATAATGATAATGATAATGATAATGATAATGATAATGATAATGATAATGATAATGATAATGAAAATGATAATGATAATGATAATGATAATGATAATGATAATGATAATGAGATAATGATAATGAGATAATGATAATGAGATAATGATAATGAGATAATGATAATGAGATAATGATAATGAGATAATGATAATGAGATAATGATAATGAGATAATGATAATGAGATAATGATAATGAGATAATGATAATGAGATAATGATAATGAGATAATGATAATGAGATAATGATAATGAGATAATGATAATGAGATAATGATAATGAGATAATGATAATGAGATAATGATAATGAGATAATGATAATGAGATAATGATAATGAGATAATGATAATGAGATAATGATAATGAGATAATGATAATGAGATAATGATAATGAGATAATGGTAATGAGATAATGATAATGAGATAATGATAATGAGATAATGATAATGAGATAATGATAATGAGATAATGATAATGAGATAATGATAATGAGATAATGATAATGAGATAATGATAATGAGATAATGATAATGAGATAATGATAATGAGATAATGATAATGAGATAATGATAATGAGATAATGATAATGAGATAATGATAATGAGATAATGATAATGAGATAATGATAATGAGATAATGATAATGAGATAATGATAATGAGATAATGATAATGAGATAATGATAATGAGATAATGATAATGAGATAATGATAATGAGATAATGATAATGAGATAATGATAATGAGATAATGATAATGAGATAATGATAATGAGATAATGATAATGAGATAATGATAATGAGATAATGATAATGAGATAATGATAATGAGATAATGATAATGAGATAATGATAATGAGATAATGATAATGAGATAATGATAATGAGATAATGATAATGAGATAATGATAATGAGATAATGATAATGAGATAATGATAATGAGATAATGATAATGAGATAATGATAATGAGATAATGATAATGAGATAATGATAATGAGATAATGATAATGAGATAATGATAATGGTATAATAATGAGATAATGATAATGAGATAATGATAATGAGATAATGATAATGAGATAATTATAATGAGATAATTATAATGAGATAATGATAATGAGATAATGATAATGAGATAATGATAATGGGATAATGATAATGAGATAATGGTAATGAGATAATGATAATGAGAAAATGAGATAATGATAACGAGATAATGATAATGGGATAATGAGATAATGATAATGAGATAATGATAATGAGATAATGATAATGAGATAATGATAACGAGATAATGATAATGAGATAGTGATAATGAGATAATGATAATGAGATAATGAGGTAATGAGATAATGATATAATGAGATAATGATAATGAGATGCTGATAATGAGATAATGATAATGAGATAATGATAATGAGATAATGAAAATGAAATAATGATAATGAGATAATGATAATGAGGCAATGAGAATGAGATAATGATAATGAGATAATGATAATGGGATAATGATAATGGGATAATGAGATAATAATAATGAGATAATGATAATGATATAATGAAAATGAGATAATTAGATAATGATAATGAGATAATGAATAATGATAATGAGATAATGCCATGATAATAAATAATGAGATAATGACAATAAGATAATTATAATGACAATAAGATAATTATAATGAGATAATGATAATGAGAAAATGATAATGAGATAATGAAAATGAGATAAAATAATGAGATAACGAGATAATGATATGAGGTAGTGATATTCAGATAATGATATGAGGTAGTGATAATGAGATAATGATATGAGGTAGTGATAATGAGATAATGGCAATGAGATAATGATAATGAGATAATGATAATGAGATAATGATAATGAGATAATGATAATGAGATAATGATAATGAGATAATGATAATGAGATAAGGCGTCCAGCTCCTTGCGTACGCTGATAATATTGATATTGTCGGCAGAACCAAGAGAGATGTTACCGCTGCTTTCGCCGCTATCGAAAAGGAATCAGCCAAAGTGGGTTTGACGATAAATGAGGGCAAAACAAAATATATGCTGTCTACAAACAAGGGAGCTCGGCGTTTAGACTCCCACGTTTCATCTGGCAGCTATAACTTTGAAGTAGTCAAGGAGTTCGTTTACCTTGGCACCGCCATTAATACCAAAAACGAAATCAGCCTGGAGATAAAACGAAGAACAATAATTGCTAATAGGTGCTACTACGGGCTCAGTAAGCAACTAAGTTCCAGAGCCCTCTCTCGATCGACAAAACTAACACTCTACAAGACGCTCGTTCTACCTGTGCTGCTTTATGGCGCTGAGGCATGGGTAGTTTCGCAAACTGACGCAGCCGCTCTGGGGGTGTTCGAGAGAAAAGTTCTTCGCAAAATCTTCGGTCCTGTTCGAGTCGGCGATTACTATCGCATCCGAATGAACCACGAGCTGTATGAGCTCTACGAAGACATTGACGTGGTTCGGCGTATAACTGTGCAGCGACTACGCTGGCTGGGTTATGTCCATCATATGGACGACGAAGCTCCAGCGAAAAAGGTGTTCGAGGTGAGGGTCGCTGGTCAACGACGACGAGGGAGACCATGCCTCCGATGGATGGAACAGGCTGAGGAAGCCCTAACCGCACTTGGTGTATCCGATTGGAGAAGGCGCGCGCAAGGCAGAGGCGCCTGGCGAGAGCTGATGAGGTCGGTTGAAACCCGAACACGGGTTGTTACGACCACCTAAGTAAGTAAGTAAGATAATGAGATAATGATAATGAGATAATGGTAATGAGATAATGATAATGAGATAATGATAGTGAGATAATGATAATGAGATAATGATAATGAGATAGTGATAATGAGATAATGATAATGAGATAATGATAATGAGATAATGATAATGAGATAATGAAAATGAGATAATGATAATGAGATAATGATAATGAGATAATGATAATGAGATAATGATAATGAGATAATGATATAATGAGATAATGAGATAATGATAATGATATGAGATAATGATAATGAGATAATGATAATGAGATAATTAGATAATGATAATGAGATAATTAGATAATGATAATGAGATAATTAGATAATGATAATGAGATAATTAGATAATGATAATGAGGTAATTAGATAATGAGATAATTAGATAATGATAATGAGATATTGAGATAATGATAATGATAATGATAATGATAATGATAATGATAATGATAATGATAATGATAATGATAATGATAATGATAATGATAATGATAATGATAATGATAATGATAATGATAATGATAATGATAATGATAATGATAATGATAATGATAATGATAATGATAATGATAATGATAATGATAATGATAATGATAATGATAATGATAATGATAATGATAATGATAATGATAATGATAATGATAATGATAATGATAATGATAATGATAATGATAATGATAATGATAATGATAATGATAATGATAATGATAATGATAATGATAATGATAATGATAATGATAATGATAATTATAATGATAATGATAATGATAATGATAATGATAATGATAGTGATAATGATAGTGATAATGATAATGATAATGATTATGATTATGATTATTATTATGATAATGATAATGATAATGAATATATATAAATGTATATATATATAATATAAATAAATCACATAAAAAATATTTGTGCTAAAAAGAAAAGATTCTTGTATAATATTTCGCCAAAGAAAAAAAAAATGTCATTTCAATTCAATTATATGTTCATATAATATGTACATAAGTTCTCTAAACTGGTTGCATCTTCGGGTAAATTGATCGTTCGTCAAACGGTTCAAAGTTTTAGCTCGCTAGCAACATTGCTTAAATCGATCTATGCGTCTGTATGTATGTTTGTACAGCGCCTTCTTTCTCTTCGTACACATTGTTGCGATCGTTATCACGTCTATTAAGTGCTTTTTAACTCAACTCTTTTGTAAGTTGCTGCAACTTTCTAGCTATTGATAACTTAAGGTGTGTGTATGTATGTATATACACCGAGTGCTTTCTTTTGTTGAGATCGATGATCAATCCCTTTATACATATTGATACAGTTTATTTTTTTTATACATTTTTTATACGCTCTTTTAATAAACATATGCCGTGTTTGCAACTTGTTTCTTGGTGAATACATCTATATTAATACAGCGAAGTTTTTAAGTAACTATTAAAAACTTGTTGCGAGAAGTTATTTAAAAAGATAAATGTTGTTTGCTGTTGCTTTTATCTGAGGCTATTTTAAAACACAAGCAAGTGAAAGCGAAGACATCACAAGCAAACCAGAATAAACAAATTCAAGAATTTATTTATTTCACCGATATTAATGAACGTAATGGAATAACAACAAATAGTTCAAGCAAATTTTTTTAACAAAAAAAAAAAGGTTTAAAAAGAATTAAAGCCGTTCTGGTTAAAAAACTACAGCAACAACAAAAACAACCATAACAACGCTAATACATGCAACAGAAGAGCAACAATATATATTTTTCTAACAACTATTTTTTTATTCCAAAACAACTACATATATTTTTATTCTAAGACAATTATTTCAACATTTTTAATTTTATGAAGACGTTCTACTATTCATTTCTTAAGCTTTTAACAAAACTCTGCCTGGATTACATTTCTTTTTTCTTCTCGATAAACCGTCTTGAGTGTGATTATTTATCAATAACTCGGGGCCAAATGTTAATAATTAAGGTAAATACATAATAATATAATTATTATATATACATAATAATAATAATAATAATAATATACATAATAATAATAATAATATACATAATACATAATAAATAAAGGTAGCCTTTTAAAGCTTTTTTTGAAATAACTTTAGAACAAAGAAAATTCCTTTTTGTTTTCCAATATTTCTACGATCTTTCGAATTCAAATTCATTTTAATACAAAGTGTTCGTTTAACTTTCTATATTTTATCGATAATTCTATTTCATTTTAATACAAAGCGATCTGCAAACACCACATTTCTGTTCTCTTTTAGAACCATTCTTTATAGGGTCGTTTGTCAGTCATTTGTATCATCAATTCAAAGCGTTCGTTTAACTTTCGATATTTTATCGATAATTCTATTTCATTTTAATACAAAGCGATCTGCAAACACCACATTTCTGTTCTCTTTTAGAACCATTCTTTATAGGGTCGTTTGTCAGTCATATGTATCATTAATTCAAAACGATCGTTTAACTTTCGATATTTTATCGATAATTCTATTTCATTTTAGTACAAAGCGATCTGAAAACACCACATTTCTGTTCTCTTTTAGAACCATTCTTAATAGGGTCGTTTGTCAGTCATTTGTATCATCAATTCAAAACATTCGTTTAACTTTCGATATTTTATCAATAATTCTATTTAATCATTTCATCTTAAAACGACTTATAAGACCAATACTCCTGTGCTGATTAGATTTCTTTAGAGCCACATTGCATTTAGCCTATTTATCATTCAGTTATCCATTTCTATTCTCGTTCGATTCGAAGTTTTTGTTCTAATTAAATAATTACAATTTCCTTAGCTATCTATTGCTGCCATTGTTCTTAGTTGCTATTTCTATCGCTCGTTTCTATCCTTACATTCATAATGGCATCGTTGAATTCCTTCATCCGTTTAACCGATAGCTTGGTTGAATTTGAGGCTGACTTTAGTGAAACCCTAGAGTCAGCAAACTCAACTCACTCACTGGACGTTCACAGGGAGGAAATGAAGTCGATCTGGAATCGGATTAAAACTGTTTATGAGACTTGCCTGAGTGAATTAGCTGCTGCACAAGATGAAGACACGGATTCAGACATAGAGTTAGAATCAATGAAAGCTCGATATCGCACCTCTTATCAAATATACGTCCGATGCGCGTCACAAATCGGAGATAGCATCGAAAAGCTGAATAAAGCTTCTCAATCTGCACAGGTCTCCGCTGTGTCTATTCCACGAACTGACGCTATTTCAAATTCAAATTACCATTTCCATCTTCCACCATGTGACACCGAGGTTTTTAACGGTGGTTACCTTTCGTGGCCGTCTTTTCGGGACATGTTCACGGCTATATACGTGAACAATTCAAGATTAAGTCCGGTAGAAAAATTATTTCATCTTAACTCGAAAACACGAGGCGAGGCTCGTGACATAGTTAAGAAGAGTTCATTGACCAACGATGGCTTTTCATTGGCGTTGAAAAATTTACAAGATCGATTTGAAAATAAGCGAATCTTAGTAAATGGCAAACTTCGAATTCTTTTCAATGTACCATCCATTTCCACTGAATCTGGAAATGCTATCAAAAATCTTCAACATGAAGTTAATGGATGCATTTCTACTCTCCAACTGTACAATATTAATATTGAAAACTGGGATTCAATATTTGTTTTCCTCTGTTCCACTAGATTGCCCAATAGGACTCTAGCTCTTTGGGAACAATCTTTAAAAAATAAGACCGATATTCCAAAATGGTCTGAGCTAGACTCATTTCTTACCAGTCGTTATCAAACACTTGAAACTGTTTCGGATTTGAAAGGATCTTCTGATTCAAAAAATAATAGGCATAGACCGCTTTCTAATTCAAGCAATCGGAACTTGAAAAAGGTTAATTCTAATCAAGCTAATGTTTACACCCATACATGCAAATTATTATTTTTTTTTTTTTTTTTTTTTTTAAAAGAATACATGCAATAACAATAGAGTTCAGCTACTACAGCTATATCGCACTTCCTCAGCATTAACCCATCTAAAGCCACTACCCAGTAATCATTGAAAATATCAATGTTATGGATACCCGTGACCACAAACAAGTTAATGTGGTAAAAATTTACCCACCAATAAATGGGTTGGGCTCAGGGACAACACAAGACGTAACAACTAACCATGCGTATATATAGATCTAATTACACAACTAATTTTAATCTACTTTTGAGTTGACCTTTTGACAAATTAACATCAAAAACGCTACAATTGTTAACAAAGGAACTCATGCGACTTAAAGGAGCAGTAGCCATATAATTTGTTCTACTAAATGGCAAATAAATTAAGTTGTTAGCGTTTCTACTGCTTCTACGGTTAGTGTTAAAATTTATGTGAGAAAGAAGTTCTGGAGAATCGAATACACCTGTTATGAGCTGGTGTAAATATACGATATCTGCCGATTTCCTTCGATCACCTAAAGACTGCATTTTTAATAGTTTTAAACGATCCTCATAAGGAGGAAGGTCTAATATGTCAGTTCCACTTAAGCCCCTTAGAGCAAACTGAACAAAACGTTTTTGGATTCTTTCTATTCGATCAACATGCACATTGTAACTTGGGGACCAAACTTGACTTGCATACTCTAAGTGAGGACGCACGATTGCGTAATACAACGTTGTAGTTGTAATCATGCTATTAAATTCTTTGGCCCAGCGTTTTACAAAACCAAGCATTGAAGATGCTTTTTTACAAATATTATCAATATGAATGTTAAACGACAGCTTAGAATCCATGCATATACCTAGGTCTTTGACGGTGTCTACACGACTCAAGGCAGTATCTTTAATCTTATAATCAAATATAAAATTATTCCTTTTTCGCGAAAAGGTCATAGTTTGGCATTTATCTGAATTTAAAAACATATTATTTTTAGAACACCAAACTTCAAAGGATTTTAGATCAGACTGGAGTAGATCTGAATTATCTCTAGAATTAATCGTTCTGTATATTTTCATATCATCGGCATAAATAAGCAGATGAGAGTGTTCAATGACGTGAGTTACATCATTGATAGCTAAAATAAACAGAAGAGGACCAAGGTGACTACCCTGAGGAACACCTGATCCAGCAATAAATTCAGAAGACAATGCGCCTCGGAAACGTATTTGATAAGATCGCTCTACCAAATACGATTTAATCCAGTTCACAAAATATTGTGGAAATCCCATTAACTCAAGTTTAAATAAGATTAGATTGTGTGGTAGCTTATCAAATGCCTTACTAAAGTCAGTGTAAACACAATCGACCTGGTTACCAGAATCAATAGAATTTAAGCAGAATGTTGTAAAATCGAGAAGATTAGACACAGTGGATCTGCCATTCACAAAACCATGCTGACGAGTTGTTATGACTTCCCCACAGTGAATTTTCACCCGATCATACACCATCCGCTCAAAAAGTTTTGGAATCGATGAGAGCTTAGCGATATGCCTATAGTTACTAACATCGTTCCTGCAACCCTTTTTAAAAATAGGACTTATAAATGATTTTTTCCAAAAAAGTGGAAAATAACTTTCGTTAATAGATTTATTGAATAATAAAGAAAGTGGTTGACTCAAAACGGAACCGCATTGTGTTAACACTGCGGCAGGAACACCGTCAGGTCCAGCACCAAACTCCTCATCGATCGATCTAATATACATTAAAATATCCTCTGGAGTGAAGGATATATGTTCCAAAGATACTCTGGGTTCGGAATTCATATATTCAAAGTACTCTCCATCAGGAGTAAAAGAATCTGAACAGAATGATTCTTTAAAAAGATTGACGAATAGGCCACAAATTTTGACGGGATTGTCAGTAAATCCCTCAGGAGTTCTAAATGAAGAAGGAAATCCATCAGATTTCTTCTTTGTGTTTACGAATCCCCAAAATTTCTTTGGATCTGTCAATATTCTCAGCTTAACATTATCTAAATATTCGTGATATAATGTAGCTGAGCGATTTTCAAATTCCAGAAACAAACGTTTGTAAGTTTCTAGGTCGTTTGAGCCTAAGCTACAGACGTATTTCTTCCATGCCCTATTCCTGTTGTTGCGAAGAGTCTTTAAATCCTTTGTGTACCACGGGTACGCAGAATTCCTCGCAAATTTGAGACTATAAGGTACTGATTGAGAAAACACAGCAAAGACTTCCATATAAAAAAAATGTATGGAGTCATCAAGGCAATTTACATTTATATATTCTAAAATTGCATTACGTTTACCATGAAGCAACTGATTCAACTTCAAAAAGTCAGCGTTTTTAAAATTGAATTCATAAAGCTTATCTGCTGAATTAGAATTTACTATATTTGCTCTGTCGGATTTGTACCAAATACTCAATGGTGGATGATATTCATCAACAGTAGTTAGAGCATGAAAGGCCCTCTTAACAACAACATTGTTACTGTCTGTAGTTAAGACCAGGTCAAGAAGTCTTTCAAGACTATTATAAATACAACTCACTTGTTGTAAGTCTGAACATATATTATCAACAAATATATGTTCTTGGCGGGTCTTCGAATTAGATGCACAATAGTACGTATCATCGTCAGAAGAATGCCATTTTAAATCAGGTAGATTAAAATCGCCCAATAATAAAATGTCGTCATTAACGTCAAGTAAATCAATTATGTAATCTATGCACTCCGCAAGGCTTGCATAGACCTCTACACTACTCTTAGGAGGAACATATGCATTAATAACATATACATTAGAGTTACAATGTATAACTTTAACGCAAATTAGTTCAATATTACAAGAGCAGGGAATGTCAACAATAAAACTGACAAAGCAGTTCCTCACAGCCAAAAGGACACCACCACCGACAGAAGAAATATTGTCAGTGTATCTGTCTTTTCTAAAAACTTGAAAACTATTGTCAAACAATTCCAAATCCGTAAGGCTTCCGTTTAGCCACGTTTCTGTTAACGCGATAATATCCTCAGAGCAATTTTGAGTTGATAGAAATAAGCTCTGCGTCTTAGAACGTAGTCCCCTTACATTTTGATAGTAAAGGGACAGCCTATTTAGTTTTTTTGAGTCTGGCGGGCGGCTTGAGTCACCCTTTTAGACTTATTTTTTGGCTTGAACTCAGTAACAAGAATATTATCGGCCCACAAGTTAGATTTAAGAACAGTTGTAAAATCTTCGGCTGCAACTGTTAGAATAAAAGAAGCATGGGAAGGCTTATTACCAATTTTTTTGCATGAACAGAATGCATTTGAGTTCACTAACTTGGATTGCCTGACAAACGTCAATATATTTTCTATTGATGTGTCGGGCTGAAGACGTGAAATGAAAACATTTCTGGTCCTCGAAACTGCTCTTAAAGTCAAATGACTGTTAGGCGTAGTTGAAATCGTATTTGGGCTACTAGTCAATGGAGGAATAGAAGATGGTGTATGAGAAATCACCGTATTATTATTTTCTGATGGCATTGCTGAGGGCTGCTCTGCCTTGGAAGGTCTGGAGGACGCCTTCCGACGCTTATTTTTGTTTTTGTTTTTCCTCTGTCTTTTAAAGCTTTTTAGGTCTTTTTCTGATGAAACTGACAAAATTCCGGAAGATGCAGTCATGGACGAAGGAAACGAAATGTTATCCTGAACAGTAATTTCATGCCCTAATGAGCAGCATACTATTCGATTATGCCCTCGTTTTCTCCAAATGAACATTAATGAAAGAATTGCTTTGGTTAAGAAATACCATCTTTGCATAAACTGTTTCTCAAAATCTCATTTATCTAAGGATTGCAAAAGTCATCATAATTGTTTCACATGTAACAGGCGTCATAATACACTTTTACATAAAGATGATCCAACTTTTGAACCTACTACGCCTTCAAACTTTAAACCTAGAGAGCAAAACACTCATTCTTTCCAAATACAGTCCACTGAAGCATCTTCCTCATCACGGAACATTAATTTTTGCTTTGCTTCAAATTGCAAAGGGGTGCTCCTAGGTACCGCAATTGTCAAAATATGCCATCTTGGCGTAACTTTCATCTCAGAAAGACTTTTCAAAATACTAAAGCTACCATCTCGTCCTATATCTGCTCAGATTTCTGGACTAAATAACGCAATTTCAGCGAAAATTCAACAAGAATGTTCTTTTATATTAAGTTCCACATTTGATTCTCGCATTAGCATTGATGCGACTGCTCTCGTAGTATCACAACTTACAGGAAATCTTCCAACTTGTCCTGTAGATCCATCAATATTATCAAGCCTTCCAAATCTGCAATATGCGGACGAAAAGTTCCACAAAAGCTCGTAGGTAGATATTTTAATTGGTGGCGACCTTTTTTAATCCATTCTTCTAGATGGTGTGAAACGCAATATTTGCGGTTCTCTGGTCGCTCAAGAGACAGTTTTTGGGTGGATACTGACAGGTCCTATTTCTCATTCTGTTGCTTCGTTTTCTACATGCGTGTCATATTTCAACAAGATTCCTTTAGATCAACAGATCTCACGTTTTTGGGAGGTGGAGGATCTTCCACAAAAACATTTTATGACTGAAAGCGACAGATTTTGCGAAGAAAATTACGCAAATACTACGATTCGCAATACCGAAGGCAGATATATAGTTACGCTTTCATTCAAAGAAGACTTACCAAAAACGTTAAAACTTGGGCCTTCTCGTTCTATTGCCCATGCACAATTCTTAAGAAATGAGACGCTTTTAAGAAAAAACTCCGATCTCAAGATCGAATGCGACAATGTCTTGAACGAATATAATCAATTAGGGCATATGAAAGTTGTATCTCCTCAAAAATCTACATATTTTCCAAGCCACTATTATATGCCACATCACGCGGTCATAAAGCCTGAAAGCACAACAACAAAAGTCAGGGTTGTGTTTAATGCATCTAGCCCATCTTCAAATGGTACAAGTCTTAATGACGTTCTCTACACAGGACCTGTGTTACAATCCGATTTAACAGTTTTGCTGTTGAAATGGCGCTTATATAAATATGTTTTCAATAGCGATATTAAGCAAATGTATCGCCAAATTCTAGTGGATCCAAACCACACACCATTTCAACGCATTCTATTTCGATCTTCTGCTTTAGATGAAATTCAAGACTTCGAATTGAATACAGTTACCTTCGGGGTCAACTGTGCTCCATATCTGGCAATTCGAACCCTGCTACAACTAGCTGATGATGTCGAGAAATCCTATCCATTAGCTAGCAACATCCTTCGTCATTCCATGTATGTGGATGATACTTTAGCGGGAGCTCACGACATCTCAACAGCAATTCAAGCAAGAAATGAGCTTATTGCCGCAATAGATTTAGCAGGTTTTTCCTTAAGAAAGCCTTTTATTCGACCTTCCCAAATCACATTTGCACAATAAAGATTTCCTTCAATTCGAAGATAGTAGTAGTGCAAAAACCCTAGGGGTGCGGTGGAATGCGCGTTCGAATTATTTTTATTTCTCTGCTAGTCCATTGCAGCAGAAGCCCACTTATACTAAGAGAGAAATCCTCTCAAATATTTCAAAACTTTTTGACCCAGCCGGCTGGTGAGCGCCCTGTATAATTCTAACTAAAATCCTTATGCAAATAATCTGGCTAGAGAACATTGACTGGGACGATAATATTCCAGTCGAGTGTCTACAAACATGGCAGTCATTCCTATATCATTATCCTCAAATAGAAAACATTAAAATTCCACGCTGGACTGATTACTCACCTGAGCACGATATTCAGTTCCATGCATTCTGTGATGCATCAGAAAAAGCATATGCTGCTACTATTTATATTCGTGTCGAAAATTCTATTTCCATAACAACTCATTTGCTAGCTGCTAAGACCAGAGTTGCGCCAGTAAAAACCATCTCTTTACCCAGACTTGAGTTATGCGGCGCAGTCTTACTTGCTGAAATGGTTGACACTTTAATTCCTCAATTCAATGTCCACAAACCAAAAGTGTTTTTCTGGACCGACTCAACTATCGTCCTGGCATGGCTTGCAAAACAACCGTGTCATTGGACAACATTCGTAGCAAATAGAGTGTCCAAAATAGTTCAAAGCGTTGGCCAATACAACTGGTTTCACGTAAACTCTGAAGCAAATCCAGCATATTTAGCCAGCTGAGGCGTCTTGCCACAAGATTTAACAAATAATGATTTGTGGTGGCACGGTCCACAATGGCTTAAGTCAAAACCATCTAAATGGCCAAGTACAATAAAGAAATGCGAGCTCAATACAACTCTTGAAAAGAAAGCTTCTCAAACGAAATCGTTCTTTGTCTATTTTCATGACTATGTAGATATACTAGAGCGGTTTTCCTCCTTTCCAAAAGCAATGCGTGTCATTGCATACATTTTTCGATTTTTCTATAGTACACACCCAAAACATCGAAAAAATTATTCCAGAGAATGCTCATCGATTTCAAGTTCTGAGATCCGAAATGTAAGAAATAGGTTAATTATCATATGTCAAAAGGTACACAATCCAGAAGAATATCACAATTTAGCTAATAAGCAGCTAATTCCCTCATCTAGTAGCCTTCTTAACCTAAATCCATACCTTGATGAAATTGGTATTCTAAGAGTCTGTGGAAGACTTGTGTCCTCACCCACCATGTCGTATGATGAACGTCATTCTATCATCTTACCATATAATTGCAAGCTTAGCCGTCTTTTAGTGCAATTTACACATGAAATTTCTTTGCATGGTGGTAATCAATTAGTTTTACGTCTAATCCGATCGTTATTCTGGATTCCAAAAGTCAAAAATCTTATTAAGTCGACAATACATAACTGCAAAACGTGCGTTATTCATAAGAAAAATGTTCAGATAATGGGTGCTCTCCCTCCAGAACGAACTACTATCACTCGTCCTTTCACGCATACAGGTCTAGATTTCGCAGGACCGTTTGAAATAAAAAGTTACACAGGTAGAGCCTGTTTAATTACAACAGGATATGTATGTGTTTTTGTTTGCTTTGCAACCAAAGCAATACATCTCGAAGCGACTTCAGATCTCTCCGCTCAAACATTTCTGGCAGCCTTCAACCGATTTGTTTCCAGGCGTGGCTGTCCACTTCATATGTACTCCGATAATGGTACAACTTTTGTTGGAGCATCGAAAATTCTAACGCGAGAATTCCTCAAAAGTTCTCATTCCACTATTACATCCACTTTCAGTTATCAAGGTCTATCATGCCATTTTATTCCGCCAGGCGCACCACACATGGGTGGTTTATGGGAGGCTGGCGTAAAGAGTTTCAAAATTCATTTCCGCAAAATGGCAGGATCAGTCAAATTCACATTCGAAGAATTTTCCACTCTTCTAACTAGAATTGCAGCGTGCCTAAACTCTCGTCCTATTTCACCAATGTCAGAAAATGCTTTAGATGTTTTAGCACTAACTCCTGGGCATTTTCTTATAGGTTGCCCTATTCTATCTCCTGTTGATCCTGAGATCACTGAGCCAGTTATATCGATAACTAATCGATGGCAAAGATTAAAGGCTCTGTATCAAAATTTCTGTACTCGTTGGAAAAACGAGTACTTAAAAGAATTACACAAGCGTAACAAGTGGAAAAAGCGACAAGAGAATATATTAGAAAATGCAATCGTTGTTGTCAAGGGCGAAACTCTTCCTCCAACTGAATGGCGTCTGGGAAGAGTATCCAAGGTCTATTTAGGAAATGATAATAGGGTTCGCGTAGCCGATATTATTACTCAACGTGGTTGTATTACTCGCCCTGTTACCAAACTTGTTGTTCTACCGACACAATAATGCATTATTTTTATATTTTCTATCTCTTTCTTTATCCTTATTATACGAGGGGTGCCTTTTATATTTCGGGATTAGAGAACAAAAACAAATATTAATCATCGAAAATCACTTTATTGTTTTTCAAAATATTCTCCATTAAGATCTATACACTTTTGCATGCGTTTGAACCAATTGTCGAAACACTTTTGCCACTCTGATTGAGGTATCTCTAAAACATGCATTCTGAATGCCGCAACCGCTTCTTCGGGCGTCGAAAATCGTTGTCCACGCAGTTTATTCTTCACGGTTGGGAATAAAAAGAACTCATTCGGTGCCAAGTCAGGACTATACGGCGGATGACCCATCAAATCGATGTTTTGGGTGCTCAAAAATGCAGTTGTTTGAGCCGATGTGTGAGAGCTCGCATTGTCGTGGTGAAGAGTGATCCGTCTTCGGCGGTTGGTTTTCCTGATTTCTTGGAAGACAACTGGCAAACAAATGGTTGTGTACCACTCAGAGTTGACTGTTCTGCGTTGTTCTAGTGGTACGGTTGCGACATGTCCATATTTTCCGAAAAAACAGGCGACCATTTGCTTGGAAGTGCTTCGTGCGCGAACAACTTTTGTTGGATTTGGCACATCTTGAAACACCCATACAGTCGACTGCTGTTTACTTTCGGGCTCATACGCGTAAATCTACGATTCATCACCTGTCACGATGTCATAGACGTGTTTCGAAGCACCGCGATCGTATTTTTTGAGCATTTCCTTCGACCAATCGACACGAGCCTTTTTTTGAGCGATTGACAAATTGTGTGGGATCCAACGCGAACAAATTTTTTTGACAGTCAAATGTTTATGCAATATTGAATGTATGCTGGTCCCACTTATGCCTAAGGTTGCCTCAATCTCACGATAGGTAACATGACGATCTTGCAATATCAGTTCGCGCACAGCATCAATGGTTTTCGGAACAACAGCTGATTTCGGACGACCTTCACGAAATTCGTCTTGGAGTGAACTACGACCACGATTGAATTCACCATACCATCGATAAACACTGGTCCTTGATGGAGCTTCATCGCCAAAAATTGAATTAAGTTCATCCATGCACTGTTGCTGTGTTAATTCACGTCGAAAGTTGTAAAAAATAATCGCACGAAAATGTTCACGATTTAATTCCATTTTTAGACCGAGATGAATCTTTTAAGTTACTATAAACAACACAAATAGCGCTCGTATGTCAAAACGTTCTGAGTACGTATAAGCCAACAAATGTCAAACTTTGCGATAGAGCTTTCAGATTGCAACACCAGGGTTGCCAAATCCCGAAATATAAAAGGCACCCTACGTATTGCAGTTAAAAATGCCAAGTTCAAAAGCCATCGTGGTTAAGTTCAACAAGAAAAAATTGTACAAAAACAGCAATAGAACTCAGAGACGCGTTTATTGTTCCAAAGTATTCCAGTGCAGACTGTGCAGACAGCCTCATCCTCTACGACTCTGCGAGAAGTTTCTTTCCATGAACACTGAAAAACGAATGCGTGCTGTGCTACTGCATAATTATTGCTCCAATTGCTTAGCGCATGAGCATTCACATAGATCCTGCTTAAGTTCCCACGGCTGTCGATATTGCCAGGAGGATCATCATACTTTGCTTCACTTGCATCAGCGTTTGCGTAAAGACCCATCCAGTGGTCAAGAAAAAAGTACTTCTGCTCCAAGGAATTCATCGCATTCGTCGACGATCGTAAACAACTTGTTGCTGTCATCCATCCTATCTCAGAGTTCTATTACTTTGCTTCCAACTGCGATCATAAAGTTGGAATTGAATGGCAGCGTGCACGACGCAAGATCCCTGCTTGATCCGTGTTCAGCAACTAGTCGAATCGCCAGAATATTGGTGGATCAACTAAATCTAACCACTATGACGCTTGGTGACGAGTCGGTATGTCCCATTACCATTCATGCTCGATTCGATCGCAAGGTGCGGGTACAATCTATGCTTCGAGTAGATCACAGAATCTCTATTCGAACTCCGTCAAATCCGATCGATGAATCCGTAGCACAAAAATTTTCCAACTTAATATTAGCTGACACTAAATTCTATAAAACCGATCCGATATCTGTTGTCCTTGGTGCTGATCTTTATCCTAAGATAATCCAACAAGGATTGATACCAAGTACTAATGGCCTTCCTGTTGCGCAGAATACAGTATTCGGATAGATATTATCCGGGTGATTTACAGTTTATTTATAAAAATTAAAAAAAAAAAAAAAATAGAATATAACAAAAACAAAATTAATCATTGCACTACTACCGAAATGAAATTTATGCATCGCTCTTTATGCTTTATATATAAATATTATGTACTATTGTATACTACTATATATTAATTTCTTTTTCATTTACACTTTTTATCTTTATTTTATATTCTGAACCTTATTGATTTGAAACATTTGCCTAAATATAACAATCTTAAAAATTTTTTCTTACTATTCACTTTCTGTAATAAATTTTCATTTATACCTCATTAACGAAACTTAATTGACTTGTTTTGTACCTTCATTATGTATTCACCTACTTAAAAAATTGTACTATCTTTTAATGAAAAAATTAAGTAAATTATTTGTAATTTTTATTCAATTTTGCAGCCGTACTGCAAGGCGGGCGGCGATGTTTACACCAAAAATTTATATAATAGCTACCTAAACTTCTAATCATTGTAACTAAGCCTGGAGATGGCGCTTATCACGTTCGAACATTGTTTTAGTACAAAACCCATGTACGTTTTGTCAGCTTCCTACTGTCAAAGCAAGTTTTTCTGCCTTCTCTTTGTTCCAAGGTCGCAACGTGGTAAGGTCTTCCTCTATTATCTTATATTGGTATAATAAATTATCCGAAGAAAAAATTAACCTTAAGTGTTTTTAATCATTTCATTAAATTTTTTATTTCTTTTCCATATATTTATTAAACTCGCTGAGTTTAATAAATATTTTATTAATTCCCGTTGTGCAGAGACGATCCACACAATCAGATAATGATTATGATAATGATAATGATAATGATAATGATAATGATAATGATAATGATAATGATAATGATAATGATAATGATAATGATAATGATAATGATAATGATAATGATAATGATAATGATAATGATAATGATAATGATAATGATAATGGTAATGATAATGATAATGATAATGATAATGATAATGATAATGATAATGATAATGATAATGATAATGATAATGACAATGATAATGATAATGATAATGATAATGATAATGATATAATGATAATGATACTGATACTGATAATGATAATGATAATGAGATATCTAAGTGATAAAAGTTCTTTATTTGATAGTTTGAATCTGATTAAAATGCACTATTTTATAAAATCTGCAGCTTTCGTTCTAAAATTAAAAATTTTAGTTTAATATTTAATATTACTGACAATAAATTTATGGTCGACATTTGGATCTATTGATCGTTGCGCATTGTTAGTTGCATCACGTTCCACACATTTTACACACCCTGAATGCTATACCCCCTGGTGGAACCGGATATTCCAGCTAGTAAATAATGTTTTTTTTATTATTTACTAGCTGGAATATCCGGCTTAAATTTCTTTTTACATAGATCTTACGAAATTAGGTATTTTTCAAGGGAACACTGAAAAAAATTTTAGCTCAATAGGCATTAGACTTAAAAGGTGAGAACCTTTGTTCTAAACTATTCGCGAGAGACAGTTTTTTTGCATATTTGGGCTTAGGAGGTCCAAATACACTTAACAAAAATAAGAACACAAATATTCGGGTCCGACCTCTTAAGTAAAATTTTTTCGAAATTTTTTATATGATTTTTTATTAATATTTGTTTTTATAGTTTAAACTGAAGTTATCAGATTACAAATCTGCTATTGGCTTATTACAAAGTTCTCTTAACTTGACTCCACGGGAAGTTCGTCAATTTCACATTAGTATTTGTGCCCATAAATCAGAAAAAAACGAATCTGAGAACGAGTCATCAAATTCTGGAAAGCAACCAGATAACAAAAAAAATGAAGATAACCAGAAAATCAAGTCCATAATAACTAAAAGCATACTTTGGATAGTTTCTATTTATATGTTGGCATCGTTGATATCGCTGCTATTATCTCCAAAATCGGACAGACCAGAGGTATTACAATCTTGTTAATTGTGGCCATGATACAATAATAAGTATCGCCTTTTTTGTTTTTGTTTTAAATGTGTAGTAGGAGGCCCAATGCTGCAAAAGAAGGGCCTCATGTGATTTAGGAGATAAAATTCGTGAAAGTTGTTAAGGGAGTATTCCTGGTTGGCAAACATTTTTTTTAGATTTTTTTTTTGCATATTTTTATTGCTTGGATATTTGAGAATCTAAAGTGTTCTAAAATTCTTAAAGTGTTTTTTGAAACACGTTCAGCAATGTTTTCGCCAAAATGCGATTTGCTTAATTTGGCTACTTTTTGAATGCAACGGTTTGAGCAACCACCGAATTTCGTTCAACGCGTTCTTTAGTAGGTAATAACTTGTTTGTATATGCATATTAAACATAAATGAATACACATTTTAGAGCTTAGATATTCGAATGTTGGCAGCGTTTAGTTCACTTTGAATTGAGTTATAAACCGGACGCGCGCGAGTATACAGTTTTGAAAAGTACAGTTTTGATAAAATTTTTTTTGTGCTTAAGACAATTAAGACAATAAAAAATAAAGGTAATAAAAATAAAAGAAACACTGGTAGCAATTAAAAAACTCGTCCCTTGAAACGCCAGTTTCGTGGTACGAATTCACAAGTACATCGGCAAAAAAATTTAAAAATAATGAAAACGAAGACATAAGCATTGAGAACAAAACGGAGAATTGCATTTTGGAGTTTTATACAGTTTTCTGGGCGATTGCTAATCAGGTGATATTTGCCAAATGTGAAGGAAAAATCGAGTTTAAAAAAGCATCGCCGTATGGAATTGGCTTAAAAATTGGTGTTCACTGCGCTTCTTTGGTTGGCAAATCATATTTGATGAACCGGCGCTTGATTTTTGCCATGAGGCTTTTAGGCATTGGGACAAGGCATTAACACGTTTTGTGGGCTCATGGATATCGGCAGAGGTGTATGTAACTCCTAATACTACACTGCCCTGGAGAACTTTCATACAGCTGCAAGCGCGATCTATGGATACACTCTTTCAAAAGCCACGAAAGAAGAGAAAGATGCCATGGTCACAGCCGATCCACAGTGCGATCCAACAATGTTTACCGTATCAGGTGATGGCACTTGGAAAAAACGTGGCTTTTCTTCACTATACAGCGCTACAACGTTGATCGGCAAATACAGTAAAAAAAAATAGTCGACTCTGTTGTGAAGTCCAGCGTATGCAACAGTTGCAAGTATTGGGAAGCTAAGAAAGAAGAAGACACACTGGCATATGAAATTTGGATTGAAGACCACGAAGAGGAATGCCGTGCCAACCATCAAGGGAGTTCTGGGAAGATGGAGGTGGATGGGATAAAGGAAATGTTCGCCATATCAGTCCAAAAGCATGGCGTAAAATACTGCAAGTATATCGGCGTTGGCGACTCAAAAACATTCAAAGCTATTATAGACGACGATCCGTACGAAGAATGTATATCGCGCGTGCAAAAAAGAATGGACACTAGACTCCGCAAGGCTAAAAAAGAGAACAGAGGCATTGGCGGCAAGGGTGCAGGCAAACTCACAGATAAAGTCATCTCTGAACTAACAAATTATGGCCTCGCTATTCGTCGTCATCCAGAGTCGGTTGCTGACATGAAGAAGGCTGTTTGGGCAACGTTTTTGCACAAAATCTCGACTTATGAAGCTCCATATCACCAAAACTGTCCGACCTGTGCGTCGAGCTGGTGCGCCTGGCAAAAAGCGGTAGCAGAAGGGACAATCGACAGCTTCAAGCATACGTATGCACCACTAAATCAGAGATTCCAGAAAGCAATCAAACCTATTTAGGAAGCACTGTCAGCCGATGATTTGTTGAACATATGCCTTGGCTCCGAAACTCAAAACAGCAACGAATCTTTCAACGCAGTGCTGTGGTCATTTGCACCGAAGCATATGCACACCTATATTGCAACTGTCATATTTAACAAAGGTTTTTTGTCAATACTTCAAATAATGAACCTAATGGGCATCCCGATTGGCAACGTCACATATGATTTCGCCATGTCTCGGAACGAAGAACGTTTGAAAAGGTCCGAAGCCAGAACTCTGGCCGCATCAAAAGACGGTAGAACTGCCCAAAGAGCCGCTGAGTCCACATTTTTTGAAGAAGAGGAAGGAGTTCTTTATGGGGCTGGAATTGCAGATTGATATATGTAAGTATTAAAAAAAAAAAAGGTTTTATTGCCTAAAATTTTCTTTGAGTTTTTCAAAATCATGTTTTTGAATTCAAAGTCACTTTTCTCTGGTTCTAATGAACTAAACAACTGCATACTTAAATTTTTCATTTTAATTTTTGATGCAAAAAATAACTTCAAACTTAAACGCGTTTATCTCGAAACCACGTTTTTCGAGCTTGCGGCCCCGATTGCGCTCGTAGTTCTGAACCGATTTTGATGAAACAAAGTGCAATCAACGCAGAAATGTCACCATTCTGGTCCCTACCTCAATAACAATTTTAAACAATTTTTTACTATTTTTATTTTACACTAAACTACCAAAAAAAAAGACCCAAAATCGGTTTTCCATTTTTCATTGACCGCCATTTTGTAAAAAATAATCGCAAAACCAGAATTACATCTGTACTGAATCTAACGCCGTTTACTTTTTCCATTTTAGATGATCTGAAGTCGAGTTATCCGGGCCGCAAGCAGCATACTTTTTTTTCGACGCCCAACTTTGAAGGCCAACAACTTCTTGAACATTCCTCGTACAAAGGAAAAAATTCTAGTATATAATTTAATATGTTCTTAATACAATAAAAAAACAGAATTTAAATAACTCTGCGTTTTCAAATGAGAAGTTTTTCAAAAAGGGTCCAAAAACAGCCTTCCAACCAGGAATACTCCCTTAACAAAAAGACAAAACAAAAATAAAAAAAGTCAATAGCTAGTTCAATTTGTATGAATTCATTACTACTACACTTTTTACGCTATAACTTCTGAACCGTTCAAGAGCACACCTTAATTTTATATCGTTGGAATGTAATGAAACGTAAAAAATTAAAAATCATTACAGTTTCGGATATGGAAAAAGTAAGCAATTTTCTAAAGTTAAAGTTTAAAACGACTTAAAACATAACTAACATTAATATTTTCATATAACTTAAATATTAACATTTAAAAATAAATATAAATAATAACATGTGTGAATTTCATAAATATAAATAAAAAAAAAAAAATAAATATAAATAATAACATATGTGAATCATATCAACCCTAATAAGTGCAAAAGAAATGTGTAACATAATATAATATGTGCGACACGAAAAAGTGCATGTATGTACTTAATTTCGCCTTTTTGCTTTAACATATACTTTGTGCGTGGGAGAGACAAAATAAAAACAATGCAACAGAGTTCAATGCTCTTGCGCATAAAAAAACAAGTTCATGTCAACATGTTCAAGTTTGTGTTGTTGTTTAGTTTATATTGCATGCATATATACAGGGTGTCCCGCAATTGAGTGCAACTATTTACGGATCTGAAAGCTTATGTCGAGCTGAGCAAAAAATCGTATAGGAGGGGGGGGGGGGGGTCTATTTTTACATTCATAGGAGCTACAGGGTCAATTAATATGTCACGACTTTGATTCACGTTATTGTTTCTAGCAGAGGAGATCGCCAGGAGGATCATCATACTTTGCTTCACTTGCATCAGCGTTTGCGTAAAGACCCATCCAGTGGTCAAGAAAAAAGTACTTCTGCTCCAAGGAATTCATCGCATTCGTCGACGATCGTAAACAACTTGTTGCTGTCATCCATCCTATCTCAGAGTTCTATTACCTTGCTTCCAACTGCGATCATAAAGTTGGAATTGAATGGCAGCGTGCACGACGCAAGATCCCTGCTTGATCCGTGTTCAGCAACTAGTCGAATCGCCAGAAAATTGGTGGATCAACTAAATCTAACCACTATGACGCTTGGTGACGAGTCGGTATGTCCCATTACCATTCATGCTCGATTCGATCGCAAGGTGCGAGTACAATCTATGCTTCGAGTAGATCACAGAATCTCTATTCGAAGTCCGTCAAATCCGATCGATGAATCCGTAGCACAAAAATTTTCCAACTTAATATTAGCTGACACTAAATTCTATAAAACCGATCCGATATCTGTTGTCCTTGGTGCTGATCTTTATCCTAAGATAATTCAACAAGGATTGATACCAAGTACTAATGGCCTTCCTGTTGCGCAGAATACAGTATTCGGATGGATATTATCCGGGTGATTTACAGTTTAATTATATATAAAAAAAAAAAAAAAAAAAGAATATAACAAAAACAAAATTAATCATTGCACTACTACCGAAATGAAATTTATGCATCGCTCTTTATGCTTTATATATAAATATTATGTACTATTGTATACTACTATATATTAATTTCTTTTTCATTTACACTTTTTATCTTTATTTTATATTCTAAACCTTATTGATTTGAAACATTTGCCTAAATATAACAATCTTAAAAATTTTTTCTTACTATTCACTTTCTGTAATAAATTTTCATTTATACCTCATTAACGAAACTTAATTGACTTGTTTTGTACCTTCATTATGAATTCACCTACTTAAAAAATTGTACTATCTTTTAATGAAAAAATTAAGTAAATTATTTGTAAATTTAATTCAATTTTGCAGCCGTACTGCAAGGCGGGCGGCGATGTTTACACCAAAAATTTATATAATAGCTACCTAAACTTCTAATCATTGTAACTAAGCCTGGAGATGGCGCTTATCACGTTCGAACATTGTTTTAGTACAAAACCCATGTACGTTTTGTCAGCTTCCTACTGTCAAAGCAAGTTTTTCTGCCTTCGCTTTGTTCCAAGGTCGCAACGTGGTAAGGTCTTCCTCTATTATCTTATATTGGTATAATAAATTATCCGAAGAAAAAATTAACCTTAAGTGTTTTTAATCATGTCATTACATTTTTTATTTCTTTTCCATATATTTATTAAACTCGCTGAGTTTAATAAATATTTTATTAATTCCCGTTGTGCAGAGACGATCCACACAATCAGATAATGATTATGATAATGATAATGATAATGATAATGATGATAATGATAATGATAATGATAATGATAATGATAAATATAATGATAATGATAATGATAATGATAATGATAATGACAATGGTAATGATAATGATAATGATAATGATAATGATAATGATAATGATAATGACAATGATAATGGTAATGATAATGATAATGATAATGATATAATGATAATGATAATGATAATGATAATGATACTGATACTGATAATGATAATAATACTGATACTGATAATGATAATAATAATGATAATGATAATAATAATGATAATGATAATGAGATATCTAAGTGATAAAAGTTCTTTATTTGATAGTTTGAATCTGATTAAAATGCTTACTTACTTACTTAGTTGGTCGTAACAACCCGTGTCCGGGTTTCAACCGACCTCATCAGCTCTCGCCAGGCGCCTCTGCTTTGCGCGCGCCTTCTCCAATCGGATACACCAAGTGCGGTTAGGGCTTCCTCAGCCTGGTCCATCCATCGGAGGCATGGTCTCCCTCGTCGTCGTTGACCAGCGACCCTCGCCTCGAGCACCTTTTTCGCTGGAGCTTCGTCGTTCATACGATGGACATGACCCAGCCAGCGTAGTCGCTGCACAGTTATACGCCGAACTACGTCAATGTCATCGTAGAGCTCAACAGCTCGTGGTTCATTCGGATGCGATAGTCATCGCCGACTCGAACAGGACCGAAGATTTTGCGAAGAACTTTTCTCTCGAACACCCCCAGAGCGGCTGCGTCAGTTTGCGAAACTACCCATGCCTCAGCGCCATAAAGCAGCACAGGTAGAACGAGCGTCTTGTAGAGTGTTAGTTTTGTCGATCGAGAGAGGGCTCTGGAACTTAGTTGCTTACTGAGCCCGTAGTAGCACCTATTAGCAATTATTGTTCTTCGCTTTATCTCCAGGCTGATTTCGTTTTTGGTATTAATGGCGGTGCCAAGGTAAACGAACTCCTTGACTACTTCAAAGTTATAGCTGCCGGATGAAACGTGGGAGTCTAAACGCCGAGCTCCCTTGTTTGTAGACAGCATATATTTTGTTTTGCCCTCATTTATCGTCAAACCCACTTTGGCTGATTCCTTTTCGATAGCGGCGAAAGCAGCGGTAACATCTCTCTTGGTTCTGCCGACAATATCAATATCATCAGCGTACACAAGGAGCTGGACGCCTTTGTAGAAAATGGTGCCATTGCGATGCACACCGGCCTTTCGTACGATCCCCTCCATGATGATGTTAAAGAGATCGCAAGACAGTGGATCGCCTTGCCTGAAACCTCTTTCGGTATTGAAGGTTTCGGAGAGGTCATTTCCTACCTTGACGGAGCTGCGTGTGTTGCTCAACGTCATTCTGCAAAGTCTAATCAACTTTGCAGGTATACCGAACTCAGACATTGTTGCGTATAGGCAATCCCTTCTCGGGCTATCGAACGCAGCTTTAAAATCGACAATGAGATGGTGTGTGTCAATTTGATTTTCGTGGGTTTTCTCCAGGATTTGTCGTAGCGTGAAAATCTGGTCTATGGTGGACTTACCAGGTCGAAAGCCACACTGATAAGGTCCAATCAGTGTTTTTGTAATCGGCTTTAATCTTTCACATAGTACGCTTGAGAGAACCTTATATGCGATGGAAATAAGACTGATACCTCTATAACTTGCGCAGATTGTTGGGTCTCCTTTCTTAAGTATAGGGCACAGTACGCTGAGGTTCCAATCGTCGGGCATGCTTTCTTCTAGCCATATTTTGCTGATGAGCTGATGCATGCGCCTTATCAATTCATCGCCGCCGGTTTTAAACAATTCAGCTGACAGGCCGTCAGCACCCGCTGCTTTGTTGTTTTTGAGTCGTTGGATAGCAACTCGAACCTCATCATGGCTAGGTGGTGGTACTTCCACTCCGTCATTGTTGAATGGTAGCTCTGGACTGCGCTCTCCATGGGCGGCATTGGTGAAATCGTCGCCAGTAAGTAAATTGGAGAAGTGCCGTCTCCACAATCTCAGCACACACTGCGTATCCGTATTCAGATCTCCATTTTCGTCTCTACAAGTGGATGCTGATTAAAATGCACTATTTTATAAAATCTGCATATTTAGTCCTAAAATTAAAAATTTTAGTTTAATATTTAATATTACTGACAATAAATTTATGGTCGACATTTGGATCTATTGATCGTTGCGCATTGTTAGTTGCATCACGTTCCACACATTTTACACACCCTGAATGCTATACAACCCTGGTGGAACCGGATATTCCAGCTAGTAAATAATGTTTATTTTATTATTTACTAGGCGTAATTTTCTTTTTACATAGATCTTACGAAATTAGGTATTTTTCAAGCGAACACTGAAAAAAATTTTAGCTCAAAAGGCATTAGACTTAAAAGGTTTAAGAACCTTTGTTCTAAACTATTCGCGAAAGACAGTTTTTTTGCATATTTGGGCTTAGGAGGCCCAAATACACTTAACAAAAATAAGAACACAAATATTCGAGTCCGACCTCTTAAGTAAAATTTTTTCGAAATTTTGTATATGATTTTTTATTAATATTTGTTTTTATAGTTTAAACTGAAGTTATCAGATTACAAATCTGCTATTGGCTTATTACAAAGTTCTCTTAACTTGACTCCACGGGAAGTTCGTCAATTTCACATTAGTATTTGTGCCCATAAATCAGAAAAAAACGGATCTGAGAACGAGTCATCAAATTCTGGAAAGCAACCAGATGACAAAAAAAATGAAGATAACCAGAAAATCAAGTCCATAATAACTAAAAGCATACTTTGGATAGTTTCTATTTATATGTTGGCATCGTTGATATCGCTGCTATTATCTCCAAAATCGGACAGACCAGAGGTATTACAATCTTGTTAATTGTGGCCATGATACAATAATAAGTATCGCCTTTTTTGTTTTTGTTTTAAATGTGTAGTAGGAGGCCCAATGCTGCAAAATAAGGGCCTCATGTGATTTAGGAGATAAAATTCGTGAAAGTTGTTAAGGGAGTATTCCTGGTTGGCAAACATTTTTTTTAGATTTTTTTTTTTGCATATTTTTATTGCTTGGATATTTGAGAATCTAAAGTGTTCTAAAATTCTAAAAGTGTTTTTTGAAACACGTTCAGCAATGTTTTCGCCAAAATGCGATTTGCTTAATTTGGCTACTTTTTGAATGCAACGGTTTGAGCAACCACCGAATTTCGTTCAACGCGTTCTTTAGTAGGTAATAACTTGTTTGTATATGCATATTAAACATAAATGAATACACATTTTAGAGCTTAGATATTCGAATGTTGGCAGCGTTTAGTTCACTTTGAATTGAGTTATAAACCGGACGCGCGCGAGTATACAGTTTTGAAAAGTACAGTTTTGATAAAATTTTTTTTTGTGCTTAAGACAATTAAGACAATAAAAAAAAAGTAATAAAAATAAAAGAAACACTGGTAGCAATTAAAAAACTCGTCCCTTGAAACGCCAGTTTCGTGGTACGAATTCACAAGTACATCGGCAAAAAAATTTAAAAATAATGAAAACGAAGACATAAGCATTGAGAACAAATCGGAGAATTGCATTTTGGAGTTTTATACAGTTTTCTGGGCGATTGCTAATCAGGTGATATTTGCCAAATGTGAAGGAAAAATCGAGTTTAAAAAAGCATCGCCGTATGGAATTGGCTTTAAAATTGGTGTTCACTGCGCTTGCCCGACCACTACATAAATTTTTTCGTCGTCTTTGGTTGGCAAATCATATTTGATGAACCGGCGCTTGATTTTTGCCATGAGGCTTTTAGGCATTGGGACAAGGCATTAACACGTTTTGTGGGCTCATGGATATCGGCAGAGGTGTATGTAACTCCTAATACTACACTGCCCTGGAGAACTTTCATACAGCTGCAAGCGCGATCTATGGATACACTCTTTCAAAAGCCACGAAAGAAGAGAAAGATGCCATGGTCACAGCCGATCCACAGTGCGATCCAACAATGTTTACCGTATCAGGTGATGGCACTTGGAAAAAACGTGGCTTTTCTTCACTATACAGCGCTACAACGTTGATCGGCAAATACAGTAAAAAAAAATAGTCGACTCTGTTGTGAAGTCCAGCGTATGCAACAGTTGCAAGTATTGGGAAGCTAAGAAAGAAGAAGACACACTGGCATATGAAATTTGGATTGAAGACCACGAAGAGGAATGCCGTGCCAACCATCAAGGGAGTTCTGGGAAGATGGAGGTGGATGGGATAAAGGAAATGTTCGCCATATCAGTCCAAAAGCATGGCGTAAAATACTGCAAGTATATCGGCGTTGGCGACTCAAAAACATTCAAAGCTATTATAGACGACGATCCGTACGAAGAATGTATATCGCGCGTGCAAAAAAGAATGGACACTAGACTCCGCAAGGCTAAAAAAGAGAACAGAGGCATTGGCGGCAAGGGTGCAGGCAAACTCACAGATAAAGTCATCTCTGAACTAACAAATTATGGCCTCGCTATTCGTCGTCATCCAGAGTCGGTTGCTGACATGAAGAAGGCTGTTTGGGCAACGTTTTTGCACAAAATCTCGACTTATGAAGCTCCATATCACCAAAACTGTCCGACCTGTGCGTCGAGCTGGTGCGCCTGGCAAAAAGCGGTAGCAGAAGGGACAATCGACAGCTTCAAGCATACGTATGCACCACTAAATCAGAGATTCCAGAAAGCAATCAAACCTATTTAGGAAGCACTGTCAGCCGATGATTTGTTGAACATATGCCTTGGCTCCGAAACTCAAAACAGCAACGAATCTTTCAACGCAGTGCTGTGGTCATTTGCACCGAAGCATATGCACACCGGCGCACGCACTATTGAGATTGCCAATTATATTGCAACTGTCATATTTAACAAAGGTTTTTTGTCAATACTTCAAATAATGAGCCTAATGGGCATCCCGATTGTCAACGTCACATATGATTTCGCCATGTCTCGGAACGAAGAACGTTTGAAAAGGTCCGAAGCCAGAGCTCTGGCCGCTTCAAAAAACGGTAGAACTGCCCAAAGAGCCGCTGAGTCCACATTTTTTGAAGAAGAGGAAGGAGTTCTTTATGGGGCTGGAATTGCAGATTGATATATGTAAGTATTTAAAAAAAAAATGTTTTATTGCCTAAAATTTTCTTTGAGTTTTTCAAAATCATGTTTTTGAATTCAAAGTCACTTTTCTCTGGTTCTAATGAACTAAACAACTGCATACTTAAATTTTTCATTTTAATTTTTGATGCAAAAAATAACCTCAAACTTAAACGCGTTTATCTCGAAACCACGTTTTTCGAGCTTGCGGCCCCGATTGCGCTCGTAGTTCTGAACCGATTTTGATGAAACAAAGTGCAATCAACTCAGAAATGTCACCATTCTGGTCCCTACCTCAATAAAAATTTTAAACAATTTTTTACTATTTTTATTTTACACTAAACTACCAAAAAAAAAAGACCCAAAATCGGTTTTCCATTTTTCATTGACCGCCATTTTGTAAAAAATAATCGCAAAACCAGAATTACATCTGTACTGAATCTAACGCCGTTTACTTTTTCCATTTTAGATGATCTGAAGTCGAGTTATCCGGGCCGCAAGCAGCATACTTTTTTTTCGACGCCCAACTTTGAAGGCCAACAACTTCTTGAACATTCCTCGTACAAAGGAAAAAATTCTAGTATATAATTTAATATGTTCTTAATACAATAAAAAAACAGAATTTAAATAACTCTGCGTTTTCAAATGAGAAGTTTTTCAAAAAGGGTCCAAAAACAGCCTTCCAACCAGGAATACTCCCTTAACAAAAAGACAAAACAAAAATAAAAAAAGTCAATAGCTAGTTCAATTTGTATGAATTCATTACTACTACACTTTTTACGCTATAACTTCTGAACCGTTCAAGAGCACACCTTAATTTTATATCGTTGGAATGTAATGAAACGTAAAAAATTAAAAATCATTACAGTTTCGGATATGGAAAAAGTAAGCAATTTTCTAAAGTTAATAACTTGGGCCCTTTATTAGATATTAATATATATACATTTTTTTTTTTTAAATATTTGTACAACCTTGAAGATAAAAAAAAAAAATAATAAATAATTTTCATAATTGGTATGAGTTACAGATTGCGCCAAAGTGAAGTGCTCAAAAATCCGGTGCCTATATGGCGGACAGTTATTCTCTGGAATGGGACGTCGGAAACAAAAAAAACAAAAAATATTAAAGGGGGATGCACTCCGCCCGGCAATCTACCATAATTGAAAAAATGAAGAAAGATAAAAATTGGACAATATTAAAAAAAAATCTACATATTTGGACTAGAGTAGATTGCCTTCGAGCATATGTTAATAAAAAAACATGATTTTTCAAAATCGGCCCAGACAGTCCTGAGATTGACTGTCCGCCACCGGATTTTTAAGCACTTCACTTTGACGACATCTATGGGCCCAATCGCGGTACTGTCGGATTTTCCGCTCGACGGAAACCATGGTTCCCGACGTAAAAGAAAATGTAATCGAGGTATCCAATGGAATTAGGAATTAGGAGAAAAGGAATTTTGAAAAATTAAATTAAATGGTATCTTCACATTATATAACGTTTTTAAGTCAACTATTTAATGCATTTTTGTTACAAATTTATAAAAAAGAAACCTTATACATGGACGGACATGCGAAATAGCCAAAAAGAACAAAACAGGTGCCTTGCTAAACTCAAACGCTATTCACAGCGATTGGTAAAAGTGCTTGAGAAAAATACAGAAGAGAAAAACGCCATAACACTGAAGTTGAAGCACTCAACCTTCAAAAGTTCGAGCTTGATAAAAAACTTTTAGAAGCCAAGCTGGAGCAATTTAAGTAGCACGTGCATTATTAAATATGCTTCTTTCATTAATTTTAAATTTACTCAATATTTGCTCAAATAAAAACATTCAATTTCTTTGAAATTTTTTCAATCTCACGACAAAAAATTTTGTGAGTAAATTAGACAGATAAATTCTATCCGTCGGATAACTCAATTGCACTTTTTTCGACGGAAGAGTTCGCATTTCCAACGGATACCCCGATTGCTTTATCAGCGGAAATCGGAAAAGTCTTCCGACGAGTTTCCGTCGGCTATCGGGATTGGGCACTATGTATAACTCATACAAATTATGAAAATCATTTTTTTTTCAATCTTCAAGGATGTATAATTTTTTTTAAAAAATGTACAGTGGGTCAATAAAGAAGTCGGACAAACAGGTAACCAAACATTACGTATGAAAGAAAATTTGAAGGAAACAAAATATTGCTTTGGTTTATTTTTTATTTATTATGTATTTATATATACTATTAAAAACAATAACAACATAATTTAAATTAGCTTCATTTTATAAAAAAAAAATAAAAATATAATTCGTGAACAAAATTAACATCAAAAAAGAACTCGGACATGTGGCAATGCTGTTTGCTACTAAACATTTTGAAAAAGGGGAATCACAGTTTTTGCTTTGTTTGTAGTAGATACAATAAACTTAAGCAGTTTTTGTGTATTTTGAAGCTTCGGAGCAAACAATTTTCCAAAATAAAAGTGAAAATGGGTAGACAACGTGGACAAAGCTCAATCGAAGTTCGAGAACTTATTATACGGCACTATGAAGAAGGAAAAACGGCTCGGCAGATCAGTGAAATAGTTGACAGGCCCCGTTCTACAGTTCACGACGTTATAAAACGTTTTAAAATTAATAAATCAGTGGAAAATAAGACAAAATCTGGAAGGCCTAAATTGTTCTCGAGTCATGATGAACGCTGGATAGTAAGCCAAATAAAAAAACAACCTATCCTCAGTGCACCAAAGCTAACAACGGAGGTGGCAAAACATCTTAACATCACCTGCTGCCCAGAAACTGTAAGGTTAGTACTGCAGAAAAAAAATTTTCATGGAAGGGTTGCAAGGAAAAAACCCTTCGTAAGTGAAATCAATAGAAAAAAAAGAATTAATTTTGCAAAAAGCCATGAAAACAAAAATTTTGAGTACTGGAGTCATGTTTTATTCTCTGATGAGAGTAAATTCAACATTTTCAGATCAGATGGGCAATCATATGTATGGAGGAAGCCAAACGAAGAGCTGAAGGAGAAAAATTTACGCCCAACTGTTAAACACGGAGGTGGTTCCGTAATGGTCTGGGGCTGTATGTCTGCAGCTGGGCCCGGAAATTTGTGTTTTGTTGAAGGCAATATGGACCAAAAGCAATACCTAGCCATTTTAAAGGAAAACTTGGTTAATAGTGCTGAAAAATTGGGGATAAAAAATAGTTTTCACTTCTACCAAGATAACGACCCCAAACACAAGGCGCAAAATGTGCGTTTGTGGTTATTGTATAACTGTCCAAAAGTACTGGAAACTCCTCCACAATCACCTGACATTAATGTCATTGAACATTTATGGGCCCACTTGGAAATTCAATTAAAAAATCACTCCATTAAAAACAAAAAGGACTTGGAAAATGCTTTAATGGAAGAATGGGCTAAAATAGATCCCTCCGTCTGCAGAAAATTGGTAGAGTCAATGCCAAAGCGGCTAAAAGCTGTTAAAAAAGGCAAAGGCTTGCCAACAAAATACTAAATAAAAGTTTTTTTTTTTAAATTTTATTTATACTTAAAATTTAGTATGAATGTCCGAGTTCTTTTTTGACATGAATTTTGTTCACGAATTATATTTTTATTTTTTTTTTTATAAAATGAAGCTAATTTATATTATGTTGTTATTGTTTTTAATAGTATATTTAAATACATACTAAATAAAAAATAAACCAAAGCAATATTTTGTTTCCTTCAAATTTTCTTTCATACTTAATGTTTGGTTACCTGTTTGTCCGACTTCTTTATTGACCCACTGTATGTTAATATCTAATAAAGACCTCAAGTTATTAACTTAAGAAAATTGCCTATTTTTCCCTATCCGAAACTGTAATGTTCGGACCGTGTTAAATTTGTTTTGCTGGTGGCTCTGCCTACCTAATTTTACCGGTGCTTAAAAACGCCACTGGTTCTAAAAGGTCGCCTAGTGCTGATTAAAAGCACTTAGGTTCAGTAAAAGTCACGCTGATTAAAAGCAGAACTAGATTGATTTTATTTTCAAAAATTTTCGACTTTTATAGTCGAACAGCGGCATTTTTTTTAAAACGACTTAAAACATAACTAACATTAATATTTTCATATAACTTAAATATTAACATTTAAAAATAAATATAAATAATAACATGTGTGAATTTCATAAATATAAATAAAAAAAAAAATAAATATAAATAATAACATATGTGAATCATATCAACCCTAATAAGTGCAAAAGAAATGTGTAACATAATATAATATGTGCGACAAGAAAAAGTGTATGTATGTACTTAATTTCGCCTTTTTGCTTTAACATATACTTTGTGCGTGGGAGAGACAAAATAAAAACAATGCAACAGAGTTCAATGCTCTTGCGCATAAAAAAACAAGTTCATGTCAACATGTTCAAGTTTGTGTTGTTGTTTAGTTTATATTGCATGCATATATACAGGGTGTCCCGCAATTGAGTGCAACTATTTACGGATCTGAAAGCTTATGTCGAGCTGAGCAAAAAATCGTATAGGAGGGGGGGGGGGGTCTATTTTTACATTCTTAGGAGCTACAGGGTCAATTAATATGTCACGACTTTGATTCACGTTATTGTTTCTAGCAGAGGAGATCGCCAGGAGGATCATCATACTTTGCTTCACTTGCATCAGCGTTTGCGTAAAGACCCATCCAGTGGTCAAGAAAAAAGTACTTCTGCTCCAAGGAATTCGTCGACGATCGTAAACAACTTGTTGCTGTCATCCAACCTATCTCAGAGTTCTATTACCTTGCTTCCAACTGCGATCATAAAGTTGGAATTGAATGGCAGCGTGCACGACGCAAGATCCCTGCTTGATCCGTGTTCAGCAACTAGTCGAATCGCCAGAAAATTGGTGGATCAACTAAATCTAACCACTATGACGCTTGGTGACGAGTCGGTATGTCCCATTACCATTCATGCTCGATTCGATCGCAAGGTGCGGGTACAATCTATGCTTCGAGTAGATCACAGAATCTCTATTCGAAGTCCGTCAAATCCGATCGATGAATCCGTAGCACAAAAATTTTCCAACTTAATATTAGCTGACACTAAATTCTATAAAACCGATCCGATATCTGTTGTCCTTGGTGCTGATCTTTATCCTAAGATAATTCAACAAGGATTGATACCAAGTACTAATGGCCTTCCTGTTGCGCAGAATACAGTATTCAGATGGATATTATCCGGGTGATTTACAGTTTAATTATATATAAAAAAAAAAGAAAAAAAGAATATAACAAAAACAAAATTAATCATTGCACTACTACCGAAATGAAATTTATGCATCGCTCTTTATGCTTTATATATAAATATTATGTACTATTGTATACTACTATATATTAATTTCTTTTTCATTTACACTTTTTATCTTTATTTTATATTCTAAACCTTATTGATTTGAAACATTTGCCTAAATATAACAATCTTAAAAATTTTTTCTTACTATTCACTTTCTGTAATAAATTTTCATTTATACCTCATTAACGAAACTTAATTGACTTGTTTTGTACCTTCATTATGAATTCACCTACTTAAAAAATTGTACTATCTTTTAATGAAAAAATTAAGTAAATTATTTGTAATTTTAATTCAATTTTGCAGCCGTACTGCAAGGCGGGCGGCGATGTTTACACCAAAAATTTATATAATAGCTACCTAAACTTCTAATCATTGTAACTAAGCCTGGAGATGGCGCTTATCACGTTCGAACATTGTTTTAGTACAAAACCCATGTACGTTTTGTCAGCTTCCTACTGTCAAAGCAAGTTTTTCTGCCTTCTCTTTGTTCCAAGGTCGCAACGTGGTAAGGTCTTCCTCTATTATCTTATATTGGTATAATAAATTATCCGAAGAAAAAATTAACCTTAAGTGTTTTTAATCATGTCATTACATTTTTTATTTCTTTTCCATATATTTATTAAACTCGCTGAGTTTAATAAATATTTTATTAATTCCCGTTGTGCAGAGACGATCCACACAATCAGATAATGATTATGATAATGATAATGATAATGATAATGATGATAATGATAATGATAATGATAATGATAATGACAATGGTAATGATAATGATAATGATAATGATATAATGATAATGATAATGATAATGATAATGATACTGATACTGATACTGATACTGATACTGATACTGATACTGATACTGATACTGATACTGATAATGATAATAATACTGATACTGATAATGATAATAATAATGATAATGATACTGATACTGATACTGATAATGATAATAATAATGATAATGAGATATCTAAGTGATAAAAGTTCTTTATTTGATAGATTGAATCTGATTAAAATGCACTATTTTATAAAATCTGCAGATTTAGTCCTAAAATTAAAAATTTTAGTTTAATATTTAATATTACTGACAATAAATTTATGGTCGACATTTGGATCTATTGATCGTTGCGCATTGTTAGTTGCATCACGTTCCACACATTTTACACACCCTGAATGCTATACAACCCTGGTGGAACCGGATATTCCAGCTAGTAAATAATGTTTATTTTATTATTTACTAGGCGTAATTTTCTTTTTACATAGATCTTACGAAATTAGGTATTTTTCAAGGGAACACTGAAAAAAATTTTAGCTCAAAAGGCATTAGACTTAAAAGGTTTAAGAACCTTTGTTCTAAACTATTCGCGAAAGACAGTTTTTTTGCATATTTGGGCTTAGGAGGCCCAAATACACTTAACAAAAATAAGAACACAAATATTCGAGTCCGACCTCTTAAGTAAAATTTTTTCGAAATTTTTTATATGATTTTTTATTAATATTTGTTTTTATAGTTTAAACTGAAGTTATCAGATTACAAATCTGCTATTGGCTTATTACAAAGTTCTCTTAACTTGACTCCACGGGAAGTTCGTCAATTTCACATTAGTATTTGTGCCCATAAATCAGAAAAAAACGGATCTGAGAACGAGTCATCAAATTCTGGAAAGCAACCAGATGACAAAAAAAATGAAGATAACCAGAAAATCAAGTCCATAATAACTAAAAGCATACTTTGGATAGTTTCTATTTATATGTTGGCATCGTTGATATCGCTGCTATTATCTCCAAAATCGGACAGACCAGAGGTATTACAATCTTGTTAATTGTGGCCATGATACAATAATAAGTATCGCCTTTTTTGTTTTTGTTTTAAATGTGTAGTAGGAGGCCCAATGCTGCAAAAGAAGGGCCTCATGTGATTTAGGAGATAAAATTCGTGAAAGTTGTTAAGGGAGTATTCCTGGTTGGCAAACATTTTTTTTAGATTTTTTTTTTTGCATATTTTTATTGCTTGGATATTTGAGAATCTAAAGTGTTCTAAAATTCTAAAAGTGTTTTTTGAAACACGTTCAGCAATGTTTTCGCCAAAATGCGATTTGCTTAATTTGGCTACTTTTTGAATGCAACGGTTTGAGCAACCACCGAATTTCGTTCAACGCGTTCTTTAGTAGGTAATAACTTGTTTGTATATGCATATTAAACATAAATGAATACACATTTTAGAGCTTAGATATTCGAATGTTGGCAGCGTTTAGTTCACTTTGAATTGAGTTATAAACCGGACGCGCGCGAGTATACAGTTTTGAAAAGTACAGTTTTGATAAAATTTTTTTTGTGCTTAAGACAATTAAGACAATAAAAAAAAAAAGTAATAAAAATAAAAGAAACACTGGTAGCAATTAAAAAACTCGTCCCTTGAAACGCCAGTTTCGTGGTACGAATTCACAAGTACATCGCAAAAAAATTTAAAAATAATGAAAACGAAGACATAAGCATTGAGAACAAAACGGAGAATTGCATTTTGGAGTTTTATACA
The DNA here is from genome assembly GCA_914767935.1 of Coremacera marginata. NCBI lineage: Eukaryota > Metazoa > Arthropoda > Insecta > Diptera > Sciomyzidae > Coremacera > Coremacera marginata. Next base: position 118,591,244 of record OU612046.1, read on the forward strand.
GTTTTCTGGGCGATTGCTAATCAGGTGATATTTGCCAAATGTGAAGGAAAAATCGAGTTTAAAAAAGCATCGCCGTATGGAATTGGCTTTAAAATTGGTGTTCACTGCGCTTGCCCGACCACTACATAAATTTTTTCGTCGTCTTTGGTTGGCAAATCATATTTGATGAACCGGCGATTGATTTTTGCCATGAGGCTTTTAGGCATTGGGACAAGGCATTAACACGTTTTGTGGGCTCATGGATATCGGCAGAGGTGTATGTAACTCCGAATACTACACTGCCCTGGAGAACTTTCATACAGCTGCAAGCGCGATCTATGGATACACTCTTTCAAAAGCCACGAAAGAAGAGAAAGATGCCATGGTCACAGCCGATCCACAGTGCGATCCAACAATGTTTACCGTATCAGGTGATGGCACTTGGAAAAAACGTGGCTTTTCTTCACTATACAGCGCTACAACGTTGATCGGCAAATACAGTAAAAAAAAATAGTCGACTCTGTTGTGAAGTCTAGCGTATGCAACAGTTGCAAGTATTGGGAAGCTAAGAAAGAAGAAGACACACTGGCATATGAAATTTGGATTGAAGACCACGAAGAGGAATGCCGTGCCAACCATCAAGGGAGTTCTGGGAAGATGGAGGTGGATGGGATAAAGGAAATGTTCGCCATATCAGTCCAAAAGCATGGCGTAAAATACTGCAAGTATATCGGCGTTGGCGACTCAAAAACATTCAAAGCTATTATAGACGACGATCCGTACGAAGAATGTATATCGCGCGTGCAAAAAAGAATGGACACTAGACTCCGCAAGGCTAAAAAAGAGAACAGAGGCATTGGCGGCAAGGGTGCAGGCAAACTCACAGATAAAGTCATCTCTGAACTAACAAATTATGGCCTCGCTATTCGTCGTCATCCAGAGTCGGTTGCTGACATGAAGAAGGCTGTTTGGGCAACGTTTTTGCACAAAATCTCGACTTATGAAGCTCCATATCACCAAAACTGTCCGACCTGTGCGTCGAGCTGGTGCGCCTGGCAAAAAGCGGTAGCAGAAGGGACAATCGACAGCTTCAAGCATACGTATGCACCACTAAATCAGAGATTCCAGAAAGCAATCAAACCTATTTAGGAAGCACTGTCAGCCGATGATTTGTTGAACATATGCCTTGGCTCCGAAACTCAAAACAGCAACGAATCTTTCAACGCAGTGCTGTGGTCATTTGCACCGAAGCATATGCACACCGGCGCACGCACTATTGAGATTGCCAATTATATTGCAACTGTCATATTTAACAAAGGTTTTTTGTCAATACTTCAAATAATGAACCTAATGGGCATCCCGATTGGCAACGTCACATATGATTTCGCCATGTCTCGGAACGAAGAACGTTTGAAAAGGTCCGAAGCCAGAGCTCTGGCCGCATCAAAAGACGGTAGAACTGCCCAAAGAGCCGCTGAGTCCACATTTTTTGAAGAAGAGGAAGGAGTTCTTTATGGGGCTGGAATTGCAGATTGATATATGTAAGTATTTAAAAAAAAAAAATGTTTTATTGCCTAAAATTTTCTTTGAGTTTTTCAAAATCATGTTTTTGAATTCAAAGTCACTTTTCTCTGGTTCTAATGAACTAAACAACTGCATACTTAAAATTTTCATTTTAATTTTTGATGCAAAAAATAACCTCAAACTTAAACGCGTTTATCTCGAAACCACGTTTTTCGAGCTTGCGGCCCCGATTGCGCTCGTAGTTCTGAACCGATTTTGATGAAACAAAGTGCAATCAACGCAGAAATGTCACCATTCTGGTCCCTACCTCAATAACAATTATAAACAATTTTTTACTATTTTTATTTTACACTAAACTACCAAAAAAAAGACCCAAAATCGGTTTTCCATTTTTCATTGACCGCCATTTTGTAAAAAATAATCGCAAAACCAGAATTACATCTGTACTGAATCTAACGCCGTTTACTTTTTCCATTTTAGATGATCTGAAGTCGAGTTATCCGGGCCGCAAGCAGCATACTTTTTTTTCGACGCCCAACTTTGAAGGCCAACAACTTTTTGAACATTCCTCGTACAAAGGAAAAAATTCTATTATATAATTTAATATGTTCTTAATACAATAAAAAAACAGAATTTAAATAACTCTGCGTTTTCAAATGAGAAGTTTTTCAAAAAGGGTCCAAAAACAGCCTTCCAACCAGGAATACTCCCTTAACAAAAAGACAAAACAAAAATAAAAAAAGTCAATAGCTAGTTCAATTTGTATGAATTCATTACTACTACACTTTTTACGCTATAACTTCTGATCCGTTCAAGAGCACACCTTAATTTTATATCGTTGGAATGTAATGAAACGTAAAAAATTAAAAATCATTACAGTTTCGGATATGGAAAAAGTAAGCAATTTTCTAAAGTTAATAACTTGGGCCCTTTATTAGATATTAATATATATACATTTTTTTTTTTAAATATTTGTACAACCTTGAAGATAAAAAAAAAAATAATAAATAATTTTCATAATTGGTATGAGTTACAGATTGCGCCAAAGTGAAGTGCTCAAAAATCCGGTGCCTATATGGCGGACAGTTATTCTCTGGAATGGGACGTCGGAAACAAAAAAAACAAAAAATATTAAAGGGGGATGCACTCCGCCCGGCAATCTACCATAATTGAAAAAATGAAGAAAGATAAAAATTGGACAATATTAAAAAAAAATCTACATATTTGGACTAGAGTAGATTGCCTTCGAGCATATGTTAATAAAAAAACATGATTTTTCAAAATCGGCCCAGACAGTCCTGAGATTGACTGTCCGCCACCGGATTTTTAAGCACTTCACTTTGACGACATCTATGGGCCCAATCGCGGTACTGTCGGATTTTCCGCTCGACGGAAACCATGGTTCCCGACGTAAAAGAAAATGTAATCGAGGTATCCAATGGAATTAGGAATTAGGAGAAAAGGAATTTTGAAAAATTAAATTAAATGGTATCTTCGCATTATATAACGTTTTTAAGTCAACTATTTAATGCATTTTTGTTACAAATTTATAAAAAAGAAACCTTATACATGGACGGACATGCGAAATAGCCAAAAAGAACAAAACAGGTGCCTTGCTAAACTCAAACGCTATTCACAGCGATTGGTAAAAGTGCTTGAGAAAAATACAGAAGAGAAAAACGCCACAACACTGAAGTTGAAGCACTCAACCTTCAAAAGTTCGAGCTTGATAAAAAACTTTTAGAAGCCAAGCTGGAGCAATTTAAGTAGCACGTGCATTATTAAATATGCTTCTTTCATTAATTTTAAATTTACTCAATATTTGCTCAAATAAAAACATTCAATTTCTTTGAAATTTTTTCAATCTCACGACAAAAAATTTTGTGAGTAAATTAGACAGATAAATTCTATCCGTCGGATAACTCAATTGCACTTTTTTCGACGGAAGAGTTCGCATTTCCAACGGATACCCCGATTGCTTTATCAGCGGAAATCGGAAAAGTCTTCCGACGAGTTTCCGTCGGCTATCGGGATTGGGCACTATGTATAACTCATACAAATTATGAAAATCATTTTTTTTCAATCTTCAAGGATGTATAATTTTTTTTAAAAAATGTACAGTGGGTCAATAAAGAAGTCGGACAAACAGGTAACCAAACATTAAGTATGAAAGAAAATTTGAAGGAAACAAAATATTGCTTTGGTTTATTTTTTATTTATTATGTATTTATATATACTATTAAAAACAATAACAACATAATTTAAATTAGCTTCATTTTATAAAAAAAAAATAAAAATATAATTCGTGAACAAAATTAACATCAAAAAAGAACTCGGACATGTGGCAATGCTGTTTGCTACTAAACATTTTGAAAAAGGGGAATCACAGTTTTTGCTTTGTTTGTAGTAGATACAATAAACTTAAGCAGTTTTTGTGTATTTTGAAGCTTCGGAGCAAACAATTTTCCAAAATAAAAGTGAAAATGGGTAGACAACGTGGACAAAGCTCAATCGAAGTTCGAGAACTTATTATACGGCACTATGAAGAAGGAAAAACGGTTCGGCAGATCAGTGAAATAGTTGACAGGCCCCGTTCTACAGTTCACGACGTTATAAAACGTTTTAAAATTAATAAATCAGTGGAAAATAAGACAAAATCTGGAAGGCCTAAATTGTTCTCGAGTCATGATGAACGCTGGATAGTAAGCCAAATAAAAAAACAACCTATCCTCAGTGCACCAAAGCTAACAACGGAGGTGGCAAAACATCTTAACATCACCTGCTGCCCAGAAACTGTAAGGTTAGTACTGCGGAAAAAAAATTTTCATGGAAGGGTTGCAAGGAAAAAACCCTTCGTAAGTGAAATCAATAGAAAAAAAAGAATTAATTTTGCAAAAAGCCATGAAAACAAAAATTTTGAGTACTGGAGTCATGTTTTATTCTCTGATGAGAGTAAATTCAACATTTTCAGATCAGATGGGCAATCATATGTATGGAGGAAGCCAAACGAAGAGCTGAAGGAGAAAAATTTACGCCCAACTGTTAAACACGGAGGTGGTTCCGTAATGGTCTGGGGCTGTATGTCTGCAGCTGGGCCCGGAAATTTGTGTTTTGTTGAAGGCAATATGGACCAAAAGCAATACCTAGCCATTTTAAAGGAAAACTTGGTTAATAGTGCTGAAAAATTGGGGATAAAAAATAGTTTTCACTTCTACCAAGATAACGACCCCAAACACAAGGCGCAAAATGTGCGTTTGTGGTTATTGTATAACTGTCCAAAAGTACTGGAAACTCCTCCACAATCACCTGACATTAATGTCATTGAACATTTATGGGCCCACTTGGAAATTCAATTAAAAAATCACTCCATTAAAAACAAAAAGGACTTGGAAAATGCTTTAATGGAAGAATGGGCTAAAATAGATCCCTCCATCTGCAGAAAATTGGTAGAGTCAATGCCAAAGCGGCTAAAAGCTGTTAAAAAAGGCAAAGGCTTGCCAACAAAATACTAAATAAAAGTTTTTTTTTTTTAATTTTATTTATACTTAAAATTTAGTATGAATGTCCGAGTTCTTTTTTGACATGAATTTTGTTCACGAATTATATTTTTATTTTTTTTTTTATAAAATGAAGCTAATTTATATTATGTTGTTATTGTTTTTAATAGTATATTTAAATACATACTAAATAAAAAATAAACCAAAGCAATATTTTGTTTCCTTCAAATTTTCTTTCATACTTAATGTTTGGTTACCTGTTTGTCCGACTTCTTTATTGACCCACTGTATGTTAATATCTAATAAAGACCTCAAGTTATTAACTTAAGAAAATTGCCTATTTTTCCCTATCCGAAACTGTAATGTTCGGACCGTGTTAAATTTGTTTTGCTGGTGGCTCTGCCTACCTAATTTTACCGGTGCTTAAAAACGCCACTGGTTCTAAAAAGGTCGCCTAGTGCTGATTAAAAGCACTTAGGTTCAGTAAAAGTCACGCTGATTAAAAGCAGAACTAGATTGATTTTATTTTCAAAAATTTTCGGCTTTTATAGTCGAACAGCGGCATTTTTTTTAAAACGACTTAAAACATAACTAACATTAATATTTTCATATAACTTAAATATTAACATTTAAAAATAAATATAAATAATAACATGTGTGAATTTCATAAATATAAATAAAAAAAAAAAATAAATATAAATAATAACATATGTGAATCATATCAACCCTAATAAGTGCAAAAGAAATGTGTAACATAATATAATATGTGCGACAAGAAAAAGTGTATGTATGTACTTAATTTCGCCTTTTTGCTTTAACATATACTTTGTGCGTGGGAGAGACAAAATAAAAACAATGCAACAGAGTTCAATGCTCTTGCGCATAAAAAAACAAGTTCATGTCAACATGTTCAAGTTTGTGTTGTTGTTTAGTTTATATTGCATGCATATATACAGGGTGTCCCGCAATTGAGTGCAACTATTTACGGATCTGAAAGCTTATGTCGAGCTGAGCAAAAAATCGTATAGGAGGGGGGGGGGGGGGTCTATTTTTACATTCTTAGGAGCTACAGGGTCAATTAATATGTCACGACTTTGATTCACGTTATTGTTTCTAGCAGAGGAGATCGCCAGGAGGATCATCATACTTTGCTTCACTTGCATCAGCGTTTGCGTAAAGACCCATCCAGTGGTCAAGAAAAAAGTACTTCTGCTCCAAGGAATTCATCGCATTCGTCGACGATCGTAAACAACTTGTTGCTGTCATCCAACCTATCTCAGAGTTCTATTACCTTGCTTCCAACTGCGATCATAAAGTTGGAATTGAATGGCAGCGTGCACGACGCAAGATCCCTGCTTGATCCGTGTTCAGCAACTAGTCGAATCGCCAGAAAATTGGTGGATCAACTAAATCTAACCACTATGACGCTTGGTGACGAGTCGGTATGTCCCATTACCATTCATGCTCGATTCGATCGCAAGGTGCGGGTACAATCTATGCTTCGAGTAGATCACAGAATCTCTATTCGAAGTCCGTCAAATCCGATCGATGAATCCGTAGCACAAAAATTTTCCAACTTAATATTAGCTGACACTAAATTCTATAAAACCGATCCGATATTTATCTGCCTTCCTGTTGCGCAGAATACAGTATTCAGATGGATATTATCCGGGTGATTTACAGTTTAATTATATATAAAAAAAAAAAGAAAAAAAGAATATAACAAAAACAAAATTAATCATTGCACTACTACCGAAATGAAATTTATGCATCGCTCTTTATGCTTTATATATAAATATTATGTACTATTGTATACTACTATATATTAATTTCTTTTTCATTTACACTTTTTATCTTTATTTTATATTCTAAACCTTATTGATTTGAAACATTTGCCTAAATATAACAATCTTAAAAATTTTTTCTTACTATTCACTTTCTGTAATAAATTTTCATTTATACCTCATTAACGAAACTTAATTGACTTGTTTTGTACCTTCATTATGAATTCACCTACTTAAAAAATTGTACTATCTTTTAATGAAAAAATTAAGTAAATTATTTGTAATTTTAATTCAATTTTGCAGCCGTACTGCAAGGCGGGCGGCGATGTTTACACCAAAAATTTATATAATAGCTACCTAAACTTCTAATCATTGTAACTAAGCCTGGAGATGGCGCTTATCACGTTCGAACATTGTTTTAGTACAAAACCCATGTACGTTTTGTCAGCTTCCTACTGTCAAAGCAAGTTTTTCTGCCTTCTCTTTGTTCCAAGGTCGCAACGTGGTAAGGTCTTCCTCTATTATCTTATATTGGTATAATAAATTATCCGAAGAAAAAATTAACCTTAAGTGTTTTTAATCATGTCATTACATTTTTTATTTCTTTTCCATATATTTATTAAACTCGCTGAGTTTAATAAATATTTTATTAATTCCCGTTGTGCAGAGACGATCCACACAATCAGATAATGATTATGATAATGATAATGATAATGATAATGATGATAATGATAATGATAATGATAATGATAATGATAATGACAATGGTAATGATAATGATAATGATATAATGATAATGATAATGATAATGATAATGATAATGATACTGATACTGATACTGATACTGATACTGATAATGATAATAATACTGATACTGATAATGATAATAATAATGATAATGATACTGATACTGATAATGATAATAATAATGATAATGAGATATCTAAGTGATAAAAGTTCTTTATTTGATAGTTTGAATCTGATTAAAATGCACTATTTTATAAAATCTGCAGATTTAGTCCTAAAATTAAAAATTTTAGTTTAATATTTAATATTACTGACAATAAATTTATGGTCGACATTTGGATCTATTGATCGTTGCGCATTGTTAGTTGCATCACGTTCCACACATTTTACACACCCTGAATGCTATACAACCCTGGTGGAACCGGATATTCCAGCTAGTAAATAATGTTTATTTTATTATTTACTAGGCGTAATTTTCTTTTTACATAGATCTTACGAAATTAGGTATTTTTCAAGGGAACACTGAAAAAAATTTTAGCTCAAAAGGCATTAGACTTAAAAGGTTTAAGAACCTTTGTTCTAAACTATTCGCGAAAGACAGTTTTTTTGCATATTTGGGCTTAGGAGGCCCAAATACACTTAACAAAAATAAGAACACAAATATTCGAGTCCGACCTCTTAAGTAAAATTTTTTCGAAATTTTGTATATGATTTTTTATTAATATTTGTTTTTATAGTTTAAACTGAAGTTATCAGATTACAAATCTGCTATTGGCTTATTACAAAGTTCTCTTAACTTGACTCCACGGGAAGTTCGTCAATTTCACATTAGTATTTGTGCCCATAAATCAGAAAAAAACGGATCTGAGAACGAGTCATCAAATTCTGGAAAGCAACCAGATGACAAAAAAAATGAAGATAACCAGAAAATCAAGTCCATAATAACTAAAAGCATACTTTGGATAGTTTCTATTTATATGTTGGCATCGTTGATATCGCTGCTATTATCTCCAAAATCGGACAGACCAGAGGTATTACAATCTTGTTAATTGTGGCCATGATACAATAATAAGTATCGCCTTTTTTGTTTTTGTTTTAAATGTGTAGTAGGAGGCCCAATGCTGCAAAAGAAGGGCCTCATGTGATTTAGGAGATAAAATTCGTGAAAGTTGTTAAGGGAGTATTCCTGGTTGGCAAACATTTTTTTTAGATTTTTTTTTTTGCATATTTTTATTGCTTGGATATTTGAGAATCTAAAGTGTTCTAAAATTCTAAAAGTGTTTTTTGAAACACGTTCAGCAATGTTTTCGCCAAAATGCGATTTGCTTAATTTGGCTACTTTTTGAATGCAACGGTTTGAGCAACCACCGAATTTCGTTCAACGCGTTCTTTAGTAGGTAATAACTTGTTTGTATATGCATATTAAACATAAATGAATACACATTTTAGAGCTTAGATATTCGAATGTTGGCAGCGTTTAGTTCACTTTGAATTGAGTTATAAACCGGACGCGCGACTTATTTTACTTCTTTAGAAGTAAAGAAAAAAAAAAATAGATTTTTATTTTTTATTTACCCGAAGGCTTCTTTATTTTCTTGAATTCAGATTAAGACTAACTTACTTAAAAATATTACAATCCAATGTAACCTCTTAAGATACAAAATAAATACATTACTACAAAAATACAAAATACATATTTCCTGCCTTTGATTGCATTTTTTGTGTTGCAACCAATATTTAGAATTGTTTACATATGAAAACCCAAAACACTTAAGTGGGTCAGTTGGATTGCAAGAGCAATTCGATACATTGTTTACAAATTGCCGATGCTAGTGAGTTTTGGGTTAAGCAACAGCGGCACATGACAAAGTGTTCTGTAATCCGAGAATATGTTTTTGAGTTAAATGTTTTTATATTCTTTATTCGGTTAATTGTTTTGAAATAATTTATGTTGCCCAATTGATTGGCAGTTTGGTTGAAACCTGAGGTTTCTCAAGTGACGTTGATGTCGACATGACCCCTCCCCCCTTGGATTGAGAACTCCCCTGAGTTTGAGGGTTGACGATATTTATCTTAAGTGTTCTGTTTTTTCTTACAAAATATATGTATACAAATATTGCTGATAGCAATAATATCATAAGAGAAGAAATAAGTACAATGAGTTGTAAAATTCTTTCTGTGATACTTTAATTCTTTTATTTTTTCTATGTTTTCTATTTGTTGAATAACAATTTCTTCAAAGGTTGGTTGAGTTTTTGAACTATTTAATTTTTTTATTGATGGTACAGCAAATCTTTCATGAAATATTAATTCTTTATTTGAAAAATTTTCTTCATTTACTTTTATTTTACAATCATTAAAAGAAATTAAGTAATTTCCATTCAGTTTAGTTTTTCTATAATCACATGTACTATTTAATTGTGAATTTATTTGATTTTTTAACAAAATTAGACCAGGTTTTATATTAATAATTTCTGAATGATTGTTTTTGACTTTTAGACAGTTATCTTTGTAAATACATAGTTTTGATTTTTTTAAGTTTTTAATGTTTACATCACTATTATAATCATAAAAAGTATTATTTATTTTTATTACTTCTTGCATACTAATAAGTAATTCTTCATGTTTTGCGTTTGAAACGGGTACTACTAATGACCTTGGTGCAGAAAGCATATTTTTAGGAATTTCTATTACAAATATAATTTCGTTATTTTTATATTCACCTACACCTAGTCGTATGTTTCTAAGTTTGTCAATGTCGATGTTGTATCGAGCTATTTCGTCGTCCGTTAAGATGTTACTTGTCATTATGTCGAGTCTTGCTGAAGCAATGTTATTTTGTATATGTTCAATGTGATCCTCCAAAATTTTAATTTTTAATAAAAAGTCTAAGTAAAGAAATTGCGCATACATTTTTGAATTCGTTTCTTCTATGTCATTAAATTTTTCATTTATTTTATTTCTGTCTGACTCTATTGTTTTTCTTAACATTTCGAATGTTTTATTAAAATGGTCATTTATTTGGATATGTTTGTTAATATTTTCAATTGCCATATGATTATTTGTGTCAATAATTTTTAAATGTTCTTCTATTTCTGTCCTATCATTGTCGTCCATTGTTCCATAAAGCCATTTAAGTCCTGTTCCAAAAATGTTTATAAGTCCCCTCTTCTGTCTATGTGGTAGGATGGTTTGAATTTTCCGTCTAAGTGTTTTAAGTTGTGAATTTAAAAGTTGCTTGTTTTCTAATAATTTTAATTGTTGTATTTCGGATGTAAAGTCGTCTATGATACTTTCTATTTCGGATGGGTTAATTATATGTAAAATCATGTTGTAGTTCTTGATGATTTGTGCGTTTTCCAGTTTTATTTCAATGAATCCATCGTCAGTTTCTATTTTGTCGATGATAAGTGTTCCACAAGCCTTAGTTATCATTATTAGTAAGGTCAAAACGAGTAATGTCCAATTGATCTGAAAATTTGGTTGGTCTTTTAATATTTGTTGGATGAATATTTTCTATCTTTAATTTTCTATATCTTGGTTCGTATTTGTGTCTGAGTGCTTTATAATTCTTTACATATCCTTCTTGTTTATTGTGTCTAAAATCCTCACGTTTCCTATTAAGTTTATCAATATTTTGCTCTTTTTTACTTTGAATTAACTGCCTAATTTTTTCTTTATCGATTTTACCTTCTTCTACATCAATAGGTTTTTCTTTTAGAGTTGAATGCACTGATCTGTTATACCATTCTACACATTTAAATATACGTTCTTGCGTCGATAAACTAGACTTTTCTGCTTCTAGTGCTCTGAATTTTTCAGCAATAGTGCTATGGAATCTTTCTATATCGGAATTTCCAGTGTGACTATTAGGTTTTGTAAAATGCACTAATATTTCTTCTTGTCTCATAAATTCTCTAACATTGACAGAATTGAACTCGTTATCCATAACAATTTTGTTTGGTTTACTTTTTATTGACAAGTACAGTCTAAATTTTTCTATTAAAGTGTTGCTATTTCTATCTTCTAAGTAAAGAATGACCGCAAATTTAGAAAATTTATCTATAAATGACATAAAACTGTGTTTCTTATTTGTATAAACATCTACATGTATAATCTGATTTTTGTCGGTTGGGGTTTCTGTTAAAAAATATTTCGGTTTGATTGGTTTCCTGTCATATTTGGCCCTACTGCAGATGTCGCAATTATTTACGTATTTCTGTATTAATTTCTTTAGGTCCTTATAATAGATAAGTTTTCTCAATCCCTCGTAATTTGCCTGTATGCCACCATGTCCTGTCTCTAATTTATGATATTTTCCTATTTGTTTATATGTTTCCTCTTCGTTTAACATATCTCTGGCATGGTATGAGCATCTATAGAATTTAAGAGTTGAACCGAAGAGTTCTATTAGTTTCTGTTGTACTATGTTATATTCATGGTCCGTTATTTCCGAATAAATGCCTGTTTTCCCTGTTTTTAAATATCTTCTAAATATATCTGTCATAAAATTATTTTTAATATCTTCAGGACTAATAAAAATTTTTCTTTTATCATTAACTACTTCAATTTCTCTTACCTTGTTGTTAGTTAAAATTAGCTGTGTATTAAATCTATTCACTATTGTGTCCAATATAATAAAGTGGTCATTTTGTTCCTCTTCTTGAGAATGAATTGTAGCATCTGTGCTTCTGTTGTCTTCGTGTTGATCTTCGGTCTCTTGGTTACGTGAATCAATTGCATTTATTTGTCCTAAATCCGCGTTTATACGACTCATAAAATCGGCAGCTATATTTTCCTTACCTTTTATATAGTTCATTTTAATGTCATATTCTCCTAACTTAAGTAGCCAACGTTGTAACCTTGGATTAATATCTTTGCCAGTGTTTTTGATTTTCAACCATACTAATGGTTGATGATCAGTTATCAAATCAAAATTTCGTCCGTAGATATATGGTCGAAAATAGTTAACCGCCCATACAATAGCTAAAAGTTCTTTCTCTGTTGTAGAATATTTTCTTTCGTGCTCGTTTAGGGTTCTACTTGCATAGCTAATTGGATGCTCACTTTGAGTGAGAACTGCACCGATAGCGAAATCACTATCATCTGTGGCTACTTTAAAACGTTTATCAAAGTCGGGGTATTTAAGTATTGGAGCTTCTGTTAATAATCGTTTCAATTTCTGAAATGTACTGTGGATCTTGTTTATTAATTTTTGCATTTTTCTTCAAATATTTCGTCATTCCATGAGCTACTTTGGCATAATCCTTCACGAACTTTCTATAATAACCGGTAATTCCTAAAAATGACTTGATTTGTTTTGTTGTTTCAGGGAGTTTAAGCTTTTGAATGTTTTCAATTTTACTCTCATTCGGCTTTACTCCTTCTGTTGTTAAAATGTGCCCTAAGTATTCAGTTTCCTTAGCAAAAAATTTACATTTATCTACCTGAATTTTTAAATTATGTTGTCTCAATTTATTAAAAATTTTTTCGAGGCTTTCCAAATGTTCTTCTAGTGAAGTGTTAAAAATAAGTATGTCATCAAGGTAGACAACACATATTTTGTTAATAAATTCTCTAAGAACTGAATTGATTAATCTTTGGAACGTGGCTGGGGCATTTTTGAGTCCAAATGGCATTCTCATAAACTCATAGTGCCCAAGAGGAGTAGAAAATGCTGTCTTTTGTCTATCGCATTCTTTTATTAAAACCTTATGGAACCCTTTCGCTAAGTCTAGTGTTGTGAAATATTGGGACCTTCCTAGTTTCTCTAAGATATTTTCAATATTAGGGATGGGAAATTTATCGCTAATAGTTTCTTCGTTCAATTTCCTGTAATCGATGACTATACGCCATTTCTTTGTACCGGAATTGTCCGCCTTCTTTGGAACGATCCAAAGCGGTGAGTTATACGGTGAGTTGCTTTCCTTTATTATTCCCTGTTCTAACATTTCTTTTATTTGTCTATTGATTTCGGTCTCGTGTATTTGTGGATATCTATAAATTTTTGAGTAAAGGGGCTTACTTGTTGTAGTCACTATTTCGTGCTGAATTTCGTGTGTATGAGTCAATTTTTGTCCTTCTTGAAAAAATAAGTCTTTGTGCTTATTTATTAAATATTTTAGATAATCTATCTCTTCAGAGTTCATATCTATTCTTTTTAATTTTTCAATAACGCTTTGGTTAATAAACGAATTTTCAATTGTATAAATTTCGTCAAATTTGTACGGACATTCACTCAAAAATGTAGTTTTTACATTATTGATTTCAATGTATCCCTCTCTAAGATTAATAATTGCTTGCATTGGTGCAAGTATATTTTGTCCAATAAGTGCGTCAAATTTTTTATTCTTGAACTTTGTAAGTTTCCAGCTCAAATATTTTTTTTCGTTAAATTCTTTTGGGAGTTCCGTTATTATTTCATGGCTTATGTTTGTTTGTCCACTGAGTGTATTAAATTGTAGATTATCTTTTAATTTTAGTCTTTTATATTTTGTCAATTTGTCCTCGTTAATAAGTGTTGTTGTCGATCCTGTATCAATCAAGCATTTTATTTTTTCATCTCCTACAGTTAGCTCAACTATCGGTAAATTAGGTCCTCCCCCGGCAATTGAAAATTTACCTCATTTTGTTCTATATGGTCTACATCCATTCTACTCGTCCTAGTTTGGCCCGAATTCCTTCCGCCTGTATTTTGAGTATTTTGCGGATTTTGTCTGAATGGGTTTCTAAATTGTCCAGAGTTGTTATTTTGTCTAAACTGATTTTCTACTTGGTTATAGTTTTGTCTATATGAATTCTGATTTTCAACTTGGTTGTAATTCGGTCTAAATGAATTTTGTGTAAAGTTTGTGTTTCTGAAATTTTGCGAGTTTGTGTTTCTAAAATTTTGCGAGTTTGTGTTTCTATTTCTGTACGCTTTTTTCTCTACTTGTTCTATCATACCTGTTTCTTGTAATGTATAAAACGCTAATCTTAGATTTTGAATATTTCTACTGTGGATTATGCTGGCTAGATTGGCATCTAGTCCATTAACAAATGTTTTTAAAATTATAGATTCATTTACAATAGGTGAAAACTCTACCGGTTTATTTTCATCGAAATCATATTTAGTGTTTAATTTATCTAATATATTTCTTAACTGATAAAAGTAGTCACTTACATTAAGACTTTTTATGTTTATTGCTTGGTGGTATAGGTTATGATACGTCTCTTTTACTCCAAAATTCCTCACTAGTTCTTCCTTGATTTCATTCCATGTTGGGTTACTTCCGAGTGTTCTTATCGTTTGGAGTGCTGGGCCTTGGATTTTTGTCCTTACGTGTCGTTGGAATATGAATTCTTTAAGGGTGGGATTTCCATCGAAGAGAGGGAGTATTAATTCCACTTCCCTTATGAACGCCGACAGATCATAATCCTTAGTTCCGTGGAACTCTTTTATTCTAGCTGCTTCCCTAATGATATCTGACGCTGGAACCTGTTGTTCGTTGTTCATATTGGTTGGTTTCTGGTATTCTGGCCACTTAATAGTCAACTTGTTAATAATTAATTTTTTTTTGTTTTTGTTTTGTGTTCACGACTTTAAGACAAATCTTTGGATTCGAACAAGTACGGTAAAATAAATCTTTAGATTTAAGTGAGTTCCACTTTTTCACTAGATATCTTTTGATTTCTATCACGTTCAAAAAAATTTTTTTTTTTTTTTATTTTGAACTCGAGACTTTAGAGCTTAAAGTTATTTTATAAAAATCTTTTGATTTTTATATCCTGCCGACTGCGCCACTTATTTTACTTCTTTAGAAGTAAAGAAAAAAAAATAGATTTTTATTTTTTATTTACCCGAAGGCTTCTTTATTTTCTTGAATTCAGATTAAGACTAACTTACTTAAAAATATTACAATCCAATGTAACCTCTTAAGATACAAAATAAATACATTACTACAAAAATACAAAATACATATTTCCTGCCTTTGATTGCATTTTTTGTGTTGCAACCAATATTTAGAATTGTTTACATATGAAAACCCAAAACACTTAAGTGGGTCAGTTGGATTGCAAGAGCAATTCGATACATTGTTTACAAATTGCCGATGCTAGTGAGTTTTGGGTTAAGCAACAGCGGCACATGACAAAGTGTTCTGTAATCCGAGAATATGTTTTTGAGTTAAATGTTTTTATATTCTTTATTCGGTTAATTGTTTTGAAATAATTTATGTTGCCCAATTGATTGGCAGTTTGGTTGAAACCTGAGGTTTCTCAAGTGACGTTGATGTCGACATGACCCGCGCGAGTATACAGTTTTGAAAAGTACAGTTTTGATAAAATTTTTTTTGTGCTTAAGACAATTAAGACAATAAAAAAAAAAAGTAATAAAAATAAAAGAAACACTGGTAGCAATTAAAAAACTCGTCCCTTGAAACGCCAGTTTCGTGGTACGAATTCACAAGTACATCGCAAAAAAATTTAAAAATAATGAAAACGAAGACATAAGCATTGAGAACAAAACGGAGAATTGCATTTTGGAGTTTTATACAGTTTTCTGGGCGATTGCTAATCAGGTGATATTTGCCAAATGTGAAGGAAAAATCGAGTTTAAAAAAGCATCGCCGTATGGAATTGGCTTAAAAATTGGTGTTCACTGCGCTTGCCCGACCACTACATAAATTTTTTCGTCGTCTTTGGTTGGCAAATCATATTTGATGAACCGGCGCTTGATTTTTGCCATGAGGCTTTTAGGCATTGGGACAAGGCATTAACACGTTTTGTGGGCTCATGGATATCGGCAGAGGTGTATGTAACTCCTAATACTACACTGCCCTGGAGAACTTTCATACAGCTGCAAGCGCGATCTATGGATACACTCTTTCAAAAGCCACGAAAGAAGAGAAAGATGCCATGGTCACAGCCGATCCACAGTGCGATCCAACAATGTTTACCGTATCAGGTGATGGCACTTGGAAAAAACGTGGCTTTTCTTCACTATACAGCGCTACAACGTTGATCGGCAAATACAGTAAAAAAAAATAGTCGACTCTGTTGTGAAGTCCAGCGTATGCAACAGTTGCAAGTATTGGGAAGCTAAGAAAGAAGAAGACACACTGGCATATGAAATTTGGATTGAAGACCACGAAGAGGAATGCCGTGCCAACCATCAAGGGAGTTCTGGGAAGATGGAGGTGGATGGGATAAAGGAAATGTTCGCCATATCAGTCCAAAAGCATGGCGTAAAATACTGCAAGTATATCGGCGTTGGCGACTCAAAAACATTCAAAGCTATTATAGACGACGATCCGTACGAAGAATGTATATCGCGCGTGCAAAAAAGAATGGACACTAGACTCCGCAAGGCTAAAAAAGAGAACAGAGGCATTGGCGGCAAGGGTGCAGGCAAACTCACAGATAAAGTCATCTCTGAACTAACAAATTATGGCCTCGCTATTCGTCGTCATCCAGAGTCGGTTGCTGACATGAAGAAGGCTGTTTGGGCAACGTTTTTGCACAAAATCTCGACTTATGAAGCTCCATATCACCAAAACTGTCCGACCTGTGCGTCGAGCTGGTGCGCCTGGCAAAAAGCGGTAGCAGAAGGGACAATCGACAGCTTCAAGCATACGTATGTACCACTAAATCAGAGATTCCAGAAAGCAATCAAACCTATTTAGGAAGCACTGTCAGCCGATGATTTGTTGAACATATACCTTGGCTCCGAAACTCAAAACAGCAACGAATCTTTCAACGCAGTGCTGTGGTCATTTGCACCGAAGCATATGCACACCGGCGCACGCACTATTGAGATTGCCAATTATATTGCAACTGTCATATTTAACAAAGGTTTTTTGTCAATACTTCAAATAATGAGCCTAATGGGCATCCCGATTGTCAACGTCACATATGATTTCGCCATGTCTCGGAACGAAGAACGTTTGAAAAGGTCCGAAGCCAGAGCTCTGGCCGCATCAAAAGACGGTAGAACTGCCCAAAGAGCCGCTGAGTCCACATTTTTTGAAGAAGAGGAAGGAGTTCTTTATGGGGCTGGAATTGCAGATTGATATATGTAAGTATTTAAAAAAAAAAAATGTTTTATTGCCTAAAATTTTCTTTGAGTTTTTCAAAATCATGTTTTTGAATTCAAAGTCACTTTTCTCTGGTTCTAATGAACTAAACAACTGCATACTTAAATTTTTCATTTTAATTTTTGATGCAAAAAATAACCTCAAACTTAAACGCGTTTATCTCGAAACCACGTTTTTCGAGCTTGCGGCCCCGATTGCGCTCGTAGTTCTGAACCGATTTTGATGAAACAAAGTGCAATCAACGCAGAAATGTCACCATTCTGGTCCCTACCTCAATAACAATTTTAAACAATTTTTTACTATTTTTATTTTACACTAAACTACCAAAAAAAAAGACCCAAAATCGGTTTTCCATTTTTCATTGACCGCCATTTTGTAAAAAATAATCGCAAAACCAGAATTACATCTGTACTGAATCTAACGCCGTTTACTTTTTCCATTTTAGATGATCTGAAGTCGAGTTATCCGGGCCGCAAGCAGCATACTTTTTTTTCGACGCCCAACTTTGAAGGCCAACAACTTCTTGAACATTCCTCGTACAAAGGAAAAAATTCTAGTATATAATTTAATATGTTCTTAATACAATAAAAAAACAGAATTTAAATAACTCTGCGTTTTCAAATGAGAAGTTTTTCAAAAAGGGTCCAAAAACAGCCTTCCAACCAGGAATACTCCCTTAACAAAAAGACAAAACAAAAATAAAAAAGTCAATAGCTAGTTCAATTTGTATGAATTCATT
The DNA here is from genome assembly GCA_914767935.1 of Coremacera marginata. NCBI lineage: Eukaryota > Metazoa > Arthropoda > Insecta > Diptera > Sciomyzidae > Coremacera > Coremacera marginata. The sequence continues at coordinate 118,609,587 of OU612046.1, forward strand.
ACTACTACACTTTTTACGCTATAACTTCTGAACCGTTCAAGAGCACACCTTAATTTTATATCGTTGGAATGTAATGAAACGTAAAAAATTAAAAATCATTACAGTTTCGGATATGGAAAAAGTAAGCAATTTTCTAAAGTTAATAACTTGGGCCCTTTATTAGATATTAATATATATACATTTTTTTTTTTAAATATTTGTACAACCTTGAAGATAAAAAAAAAAAATAATAAATAATTTTCATAATTGGTATGAGTTACAGATTGCGCCAAAGTGAAGTGCTCAAAAATCCGGTGCCTATATGGCGGACAGTTATTCTCTGGAATGGGACGTCGGAAACAAAAAAAACAAAAAATATTAAAGGGGGATGCACTCCGCCCGGCAATCTACCATAATTGAAAAAATGAAGAAAGATAAAAATTGGACAATATTAAAAAAAAATCTACATATTTGGACTAGAGTAGATTGCCTTCGAGCATATGTTAATAAAAAAACATGATTTTTCAAAATCGGCCCAGACAGTCCTGAGATTGACTGTCCGCCACCGGATTTTTAAGCACTTCACTTTGACGACATCTATGGGCCCAATCGCGGTACTGTCGGATTTTCCGCTCGACGGAAACCATGGTTCCCGACGTAAAAGAAAATGTAATCGAGGTATCCAATGGAATTAGGAATTAGGAGAAAAGGAATTTTGAAAAATTAAATTAAATGGTATCTTCACATTATATAACGTTTTTAAGTCAACTATTTAATGCATTTTTGTTACAAATTTATAAAAAAGAAACCTTATACATGGACGGACATGCGAAATAGCCAAAAAGAACAAAACAGGTGCCTTGCTAAACTCAAACGCTATTCACAGCGATTGGTAAAAGTGCTTGAGAAAAATACAGAAGAGAAAAACGCCATAACACTGAAGTTGAAGCACTCAACCTTCAAAAGTTCGAGCTTGATAAAAAACTTTTAGAAGCCAAGCTGGAGCAATTTAAGTAGCACGTGCATTATTAAATATGCTTCTTTCATTAATTTTAAATTTACTCAATATTTGCTCAAATAAAAACATTCAATTTCTTTGAAATTTTTTCAATCTCACGACAAAAAATTTTGTGAGTAAATTAGACAGATAAATTCTATCCGTCGGATAACTCAATTGCACTTTTTTCGACGGAAGAGTTCGCATTTCCAACGGATACCCCGATTGCTTTATCAGCGGAAATCGGAAAAGTCTTCCGACGAGTTTCCGTCGGCTATCGGGATTGGGCACTATGTATAACTCATACAAATTATGAAAATCATTTTTTTTTCAATCTTCAAGGATGTATAATTTTTTTTAAAAAATGTACAGTGGGTCAATAAAGAAGTCGGACAAACAGGTAACCAAACATTACGTATGAAAGAAAATTTGAAGGAAACAAAATATTGCTTTGGTTTATTTTTTATTTATTATGTATTTATATATACTATTAAAAACAATAACAACATAATTTAAATTAGCTTCATTTTATAAAAAAAAAATAAAAATATAATTCGTGAACAAAATTAACATCAAAAAAGAACTCGGACATGTGGCAATGCTGTTTGCTACTAAACATTTTGAAAAAGGGGAATCACAGTTTTTGCTTTGTTTGTAGTAGATACAATAAACTTAAGCAGTTTTTGTGTATTTTGAAGCTTCGGAGCAAACAATTTTCCAAAATAAAAGTGAAAATGGGTAGACAACGTGGACAAAGCTCAATCGAAGTTCGAGAACTTATTATACGGCACTATGAAGAAGGAAAAACGGTTCGGCAGATCAGTGAAATAGTTGACAGGCCCCGTTCTACAGTTCACGACGTTATAAAACGTTTTAAAATTAATAAATCAGTGGAAAATAAGACAAAATCTGGAAGGCCTAAATTGTTCTCGAGTCATGATGAACGCTGGATAGTAAGCCAAATAAAAAAACAACCTATCCTCAGTGCACCAAAGCTAACAACGGAGGTGGCAAAACATCTTAACATCACCTGCTGCCCAGAAACTGTAAGGTTAGTACTGCAGAATAAAAATTTTCATGGAAGGGTTGCAAGGAAAAAACCCTTCGTAAGTGAAATCAATAGAAAAAAAAGAATTAATTTTGCAAAAAGCCATGAAAACAAAAATTTTGAGTACTGGAGTCATGTTTTATTCTCTGATGAGAGTAAATTCAACATTTTCAGATCAGATGGGCAATCATATGTATGGAGGAAGCCAAACGAAGAGCTGAAGGAGAAAAATTTACGCCCAACTGTTAAACACGGAGGTGGTTCCGTAATGGTCTGGGGCTGTATGTCTGCAGCTGGGCCCGGAAATTTGTGTTTTGTTGAAGGCAATATGGACCAAAAGCAATACCTAGCCATTTTAAAGGAAAACTTGGTTAATAGTGCTGAAAAATTGGGGATAAAAAATAGTTTTCACTTCTACCAAGATAACGACCCCAAACACAAGGCGCAAAATGTGCGTTTGTGGTTATTGTATAACTGTCCAAAAGTACTGGAAACTCCTCCACAATCACCTGACATTAATGTCATTGAACATTTATGGGCCCACTTGGAAATTCAATTAAAAAATCACTCCATTAAAAACAAAAAGGACTTGGAAAATGCTTTAATGGAAGAATGGGCTAAAATAGATCCCTCCGTCTGCAGAAAATTGGTAGAGTCAATGCCAAAGCGGCTAAAAGCTGTTAAAAAAGGCAAAGGCTTGCCAACAAAATACTAAATAAAAGTTTTTTTTTTTTAATTTTATTTATACTTAAAATTTAGTATGAATGTCCGAGTTCTTTTTTGACATGAATTTTGTTCACGAATTATATTTTTATTTTTTTTTTTATAAAATGAAGCTAATTTATATTATGTTGTTATTGTTTTTAATAGTATATTTAAATACATACTAAATAAAAAATAAACCAAAGCAATATTTTGTTTCCTTCAAATTTTCTTTCATACTTAATGTTTGGTTACCTGTTTGTCCGACTTCTTTATTGACCCACTGTATGTTAATATCTAATAAAGACCTCAAGTTATTAACTTAAGAAAATTGCCTATTTTTCCCTATCCGAAACTGTAATGTTCGGACCGTGTTAAATTTGTTTTGCTGGTGGCTCTGCCTACCTAATTTTACCGGTGCTTAAAAACGCCACTGGTTCTAAAAAGGTCGCCTAGTGCTGATTAAAAGCACTTAGGTTCAGTAAAAGTCACGCTGATTAAAAGCAGAACTAGATTGATTTTATTTTCAAAAATTTTCGGCTTTTATAGTCGAACAGCGGCATTTTTTTTAAAACGACTTAAAACATAACTAACATTAATATTTTCATATAACTTAAATATTAACATTTAAAAATAAATATAAATAATAACATGTGTGAATTTCATAAATATAAATAAAAAAAAAAAATAAATATAAATAATAACATATGTGAATCATATCAACCCTAATAAGTGCAAAAGAAATGTGTAACATAATATAATATGTGCGACAAGAAAAAGTGTATGTATGTACTTAATTTCGCCTTTTTGCTTTAACATATACTTTGTGCGTGGGAGAGACAAAATAAAAACAATGCAACAGAGTTCAATGCTCTTGCGCATAAAAAAACAAGTTCATGTCAACATGTTCAAGTTTGTGTTGTTGTTTAGTTTATATTGCATGCATATATACAGGGTGTCCCGCAATTGAGTGCAACTATTTACGGATCTGAAAGCTTATGTCGAGCTGAGCAAAAAATCGTATAGGAGGGGGGGGGGGGGGTCTATTTTTACATTCTTAGGAGCTACAGGGTCAATTAATATGTCACGACTTTGATTCACGTTATTGTTTCTAGCAGAGGAGATCGCCAGGAGGATCATCATACTTTGCTTCACTTGCATCAGCGTTTGCGTAAAGACCCATCCAGTGGTCAAGAAAAAAGTACTTCTGCTCCAAGGAATTCATCGCATTCGTCGACGATCGTAAACAACTTGTTGCTGTCATCCAACCTATCTCAGAGTTCTATTACCTTGCTTCCAACTGCGATCATAAAGTTGGAATTGAATGGCAGCGTGCACGACGCAAGATCCCTGCTTGATCCGTGTTCAGCAACTAGTCGAATCGCCAGAAAATTGGTGGATCAACTAAATCTAACCACTATGACGCTTGGTGACGAGTCGGTATGTCCCATTACCATTCATGCTCGATTCGATCGCAAGGTGCGGGTACAATCTATGCTTCGAGTAGATCACAGAATCTCTATTCGAAGTCCGTCAAATCCGATCGATGAATCCGTAGCACAAAAATTTTCCAACTTAATATTAGCTGACACTAAATTCTATAAAACCGATCCGATATCTGTTGTCCTTGGTGCTGATCTTTATCCTAAGATAATTCAACAAGGATTGATACCAAGTACTAATGGCCTTCCTGTTGCGCAGAATACAGTATTCAGATGGATATTATCCGGGTGATTTACAGTTTAATTATATATAAAAAAAAAAAAAAAAAAGAATATAACAAAAACAAAATTAATCATTGCACTACTACCGAAATGAAATTTATGCATCGCTCTTTATGCTTTATATATAAATATTATGTACTATTGTATACTACTATATATTAATTTCTTTTTCATTTACACTTTTTATCTTTATTTTATATTCTAAACCTTATTGATTTGAAACATTTGCCTAAATATAACAATCTTAAAAATTTTTTCTTACTATTCACTTTCTGTAATAAATTTTCATTTATACCTCATTAACGAAACTTAATTGACTTGTTTTGTACCTTCATTATGAATTCACCTACTTAAAAAATTGTACTATCTTTTAATGAAAAAATTAAGTAAATTATTTGTAATTTTAATTCAATTTTGCAGCCGTACTGCAAGGCGGGCGGCGATGTTTACACCAAAAATTTATATAATAGCTACCTAAACTTCTAATCATTGTAACTAAGCCTGGAGATGGCGCTTATCACGTTCGAACATTGTTTTAGTACAAAACCCATGTACGTTTTGTCAGCTTCCTACTGTCAAAGCAAGTTTTTCTGCCTTCTCTTTGTTCCAAGGTCGCAACGTGGTAAGGTCTTCCTCTATTATCTTATATTGGTATAATAAATTATCCGAAGAAAAAATTAACCTTAAGTGTTTTTAATCATGTCATTACATTTTTTATTTCTTTTCCATATATTTATTAAACTCGCTGAGTTTAATAAATATTTTATTAATTCCCGTTGTGCAGAGACGATCCACACAATCAGATAATGATTATGATAATGATAATGATAATGATAATGATGATAATGATAATGATAATGATAATGATAATGATAATGACAATGGTAATGATAATGATAATGATAATGATATAATGATAATGATAATGATAATGATAATGATACTGATACTGATACTGATACTGATAATGATAATAATACTGATACTGATAATGATAATAATAATGATAATGATACTGATACTGATAATGATAATAATAATGATAATGAGATATCTAAGTGATAAAAGTTCTTTATTTGATAGTTTGAATCTGATTAAAATGCACTATTTTATAAAATCTGCAGATTTAGTCCTAAAATTAAAAATTTTAGTTTAATATTTAATATTACTGACAATAAATTTATGGTCGACATTTGGATCTATTGATCGTTGCGCATTGTTAGTTGCATCACGTTCCACACATTTTACACACCCTGAATGCTATACAACCCTGGTGGAACCGGATATTCCAGCTAGTAAATAATGTTTATTTTATTATTTACTAGGCGTAATTTTCTTTTTACATAGATCTTACGAAATTAGGTATTTTTCAAGGGAACACTGAAAAAAATTTTAGCTCAAAAGGCATTAGACTTAAAAGGTTTAAGAACCTTTGTTCTAAACTATTCGCGAAAGACAGTTTTTTTGCATATTTGGGCTTAGGAGGCCCAAATACACTTAACAAAAATAAGAACACAAATATTCGAGTCCGACCTCTTAAGTAAAATTTTTTCGAAATTTTGTATATGATTTTTTATTAATATTTGTTTTTATAGTTTAAACTGAAGTTATCAGATTACAAATCTGCTATTGGCTTATTACAAAGTTCTCTTAACTTGACTCCACGGGAAGTTCGTCAATTTCACATTAGTATTTGTGCCCATAAATCAGAAAAAAACGGATCTGAGAACGAGTCATCAAATTCTGGAAAGCAACCAGATGACAAAAAAAATGAAGATAACCAGAAAATCAAGTCCATAATAACTAAAAGCATACTTTGGATAGTTTCTATTTATATGTTGGCATCGTTGATATCGCTGCTATTATCTCCAAAATCGGACAGACCAGAGGTATTACAATCTTGTTAATTGTGGCCATGATACAATAATAAGTATCGCCTTTTTTGTTTTTGTTTTAAATGTGTAGTAGGAGGCCCAATGCTGCAAAAGAAGGGCCTCATGTGATTTAGGAGATAAAATTCGTGAAAGTTGTTAAGGGAGTATTCCTGGTTGGAAAACATTTTTTTTAGATTTTTTTTTTTGCATATTTTTATTGCTTGGATATTTGAGAATCTAAAGTGTTCTAAAATTCTAAAAGTGTTTTTTGAAACACGTTCAGCAATGTTTTCGCCAAAATGCGATTTGCTTAATTTGGCTACTTTTTGAATGCAACGGTTTGAGCAACCACCGAATTTCGTTCAACGCGTTCTTTAGTAGGTAATAACTTGTTTGTATATGCATATTAAACATAAATGAATACACATTTTAGAGCTTAGATATTCGAATGTTGGCAGCGTTTAGTTCACTTTGAATTGAGTTATAAACCGGACGCGCGACTTATTTTACTTCTTTAGAAGTAAAGAAAAAAAAAAATAGATTTTTATTTTTTATTTACCCGAAGGCTTCTTTATTTTCTTGAATTCAGATTAAGACTAACTTACTTAAAAATATTACAATCCAATGTAACCTCTTAAGATACAAAATAAATACATTACTACAAAAATACAAAATACATATTTCCTGCCTTTGATTGCATTTTTTGTGTTGCAACCAATATTTAGAATTGTTTACATATGAAAACCCAAAACACTTAAGTGGGTCAGTTGGATTGCAAGAGCAATTCGATACATTGTTTACAAATTGCCGATGCTAGTGAGTTTTGGGTTAAGCAACAGCGGCACATGACAAAGTGTTCTGTAATCCGAGAATATGTTTTTGAGTTAAATGTTTTTATATTCTTTATTCGGTTAATTGTTTTGAAATAATTTATGTTGCCCAATTGATTGGCAGTTTGGTTGAAACCTGAGGTTTCTCAAGTGACGTTGATGTCGACATGACTCCTCCCCCCTTGGATTGAGAACTCCCCTGAGTTTGAGGGTTGACGATATTTATCTTAAGTGTTCTGTTTTTTCTTACAAAATATATGTATACAAATATTGCTCATAGCAATAATATCATAAGAGAAGAAATAAGTACAATGAGTTGTAAAATTCTTTCTGTGATACTTTAATTCTTTTATTTTTTCTATGTTTTCTATTTGTTGAATAACAATTTCTTCAAAGGTTGGTTGAGTTTTTGAACTATTTAATTTTTTTATTGATGGTACAGCAAATCTTTCATGAAATATTAATTCTTTATTTGAAAAATTTTCTTCATTTACTTTTATTTTACAATCATTAAAAGAAATTAAGTAATTTCCATTCAGTTTAGTTTTTCTATAATCACATGTACTATTTAATTGTGAATTTATTTGATTTTTTAACAAAATTAGACCAGGTTTTATATTAATAATTTCTGAATGATTGTTTTTGACTTTTAGACAGTTATCTTTGTAAATACATAGTTTTGATTTTTTTAAGTTTTTAATGTTTACATCACTATTATAATCATAAAAAGTATTATTTATTTTTATTACTTCTTGCATACTAATAAGTAATTCTTCATGTTTTGCGTTTGAAACGGGTACTACTAATGACCTTGGTGCAGAAAGCATATTTTTAGGAATTTCTATTACAAATATAATTTCGTTATTTTTATATTCACCTACACCTAGTCGTATGTTTCTAAGTTTGTCAATGTCGATGTTGTATCGAGCTATTTCGTCGTCCGTTAAGATGTTACTTGTCATTATGTCGAGTCTTGCTGAAGCAATGTTATTTTGTATATGTTCAATGTGATCCTCCAAAATTTTAATTTTTAATAAAAAGTCTAAGTAAAGAAATTGCGCATACATTTTTGAATTCGTTTCTTCTATGTCATTAAATTTTTCATTTATTTTATTTCTGTCTGACTCTATTGTTTTTCTTAACATTTCGAATGTTTTATTAAAATGGTCATTTATTTGGATATGTTTGTTAATATTTTCAATTGCCATATGATTATTTGTGTCAATAATTTTTAAATGTTCTTCTATTTCTGTCCTATCATTGTCGTCCATTGTTCCATAAAGCCATTTAAGTCCTGTTCCAAAAATGTTTATAAGTCCCCTCTTCTGTCTATGTGGTAGGATGGTTTGAATTTTCCGTCTAAGTGTTTTAAGTTGTGAATTTAAAAGTTGCTTGTTTTCTAATAATTTTAATTGTTGTATTTCGGATGTAAAGTCGTCTATGATACTTTCTATTTCGGATGGGTTAATTATATGTAAAATCATGTTGTAGTTCTTGATGATTTGTGCGTTTTCCAGTTTTATTTCAATGAATCCATCGTCAGTTTCTATTTTGTCGATGATAAGTGTTCCACAAGCCTTAGTTATCATTATTAGTAAGGTCAAAACGAGTAATGTCCAATTGATCTGAAAATTTGGTTGGTCTTTTAATATTTGTTGGATGAATATTTTCTATCTTTAATTTTCTATATCTTGGTTCGTATTTGTGTCTGAGTGCTTTATAATTCTTTACATATCCTTCTTGTTTATTGTGTCTAAAATCCTCAGGTTTCCTATTAAGTTTATCAATATTTTGCTCTTTTTTACTTTGAATTAACTGCCTAATTTTTTCTTTATCGATTTTACCTTCTTCTACATCAATAGGTTTTTCTTTTAGAGTTGAATGCACTGATCTGTTATACCATTCTACACATTTAAATATACGTTCTTGCGTCGATAAACTAGACTTTTCTGCTTCTAGTGCTCTGAATTTTTCAGCAATAGTGCTATGGAATCTTTCTATATCGGAATTTCCAGTGTGACTATTAGGTTTTGTAAAATGCACTAATATTTCTTCTTGTCTCATAAATTCTCTAACATTGACAGAATTGAACTCGTTATCCATAACAATTTTGTTTGGTTTACTTTTTATTGACAAGTACAGTCTAAATTTTTCTATTAAAGTGTTGCTATTTCTATCTTCTAAGTAAAGAATGACCGCAAATTTAGAAAATTTATCTATAAATGACATAAAACTGTGTTTCTTATTTGTATAAACATCTACATGTATAATCTGATTTTTGTCGGTTGGGGTTTCTGTTAAAAAATATTTCGGTTTGATTGGTTTCCTGTCATATTTGGCCCTACTGCAGATGTCGCAATTATTTACGTATTTCTGTATTAATTTCTTTAGGTCCTTATAATAGATAAGTTTTCTCAATCCCTCGTAATTTGCCTGTATGCCACCATGTCCTGTCTCTAATTTATGATATTTTCCTATTTGTTTATATGTTTCCTCTTCGTTTAACATATCTCTGGCATGGTATGAGCATCTATAGAATTTAAGAGTTGAACCGAAGAGTTCTATTAGTTTCTGTTTTACTATGTTATATTCATGGTCCGTTATTTCCGAATAAATGCCTGTTTTCCCTGTTTTTAAATATCTTCTAAATATATCTGTCATAAAATTATTTTTAATATCTTCAGGACTAATAAAAATTTTTCTTTTATCATTAACTACTTCAATTTCTCTTACCTTGTTGTTAGTTAAAATTAGCTGTGTATTAAATCTATTCACTATTGTGTCCAATATAATAAAGTGGTCATTTTGTTCCTCTTCTTGAGAATGAATTGTAGCATCTGTGCTTCTGTTGTCTTCGTGTTGATCTTCGGTCTCTTGGTTACGTGAATCAATTGCATTTATTTGTCCTAAATCCGCGTTTATACGACTCATAAAATCGGCAGCTATATTTTCCTTACCTTTTATATAGTTCATTTTAATGTCATATTCTCCTAACTTAAGTAGCCAACGTTGTAACCTTGGATTAATATCTTTGCCAGTGTTTTTGATTTTCAACCATACTAATGGTTGATGATCAGTTATCAAATCAAAATTTCGTCCGTAGATATATGGTCGAAAATAGTTAACCGCCCATACAATAGCTAAAAGTTCTTTCTCTGTTGTAGAATATTTTCTTTCGTGCTCGTTTAGGGTTCTACTTGCATAGCTAATTGGATGCTCACTTTGAGTGAGAACTGCACCGATAGCGAAATCACTATCATCTGTGGCTACTTTAAAACGTTTATCAAAGTCGGGGTATTTAAGTATTGGAGCTTCTGTTAATAATCGTTTCAATTTCTGAAATGTACTGTGGATCTTGTTTATTAATTTTTGCATTTTTCTTCAAATATTTCGTCATTCCATGAGCTACTTTGGCATAATCCTTCACGAACTTTCTATAATAACCGGTAATTCCTAAAAATGACTTGATTTGTTTTGTTGTTTCAGGGAGTTTAAGCTTTTGAATGTTTTCAATTTTACTCTCATTCGGCTTTACTCCTTCTGTTGTTAAAATGTGCCCTAAGTATTCAGTTTCCTTAGCAAAAAATTTACATTTATCTACCTGAATTTTTAAATTATGTTGTCTCAATTTATTAAAAATTTTTTCGAGGCTTTCCAAATGTTCTTCTAGTGAAGTGTTAAAAATAAGTATGTCATCAAGGTAGACAACACATATTTTGTTAATAAATTCTCTAAGAACTGAATTGATTAATCTTTGGAACGTGGCTGGGGCATTTTTGAGTCCAAATGGCATTCTCATAAACTCATAGTGCCCAAGAGGAGTAGAAAATGCTGTCTTTTGTCTATCGCATTCTTTTATTAAAACCTTATGGAACCCTTTCGCTAAGTCTAGTGTTGTGAAATATTGGGACCTTCCTAGTTTCTCTAAGATATTTTCAATATTAGGGATGGGAAATTTATCGCTAATAGTTTCTTCGTTCAATTTCCTGTAATCGATGACTATACGCCATTTCTTTGTACCGGAATTGTCCGCCTTCTTTGGAACGATCCAAAGCGGTGAGTTATACGGTGAGTTGCTTTCCTTTATTATTCCCTGTTCTAACATTTCTTTTATTTGTCTATTGATTTCGGTCTCGTGTATTTGTGGATATCTATAAATTTTTGAGTAAAGGGGCTTACTTGTTGTAGTCACTATTTCGTGCTGAATTTCGTGTGTATGAGTCAATTTTTGTCCTTCTTGAAAAAATAAGTCTTTGTGCTTATTTATTAAATATTTTAGATAATCTATCTCTTCAGAGTTCATATCTATTCTTTTTAATTTTTCAATAACGCTTTGGTTAATAAACGAATTTTCAATTGTATAAATTTCGTCAAATTTGTACGGACATTCACTCAAAAATGTAGTTTTTACATTATTGATTTCAATGTATCCCTCTCTAAGATTAATAATTGCTTGCATTGGTGCAAGTATATTTTGTCCAATAAGTGCGTCAAATTTTTTATTCTTGAACTTTGTAAGTTTCCAGCTCAAATATTTTTTTTCGTTAAATTCTTTTGGGAGTTCCGTTATTATTTCATGGCTTATGTTTGTTTGTCCACTGAGTGTATTAAATTGTAGATTATCTTTTAATTTTAGTCTTTTATATTTTGTCAATTTGTCCTCGTTAATAAGTGTTGTTGTCGATCCTGTATCAATCAAGCATTTTATTTTTTCATCTCCTACAGTTAGCTCAACTATCGGTAAATTAGGTCCTCCCCCGGCAATTGAAAATTTACCTCATTTTGTTCTATATGGTCTACATCCATTCTACTCGTCCTAGTTTGGCCCGAATTCCTTCCGCCTGTATTTTGAGTATTTTGCGGATTTTGTCTGAATGGGTTTCTAAATTGTCCAGAGTTGTTATTTTGTCTAAACTGATTTTCTACTTGGTTATAGTTTTGTCTATATGAATTCTGATTTTCAACTTGGTTGTAATTCGGTCTAAATGAATTTTGTGTAAAGTTTGTGTTTCTGAAATTTTGCGAGTTTGTGTTTCTAAAATTTTGCGAGTTTGTGTTTCTATTTCTGTACGCTTTTTTCTCTACTTGTTCTATCATACCTGTTTCTTGTAATGTATAAAACGCTAATCTTAGATTTTGAATATTTCTACTGTGGATTATGCTGGCTAGATTGGCATCTAGTCCATTAACAAATGTTTTTAAAATTATAGATTCATTTACAATAGGTGAAAACTCTACCGGTTTATTTTCATCGAAATCATATTTAGTGTTTAATTTATCTAATATATTTCTTAACTGATAAAAGTAGTCACTTACATTAAGACTTTTTATGTTTATTGCTTGGTGGTATAGGTTATGATACGTCTCTTTTACTCCAAAATTCCTCACTAGTTCTTCCTTGATTTCATTCCATGTTGGGTTACTTCCGAGTGTTCTTATCGTTTGGAGTGCTGGGCCTTGGATTTTTGTCCTTACGTGTCGTTGGAATATGAATTCTTTAAGGGTGGGATTTCCATCGAAGAGAGGGAGTATTAATTCCACTTCCCTTATGAACGCCGACAGATCATAATCCTTAGTTCCGTGGAACTCTTTTATTCTAGCTGCTTCCCTAATGATATCTGACGCTGGAACCTGTTGTTCGTTGTTCATATTGGTTGGTTTCTGGTATTCTGGCCACTTAATAGTCAACTTGTTAATAATTAATTTTTTTTTGTTTTTGTTTTGTGTTCACGACTTTAAGACAAATCTTTGGATTCGAACAAGTACGGTAAAATAAATCTTTAGATTTAAGTGAGTTCCACTTTTTCACTAGATATCTTTTGATTTCTATCACGTTCAAAAAAAATTTTTTTTTTTTTTTATTTTGAACTCGAGACTTTAGAGCTTAAAGTTATTTTATAAAAATCTTTTGATTTTTATATCCTGCCGACTGCGCCACTTATTTTACTTCTTTAGAAGTAAAGAAAAAAAAATAGATTTTTATTTTTTATTTACCCGAAGGCTTCTTTATTTTCTTGAATTCAGATTAAGACTAACTTACTTAAAAATATTACAATCCAATGTAACCTCTTAAGATACAAAATAAATACATTACTACAAAAATACAAAATACATATTTCCTGCCTTTGATTGCATTTTTTGTGTTGCAACCAATATTTAGAATTGTTTACATATGAAAACCCAAAACACTTAAGTGGGTCAGTTGGATTGCAAGAGCAATTCGATACATTGTTTACAAATTGCCGATGCTAGTGAGTTTTGGGTTAAGCAACAGCGGCACATGACAAAGTGTTCTGTAATCCGAGAATATGTTTTTGAGTTAAATGTTTTTATATTCTTTATTCGGTTAATTGTTTTGAAATAATTTATGTTGCCCAATTGATTGGCAGTTTGGTTGAAACCTGAGGTTTCTCAAGTGACGTTGATGTCGACATGACCCGCGCGAGTATACAGTTTTGAAAAGTACAGTTTTGATAAAATTTTTTTTGTGCTTAAGACAATTAAGACAATAAAAAAAAAAAGTAATAAAAATAAAAGAAACACTGGTAGCAATTAAAAAACTCGTCCCTTGAAACGCCAGTTTCGTGGTACGAATTCACAAGTACATCGCAAAAAAATTTAAAAATAATGAAAACGAAGACATAAGCATTGAGAACAAAACGGAGAATTGCATTTTGGAGTTTTATACAGTTTTCTGGGCGATTGCTAATCAGGTGATATTTGCCAAATGTGAAGGAAAAATCGAGTTTAAAAAAGCATCGCCGTATGGAATTGGCTTAAAAATTGGTGTTCACTGCGCTTGCCCGACCACTACATAAATTTTTTCGTCGTCTTTGGTTGGCAAATCATATTTGATGAACCGGCGCTTGATTTTTGCCATGAGGCTTTTAGGCATTGGGACAAGGCATTAACACGTTTTGTGGGCTCATGGATATCGGCAGAGGTGTATGTAACTCCTAATACTACACTGCCCTGGAGAACTTTCATACAGCTGCAAGCGCGATCTATGGATACACTCTTTCAAAAGCCACGAAAGAAGAGAAAGATGCCATGGTCACAGCCGATCCACAGTGCGATCCAACAATGTTTACCGTATCAGGTGATGGCACTTGGAAAAAACGTGGCTTTTCTTCACTATACAGCGCTACAACGTTGATCGGCAAATACAGTAAAAAAAAATAGTCGACTCTGTTGTGAAGTCCAGCGTATGCAACAGTTGCAAGTATTGGGAAGCTAAGAAAGAAGAAGACACACTGGCATATGAAATTTGGATTGAAGACCACGAAGAGGAATGCCGTGCCAACCATCAAGGGAGTTCTGGGAAGATGGAGGTGGATGGGATAAAGGAAATGTTCGCCATATCAGTCCAAAAGCAGGCGTAAAATACTGCAAGTATATCGGCGTTGGCGACTCAAAAACATTCAAAGCTATTATAGACGACGATCCGTACGAAGAATGTATATCGCGCGTGCAAAAAAGAATGGACACTAGACTCCGCAAGGCTAAAAAAGAGAACAGAGGCATTGGCGGCAAGGGTGCAGGCAAACTCACAGATAAAGTCATCTCTGAACTAACAAATTATGGCCTCGCTATTCGTCGTCATCCAGAGTCGGTTGCTGACATGAAGAAGGCTGTTTGGGCAACGTTTTTGCACAAAATCTCGACTTATGAAGCTCCATATCACCAAAACTGTCCGACCTGTGCGTCGAGCTGGTGCGCCTGGCAAAAAGCGGTAGCAGAAGGGACAATCGACAGCTTCAAGCATACGTATGTACCACTAAATCAGAGATTCCAGAAAGCAATCAAACCTATTTAGGAAGCACTGTCAGCCGATGATTTGTTGAACATATGCCTTGGCTCCGAAACTCAAAACAGCAACGAATCTTTCAACGCAGTGCTGTGGTCATTTGCACCGAAGCATATGCACACCGGCGCACGCACTATTGAGATTGCCAATTATATTGCAACTGTCATATTTAACAAAGGTTTTTTGTCAATACTTCAAATAATGAGCCTAATGGGCATCCCGATTGTCAACGTCACATATGATTTCGCCATGTCTCGGAACGAAGAACGTTTGAAAAGGTCCGAAGCCAGAGCTCTGGCCGCATCAAAAGACGGTAGAACTGCCCAAAGAGCCGCTGAGTCCACATTTTTTGAAGAAGAGGAAGGAGTTCTTTATGGGGCTGGAATTGCAGATTGATATATGTAAGTATTTAAAAAAAAAAAATGTTTTATTGCCTAAAATTTTCTTTGAGTTTTTCAAAATCATGTTTTTGAATTCAAAGTCACTTTTCTCTGGTTCTAATGAACTAAACAACTGCATACTTAAATTTTTCATTTTAATTTTTGATGCAAAAAATAACCTCAAACTTAAACGCGTTTATCTCGAAACCACGTTTTTCGAGCTTGCGGCCCCGATTGCGCTCGTAGTTCTGAACCGATTTTGATGAAACAAAGTGCAATCAACGCAGAAATGTCACCATTCTGGTCCCTACCTCAATAACAATTTTTTACTATTTTTATTTTACACTAAACTACCAAAAAAAAAAGACCCAAAATCGGTTTTCCATTTTTCATTGACCGCCATTTTGTAAAAAATAATCGCAAAACCAGAATTACATCTGTACTGAATCTAACGCCGTTTACTTTTTCCATTTTAGATGATCTGAAGTCGAGTTATCCGGGCCGCAAGCAGCATACTTTTTTTTCGACGCCCAACTTTGAAGGCCAACAACTTTTTGAACATTACTCGTACAAAGGAAAAAATTCTATTATATAATTTAATATGTTCTTAATACAATAAAAAAACAGAATTTAAATAACTCTGCGTTTTCAAATGAGAAGTTTTTCAAAAAGGGTCCAAAAACAGCCTTCCAACCAGGAATACTCCCTTAACAAAAAGACAAAACAAAAATAAAAAAAGTCAATAGCTAGTTCAATTTGTATGAATTCATTACTACTACACTTTTTACGCTATAACTTCTGATCCGTTCAAGAGCACACCTTAATTTTATATCGTTGGAATGTAATGAAACGTAAAAAATTAAAAATCATTACAGTTTCGGATATGGAAAAAGTAAGCAATTTTCTAAAGTTAATAACTTGGGCCCTTTATTAGATATTAATATATATACATTTTTTTTTAAATATTTGTACAACCTTGAAGATAAAAAAAAAAAGAATAAATAATTTTCATAATTGGTATGAGTTACAGATTGCGCCAAAGTGAAGTGCTCAAAAATCCGGTGCCTATATGGCGGACAGTTATTCTCTGGAATGGGACGTCGGAAACAAAAAAAACAAAAAATATTATTAAAGGGGGATGCACTCCGCCCGGCAATCTACCATAATTGAAAAAATGAAGAAAGATAAAAATTGGACAATATTAAAAAAAAATCTACATATTTGGACTAGAGTAGATTGCCTTCGAGCATATGTTAATATAAAAACATGATTTTTCAAAATCGGCCCAGACAGTCCTGAGATTGACTGTCCGCCACCGGATTTTTAAGCACTTCACTTTGACGACATCTATGGGCCCAATCGCGGTACTGTCGGATTTTCCGCTCGACGGAAACCATGGTTCCCGACGTAAAAGAAAATGTAATCGAGGTATCCAATGGAATTAGGAATTAGGAGAAAAGGAATTTTGAAAAATTAAATTAAATGGTATCTTCACATTATATAACGTTTTTAAGTCAACTATTTAATGCATTTTTGTTACAAATTTATAAAAAAGAAACCTTATACATGGACGGACATGCGAAATAGCCAAAAAGAACAAAACAGGTGCCTTGCTAAACTCAAACGCTATTCACAGCGATTGGTAAAAGTGCTTGAGAAAAATACAGAAGAGAAAAACGCCACAACACTGAAGTTGAAGCACTCAACCTTCAAAAGTTCGAGCTTGATAAAAAACTTTTAGAAGCCAAGCTGGAGCAATTTAAGTAGCACGTGCATTATTAAATATGCTTCTTTCATTAATTTTAAATTTACTCAATATTTGCTCAAATAAAAACATTCAATTTCTTTGAAATTTTTTCAATCTCACGACAAAAAATTTTGTGAGTAAATTAGACAGATAAATTCTATCCGTCGGATAACTCAATTGCACTTTTTTCGACGGAAGAGTTCGCATTTCCAACGGATACCCCGACTGCTTTATCAGCGGAAATCGGAAAAGTCTTCCGACGAGTTTCCGTCGGCTATCGGGATTGGGCACTATGTATAACTCATACAAATTATGAAAATCATTTTTTTTTCAATCTTCAAGGATGTATAATTTTTTTTAAAAAATGTACAGTGGGTCAATAAAGAAGTCGGACAAACAGGTAACCAAACATTAAGTATGAAAGAAAATTTGAAGGAAACAAAATATTGCTTTGGTTTATTTTTTATTTATTATGTATTTATATATACTATTAAAAACAATAACAACATAATTTAAATTAGCTTCATTTTATAAAAAAAAAAATAAAAATATAATTCTTGAACAAAATTAACATCAAAAAAGAACTCGGACATGTGGCAATGCTGTTTGCTACTAAACATTTTGAAAAAGGGGAATCACAGTTTTTGCTTTGTTTGTAGTAGATGCAATAAACTAAAGCAGTTTTTGTGTATTTTGAAGCTTCGGAGCAAACAATTTTCCAAAATAAAAGTGAAAATGGGTAGACAACGTGGACAAAGCTCAATCGAAGTTCGAGAACTTATTATACGGCACTATGAAGAAGGAAAAACGGTTCGGCAGATCAGTGAAATAGTTGACAGGCCCCGTTCTACAGTTCACGACGTTATAAAACGTTTTAAAATTAATAAATCAGTGGAAAATAAGACAAAATCTTGAAGGCCTAAATTGTTCTCGAGTCATGATGAACGCTGGATAGTAAGCCAAATAAAAAAACAACCTATCCTCAGTGCACCAAAGCTAACAACGGAGGTGGCAAAACATCTTAACATCACCTGCTGCCCAGAAACTGTAAGGTTAGTACTGCGGAAAAAAAATTTTCATGGAAGGGTTGCAAGGAAAAAACCCTTCGTAAGTGAAATCAATAGAAAAAAAAAGAATTAATTTTGCAAAAAGCCATGAAAACAAAAATTTTGAGTACTGGAGTCATGTTTTATTCTCTGATGAGAGTAAATTCAACATTTTCAGATCAGATGGGCAATCATATGTATGGAGGAAGCTGAAGGAGAAAAATTTACGCCCAACTGTTAAACACGGAGGTGGTTCCGTAATGGTCTGGGGCTGTATGTCTGCAGCTGGGCCCGGAAATTTGTGTTTTGTTGAAGGCAATATGGACCAAAAGCAATACCTAGCCATTTTAAAGGAAAACTTGGTTAATAGTGCTGAAAAATTGGGGATAAAAAATAGTTTTCACTTCTACCAAGATAACGACCCCAAACACAAGGCGCAAAATGTGCGTTTGTGGTTATTGTATAACTGTCCAAAAGTACTGGAAACTCCTCCACAATCACCTGACATTAATGTCATTGAACATTTATGGGCCCACTTGGAAATTCAATTAAAAAATCACTCCATTAAAAACAAAAATGACTTGGAAAATGCTTTAATGGAAGAATGGGCTAAAATAGATCCCTCCGTCTGCAGAAAATTGGTAGAGTCAATGCCAAAGCGGCTAAAAGCTGTTAAAAAAGGCAAAGGCTTGCCAACAAAATACTAAATAAAAGTTTTTTTTTTTTAATTTTATTTATACTTAAAATTTAGTATGAATGTCCGAGTTCTTTTTTGACATGAATTTTGTTCACGAATTATATTTTTATTTTTTTTTTATAAAATGAAGCTAATTTATATTATGTTATTGTTTTTAATAGTATATATAAATACATACTAAATAAAAAATAAACCAAAGCAATATTTTGTGTCCTTCAAATTTTCTTTCATACTTAATGTTTGGTTACCTGTTTGTCCGACTTCTTTATTGACCCACTGTATGTTAATATCTAATAAAGACCTCAAGTTATTAACTTAAGAAAATTGCCTATTTTTCCCTATCCGAAACTGTAATGTTCGGACCGTGTTAAATTTGTTTTGCTGGTGGCTCTGCCTACCTAATTTTACCGGTGCTTAAAAACGCCACTGGTTCTAAAAAGGTCGCCTAGTGCTGATTAAAAGCACTTAGGTTCAGTAAAAGTCACGCTGATTAAAAGCAGAACTAGATTGATTTTATTTTCAAAAATGTTCGGCTTTTATAGTCGAACAGCGGCATTTTTTTTAAAACGACTTAAAACATAACTAACATTAATATTTTCATATAACTTAAATATTAACATTTAAAAATAAATATAAATAATAACATGTGTGAATTTCATAAATATAAATAAAAAAAAAAAATAAATATAAATAATAACATATGTGAATCATATCAACCCTAATAAGTGCAAAAGAAATGTGTAACATAATATAATATGTGCGACAAGAAAAAGTGCATGTATGTACTTAATTTCGCCTTTTTGCTTTAACATATACT
This sequence comes from Coremacera marginata, assembly GCA_914767935.1. NCBI lineage: Eukaryota > Metazoa > Arthropoda > Insecta > Diptera > Sciomyzidae > Coremacera > Coremacera marginata. The sequence goes on from OU612046.1 coordinate 118,629,235, forward strand.
TTGTGCGTGGGAGAGACAAAATAAAAACAATGCAACAGAGTTCAATGCTCTTGCGCATAAAAAAACAAGTTCATGTCAACATGTTCAAGTTTGTGTTGTTGTTTAGTTTATATTGCATGCATATATACAGGGTGTCCCGCAATTGAGTGCAACTATTTCCGGATCTGAAAGCTTATGTCGAGCTGAGCAAAAAATCGTATAGGAGGGGGGGGGGGGGGTCTATTTTTACATTCTTAGGAGCTACAGGGTCAATTAATATGTCCCGACTTTGTTTCACGTTATTGTTTCTAGCAGAGGAGATCGCCAGGAGGATCATCATACTTTGCTTCACTTGCATCAGCGTTTGCGTAAAGACCCATCCAGTGGTCAAGAAAAAAGTACTTCTGCTCCAAGGAATTCATCGCATTCGTCGACGATCGTAAACAACTTGTTGCCGTCATCCATCCTATCTCAGAGTTCTATTAAATTGCTTCCAACTGCGATCATAAAGTTGGAATTGAATGGCAGCGTGCACGACGCAAGATCCCTGCTTGATCCGTGTTCAGCAACTAGTCGAATCGCCAGAAAATTGGTGGATCAACTAAATCTAACCACTATGACGCTTGGTGACGAGTCGGTATGTCCCATTACCATTCATGCTCGATTCGATCGCAAGGTGCGGGTACAATCTATGCTTCGAGTAGATCACAGAATCTCTATTCGAACTCCGTCAAATCCGATCGATGAATCCGTAGCACAAAAATTTTCCAACTTAATATTAGCTGACACTAAATTCTATAAAACCGATCCGATATCTGTTGTCCTTGGTGCTGATCTTTATCCTAAGATAATTCAACAAGGATTGATACCAAGTACTAATGGCCTTCCTGTTGCGCAGAATACAGTATTCAGATGGATATTATCTGGGTGATTTACAGTTTAATTATATATATAAAAAAAAAAAAAAAAAAAGTATATAACAAAAACAAAATTAATCATTGCACTACTACCGAAATGAAATTTATGCATCGCTCTTTATGCTTTATATATAAATATTATGTACTATTGTATACTACTATATATTAATTTCTTTTTCATTTACACTTTTTATCTTTATTTTATATTCTAAACCTTATTGATTTGAAACATTTGCCTAAATATAACAATCTTAAAAATTTTTTCTTACTATTCACTTTCTGTAATAAATTTTCATTTATACCTCATTAACGAAACTTAATTGACTTGTTTTGTACCTTCATTATGAATTCACCTACTTAAAAAATTGTACTATCTTTTAATGAAAAAATTAAGTAAATTATTTGTAATTTTAATTCAATTTTGCAGCCGTACTGCAAGGCGGGCGGCGATGTTTACACCAAAAATTTATATAATAGCTACCTAAACTTCTAATCATTGTAACTAAGCCTGGAGATGGCGCTTATCACGTTCGAACATTGTTTTAGTACAAAACCCATGTACGTTTTGTCAGCTTCCTACTGTCAAAGCAAGTTTTTCTGCCTTCTCTTTGTTCCAAGGTCGCAACGTGGTAAGGTCTTCCTCTATTATTTTATATTGGTATAATAAATTATCCGAAGAAAAAATTAACCTTAAGTGTTTTTAATCATGTCATTACATTTTTTATTTCTTTTCCATATATTTATTAAACTCGCTGAGTTTAATAAATATTTTATTAATTCCCGTTGTGCAGAGACGATCCACACAATCAGATAATGATTATGATAATGATAATGATAATGATAATGATGATAATGATAATGATAATGATAATGATAATGATAATGATAATGACAATGGTAATGATAATGATAATGATAATGATAATGATATAATGATAATGATAATGATAATGATAATGATACTGATACTGATACTGATACTGATACTGATACTGATACTGATACTGATAATGATAATAATACTGATACTGATAATGATAATAATAATGATAATGATACTGATACTGATAATGATAATAATAATGATAATGAGATATCTAAGTGATAAAAGTTCTTTATTTGATAGTTTGAATCTGATTAAAATGCACTATTTTATAAAATCTGCAGATTTAGTCCTAAAATTAAAAATTTTAGTTTAATATTTAATATTACTGACAATAAATTTATGGTCGACATTTGGATCTATTGATCGTTGCGCATTGTTAGTTGCATCACGTTCCACACATTTTACACACCCTGAATGCTATACAACCCTGGTGGAACCGGATATTCCAGCTAGTAAATAATGTTTATTTTATTATTTACTAGGCGTAATTTTCTTTTTACATAGATCTTACGAAATTAGGTATTTTTCAAGGGAACACTGAAAAAAATTTTAGCTCAAAAGGCATTAGACTTAAAAGGTTTAAGAACCTTTGTTCTAAACTATTCGCGAAAGACAGTTTTTTTGCATATTTGGGCTTAGGAGGCCCAAATACACTTAACAAAAATAAGAACACAAATATTCGAGTCCGACCTCTTAAGTAAAATTTTTTCGAAATTTTGTATATGATTTTTTATTAATATTTGTTTTTATAGTTTAAACTGAAGTTATCAGATTACAAATCTGCTATTGGCTTATTACAAAGTTCTCTTAACTTGACTCCACGGGAAGTTCGTCAATTTCACATTAGTATTTGTGCCCATAAATCAGAAAAAAACGGATCTGAGAACGAGTCATCAAATTCTGGAAAGCAACCAGATGACAAAAAAAATGAAGATAACCAGAAAATCAAGTCCATAATAACTAAAAGCATACTTTGGATAGTTTCTATTTATATGTTGGCATCGTTGATATCGCTGCTATTATCTCCAAAATCGGACAGACCAGAGGTATTACAATCTTGTTAATTGTGGCCATGATACAATAATAAGTATCGCCTTTTTTGTTTTTGTTTTAAATGTGTAGTAGGAGGCCCAATGCTGCAAAAGAAGGGCCTCATGTGATTTAGGAGATAAAATTCGTGAAAGTTGTTAAGGGAGTATTCCTGGTTGGCAAACATTTTTTTTAGATTTTTTTTTTTGCATATTTTTATTGCTTGGATATTTGAGAATCTAAAGTGTTCTAAAATTCTAAAAGTGTTTTTTGAAACACGTTCAGCAATGTTTTCGCCAAAATGCGATTTGCTTAATTTGGCTACTTTTTGAATGCAACGGTTTGAGCAACCACCGAATTTCGTTCAACGCGTTCTTTAGTAGGTAATAACTTGTTTGTATATGCATATTAAACATAAATGAATACACATTTTAGAGCTTAGATATTCGAATGTTGGCAGCGTTTAGTTCACTTTGAATTGAGTTATAAACCGGACGCGCGACTTATTTTACTTCTTTAGAAGTAAAGAAAAAAAAAAATAGATTTTTATTTTTTATTTACCCGAAGGCTTCTTTATTTTCTTGAATTCAGATTAAGACTAACTTACTTAAAAATATTACAATCCAATGTAACCTCTTAAGATACAAAATAAATACATTACTACAAAAATACAAAATACATATTTCCTGCCTTTGATTGCATTTTTTGTGTTGCAACCAATATTTAGAATTGTTTACATATGAAAACCCAAAACACTTAAGTGGGTCAGTTGGATTGCAAGAGCAATTCGATACATTGTTTACAAATTGCCGATGCTAGTGAGTTTTGGGTTAAGCAACAGCGGCACATGACAAAGTGTTCTGTAATCCGAGAATATGTTTTTGAGTTAAATGTTTTTATATTCTTTATTCGGTTAATTGTTTTGAAATAATTTATGTTGCCCAATTGATTGGCAGTTTGGTTGAAACCTGAGGTTTCTCAAGTGACGTTGATGTCGACATGACCCCTCCCCCCTTGGATTGAGAACTCCCCTGAGTTTGAGGGTTGACGATATTTATCTTAAGTGTTCTGTTTTTTCTTACAAAATATATGTATACAAATATTGCTGATAGCAATAATATCATAAGAGAAGAAATAAGTACAATGAGTTGTAAAATTCTTTCTGTGATACTTTAATTCTTTTATTTTTTCTATGTTTTCTATTTGTTGAATAACAATTTCTTCAAAGGTTGGTTGAGTTTTTGAACTATTTAATTTTTTTATTGATGGTACAGCAAATCTTTCATGAAATATTAATTCTTTATTTGAAAAATTTTCTTCATTTACTTTTATTTTACAATCATTAAAAGAAATTAAGTAATTTCCATTCAGTTTAGTTTTTCTATAATCACATGTACTATTTAATTGTGAATTTATTTGATTTTTTAACAAAATTAGACCAGGTTTTATATTAATAATTTCTGAATGATTGTTTTTGACTTTTAGACAGTTATCTTTGTAAATACATAGTTTTGATTTTTTTAAGTTTTTAATGTTTACATCACTATTATAATCATAAAAAGTATTATTTATTTTTATTACTTCTTGCATACTAATAAGTAATTCTTCATGTTTTGCGTTTGAAACGGGTACTACTAATGACCTTGGTGCAGAAAGCATATTTTTAGGAATTTCTATTACAAATATAATTTCGTTATTTTTATATTCACCTACACCTAGTCGTATGTTTCTAAGTTTGTCAATGTCGATGTTGTATCGAGCTATTTCGTCGTCCGTTAAGATGTTACTTGTCATTATGTCGAGTCTTGCTGAAGCAATGTTATTTTGTATATGTTCAATGTGATCCTCCAAAATTTTAATTTTTAATAAAAAGTCTAAGTAAAGAAATTGCGCATACATTTTTGAATTCGTTTCTTCTATGTCATTAAATTTTTCATTTATTTTATTTCTGTCTGACTCTATTGTTTTTCTTAACATTTCGAATGTTTTATTAAAATGGTCATTTATTTGGATATGTTTGTTAATATTTTCAATTGCCATATGATTATTTGTGTCAATAATTTTTAAATGTTCTTCTATTTCTGTCCTATCATTGTCGTCCATTGTTCCATAAAGCCATTTAAGTCCTGTTCCAAAAATGTTTATAAGTCCCCTCTTCTGTCTATGTGGTAGGATGGTTTGAATTTTCCGTCTAAGTGTTTTAAGTTGTGAATTTAAAAGTTGCTTGTTTTCTAATAATTTTAATTGTTGTATTTCGGATGTAAAGTCGTCTATGATACTTTCTATTTCGGATGGGTTAATTATATGTAAAATCATGTTGTAGTTCTTGATGATTTGTGCGTTTTCCAGTTTTATTTCAATGAATCCATCGTCAGTTTCTATTTTGTCGATGATAAGTGTTCCACAAGCCTTAGTTATCATTATTAGTAAGGTCAAAACGAGTAATGTCCAATTGATCTGAAAATTTGGTTGGTCTTTTAATATTTGTTGGATGAATATTTTCTATCTTTAATTTTCTATATCTTGGTTCGTATTTGTGTCTGAGTGCTTTATAATTCTTTACATATCCTTCTTGTTTATTGTGTCTAAAATCCTCACGTTTCCTATTAAGTTTATCAATATTTTGCTCTTTTTTACTTTGAATTAACTGCCTAATTTTTTCTTTATCGATTTTACCTTCTTCTACATCAATAGGTTTTTCTTTTAGAGTTGAATGCACTGATCTGTTATACCATTCTACACATTTAAATATACGTTCTTGCGTCGATAAACTAGACTTTTCTGCTTCTAGTGCTCTGAATTTTTCAGCAATAGTGCTATGGAATCTTTCTATATCGGAATTTCCAGTGTGACTATTAGGTTTTGTAAAATGCACTAATATTTCTTCTTGTCTCATAAATTCTCTAACATTGACAGAATTGAACTCGTTATCCATAACAATTTTGTCTGGTTTACTTTTTATTGACAAGTACAGTCTAAATTTTTCTATTAAAGTGTTGCTATTTCTATCTTCTAAGTAAAGAATGACCGCAAATTTAGAAAATTTATCTATAAATGACATAAAACTGTGTTTCTTATTTGTATAAACATCTACATGTATAATCTGATTTTTGTCGGTTGGGGTTTCTGTTAAAAAATATTTCGGTTTGATTGGTTTCCTGTCATATTTGGCCCTACTGCAGATGTCGCAATTATTTACGTATTTCTGTATTAATTTCTTTAGGTCCTTATAATAGATAAGTTTTCTCAATCCCTCGTAATTTGCCTGTATGCCACCATGTCCTGTCTCTAATTTATGATATTTTCCTATTTGTTTATATGTTTCCTCTTCGTTTAACATATCTCTGGCATGGTATGAGCATCTATAGAATTTAAGAGTTGAACCGAAGAGTTCTATTAGTTTCTGTTGTACTATGTTATATTCATGGTCCGTTATTTCCGAATAAATGCCTGTTTTCCCTGTTTTTAAATATCTTCTAAATATATCTGTCATAAAATTATTTTTAATATCTTCAGGACTAATAAAAATTTTTCTTTTATCATTAACTACTTCAATTTCTCTTACCTTGTTGTTAGTTAAAATTAGCTGTGTATTAAATCTATTCACTATTGTGTCCAATATAATAAAGTGGTCATTTTGTTCCTCTTCTTGAGAATGAATTGTAGCATCTGTGCTTCTGTTGTCTTCGTGTTGATCTTCGGTCTCTTGGTTACGTGAATCAATTGCATTTATTTGTCCTAAATCCGCGTTTATACGACTCATAAAATCGGCAGCTATATTTTCCTTACCTTTTATATAGTTCATTTTAATGTCATATTCTCCTAACTTAAGTAGCCAACGTTGTAACCTTGGATTAATATCTTTGCCAGTGTTTTTGATTTTCAACCATACTAATGGTTGATGATCAGTTATCAAATCAAAATTTCGTCCGTAGATATATGGTCGAAAATAGTTAACCGCCCATACAATAGCTAAAAGTTCTTTCTCTGTTGTAGAATATTTTCTTTCGTGCTCGTTTAGGGTTCTACTTGCATAGCTAATTGGATGCTCACTTTGAGTGAGAACTGCACCGATAGCGAAATCACTATCATCTGTGGCTACTTTAAAACGTTTATCAAAGTCGGGGTATTTAAGTATTGGAGCTTCTGTTAATAATCGTTTCAATTTCTGAAATGTACTGTGGATCTTGTTTATTAATTTTTGCATTTTTCTTCAAATATTTCGTCATTCCATGAGCTACTTTGGCATAATCCTTCACGAACTTTCTATAATAACCGGTAATTCCTAAAAATGACTTGATTTGTTTTGTTGTTTCAGGGAGTTTAAGCTTTTGAATGTTTTCAATTTTACTCTCATTCGGCTTTACTCCTTCTGTTGTTAAAATGTGCCCTAAGTATTCAGTTTCCTTAGCAAAAAATTTACATTTATCTACCTGAATTTTTAAATTATGTTGTCTCAATTTATTAAAAATTTTTTCGAGGCTTTCCAAATGTTCTTCTAGTGAAGTGTTAAAAATAAGTATGTCATCAAGGTAGACAACACATATTTTGTTAATAAATTCTCTAAGAACTGAATTGATTAATCTTTGGAACGTGGCTGGGGCATTTTTGAGTCCAAATGGCATTCTCATAAACTCATAGTGCCCAAGAGGAGTAGAAAATGCTGTCTTTTGTCTATCGCATTCTTTTATTAAAACCTTATGGAACCCTTTCGCTAAGTCTAGTGTTGTGAAATATTGGGACCTTCCTAGTTTCTCTAAGATATTTTCAATATTAGGGATGGGAAATTTATCGCTAATAGTTTCTTCGTTCAATTTCCTGTAATCGATGACTATACGCCATTTCTTTGTACCGGAATTGTCCGCCTTCTTTGGAACGATCCAAAGCGGTGAGTTATACGGTGAGTTGCTTTCCTTTATTATTCCCTGTTCTAACATTTCTTTTATTTGTCTATTGATTTCGGTCTCGTGTATTTGTGGATATCTATAAATTTTTGAGTAAAGGGGCTTACTTGTTGTAGTCACTATTTCGTGCTGAATTTCGTGTGTATGAGTCAATTTTTGTCCTTCTTGAAAAAATAAGTCTTTGTGCTTATTTATTAAATATTTTAGATAATCTATCTCTTCAGAGTTCATATCTATTCTTTTTAATTTTTCAATAACGCTTTGGTTAATAAACGAATTTTCAATTGTATAAATTTCGTCAAATTTGTACGGACATTCACTCAAAAATGTAGTTTTTACATTATTGATTTCAATGTATCCCTCTCTAAGATTAATAATTGCTTGCATTGGTGCAAGTATATTTTGTCCAATAAGTGCGTCAAATTTTTTATTCTTGAACTTTGTAAGTTTCCAGCTCAAATATTTTTTTTCGTTAAATTCTTTTGGGAGTTCCGTTATTATTTCATGGCTTATGTTTGTTTGTCCACTGAGTGTATTAAATTGTAGATTATCTTTTAATTTTAGTCTTTTATATTTTGTCAATTTGTCCTCGTTAATAAGTGTTGTTGTCGATCCTGTATCAATCAAGCATTTTATTTTTTCATCTCCTACAGTTAGCTCAACTATCGGTAAATTAGGTCCTCCCCCGGCAATTGAAAATTTACCTCATTTTGTTCTATATGGTCTACATCCATTCTACTCGTCCTAGTTTGGCCCGAATTCCTTCCGCCTGTATTTTGAGTATTTTGCGGATTTTGTCTGAATGGGTTTCTAAATTGTCCAGAGTTGTTATTTTGTCTAAACTGATTTTCTACTTGGTTATAGTTTTGTCTATATGAATTCTGATTTTCAACTTGGTTGTAATTCGGTCTAAATGAATTTTGTGTAAAGTTTGTGTTTCTGAAATTTTGCGAGTTTGTGTTTCTAAAATTTTGCGAGTTTGTGTTTCTATTTCTGTACGCTTTTTTCTCTACTTGTTCTATCATACCTGTTTCTTGTAATGTATAAAACGCTAATCTTAGATTTTGAATATTTCTACTGTGGATTATGCTGGCTAGATTGGCATCTAGTCCATTAACAAATGTTTTTAAAATTATAGATTCATTTACAATAGGTGAAAACTCTACCGGTTTATTTTCATCGAAATCATATTTAGTGTTTAATTTATCTAATATATTTCTTAACTGATAAAAGTAGTCACTTACATTAAGACTTTTTATGTTTATTGCTTGGTGGTATAGGTTATGATACGTCTCTTTTACTCCAAAATTCCTCACTAGTTCTTCCTTGATTTCATTCCATGTTGGGTTACTTCCGAGTGTTCTTATCGTTTGGAGTGCTGGGCCTTGGATTTTTGTCCTTACGTGTCGTTGGAATATGAATTCTTTAAGGGTGGGATTTCCATCGAAGAGAGGGAGTATTAATTCCACTTCCCTTATGAACGCCGACAGATCATAATCCTTAGTTCCGTGGAACTCTTTTATTCTAGCTGCTTCCCTAATGATATCTGACGCTGGAACCTGTTGTTCGTTGTTCATATTGGTTGGTTTCTGGTATTCTGGCCACTTAATAGTCAACTTGTTAATAATTAATTTTTTTTTGTTTTTGTTTTGTGTTCACGACTTTAAGACAAATCTTTGGATTCGAACAAGTACGGTAAAATAAATCTTTAGATTTAAGTGAGTTCCACTTTTTCACTAGATATCTTTTGATTTCTATCACGTTCAAAAAAAATTTTTTTTTTTTTTTATTTTGAACTCGAGACTTTAGAGCTTAAAGTTATTTTATAAAAATCTTTTGATTTTTATATCCTGCCGACTGCGCCACTTATTTTACTTCTTTAGAAGTAAAGAAAAAAAAATAGATTTTTATTTTTTATTTACCCGAAGGCTTCTTTATTTTCTTGAATTCAGATTAAGACTAACTTACTTAAAAATATTACAATCCAATGTAACCTCTTAAGATACAAAATAAATACATTACTACAAAAATACAAAATACATATTTCCTGCCTTTGATTGCATTTTTTGTGTTGCAACCAATATTTAGAATTGTTTACATATGAAAACCCAAAACACTTAAGTGGGTCAGTTGGATTGCAAGAGCAATTCGATACATTGTTTACAAATTGCCGATGCTAGTGAGTTTTGGGTTAAGCAACAGCGGCACATGACAAAGTGTTCTGTAATCCGAGAATATGTTTTTGAGTTAAATGTTTTTATATTCTTTATTCAGTTAATTGTTTTGAAATAATTTATGTTGCCCAATTGATTGGCAGTTTGGTTGAAACCTGAGGTTTCTCAAGTGACGTTGATGTCGACATGACCCGCGCGAGTATACAGTTTTGAAAAGTACAGTTTTGATAAAATTTTTTTTGTGCTTAAGACAATTAAGACAATAAAAAAAAAAGTAATAAAAATAAAAGAAACACTGGTAGCAATTAAAAAACTCGTCCCTTGAAACGCCAGTTTCGTGGTACGAATTCACAAGTACATCGCAAAAAAATTTAAAAATAATGAAAACGAAGACATAAGCATTGAGAACAAAACGGAGAATTGCATTTTGGAGTTTTATACAGTTTTCTGGGCGATTGCTAATCAGGTGATATTTGCCAAATGTGAAGGAAAAATCGAGTTTAAAAAAGCATCGCCGTATGGAATTGGCTTAAAAATTGGTGTTCACTGCGCTTGCCCGACCACTACATAAATTTTTTCGTCGTCTTTGGTTGGCAAATCATATTTGATGAACCGGCGCTTGATTTTTGCCATGAGGCTTTTAGGCATTGGGACAAGGCATTAACACGTTTTGTGGGCTCATGGATATCGGCAGAGGTGTATGTAACTCCTAATACTACACTGCCCTGGAGAACTTTCATACAGCTGCAAGCGCGATCTATGGATACACTCTTTCAAAAGCCACGAAAGAAGAGAAAGATGCCATGGTCACAGCCGATCCACAGTGCGATCCAACAATGTTTACCGTATCAGGTGATGGCACTTGGAAAAAACGTGGCTTTTCTTCACTATACAGCGCTACAACGTTGATCGGCAAATACAGTAAAAAAAAATAGTCGACTCTGTTGTGAAGTCCAGCGTATGCAACAGTTGCAAGTATTGGGAAGCTAAGAAAGAAGAAGACACACTGGCATATGAAATTTGGATTGAAGACCACGAAGAGGAATGCCGTGCCAACCATCAAGGGAGTTCTGGGAAGATGGAGGTGGATGGGATAAAGGAAATGTTCGCCATATCAGTCCAAAAGCATGGCGTAAAATACTGCAAGTATATCGGCGTTGGCGACTCAAAAACATTCAAAGCTATTATAGACGACGATCCGTACGAAGAATGTATATCGCGCGTGCAAAAAAGAATGGACACTAGACTCCGCAAGGCTAAAAAAGAGAACAGAGGCATTGGCGGCAAGGGTGCAGGCAAACTCACAGATAAAGTCATCTCTGAACTAACAAATTATGGCCTCGCTATTCGTCGTCATCCAGAGTCGGTTGCTGACATGAAGAAGGCTGTTTGGGCAACGTTTTTGCACAAAATCTCGACTTATGAAGCTCCATATCACCAAAACTGTCCGACCTGTGCGTCGAGCTGGTGCGCCTGGCAAAAAGCGGTAGCAGAAGGGACAATCGACAGCTTCAAGCATACGTATGTACCACTAAATCAGAGATTCCAGAAAGCAATCAAACCTATTTAGGAAGCACTGTCAGCCGATGATTTGTTGAACATATGCCTTGGCTCCGAAACTCAAAACAGCAACGAATCTTTCAACGCAGTGCTGTGGTCATTTGCACCGAAGCATATGCACACCGGCGCACGCACTATTGAGATTGCCAATTATATTGCAACTGTCATATTTAACAAAGGTTTTTTGTCAATACTTCAAATAATGAGCCTAATGGGCATCCCGATTGTCAACGTCACATATGATTTCGCCATGTCTCGGAACGAAGAACGTTTGAAAAGGTCCGAAGCCAGAGCTCTGGCCGCATCAAAAGACGGTAGAACTGCCCAAAGAGCCGCTGAGTCCACATTTTTTGAAGAAGAGGAAGGAGTTCTTTATGGGGCTGGAATTGCAGATTGATATATGTAAGTATTTAAAAAAAAAAAATGTTTTATTGCCTAAAATTTTCTTTGAGTTTTTCAAAATCATGTTTTTGAATTCAAAGTCACTTTTCTCTGGTTCTAATGAACTAAACAACTGCATACTTAAATTTTTCATTTTAATTTTTGATGCAAAAAATAACCTCAAACTTAAACGCGTTTATCTCGAAACCACGTTTTTCGAGCTTGCGGCCCCGATTGCGCTCGTAGTTCTGAACCGATTTTGATGAAACAAAGTGCAATCAACGCAGAAATGTCACCATTCTGGTCCCTACCTCAATAACAATTTTAAACAATTTTTTACTATTTTTATTTTACACTAAACTACCAAAAAAAAAAGACCCAAAATCGGTTTTCCATTTTTCATTGACCGCCATTTTGTAAAAAATAATCGCAAAACCAGAATTACATCTGTACTGAATCTAACGCCGTTTACTTTTTCCATTTTAGATGATCTGAAGTCGAGTTATCCGGGCCGCAAGCAGCATACTTTTTTTTCGACGCCCAACTTTGAAGGCCAACAACTTTTTGAACATTACTCGTACAAAGGAAAAAATTCTATTATATAATTTAATATGTTCTTAATACAATAAAAAAACAGAATTTAAATAACTCTGCGTTTTCAAATGAGAAGTTTTTCAAAAAGGGTCCAAAAACAGCCTTCCAACCAGGAATACTCCCTTAACAAAAAGACAAAACAAAAATAAAAAAAGTCAATAGCTAGTTCAATTTGTATGAATTCATTACTACTACACTTTTTACGCTATAACTTCTGATCCGTTCAAGAGCACACCTTAATTTTATATCGTTGGAATGTAATGAAACGTAAAAAATTAAAAATCATTACAGTTTCGGATATGGAAAAAGTAAGCAATTTTCTAAAGTTAATAACTTGGGCCCTTTATTAGATATTAATATATATACATTTTTTTTTAAATATTTGTACAACCTTGAAGATAAAAAAAAAAAGAATAAATAATTTTCATAATTGGTATGAGTTACAGATTGCGCCAAAGTGAAGTGCTCAAAAATCCGGTGCCTATATGGCGGACAGTTATTCTCTGGAATGGGACGTCGGAAACAAAAAAAACAAAAAATATTATTAAAGGGGGATGCACTCCGCCCGGCAATCTACCATAATTGAAAAAATGAAGAAAGATAAAAATTGGACAATATTAAAAAAAAATCTACATATTTGGACTAGAGTAGATTGCCTTCGAGCATATGTTAATATAAAAACATGATTTTTCAAAATCGGCCCAGACAGTCCTGAGATTGACTGTCCGCCACCGGATTTTTAAGCACTTCACTTTGACGACATCTATGGGCCCAATCGCGGTACTGTCGGATTTTCCGCTCGACGGAAACCATGGTTCCCGACGTAAAAGAAAATGTAATCGAGGTATCCAATGGAATTAGGAATTAGGAGAAAAGGAATTTTGAAAAATTAAATTAAATGGTATCTTCACATTATATAACGTTTTTAAGTCAACTATTTAATGCATTTTTGTTACAAATTTATAAAAAAGAAACCTTATACATGGACGGACATGCGAAATAGCTAAAAAGAACAAAACAGGTGCCTTGCTAAACTCAAACGCTATTCACAGCGATTGGTAAAAGTGCTTGAGAAAAATACAGAAGAGAAAAACGCCACAACACTGAAGTTGAAGCACTCAACCTTCAAAAGTTCGAGCTTGATAAAAAACTTTTAGAAGCCAAGCTGGAGCAATTTAAGTAGCACGTGCATTATTAAATATGCTTCTTTCATTAATTTTAAATTTACTCAATATTTGCTCAAATAAAAACATTCAATTTCTTTGAAATTTTTTCAATCTCACGACAAAAAATTTTGTGAGTAAATTAGACAGATAAATTCTATCCGTCGGATAACTCAATTGCACTTTTTTCGACGGAAGAGTTCGCATTTCCAACGGATACCCCGATTGCTTTATCAGCGGAAATCGGAAAAGTCTTCCGACGAGTTTCCGTCGGCTATCGGGATTGGGCACTATGTATAACTCATACAAATTATGAAAATCATTTTTTTTTTTGAAGGAAACAAAATATTGCTTTGGTTTATTTTTTATTTATTATGTATTTATATATACTATTAAAAACAATAACAACATAATTTAAATTAGCTTCATTTTATAAAAAAAAAAATAAAAATATAATTCTTGAACAAAATTAACATCAAAAAAGAACTCGGACATGTGGCAATGCTGTTTGCTACTAAACATTTTGAAAAAGGGGAATCACAGTTTTTGCTTTGTTTGTAGTAGATGCAATAAACTAAAGCAGTTTTTGTGTATTTTGAAGCTTCGGAGCAAACAATTTTCCAAAATAAAAGTGAAAATGGGTAGACAACGTGGACAAAGCTCAATCGAAGTTCGAGAACTTATTATACGGCACTATGAAGAAGGAAAAACGGTTCGGCAGATCAGTGAAATAGTTGACAGGCCTCGTTCTACAGTTCACGACGTTATAAAACGTTTTAAAATTAATAAATCAGTGGAAAATAAGACAAAATCTTGAAGGCCTAAATTGTTCTCGAGTCATGATGAACGCTGGATAGTAAGCCAAATAAAAAAACAACCTATCCTCAGTGCACCAAAGCTAACAACGGAGGTGGCAAAACATCTTAACATCACCTGCTGCCCAGAAACTGTAAGGTTAGTACTGCGGAAAAAAAATTTTCATGGAAGGGTTGCAAGGAAAAAACCCTTCGTAAGTGAAATCAATAGAAAAAAAAAGAATTAATTTTGCAAAAAGCCATGAAAACAAAAATTTTGAGTACTGGAGTCATGTTTTATTCTCTGATGAGAGTAAATTCAACATTTTCAGATCAGATGGGCAATCATATGTATGGAGGAAGCTGAAGGAGAAAAATTTACGCCCAACTGTTAAACACGGAGGTGGTTCCGTAATGGTCTGGGGCTGTATGTCTGCAGCTGGGCCCGGAAATTTGTGTTTTGTTGAAGGCAATATGGACCAAAAGCAATACCTAGCCATTTTAAAGGAAAACTTGGTTAATAGTGCTGAAAAATTGGGGATAAAAAATAGTTTTCACTTCTACCAAGATAACGACCCCAAACACAAGGCGCAAAATGTGCGTTTGTGGTTATTGTATAACTGTCCAAAAGTACTGGAAACTCCTCCACAATCACCTGACATTAATGTCATTGAACATTTATGGGCCCACTTGGAAATTCAATTAAAAAATCACTCCATTAAAAACAAAAATGACTTGGAAAATGCTTTAATGGAAGAATGGGCTAAAATAGATCCCTCCGTCTGCAGAAAATTGGTAGAGTCAATGCCAAAGCGGCTAAAAGCTGTTAAAAAAGGCAAAGGCTTGCCAACAAAATACTAAATAAAAGTTTTTTTTTTTTAATTTTATTTATACTTAAAATTTAGTATGAATGTCCGAGTTCTTTTTTGACATGAATTTTGTTCACGAATTATTTTTTTATTTTTTTTTTATAAAATGAAGCTAATTTATATTATGTTATTGTTTTTAATAGTATATATAAATACATACTAAATAAAAAATAAACCAAAGCAATATTTTGTGTCCTTCAAATTTTCTTTCATACTTAATGTTTGGTTACCTGTTTGTCCGACTTCTTTATTGACCCACTGTATGTTAATATCTAATAAAGACCTCAAGTTATTAACTTAAGAAAATTGCCTATTTTTCCCTATCCGAAACTGTAATGTTCGGACCGTGTTAAATTTGTTTTGCTGGTGGCTCTGCCTACCTAATTTTACCGGTGCTTAAAAACGCCACTGGTTCTAAAAAGGTCGCCTAGTGCTGATTAAAAGCACTTAGGTTCAGTAAAAGTCACGCTGATTAAAAGCAGAACTAGATTGATTTTATTTTCAAAAATTTTCGGCTTTTATAGTCGAACAGCGGCATTTTTTTTAAAACGACTTAAAACATAACTAACATTAATATTTTCATATAACTTAAATATTAACATTTAAAAATAAATATAAATAATAACATGTGTGAATTTCATAAATATAAATAAAAAAAAAAAATAAATATAAATAATAACATATGTGAATCATATCAACCCTAATAAGTGCAAAAGAAATGTGTAACATAATATAATATGTGCGACAAGAAAAAGTGCATGTATGTACTTAATTTCGCCTTTTTGCTTTAACATATACTTTGTGCGTGGGAGAGACAAAATAAAAACAATGCAA
The DNA here is from genome assembly GCA_914767935.1 of Coremacera marginata. Lineage (NCBI taxonomy): Eukaryota > Metazoa > Arthropoda > Insecta > Diptera > Sciomyzidae > Coremacera > Coremacera marginata. The sequence continues at coordinate 118,645,319 of OU612046.1, forward strand.
CAGAGTTCAATGCTCTTGCGCATAAAAAAACAAGTTCATGTCAACATGTTCAAGTTTGTGTTGTTGTTTAGTTTATATTGCATGCATATATACAGGGTGTCCCGCGATTGAGTGCAACTATTTCCGGATCTGAAAGCTTATGTCGAGCTGAGCAAAAAATCGTATAGGAGGGGGGGGGGGGGGGGGGTCTATTTTTACATTCTTAGGAGCTACAGGGTCAATTAATATGTCACGACTTTGATTCACGTTATTGTTTCTAGCAGAGGAGATCGCCAGGAGGATCATCATACTTTGCTTCACTTGCATCAGCGTTTGCGTAAAGACCCATCCAGTGGTCAAGAAAAAAGTACTTCTGCTCCAAGGAATTCATCGCATTCGTCGACGATCGTAAACAACTTGTTGCCGTCATCCATCCTATCTCAGAGTTCTATTAAATTGCTTCCAACTGCGATCATAAAGTTGGAATTGAATGGCAGCGTGCACGACGCAAGATCCCTGCTTGATCCGTGTTCAGCAACTAGTCGAATCGCCAGAAAATTGGTGGATCAACTAAATCTAACCACTATGACGCTTGGTGACGAGTCGGTATGTCCCATTACCATTCATGCTCGATTCGATCGCAAGGTGCGGGTACAATCTATGCTTCGAGTAGATCACAGAATCTCTATTCGAACTCCGTCAAATCCGATCGATGAATCCGTAGCACAAAAATTTTCCAACTTAATATTAGCTGACACTAAATTCTATAAAACCGATCCGATATCTGTTGTCCTTGGTGCTGATCTTTATCCTAAGATAATTCAACAAGGATTGATACCAAGTACTAATAGCCTTCCTGTTGCGCAGAATACAGTATTCAGATGGATATTATCTGGGTGATTTACAGTTTAATTATATATATAAAAAAAAAAAAAAAAAAAGTATATAACAAAAACAAAATTAATCATTGCACTACTACCGAAATGAAATTTATGCATCGCTCTTTATGCTTTATATATAAATATTATGTACTATTGTATACTACTATATATTAATTTCTTTTTCATTTACACTTTTTATCTTTATTTTATATTCTAAACCTTATTGATTTGAAACATTTGCCTAAATATAACAATCTTAAAAATTTTTTCTTACTATTCACTTTCTGTAATAAATTTTCATTTATACCTCATTAACGAAACTTAATTGACTTGTTTTGTACCTTCATTATGAATTCACCTACTTAAAAAATTGTACTATCTTTTAATGAAAAAATTAAGTAAATTATTTGTAATTTTAATTCAATTTTGCAGCCGTACTGCAAGGCGGGCGGCGATGTTTACACCAAAAATTTATATAATAGCTACCTAAACTTCTAATCATTGTAACTAAGCCTGGAGATGGCGCTTATCACGTTCGAACATTGTTTTAGTACAAAACCCATGTACGTTTTGTCAGCTTCCTACTGTCAAAGCAAGTTTTTCTGCCTTCTCTTTGTTCCAAGGTCGCAACGTGGTAAGGTCTTCCTCTATTATCTTATATTGGTATAATAAATTATCCGAAGAAAAAATTAACCTTAAGTGTTTTTAATCATGTCATTACATTTTTTATTTCTTTTCCATATATTTATTAAACTCGCTGAGTTTAATAAATATTTTATTAATTCCCGTTGTGCAGAGACGATCCACACAATCAGATAATGATTATGATAATGATAATGATAATGATAATGATGATAATGATAATGATAATGATAATGATAATGATAATGACAATGGTAATGATAATGATAATGATAATGATATAATGATAATGATAATGATAATGATACTGATACTGATACTGATACTGATACTGATAATGATAATAATACTGATACTGATAATGATAATAATAATGATAATGATACTGATACTGATAATGATAATAATAATGATAATGAGATATCTAAGTGATAAAAGTTCTTTATTTGATAGTTTGAATCTGATTAAAATGCACTATTTTATAAAATCTGCAGATTTAGTCCTAAAATTAAAAATTTTAGTTTAATATTTAATATTACTGACAATAAATTTATGGTCGACATTTGGATCTATTGATCGTTGCGCATTGTTAGTTGCATCACGTTCCACACATTTTACACACCCTGAATGCTATACAACCCTGGTGGAACCGGATATTCCAGCTAGTAAATAATGTTTATTTTATTATTTACTAGGCGTAATTTTCTTTTTACATAGATCTTACGAAATTAGGTATTTTTCAAGGGAACACTGAAAAAAATTTTAGCTCAAAAGGCATTAGACTTAAAAGGTTTAAGAACCTTTGTTCTAAACTATTCGCGAAAGACAGTTTTTTTGCATATTTGGGCTTAGGAGGCCCAAATACACTTAACAAAAATAAGAACACAAATATTCGAGTCCGACCTCTTAAGTAAAATTTTTTCGAAATTTTGTATATGATTTTTTATTAATATTTGTTTTTATAGTTTAAACTGAAGTTATCAGATTACAAATCTGCTATTGGCTTATTACAAAGTTCTCTTAACTTGACTCCACGGGAAGTTCGTCAATTTTACATTAGTATTTGTGCCCATAAATCAGAAAAAAACGGATCTGAGAACGAGTCATCAAATTCTGGAAAGCAACCAGATGACAAAAAAAATGAAGATAACCAGAAAATCAAGTCCATAATAACTAAAAGCATACTTTGGATAGTTTCTATTTATATGTTGGCATCGTTGATATCGCTGCTATTATCTCCAAAATCGGACAGACCAGAGGTATTACAATCTTGTTAATTGTGGCCATGATACAATAATAAGTATCGCCTTTTTTGTTTTTGTTTTAAATGTGTAGTAGGAGGCCCAATGCTGCAAAAGAAGGGCCTCATGTGATTTAGGAGATAAAATTCGTGAAAGTTGTTAAGGGAGTATTCCTGGTTGGCAAACATTTTTTTTAGATTTTTTTTTTTGCATATTTTTATTGCTTGGATATTTGAGAATCTAAAGTGTTCTAAAATTCTAAAAGTGTTTTTTGAAACACGTTCAGCAATGTTTTCGCCAAAATGCGATTTGCTTAATTTGGCTACTTTTTGAATGCAACGGTTTGAGCAACCACCGAATTTCGTTCAACGCGTTCTTTAGTAGGTAATAACTTGTTTGTATATGCATATTAAACATAAATGAATACACATTTTAGAGCTTAGATATTCGAATGTTGGCAGCGTTTAGTTCACTTTGAATTGAGTTATAAACCGGACGCGCGACTTATTTTACTTCTTTAGAAGTAAAGAAAAAAAAAAATAGATTTTTATTTTTTATTTACCCGAAGGCTTCTTTATTTTCTTGAATTCAGATTAAGACTAACTTACTTAAAAATATTACAATCCAATGTAACCTCTTAAGATACAAAATAAATACATTACTACAAAAATACAAAATACATATTTCCTGCCTTTGATTGCATTTTTTGTGTTGCAACCAATATTTAGAATTGTTTACATATGAAAACCCAAAACACTTAAGTGGGTCAGTTGGATTGCAAGAGCAATTCGATACATTGTTTACAAATTGCCGATGCTAGTGAGTTTTGGGTTAAGCAACAGCGGCACATGACAAAGTGTTCTGTAATCCGAGAATATGTTTTTGAGTTAAATGTTTTTATATTCTTTATTCGGTTAATCGTTTTGAAATAATTTATGTTGCCCAATTGATTGGCAGTTTGGTTGAAACCTGAGGTTTCTCAAGTGACGTTGATGTCGACATGACCCCTCCCCCCTTGGATTGAGAACTCCCCTGAGTTTGAGGGTTGACGATATTTATCTTAAGTGTTCTGTTTTTTCTTACAAAATATATGTATACAAATATTGCTGATAGCAATAATATCATAAGAGAAGAAATAAGTACAATGAGTTGTAAAATTCTTTCTGTGATACTTTAATTCTTTTATTTTTTCTATGTTTTCTATTTGTTGAATAACAATTTCTTCAAAGGTTGGTTGAGTTTTTGAACTATTTAATTTTTTTATTGATGGTACAGCAAATCTTTCATGAAATATTAATTCTTTATTTGAAAAATTTTCTTCATTTACTTTTATTTTACAATCATTAAAAGAAATTAAGTAATTTCCATTCAGTTTAGTTTTTCTATAATCACATGTACTATTTAATTGTGAATTTATTTGATTTTTTAACAAAATTAGACCAGGTTTTATATTAATAATTTCTGAATGATTGTTTTTGACTTTTAGACAGTTATCTTTGTAAATACATAGTTTTGATTTTTTTAAGTTTTTAATGTTTACATCACTATTATAATCATAAAAAGTATTATTTATTTTTATTACTTCTTGCATACTAATAAGTAATTCTTCATGTTTTGCGTTTGAAACGGGTACTACTAATGACCTTGGTGCAGAAAGCATATTTTTAGGAATTTCTATTACAAATATAATTTCGTTATTTTTATATTCACCTACACCTAGTCGTATGTTTCTAAGTTTGTCAATGTCGATGTTGTATCGAGCTATTTCGTCGTCCGTTAAGATGTTACTTGTCATTATGTCGAGTCTTGCTGAAGCAATGTTATTTTGTATATGTTCAATGTGATCCTCCAAAATTTTAATTTTTAATAAAAAGTCTAAGTAAAGAAATTGCGCATACATTTTTGAATTCGTTTCTTCTATGTCATTAAATTTTTCATTTATTTTATTTCTGTCTGACTCTATTGTTTTTCTTAACATTTCGAATGTTTTATTAAAATGGTCATTTATTTGGATATGTTTGTTAATATTTTCAATTGCCATATGATTATTTGTGTCAATAATTTTTAAATGTTCTTCTATTTCTGTCCTATCATTGTCGTCCATTGTTCCATAAAGCCATTTAAGTCCTGTTCCAAAAATGTTTATAAGTCCCCTCTTCTGTCTATGTGGTAGGATGGTTTGAATTTTCCGTCTAAGTGTTTTAAGTTGTGAATTTAAAAGTTGCTTGTTTTCTAATAATTTTAATTGTTGTATTTCGGATGTAAAGTCGTCTATGATACTTTCTATTTCGGATGGGTTAATTATATGTAAAATCATGTTGTAGTTCTTGATGATTTGTGCGTTTTCCAGTTTTATTTCAATGAATCCATCGTCAGTTTCTATTTTGTCGATGATAAGTGTTCCACAAGCCTTAGTTATCATTATTAGTAAGGTCAAAACGAGTAATGTCCAATTGATCTGAAAATTTGGTTGGTCTTTTAATATTTGTTGGATGAATATTTTCTATCTTTAATTTTCTATATCTTGGTTCGTATTTGTGTCTGAGTGCTTTATAATTCTTTACATATCCTTCTTGTTTATTGTGTCTAAAATCCTCACGTTTCCTATTAAGTTTATCAATATTTTGCTCTTTTTTACTTTGAATTAACTGCCTAATTTTTTCTTTATCGATTTTACCTTCTTCTACATCAATAGGTTTTTCTTTTAGAGTTGAATGCACTGATCTGTTATACCATTCTACACATTTAAATATACGTTCTTGCGTCGATAAACTAGACTTTTCTGCTTCTAGTGCTCTGAATTTTTCAGCAATAGTGCTATGGAATCTTTCTATATCGGAATTTCCAGTGTGACTATTAGGTTTTGTAAAATGCACTAATATTTCTTCTTGTCTCATAAATTCTCTAACATTGACAGAATTGAACTCGTTATCCATAACAATTTTGTTTGGTTTACTTTTTATTGACAAGTACAGTCTAAATTTTTCTATTAAAGTGTTGCTATTTCTATCTTCTAAGTAAAGAATGACCGCAAATTTAGAAAATTTATCTATAAATGACATAAAACTGTGTTTCTTATTTGTATAAACATCTACATGTATAATCTGATTTTTGTCGGTTGGGGTTTCTGTTAAAAAATATTTCGGTTTGATTGGTTTCCTGTCATATTTGGCCCTACTGCAGATGTCGCAATTATTTACGTATTTCTGTATTAATTTCTTTAGGTCCTTATAATAGATAAGTTTTCTCAATCCCTCGTAATTTGCCTGTATGCCACCATGTCCTGTCTCTAATTTATGATATTTTCCTATTTGTTTATATGTTTCCTCTTCGTTTAACATATCTCTGGCATGGTATGAGCATCTATAGAATTTAAGAGTTGAACCGAAGAGTTCTATTAGTTTCTGTTGTACTATGTTATATTCATGGTCCGTTATTTCCGAATAAATGCCTGTTTTCCCTGTTTTTAAATATCTTCTAAATATATCTGTCATAAAATTATTTTTAATATCTTCAGGACTAATAAAAATTTTTCTTTTATCATTAACTACTTCAATTTCTCTTACCTTGTTGTTAGTTAAAATTAGCTGTGTATTAAATCTATTCACTATTGTGTCCAATATAATAAAGTGGTCATTTTGTTCCTCTTCTTGAGAATGAATTGTAGCATCTGTGCTTCTGTTGTCTTCGTGTTGATCTTCGGTCTCTTGGTTACGTGAATCAATTGCATTTATTTGTCCTAAATCCGCGTTTATACGACTCATAAAATCGGCAGCTATATTTTCCTTACCTTTTATATAGTTCATTTTAATGTCATATTCTCCTAACTTAAGTAGCCAACGTTGTAACCTTGGATTAATATCTTTGCCAGTGTTTTTGATTTTCAACCATACTAATGGTTGATGATCAGTTATCAAATCAAAATTTCGTCCGTAGATATATGGTCGAAAATAGTTAACCGCCCATACAATAGCTAAAAGTTCTTTCTCTGTTGTAGAATATTTTCTTTCGTGCTCGTTTAGGGTTCTACTTGCATAGCTAATTGGATGCTCACTTTGAGTGAGAACTGCACCGATAGCGAAATCACTATCATCTGTGGCTACTTTAAAACGTTTATCAAAGTCGGGGTATTTAAGTATTGGAGCTTCTGTTAATAATCGTTTCAATTTCTGAAATGTACTGTGGATCTTGTTTATTAATTTTTGCATTTTTCTTCAAATATTTCGTCATTCCATGAGCTACTTTGGCATAATCCTTCACGAACTTTCTATAATAACCGGTAATTCCTAAAAATGACTTGATTTGTTTTGTTGTTTCAGGGAGTTTAAGCTTTTGAATGTTTTCAATTTTACTCTCATTCGGCTTTACTCCTTCTGTTGTTAAAATGTGCCCTAAGTATTCAGTTTCCTTAGCAAAAAATTTACATTTATCTACCTGAATTTTTAAATTATGTTGTCTCAATTTATTAAAAATTTTTTCGAGGCTTTCCAAATGTTCTTCTAGTGAAGTGTTAAAAATAAGTATGTCATCAAGGTAGACAACACATATTTTGTTAATAAATTCTCTAAGAACTGAATTGATTAATCTTTGGAACGTGGCTGGGGCATTTTTGAGTCCAAATGGCATTCTCATAAACTCATAGTGCCCAAGAGGAGTAGAAAATGCTGTCTTTTGTCTATCGCATTCTTTTATTAAAACCTTATGGAACCCTTTCGCTAAGTCTAGTGTTGTGAAATATTGGGACCTTCCTAGTTTCTCTAAGATATTTTCAATATTAGGGATGGGAAATTTATCGCTAATAGTTTCTTCGTTCAATTTCCTGTAATCGATGACTATACGCCATTTCTTTGTACCGGAATTGTCCGCCTTCTTTGGAACGATCCAAAGCGGTGAGTTATACGGTGAGTTGCTTTCCTTTATTATTCCCTGTTCTAACATTTCTTTTATTTGTCTATTGATTTCGGTCTCGTGTATTTGTGGATATCTATAAATTTTTGAGTAAAGGGGCTTACTTGTTGTAGTCACTATTTCGTGCTGAATTTCGTGTGTATGAGTCAATTTTTGTCCTTCTTGAAAAAATAAGTCTTTGTGCTTATTTATTAAATATTTTAGATAATCTATCTCTTCAGAGTTCATATCTATTCTTTTTAATTTTTCAATAACGCTTTGGTTAATAAACGAATTTTCAATTGTATAAATTTCGTCAAATTTGTACGGACATTCACTCAAAAATGTAGTTTTTACATTATTGATTTCAATGTATCCCTCTCTAAGATTAATAATTGCTTGCATTGGTGCAAGTATATTTTGTCCAATAAGTGCGTCAAATTTTTTATTCTTGAACTTTGTAAGTTTCCAGCTCAAATATTTTTTTTCGTTAAATTCTTTTGGGAGTTCCGTTATTATTTCATGGCTTATGTTTGTTTGTCCACTGAGTGTATTAAATTGTAGATTATCTTTTAATTTTAGTCTTTTATATTTTGTCAATTTGTCCTCGTTAATAAGTGTTGTTGTCGATCCTGTATCAATCAAGCATTTTATTTTTTCATCTCCTACAGTTAGCTCAACTATCGGTAAATTAGGTCCTCCCCCGGCAATTGAAAATTTACCTCATTTTGTTCTATATGGTCTACATCCATTCTACTCGTCCTAGTTTGGCCCGAATTCCTTCCGCCTGTATTTTGAGTATTTTGCGGATTTTGTCTGAATGGGTTTCTAAATTGTCCAGAGTTGTTATTTTGTCTAAACTGATTTTCTACTTGGTTATAGTTTTGTCTATATGAATTCTGATTTTCAACTTGGTTGTAATTCGGTCTAAATGAATTTTGTGTAAAGTTTGTGTTTCTGAAATTTTGCGAGTTTGTGTTTCTAAAATTTTGCGAGTTTGTGTTTCTATTTCTGTACGCTTTTTTCTCTACTTGTTCTATCATACCTGTTTCTTGTAATGTATAAAACGCTAATCTTAGATTTTGAATATTTCTACTGTGGATTATGCTGGCTAGATTGGCATCTAGTCCATTAACAAATGTTTTTAAAATTATAGATTCATTTACAATAGGTGAAAACTCTACCGGTTTATTTTCATCGAAATCATATTTAGTGTTTAATTTATCTAATATATTTCTTAACTGATAAAAGTAGTCACTTACATTAAGACTTTTTATGTTTATTGCTTGGTGGTATAGGTTATGATACGTCTCTTTTACTCCAAAATTCCTCACTAGTTCTTCCTTGATTTCATTCCATGTTGGGTTACTTCCGAGTGTTCTTATCGTTTGGAGTGCTGGGCCTTGGATTTTTGTCCTTACGTGTCGTTGGAATATGAATTCTTTAAGGGTGGGATTTCCATCGAAGAGAGGGAGTATTAATTCCACTTCCCTTATGAACGCCGACAGATCATAATCCTTAGTTCCGTGGAACTCTTTTATTCTAGCTGCTTCCCTAATGATATCTGACGCTGGAACCTGTTGTTCGTTGTTCATATTGGTTGGTTTCTGGTATTCTGGCCACTTAATAGTCAACTTGTTAATAATTAATTTTTTTTTGTTTTTGTTTTGTGTTCACGACTTTAAGACAAATCTTTGGATTCGAACAAGTACGGTAAAATAAATCTTTAGATTTAAGTGAGTTCCACTTTTTCACTAGATATCTTTTGATTTCTATCACGTTCAAAAAAAATTTTTTTTTTTTTTTATTTTGAACTCGAGACTTTAGAGCTTAAAGTTATTTTATAAAAATCTTTTGATTTTTATATCCTGCCGACTGCGCCACTTATTTTACTTCTTTAGAAGTAAAGAAAAAAAAATAGATTTTTATTTTTTATTTACCCGAAGGCTTCTTTATTTTCTTGAATTCAGATTAAGACTAACTTACTTAAAAATATTACAATCCAATGTAACCTCTTAAGATACAAAATAAATACATTACTACAAAAATACAAAATACATATTTCCTGCCTTTGATTGCATTTTTTGTGTTGCAACCAATATTTAGAATTGTTTACATATGAAAACCCAAAACACTTAAGTGGGTCAGTTGGATTGCAAGAGCAATTCGATACATTGTTTACAAATTGCCGATGCTAGTGAGTTTTGGGTTAAGCAACAGCGGCACATGACAAAGTGTTCTGTAATCCGAGAATATGTTTTTGAGTTAAATGTTTTTATATTCTTTATTCAGTTAATTGTTTTGAAATAATTTATGTTGCCCAATTGATTGGCAGTTTGGTTGAAACCTGAGGTTTCTCAAGTGACGTTGATGTCGACATGACCCGCGCGAGTATACAGTTTTGAAAAGTACAGTTTTGATAAAATTTTTTTTGTGCTTAAGACAATTAAGACAATAAAAAAAAAAGTAATAAAAATAAAAGAAACACTGGTAGCAATTAAAAAACTCGTCCCTTGAAACGCCAGTTTCGTGGTACGAATTCACAAGTACATCGCAAAAAAATTTAAAAATAATGAAAACGAAGACATAAGCATTGAGAACAAAACGGAGAATTGCATTTTGGAGTTTTATACAGTTTTCTGGGCGATTGCTAATCAGGTGATATTTGCCAAATGTGAAGGAAAAATCGAGTTTAAAAAAGCATCGCCGTATGGAATTGGCTTAAAAATTGGTGTTCACTGCGCTTGCCCGACCACTACATAAATTTTTTCGTCGTCTTTGGTTGGCAAATCATATTTGATGAACCGGCGCTTGATTTTTGCCATGAGGCTTTTAGGCATTGGGACAAGGCATTAACACGTTTTGTGGGCTCATGGATATCGGCAGAGGTGTATGTAACTCCTAATACTACACTGCCCTGGAGAACTTTCATACAGCTGCAAGCGCGATCTATGGATACACTCTTTCAAAAGCCACGAAAGAAGAGAAAGATGCCATGGTCACAGCCGATCCACAGTGCGATCCAACAATGTTTACCGTATCAGGTGATGGCACTTGGAAAAAACGTGGCTTTTCTTCACTATACAGCGCTACAACGTTGATCGGCAAATACAGTAAAAAAAAATAGTCGACTCTGTTGTGAAGTCCAGCGTATGCAACAGTTGCAAGTATTGGGAAGCTAAGAAAGAAGAAGACACACTGGCATATGAAATTTGGATTGAAGACCACGAAGAGGAATGCCGTGCCAACCATCAAGGGAGTTCTGGGAAGATGGAGGTGGATGGGATAAAGGAAATGTTCGCCATATCAGTCCAAAAGCATGGCGTAAAATACTGCAAGTATATCGGCGTTGGCGACTCAAAAACATTCAAAGCTATTATAGACGACGATCCGTACGAAGAATGTATATCGCGCGTGCAAAAAAGAATGGACACTAGACTCCGCAAGGCTAAAAAAGAGAACAGAGGCATTGGCGGCAAGGGTGCAGGCAAACTCACAGATAAAGTCATCTCTGAACTAACAAATTATGGCCTCGCTATTCGTCGTCATCCAGAGTCGGTTGCTGACATGAAGAAGGCTGTTTGGGCAACGTTTTTGCACAAAATCTCGACTTATGAAGCTCCATATCACCAAAACTGTCCGACCTGTGCGTCGAGCTGGTGCGCCTGGCAAAAAGCGGTAGCAGAAGGGACAATCGACAGCTTCAAGCATACGTATGTACCACTAAATCAGAGATTCCAGAAAGCAATCAAACCTATTTAGGAAGCACTGTCAGCCGATGATTTGTTGAACATATGCCTTGGCTCCGAAACTCAAAACAGCAACGAATCTTTCAACGCAGTGCTGTGGTCATTTGCACCGAAGCATATGCACACCGGCGCACGCACTATTGAGATTGCCAATTATATTGCAACTGTCATATTTAACAAAGGTTTTTTGTCAATACTTCAAATAATGAGCCTAATGGGCATCCCGATTGTCAACGTCACATATGATTTCGCCATGTCTCGGAACGAAGAACGTTTGAAAAGGTCCGAAGCCAGAGCTCTGGCCGCATCAAAAGACGGTAGAACTGCCCAAAGAGCCGCTGAGTCCACATTTTTTGAAGAAGAGGAAGGAGTTCTTTATGGGGCTGGAATTGCAGATTGATATATGTAAGTATTTAAAAAAAAAAAATGTTTTATTGCCTAAAATTTTCTTTGAGTTTTTCAAAATCATGTTTTTGAATTCAAAGTCACTTTTCTCTGGTTCTAATGAACTAAACAACTGCATACTTAAATTTTTCATTTTAATTTTTGATGCAAAAAATAACCTCAAACTTAAACGCGTTTATCTCGAAACCACGTTTTTCGAGCTTGCGGCCCCGATTGCGCTCGTAGTTCTGAACCGATTTTGATGAAACAAAGTGCAATCAACGCAGAAATGTCACCATTCTGGTCCCTACCTCAATAACAATTTTAAACAATTTTTTACTATTTTTATTTTACACTAAACTACCAAAAAAAAAAGACCCAAAATCGGTTTTCCATTTTTCATTGACCGCCATTTTGTAAAAAATAATCGCAAAACCAGAATTACATCTGTACTGAATCTAACGCCGTTTACTTTTTCCATTTTAGATGATCTGAAGTCGAGTTATCCGGGCCGCAAGCAGCATACTTTTTTTTCGACGCCCAACTTTGAAGGCCAACAACTTTTTGAACATTACTCGTACAAAGGAAAAAATTCTATTATATAATTTAATATGTTCTTAATACAATAAAAAAACAGAATTTAAATAACTCTGCGTTTTCAAATGAGAAGTTTTTCAAAAAGGGTCCAAAAACAGCCTTCCAACCAGGAATACTCCCTTAACAAAAAGACAAAACAAAAATAAAAAAAGTCAATAGCTAGTTCAATTTGTATGAATTCATTACTACTACACTTTTTACGCTATAACTTCTGATCCGTTCAAGAGCACACCTTAATTTTATATCGTTGGAATGTAATGAAACGTAAAAAATTAAAAATCATTACAGTTTCGGATATGGAAAAAGTAAGCAATTTTCTAAAGTTAATAACTTGGGCCCTTTATTAGATATTAATATATATACATTTTTTTTTAAATATTTGTACAACCTTGAAGATAAAAAAAAAAAGAATAAATAATTTTCATAATTGGTATGAGTTACAGATTGCGCCAAAGTGAAGTGCTCAAAAATCCGGTGCCTATATGGCGGACAGTTATTCTCTGGAATGGGACGTCGGAAACAAAAAAAACAAAAAATATTATTAAAGGGGGATGCACTCCGCCCGGCAATCTACCATAATTGAAAAAATGAAGAAAGATAAAAATTGGACAATATTAAAAAAAAATCTACATATTTGGACTAGAGTAGATTGCCTTCGAGCATATGTTAATATAAAAACATGATTTTTCAAAATCGGCCCAGACAGTCCTGAGATTGACTGTCCGCCACCGGATTTTTAAGCACTTCACTTTGACGACATCTATGGGCCCAATCGCGGTACTGTCGGATTTTCCGCTCGACGGAAACCATGGTTCCCGACGTAAAAGAAAATGTAATCGAGGTATCCAATGGAATTAGGAATTAGGAGAAAAGGAATTTTGAAAAATTAAATTAAATGGTATCTTCACATTATATAACGTTTTTAAGTCAACTATTTAATGCATTTTTGTTACAAATTTATAAAAAAGAAACCTTATACATGGACGGACATGCGAAATAGCTAAAAAGAACAAAACAGGTGCCTTGCTAAACTCAAACGCTATTCACAGCGATTGGTAAAAGTGCTTGAGAAAAATACAGAAGAGAAAAACGCCACAACACTGAAGTTGAAGCACTCAACCTTCAAAAGTTCGAGCTTGATAAAAAACTTTTAGAAGCCAAGCTGGAGCAATTTAAGTAGCACGTGCATTATTAAATATGCTTCTTTCATTAATTTTAAATTTACTCAATATTTGCTCAAATAAAAACATTCAATTTCTTTGAAATTTTTTCAATCTCACGACAAAAAATTTTGTGAGTAAATTAGACAGATAAATTCTATCCGTCGGATAACTCAATTGCACTTTTTTCGACGGAAGAGTTCGCATTTCCAACGGATACCCCGATTGCTTTATCAGCGGAAATCGGAAAAGTCTTCCGACGAGTTTCCGTCGGCTATCGGGATTGGGCACTATGTATAACTCATACAAATTATGAAAATCATTTTTTTTTTTGAAGGAAACAAAATATTGCTTTGGTTTATTTTTTATTTATTATGTATTTATATATACTATTAAAAACAATAACAACATAATTTAAATTAGCTTCATTTTATAAAAAAAAAAATAAAAATATAATTCTTGAACAAAATTAACATCAAAAAAGAACTCGGACATGTGGCAATGCTGTTTGCTACTAAACATTTTGAAAAAGGGGAATCACAGTTTTTGCTTTGTTTGTAGTAGATGCAATAAACTAAAGCAGTTTTTGTGTATTTTGAAGCTTCGGAGCAAACAATTTTCCAAAATAAAAGTGAAAATGGGTAGACAACGTGGACAAAGCTCAATCGAAGTTCGAGAACTTATTATACGGCACTATGAAGAAGGAAAAACGGTTCGGCAGATCAGTGAAATAGTTGACAGGCCTCGTTCTACAGTTCACGACGTTATAAAACGTTTTAAAATTAATAAATCAGTGGAAAATAAGACAAAATCTTGAAGGCCTAAATTGTTCTCGAGTCATGATGAACGCTGGATAGTAAGCCAAATAAAAAAACAACCTATCCTCAGTGCACCAAAGCTAACAACGGAGGTGGCAAAACATCTTAACATCACCTGCTGCCCAGAAACTGTAAGGTTAGTACTGCGGAAAAAAAATTTTCATGGAAGGGTTGCAAGGAAAAAACCCTTCGTAAGTGAAATCAATAGAAAAAAAAAGAATTAATTTTGCAAAAAGCCATGAAAACAAAAATTTTGAGTACTGGAGTCATGTTTTATTCTCTGATGAGAGTAAATTCAACATTTTCAGATCAGATGGGCAATCATATGTATGGAGGAAGCTGAAGGAGAAAAATTTACGCCCAACTGTTAAACACGGAGGTGGTTCCGTAATGGTCTGGGGCTGTATGTCTGCAGCTGGGCCCGGAAATTTGTGTTTTGTTGAAGGCAATATGGACCAAAAGCAATACCTAGCCATTTTAAAGGAAAACTTGGTTAATAGTGCTGAAAAATTGGGGATAAAAAATAGTTTTCACTTCTACCAAGATAACGACCCCAAACACAAGGCGCAAAATGTGCGTTTGTGGTTATTGTATAACTGTCCAAAAGTACTGGAAACTCCTCCACAATCACCTGACATTAATGTCATTGAACATTTATGGGCCCACTTGGAAATTCAATTAAAAAATCACTCCATTAAAAACAAAAATGACTTGGAAAATGCTTTAATGGAAGAATGGGCTAAAATAGATCCCTCCGTCTGCAGAAAATTGGTAGAGTCAATGCCAAAGCGGCTAAAAGCTGTTAAAAAAGGCAAAGGCTTGCCAACAAAATACTAAATAAAAGTTTTTTTTTTTTAATTTTATTTATACTTAAAATTTAGTATGAATGTCCGAGTTCTTTTTTGACATGAATTTTGTTCACGAATTATTTTTTTATTTTTTTTTTATAAAATGAAGCTAATTTATATTATGTTATTGTTTTTAATAGTATATATAAATACATACTAAATAAAAAATAAACCAAAGCAATATTTTGTGTCCTTCAAATTTTCTTTCATACTTAATGTTTGGTTACCTGTTTGTCCGACTTCTTTATTGACCCACTGTATGTTAATATCTAATAAAGACCTCAAGTTATTAACTTAAGAAAATTGCCTATTTTTCCCTATCCGAAACTGTAATGTTCGGACCGTGTTAAATTTGTTTTGCTGGTGGCTCTGCCTACCTAATTTTACCGGTGCTTAAAAACGCCACTGGTTCTAAAAAGGTCGCCTAGTGCTGATTAAAAGCACTTAGGTTCAGTAAAAGTCACGCTGATTAAAAGCAGAACTAGATTGATTTTATTTTCAAAAATTTTCGGCTTTTATAGTCGAACAGCGGCATTTTTTTTAAAACGACTTAAAACATAACTAACATTAATATTTTCATATAACTTAAATATTAACATTTAAAAATAAATATAAATAATAACATGTGTGAATTTCATAAATATAAATAAAAAAAAAAAATAAATATAAATAATAACATATGTGAATCATATCAACCCTAATAAGTGCAAAAGAAATGTGTAACATAATATAATATGTGCGACAAGAAAAAGTGCATGTATGTACTTAATTTCGCCTTTTTGCTTTAACATATACTTTGTGCGTGGGAGAGACAAAATAAAAACAATGCAACAGAGTTCAATGCTCTTGCGCATAAAAAAACAAGTTCATGTCAACATGTTCAAGTTTGTGTTGTTGTTTAGTTTATATTGCATGCATATATACAGGGTGTCCCGCGATTGAGTGCAACTATTTCCGGATCTGAAAGCTTATGTCGAGCTGAGCACAAAAAATCGTATAGGAGGGGGGGGGGGGGGGGTCTATTTTTACATTCTTAGGAGCTACAGGGTCAATTAATATGTCACGACTTTGATTCACGTTATTGTTTCTAGCAGAGGAGATCGCCAGGAGGATCATCATACTTTGCTTCACTTGCATCAGCGTTTGCGTAAAGACCCATCCAGTGGTCAAGAAAAAAGTACTTCTGCTCCAAGGAATTCATCGCATTCGTCGACGATCGTAAACAACTTGTTGCCGTCATCCATCCTATCTCAGAGTTCTATTAAATTGCTTCCAACTGCGATCATAAAGTTGGAATTGAATGGCAGCGTGCACGACGCAAGATCCCTGCTTGATCCGTGTTCAGCAACTAGTCGAATCGCCAGAAAATTGGTGGATCAACTAAATCTAACCACTATGACGCTTGGTGACGAGTCGGTATGTCCCATTACCATTCATGCTCGATTCGATCGCAAGGTGCGGGTACAATCTATGCTTCGAGTAGATCACAGAATCTCTATTCGAACTCCGTCAAATCCGATCGATGAATCCGTAGCACAAAAATTTTCCAACTTAATATTAGCTGACACTAAATTCTATAAAACCGATCCGATATCTGTTGTCCTTGGTGCTGATCTTTATCCTAAGATAATTCAACAAGGATTGATACCAAGTACTAATAGCCTTCCTGTTGCGCAGAATACAGTATTCAGATGGATATTATCTGGGTGATTTACAGTTTAATTATATATATAAAAAAAAAAAAAAAAAAAGTATATAACAAAAACAAAATTAATCATTGCACTACTACCGAAATGAAATTTATGCATCGCTCTTTATGCTTTATATATAAATATTATGTACTATTGTATACTACTATATATTAATTTCTTTTTCATTTACACTTTTTATCTTTATTTTATATTCTAAACCTTATTGATTTGAAACATTTGCCTAAATATAACAATCTTAAAAATTTTTTCTTACTATTCACTTTCTGTAATAAATTTTCATTTATACCTCATTAACGAAACTTAATTGACTTGTTTTGTACCTTCATTATGAATTCACCTACTTAAAAAATTGTACTATCTTTTAATGAAAAAATTAAGTAAATTATTTGTAATTTTAATTCAATTTTGCAGCCGTACTGCAAGGCGGGCGGCGATGTTTACACCAAAAATTTATATAATAGCTACCTAAACTTCTAATCATTGTAACTAAGCCTGGAGATGGCGCTTATCACGTTCGAACATTGTTTTAGTACAAAACCCATGTACGTTTTGTCAGCTTCCTACTGTCAAAGCAAGTTTTTCTGCCTTCTCTTTGTTCCAAGGTCGCAACGTGGTAAGGTCTTCCTCTATTATCTTATATTGGTATAATAAATTATCCGAAGAAAAAATTAACCTTAAGTGTTTTTAATCATGTCATTACATTTTTATTTCTTTTCCATATATTTATTAAACTCGCTGAGTTTAATAAATATTTTATTAATTCCCGTTGTGCAGAGACGATCCACACAATCAGATAATGATTATGATAATGATAATGATAATGATAATGATGATAATGATAATGATAATGATAATGATAATGATAATGACAATGGTAATGATAATGATAATGATAATGATATAATGATAATGATAATGATAATGATACTGATACTGATACTGATACTGATAATGATAATAATACTGATACTGATAATGATAATAATAATGATAATGATACTGATACTGATAATGATAATAATAATGATAATGAGATATCTAAGTGATAAAAGTTCTTTATTTGATAGTTTGAATCTGATTAAAATGCACTATTTTATAAAATCTGCAGATTTAGTCCTAAAATTAAAAATTTTAGTTTAATATTTAATATTACTGACAATAAATTTATGGTCGACATTTGGATCTATTGATCGTTGCGCATTGTTAGTTGCATCACGTTCCACACATTTTACACACCCTGAATGCTATACAACCCTGGTGGAACCGGATATTCCAGCTAGTAAATAATGTTTATTTTATTATTTACTAGGCGTAATTTTCTTTTTACATAGATCTTACGAAATTAGGTATTTTTCAAGGGAACACTGAAAAAAATTTTAGCTCAAAAGGCATTAGACTTAAAAGGTTTAAGAACCTTTGTTCTAAACTATTCGCGAAAGACAGTTTTTTTGCATATTTGGGCTTAGGAGGCCCAAATACACTTAACAAAAATAAGAACACAAATATTCGAGTCCGACCTCTTAAGTAAAATTTTTTCGAAATTTTGTATATGATTTTTTATTAATATTTGTTTTTATAGTTTAAACTGAAGTTATCAGATTACAAATCTGCTATTGGCTTATTACAAAGTTCTCTTAACTTGACTCCACGGGAAGTTCGTCAATTTCACATTAGTATTTGTGCCCATAAATCAGAAAAAAACGGATCTGAGAACGAGTCATCAAATTCTGGAAAGCAACCAGATGACAAAAAAAATGAAGATAACCAGAAAATCAAGTCCATAATAACTAAAAGCATACTTTGGATAGTTTCTATTTATATGTTGGCATCGTTGATATCGCTGCTATTATCTCCAAAATCGGACAGACCAGAGGTATTACAATCTTGTTAATTGTGGCCATGATACAATAATAAGAATCGCCTTTTTTGTTTTTGTTTTAAATGTGTAGTAGGAGGCCCAATGCTGCAAAAGAAGGGCCTCATGTGATTTAGGAGATAAAATTCGTGAAAGTTGTTAAGGGAGTATTCCTGGTTGGCAAACATTTTTTTTAGATTTTTTTTTTTGCATATTTTTATTGCTTGGATATTTGAGAATCTAAAGTGTTCTAAAATTCTAAAAGTGTTTTTTGAAACACGTTCAGCAATGTTTTCGCCAAAATGCGATTTGCTTAATTTGGCTACTTTTTGAATGCAACGGTTTGAGCAACCACCGAATTTCGTTCAACGCGTTCTTTAGTAGGTAATAACTTGTTTGTATATGCATATTAAACATAAATGAATACACATTTTAGAGCTTAGATATTCGAATGTTGGCAGCGTTTAGTTCACTTTGAATTGAGTTATAAACCGGACGCGCGACTTATTTTACTTCTTTAGAAGTAAAGAAAAAAAAAAATAGATTTTTATTTTTTATTTACCCGAAGGCTTCTTTATTTTCTTGAATTCAGATTAAGACTAACTTACTTAAAAATATTACAATCCAATGTAACCTCTTAAGATACAAAATAAATACATTACTACAAAAATACAAAATACATATTTCCTGCCTTTGATTGCATTTTTTGTGTTGCAACCAATATTTAGAATTGTTTACATATGAAAACCCAAAACACTTAAGTGGGTCAGTTGGATTGCAAGAGCAATTCGATACATTGTTTACAAATTGCCGATGCTAGTGAGTTTTGGGTTAAGCAACAGCGGCACATGACAAAGTGTTCTGTAATCCGAGAATATGTTTTTGAGTTAAATGTTTTTATATTCTTTATTCGGTTAATCGTTTTGAAATAATTTATGTTGCCCAATTGATTGGCAGTTTGGTTGAAACCTGAGGTTTCTCAAGTGACGTTGATGTCGACATGACCCCTCCCCCCTTGGATTGAGAACTCCCCTGAGTTTGAGGGTTGACGATATTTATCTTAAGTGTTCTGTTTTTTCTTACAAAATATATGTATACAAATATTGCTGATAGCAATAATATCATAAGAGAAGAAATAAGTACAATGAGTTGTAAAATTCTTTCTGTGATACTTTAATTCTTTTATTTTTTCTATGTTTTCTATTTGTTGAATAACAATTTCTTCAAAGGTTGGTTGAGTTTTTGAACTATTTAATTTTTTTATTGATGGTACAGCAAATCTTTCATGAAATATTAATTCTTTATTTGAAAAATTTTCTTCATTTACTTTTATTTTACAATCATTAAAAGAAATTAAGTAATTTCCATTCAGTTTAGTTTTTCTATAATCACATGTACTATTTAATTGTGAATTTATTTGATTTTTTAACAAAATTAGACCAGGTTTTATATTAATAATTTCTGAATGATTGTTTTTGACTTTTAGACAGTTATCTTTGTAAATACATAGTTTTGATTTTTTTAAGTTTTTAATGTTTACATCACTATTATAATCATAAAAAGTATTATTTATTTTTATTACTTCTTGCATACTAATAAGTAATTCTTCATGTTTTGCGTTTGAAACGGGTACTACTAATGACCTTGGTGCAGAAAGCATATTTTTAGGAATTTCTATTACAAATATAATTTCGTTATTTTTATATTCACCTACACCTAGTCGTATGTTTCTAAGTTTGTCAATGTCGATGTTGTATCGAGCTATTTCGTCGTCCGTTAAGATGTTACTTGTCATTATGTCGAGTCTTGCTGAAGCAATGTTATTTTGTATATGTTCAATGTGATCCTCCAAAATTTTAATTTTTAATAAAAAGTCTAAGTAAAGAAATTGCGCATACATTTTTGAATTCGTTTCTTCTATGTCATTAAATTTTTCATTTATTTTATTTCTGTCTGACTCTATTGTTTTTCTTAACATTTCGAATGTTTTATTAAAATGGTCATTTATTTGGATATGTTTGTTAATATTTTCAATTGCCATATGATTATTTGTGTCAATAATTTTTAAATGTTCTTCTATTTCTGTCCTATCATTGTCGTCCATTGTTCCATAAAGCCATTTAAGTCCTGTTCCAAAAATGTTTATAAGTCCCCTCTTCTGTCTATGTGGTAGGATGGTTTGAATTTTCCGTCTAAGTGTTTTAAGTTGTGAATTTAAAAGTTGCTTGTTTTCTAATAATTTTAATTGTTGTATTTCGGATGTAAAGTCGTCTATGATACTTTCTATTTCGGATGGGTTAATTATATGTAAAATCATGTTGTAGTTCTTGATGATTTGTGCGTTTTCCAGTTTTATTTCAATGAATCCATCGTCAGTTTCTATTTTGTCGATGATAAGTGTTCCACAAGCCTTAGTTATCATTATTAGTAAGGTCAAAACGAGTAATGTCCAATTGATCTGAAAATTTGGTTGGTCTTTTAATATTTGTTGGATGAATATTTTCTATCTTTAATTTTCTATATCTTGGTTCGTATTTGTGTCTGAGTGCTTTATAATTCTTTACATATCCTTCTTGTTTATTGTGTCTAAAATCCTCACGTTTCCTATTAAGTTTATCAATATTTTGCTCTTTTTTACTTTGAATTAACTGCCTAATTTTTTCTTTATCGATTTTACCTTCTTCTACATCAATAGGTTTTTCTTTTAGAGTTGAATGCACTGATCTGTTATACCATTCTACACATTTAAATATACGTTCTTGCGTCGATAAACTAGACTTTTCTGCTTCTAGTGCTCTGAATTTTTCAGCAATAGTGCTATGGAATCTTTCTATATCGGAATTTCCAGTGTGACTATTAGGTTTTGTAAAATGCACTAATATTTCTTCTTGTCTCATAAATTCTCTAACATTGACAGAATTGAACTCGTTATCCATAACAATTTTGTTTGGTTTACTTTTTATTGACAAGTACAGTCTAAATTTTTCTATTAAAGTGTTGCTATTTCTATCTTCTAAGTAAAGAATGACCGCAAATTTAGAAAATTTATCTATAAATGACATAAAACTGTGTTTCTTATTTGTATAAACATCTACATGTATAATCTGATTTTTGTCGGTTGGGGTTTCTGTTAAAAAATATTTCGGTTTGATTGGTTTCCTGTCATATTTGGCCCTACTGCAGATGTCGCAATTATTTACGTATTTCTGTATTAATTTCTTTAGGTCCTTATAATAGATAAGTTTTCTCAATCCCTCGTAATTTGCCTGTATGCCACCATGTCCTGTCTCTAATTTATGATATTTTCCTATTTGTTTATATGTTTCCTCTTCGTTTAACATATCTCTGGCATGGTATGAGCATCTATAGAATTTAAGAGTTGAACCGAAGAGTTCTATTAGTTTCTGTTGTACTATGTTATATTCATGGTCCGTTATTTCCGAATAAATGCCTGTTTTCCCTGTTTTTAAATATCTTCTAAATATATCTGTCATAAAATTATTTTTAATATCTTCAGGACTAATAAAAATTTTTCTTTTATCATTAACTACTTCAATTTCTCTTACCTTGTTGTTAGTTAAAATTAGCTGTGTATTAAATCTATTCACTATTGTGTCCAATATAATAAAGTGGTCATTTTGTTCCTCTTCTTGAGAATGAATTGTAGCATCTGTGCTTCTGTTGTCTTCGTGTTGATCTTCGGTCTCTTGGTTACGTGAATCAATTGCATTTATTTGTCCTAAATCCGCGTTTATACGACTCATAAAATCGGCAGCTATATTTTCCTTACCTTTTATATAGTTCATTTTAATGTCATATTCTCCTAACTTAAGTAGCCAACGTTGTAACCTTGGATTAATATCTTTGCCAGTGTTTTTGATTTTCAACCATACTAATGGTTGATGATCAGTTATCAAATCAAAATTTCGTCCGTAGATATATGGTCGAAAATAGTTAACCGCCCATACAATAGCTAAAAGTTCTTTCTCTGTTGTAGAATATTTTCTTTCGTGCTCGTTTAGGGTTCTACTTGCATAGCTAATTGGATGCTCACTTTGAGTGAGAACTGCACCGATAGCGAAATCACTATCATCTGTGGCTACTTTAAAACGTTTATCAAAGTCGGGGTATTTAAGTATTGGAGCTTCTGTTAATAATCGTTTCAATTTCTGAAATGTACTGTGGATCTTGTTTATTAATTTTTGCATTTTTCTTCAAATATTTCGTCATTCCATGAGCTACTTTGGCATAATCCTTCACGAACTTTCTATAATAACCGGTAATTCCTAAAAATGACTTGATTTGTTTTGTTGTTTCAGGGAGTTTAAGCTTTTGAATGTTTTCAATTTTACTCTCATTCGGCTTTACTCCTTCTGTTGTTAAAATGTGCCCTAAGTATTCAGTTTCCTTAGCAAAAAATTTACATTTATCTACCTGAATTTTTAAATTATGTTGTCTCAATTTATTAAAAATTTTTTCGAGGCTTTCCAAATGTTCTTCTAGTGAAGTGTTAAAAATAAGTATGTCATCAAGGTAGACAACACATATTTTGTTAATAAATTCTCTAAGAACTGAATTGATTAATCTTTGGAACGTGGCTGGGGCATTTTTGAGTCCAAATGGCATTCTCATAAACTCATAGTGCCCAAGAGGAGTAGAAAATGCTGTCTTTTGTCTATCGCATTCTTTTATTAAAACCTTATGGAACCCTTTCGCTAAGTCTAGTGTTGTGAAATATTGGGACCTTCCTAGTTTCTCTAAGATATTTTCAATATTAGGGATGGGAAATTTATCGCTAATAGTTTCTTCGTTCAATTTCCTGTAATCGATGACTATACGCCATTTCTTTGTACCGGAATTGTCCGCCTTCTTTGGAACGATCCAAAGCGGTGAGTTATACGGTGAGTTGCTTTCCTTTATTATTCCCTGTTCTAACATTTCTTTTATTTGTCTATTGATTTCGGTCTCGTGTATTTGTGGATATCTATAAATTTTTGAGTAAAGGGGCTTACTTGTTGTAGTCACTATTTCGTGCTGAATTTCGTGTGTATGAGTCAATTTTTGTCCTTCTTGAAAAAATAAGTCTTTGTGCTTATTTATTAAATATTTTAGATAATCTATCTCTTCAGAGTTCATATCTATTCTTTTTAATTTTTCAATAACGCTTTGGTTAATAAACGAATTTTCAATTGTATAAATTTCGTCAAATTTGTACGGACATTCACTCAAAAATGTAGTTTTTACATTATTGATTTCAATGTATCCCTCTCTAAGATTAATAATTGCTTGCATTGGTGCAAGTATATTTTGTCCAATAAGTGCGTCAAATTTTTTATTCTTGAACTTTGTAAGTTTCCAGCTCAAATATTTTTTTTCGTTAAATTCTTTTGGGAGTTCCGTTATTATTTCATGGCTTATGTTTGTTTGTCCACTGAGTGTATTAAATTGTAGATTATCTTTTAATTTTAGTCTTTTATATTTTGTCAATTTGTCCTCGTTAATAAGTGTTGTTGTCGATCCTGTATCAATCAAGCATTTTATTTTTTCATCTCCTACAGTTAGCTCAACTATCGGTAAATTAGGTCCTCCCCCGGCAATTGAAAATTTACCTCATTTTGTTCTATATGGTCTACATCCATTCTACTCGTCCTAGTTTGGCCCGAATTCCTTCCGCCTGTATTTTGAGTATTTTGCGGATTTTGTCTGAATGGGTTTCTAAATTGTCCAGAGTTGTTATTTTGTCTAAACTGATTTTCTACTTGGTTATAGTTTTGTCTATATGAATTCTGATTTTCAACTTGGTTGTAATTCGGTCTAAATGAATTTTGTGTAAAGTTTGTGTTTCTGAAATTTTGCGAGTTTGTGTTTCTAAAATTTTGCGAGTTTGTGTTTCTATTTCTGTACGCTTTTTTCTCTACTTGTTCTATCATACCTGTTTCTTGTAATGTATAAAACGCTAATCTTAGATTTTGAATATTTCTACTGTGGATTATGCTGGCTAGATTGGCATCTAGTCCATTAACAAATGTTTTTAAAATTATAGATTCATTTACAATAGGTGAAAACTCTACCGGTTTATTTTCATCGAAATCATATTTAGTGTTTAATTTATCTAATATATTTCTTAACTGATAAAAGTAGTCACTTACATTAAGACTTTTTATGTTTATTGCTTGGTGGTATAGGTTATGATACGTCTCTTTTACTCCAAAATTCCTCACTAGTTCTTCCTTGATTTCATTCCATGTTGGGTTACTTCCGAGTGTTCTTATCGTTTGGAGTGCTGGGCCTTGGATTTTTGTCCTTACGTGTCGTTGAAATATGAATTCTTTAAGGGTGGGATTTCCATCGAAGAGAGGGAGTATTAATTCCACTTCCCTTATGAACGCCGACAGATCATAATCCTTAGTTCCGTGGAACTCTTTTATTCTAGCTGCTTCCCTAATGATATCTGACGCTGGAACCTGTTGTTCGTTGTTCATATTGGTTGGTTTCTGGTATTCTGGCCACTTAATAGTCAACTTGTTAATAATTAATTTTTTTTTGTTTTTGTTTTGTGTTCACGACTTTAAGACAAATCTTTGGATTCGAACAAGTACGGTAAAATAAATCTTTAGATTTAAGTGAGTTCCACTTTTTCACTAGATATCTTTTGATTTCTATCACGTTCAAAAAAAATTTTTTTTTTTTTTATTTTGAACTCGAGACTTTAGAGCTTAAAGTTATTTTATAAAAATCTTTTGATTTTTATATCCTGCCGACTGCGCCACTTATTTTACTTCTTTAGAAGTAAAGAAAAAAAAATAGATTTTTATTTTTTATTTACCCGAAGGCTTCTTTATTTTCTTGAATTCAGATTAAGACTAACTTACTTAAAAATATTACAATCCAATGTAACCTCTTAAGATACAAAATAAATACATTACTACAAAAATACAAAATACATATTTCCTGCCTTTGATTGCATTTTTTGTGTTGCAACCAATATTTAGAATTGTTTACATATGAAAACCCAAAACACTTAAGTGGGTCAGTTGGATTGCAAGAGCAATTCGATACATTGTTTACAAATTGCCGATGCTAGTGAGTTTTGGGTTAAGCAACAGCGGCACATGACAAAGTGTTCTGTAATCCGAGAATATGTTTTTGAGTTAAATGTTTTTATATTCTTTATTCGGTTAATTGTTTTGAAATAATTTATGTTGCCCAATTGATTGGCAGTTTGGTTGAAACCTGAGGTTTCTCAAGTGACGTTGATGTCGACATGACCCGCGCGAGTATACAGTTTTGAAAAGTACAGTTTTGATAAAATTTTTTTTGTGCTTAAGACAATTAAGACAATAAAAAAAAAAAGTAATAAAAATAAAAGAAACACTGGTAGCAATTAAAAAACTCGTCCCTTGAAACGCCAGTTTCGTGGTACGAATTCACAAGTACATCGCAAAAAAATTTAAAAATAATGAAAACGAAGACATAAGCATTGAGAACAAAACGGAGAATTGCATTTTGGAGTTTTATACAGTTTTCTGGGCGATTGCTAATCAGGTGATATTTGCCAAATGTGAAGGAAAAATCGAGTTTAAAAAAGCATCGCCGTATGGAATTGGCTTAAAAATTGGTGTTCACTGCGCTTGCCCGACCACTACATAAATTTTTTCGTCGTCTTTGGTTGGCAAATCATATTTGATGAACCGGCGCTTGATTTTTGCCATGAGGCTTTTAGGCATTGGGACAAGGCATTAACACGTTTTGTGGGCTCATGGATATCGGCAGAGGTGTATGTAACTCCTAATACTACACTGCCCTGGAGAACTTTCATACAGCTGCAAGCGCGATCTATGGATACACTCTTTCAAAAGCCACGAAAGAAGAGAAAGATGCCATGGTCACAGCCGATCCACAGTGCGATCCAACAATGTTTACCGTATCAGGTGATGGCACTTGGAAAAAACGTGGCTTTTCTTCACTATACAGCGCTACAACGTTGATCGGCAAATACAGTAAAAAAAAATAGTCGACTCTGTTGTGAAGTCCAGCGTATGCAACAGTTGCAAGTATTGGGAAGCTAAGAAAGAAGAAGACACACTGGCATATGAAATTTGGATTGAAGACCACGAAGAGGAATGCCGTGCCAACCATCAAGGGAGTTCTGGGAAGATGGAGGTGGATGGGATAAAGGAAATGTTCGCCATATCAGTCCAAAAGCATGGCGTAAAATACTGCAAGTATATCGGCGTTGGCGACTCAAAAACATTCAAAGCTATTATAGACGACGATCCGTACGAAGAATGTATATCGCGCGTGCAAAAAAGAATGGACACTAGACTCCGCAAGGCTAAAAAAGAGAACAGAGGCATTGGCGGCAAGGGTGCAGGCAAACTCACAGATAAAGTCATCTCTGAACTAACAAATTATGGCCTCGCTATTCGTCGTCATCCAGAGTCGGTTGCTGACATGAAGAAGGCTGTTTGGGCAACGTTTTTGCACAAAATCTCGACTTATGAAGCTCCATATCACCAAAACTGTCCGACCTGTGCGTCGAGCTGGTGCGCCTGGCAAAAAGCGGTAGCAGAAGGGACAATCGACAGCTTCAAGCATACGTATGTACCACTAAATCAGAGATTCCAGAAAGCAATCAAACCTATTTAGGAAGCACTGTCAGCCGATGATTTGTTGAACATATGCCTTGGCTCCGAAACTCAAAACAGCAACGAATCTTTCAACGCAGTGCTGTGGTCATTTGCACCGAAGCATATGCACACCGGCGCACGCACTATTGAGATTGCCAATTATATTGCAACTGTCATATTTAACAAAGGTTTTTTGTCAATACTTCAAATAATGAGCCTAATGGGCATCCCGATTGTCAACGTCACATATGATTTCGCCATGTCTCGGAACGAAGAACGTTTGAAAAGGTCCGAAGCCAGAGCTCTGGCCGCATCAAAAGACGGTAGAACTGCCCAAAGAGCCGCTGAGTCCACATTTTTTGAAGAAGAGGAAGGAGTTCTTTATGGGGCTGGAATTGCAGATTGATATATGTAAGTATTTAAAAAAAAAAAATGTTTTATTGCCTAAAATTTTCTTTGAGTTTTTCAAAATCATGTTTTTGAATTCAAAGTCACTTTTCTCTGGTTCTAATGAACTAAACAACTGCATACTTAAATTTTTCATTTTAATTTTTGATGCAAAAAATAACCTCAAACTTAAACGCGTTTATCTCGAAACCACGTTTTTCGAGCTTGCGGCCCCGATTGCGCTCGTAGTTCTGAACCGATTTTGATGAAACAAAGTGCAATCAACGCAGAAATGTCACCATTCTGGTCCCTACCTCAATAACAATTTTAAACAATTTTTTACTATTTTTATTTTACACTAAACTACCAAAAAAAAAAGACCCAAAATCGGTTTTCCATTTTTCATTGACCGCCATTTTGTAAAAAATAATCGCAAAACCAGAATTACATCTGTACTGAATCTAACGCCGTTTACTTTTTCCATTTTAGATGATCTGAAGTCGAGTTATCCGGGCCGCAAGCAGCATACTTTTTTTTCGACGCCCAACTTTGAAGGCCAACAACTTTTTGAACATTACTCGTACAAAGGAAAAAATTCTATTATATAATTTAATATGTTCTTAATACAATAAAAAAACAGAATTTAAATAACTCTGCGTTTTCAAATGAGAAGTTTTTCAAAAAGGGTCCAAAAACAGCCTTCCAACCAGGAATACTCCCTTAACAAAAAGACAAAACAAAAATAAAAAAAGTCAATAGCTAGTTCAATTTGTATGAATTCATTACTACTACACTTTTTACGCTATAACTTCTGATCCGTTCAAGAGCACACCTTAATTTTATATCGTTGGAATGTAATGAAACGTAAAAAATTAAAAATCATTACAGTTTCGGATATGGAAAAAGTAAGCAATTTTCTAAAGTTAATAACTTGGGCCCTTTATTAGATATTAATATATATACATTTTTTTTTAAATATTTGTACAACCTTGAAGATAAAAAAAAAAAGAATAAATAATTTTCATAATTGGTATGAGTTACAGATTGCGCCAAAGTGAAGTGCTCAAAAATCCGGTGCCTATATGGCGGACAGTTATTCTCTGGAATGGGACGTCGGAAACAAAAAAAACAAAAAATATTATTAAAGGGGGATGCACTCCGCCCGGCAATCTACCATAATTGAAAAAATGAAGAAAGATAAAAATTGGACAATATTAAAAAAAAATCTACATATTTGGACTAGAGTAGATTGCCTTCGAGCATATGTTAATATAAAAACATGATTTTTCAAAATCGGCCCAGACAGTCCTGAGATTGACTGTCCGCCACCGGATTTTTAAGCACTTCACTTTGACGACATCTATGGGCCCAATCGCGGTACTGTCGGATTTTCCGCTCGACGGAAACCATGGTTCCCGACGTAAAAGAAAATGTAATCGAGGTATCCAATGGAATTAGGAATTAGGAGAAAAGGAATTTTGAAAAATTAAATTAAATGGTATCTTCACATTATATAACGTTTTTAAGTCAACTATTTAATGCATTTTTGTTACAAATTTATAAAAAAGAAACCTTATACATGGACGGACATGCGAAATAGCTAAAAAGAACAAAACAGGTGCCTTGCTAAACTCAAACGCTATTCACAGCGATTGGTAAAAGTGCTTGAGAAAAATACAGAAGAGAAAAACGCCACAACACTGAAGTTGAAGCACTCAACCTTCAAAAGTTCGAGCTTGATAAAAAACTTTTAGAAGCCAAGCTGGAGCAATTTAAGTAGCACGTGCATTATTAAATATGCTTCTTTCATTAATTTTAAATTTACTCAATATTTGCTCAAATAAAAACATTCAATTTCTTTGAAATTTTTTCAATCTCACGACAAAAAATTTTGTGAGTAAATTAGACAGATAAATTCTATCCGTCGGATAACTCAATTGCACTTTTTTCGACGGAAGAGTTCGCATTTCCAACGGATACCCCGATTGCTTTATCAGCGGAAATCGGAAAAGTCTTCCGACGAGTTTCCGTCGGCTATCGGGATTGGGCACTATGTATAACTCATACAAATTATGAAAATCATTTTTTTTTCAATCTTCAAGGATGTATAATTTTTTTTAAAAAATGTACAGTGGGTCAATAAAGAAGTCGGACAAACAGGTAACCAAACATTAAGTATGAAAGAAAATTTGAAGGAAACAAAATATTGCTTTGGTTTATTTTTTATTTATTATGTATTTATATATACTATTAAAAACAATAACAACATAATTTAAATTAGCTTCATTTTATAAAAAAAAAAATAAAAATATAATTCTTGAACAAAATTAACATCAAAAAAGAACTCGGACATGTGGCAATGCTGTTTGCTACTAAACATTTTGAAAAAGGGGAATCACAGTTTTTGCTTTGTTTGTAGTAGATGCAATAAACTAAAGCAGTTTTTGTGTATTTTGAAGCTTCGGAGCAAACAATTTTCCAAAATAAAAGTGAAAATGGGTAGACAACGTGGACAAAGCTCAATCGAAGTTCGAGAACTTATTATACGGCACTATGAAGAAGGAAAAACGGTTCGGCAGATCAGTGAAATAGTTGACAGGCCCCGTTCTACAGTTCACGACGTTATAAAACGTTTTAAAATTAATAAATCAGTGGAAAATAAGACAAAATCTTGAAGGCCTAAATTGTTCTCGAGTCATGATGAACGCTGGATAGTAAGCCAAATAAAAAAACAACCTATCCTCAGTGCACCAAAGCTAACAACGGAGGTGGCAAAACATCTTAACATCACCTGCTGCCCAGAAACTGTAAGGTTAGTACTGCGGAAAAAAAATTTTCATGGAAGGGTTGCAAGGAAAAAACCCTTCGTAAGTGAAATCAATAGAAAAAAAAAGAATTAATTTTGCAAAAAGCCATGAAAACAAAAATTTTGAGTACTGGAGTCATGTTTTATTCTCTGATGAGAGTAAATTCAACATTTTCAGATCAGATGGGCAATCATATGTATGGAGGAAGCTGAAGGAGAAAAATTTACGCCCAACTGTTAAACACGGAGGTGGTTCCGTAATGGTCTGGGGCTGTATGTCTGCAGCTGGGCCCGGAAATTTGTGTTTTGTTGAAGGCAATATGGACCAAAAGCAATACCTAGCCATTTTAAAGGAAAACTTGGTTAATAGTGCTGAAAAATTGGGGATAAAAAATAGTTTTCACTTCTACCAAGATAACGACCCCAAACACAAGGCGCAAAATGTGCGTTTGTGGTTATTGTATAACTGTCCAAAAGTACTGGAAACTCCTCCACAATCACCTGACATTAATGTCATTGAACATTTATGGGCCCACTTGGAAATTCAATTAAAAAATCACTCCATTAAAAACAAAAATGACTTGGAAAATGCTTTAATGGAAGAATGGGCTAAAATAGATCCCTCCGTCTGCAGAAAATTGGTAGAGTCAATGCCAAAGCGGCTAAAAGCTGTTAAAAAAGGCAAAGGCTTGCCAACAAAATACTAAATAAAAGTTTTTTTTTTTTAATTTTATTTATACTTAAAATTTAGTATGAATGTCCGAGTTCTTTTTTGACATGAATTTTGTTCACGAATTATATTTTTATTTTTTTTTTATAAAATGAAGCTAATTTATATTATGTTATTGTTTTTAATAGTATATATAAATACATACTAAATAAAAAATAAACCAAAGCAATATTTTGTGTCCTTCAAATTTTCTTTCATACTTAATGTTTGGTTACCTGTTTGTCCGACTTCTTTATTGACCCACTGTATGTTAATATCTAATAAAGACCTCAAGTTATTAACTTAAGAAAATTGCCTATTTTTCCCTATCCGAAACTGTAATGTTCGGACCGTGTTAAATTTGTTTTGCTGGTGGCTCTGCCTACCTAATTTTACCGGTGCTTAAAAACGCCACTGGTTCTAAAAAGGTCGCCTAGTGCTGATTAAAAGCACTTAGGTTCAGTAAAAGTCACGCTGATTAAAAGCAGAACTAGATTGATTTTATTTTCAAAAATTTTCGGCTTTTATAGTCGAACAGCGGCATTTTTTTTAAAACGACTTAAAACATAACTAACATTAATATTTTCATATAACTTAAATATTAACATTTAAAAATAAATATAAATAATAACATGTGTGAATTTCATAAATATAAATAAAAAAAAAAATAAATATAAATAATAACATATGTGAATCATATCAACCCTAATAAGTGCAAAAGAAATGTGTAACATAATATAATATGTGCGACAAGAAAAAGTGCATGTATGTACTTAATTTCGCCTTTTTGCTTTAACATATACTTTGTGCGTGGGAGAGACAAAATAAAAACAATACAACAGAGTTCAATGCTCTTGCGCATAAAAAAACAAGTTCATGTCAACATGTTCAAGTTTGTGTTGTTGTTTAGTTTATATTGCATGCATATATACAGGGTGTCCCGCAATTGAGTGCAACTATTTCCGGATCTGAAAGCTTATGTCGAGCTGAGCAAAAAATCGTATAGGAGGGGGGGG
This sequence comes from Coremacera marginata, assembly GCA_914767935.1. NCBI lineage: Eukaryota > Metazoa > Arthropoda > Insecta > Diptera > Sciomyzidae > Coremacera > Coremacera marginata. The sequence goes on from OU612046.1 coordinate 118,677,620, forward strand.
GGGGGGGTCTATTTTTACATTCTTAGGAGCTACAGGGTCAATTAATATGTCACGACTTTGATTCACGTTATTGTTTCTAGCAGAGGAGATCGCCAGGAGGATCATCATACTTTGCTTCACTTGCATCAGCGTTTGCGTAAAGACCCATCCAGTGGTCAAGAAAAAAGTACTTCTGCTCCAAGGAATTCATCGCATTCGTCGACGATCGTAAACAACTTGTTGCCGTCATCCATCCTATCTCAGAGTTCTATTAAATTGCTTCCAACTGCGATCATAAAGTTGGAATTGAATGGCAGCGTGCACGACGCAAGATCCCTGCTTGATCCGTGTTCAGCAACTAGTCGAATCGCCAGAAAATTGGTGGATCAACTAAATCTAACCACTATGACGCTTGGTGACGAGTCGGTATGTCCCATTACCATTCATGCTCGATTCGATCGCAAGGTGCGGGTACAATCTATGCTTCGAGTAGATCACAGAATCTCTATTCGAACTCCGTCAAATCCGATCGATGAATCCGTAGCACAAAAATTTTCCAACTTAATATTAGCTGACACTAAATTCTATAAAACCGATCCGATATCTGTTGTCCTTGGTGCTGATCTTTATCCTAAGATAATTCAACAAGGATTGATACCAAGTACTAATGGCCTTCCTGTTGCGCAGAATACAGTATTCAGATGGATATTATCTGGGTGATTTACAGTTTAATTATATATATAAAAAAAAAAAAAAAAAAAGTATATAACAAAAACAAAATTAATCATTGCACTACTACCGAAATGAAATTTATGCATCGCTCTTTATGCTTTATATATAAATATTATGTACTATTGTATACTACTATATATTAATTTCTTTTTCATTTACACTTTTTATCTTTATTTTATATTCTAAACCTTATTGATTTGAAACATTTGCCTAAATATAACAATCTTAAAAATTTTTTCTTACTATTCACTTTCTGTAATAAATTTTCATTTATACCTCATTAACGAAACTTAATTGACTTGTTTTGTACCTTCATTATGAATTCACCTACTTAAAAAATTGTACTATCTTTTAATGAAAAAATTAAGTAAATTATTTGTAATTTTAATTCAATTTTGCAGCCGTACTGCAAGGCGGGCGGCGATGTTTACACCAAAAATTTATATAATAGCTACCTAAACTTCTAATCATTGTAACTAAGCCTGGAGATGGCGCTTATCACGTTCGAACATTGTTTTAGTACAAAACCCATGTACGTTTTGTCAGCTTCCTACTGTCAAAGCAAGTTTTTCTGCCTTCTCTTTGTTCCAAGGTCGCAACGTGGTAAGGTCTTCCTCTATTATCTTATATTGGTATAATAAATTATCCGAAGAAAAAATTAACCTTAAGTGTTTTTAATCATGTCATTACATTTTTTATTTCTTTTCCATATATTTATTAAACTCGCTGAGTTTAATAAATATTTTATTAATTCCCGTTGTGCAGAGACGATCCACACAATCAGATAATGATTATGATAATGATAATGATAATGATAATGATGATAATGATAATGATAATGATAATGATAATGATAATGATAATGACAATGGTAATGATAATGATAATGATAATGATATAATGATAATGATAATGATAATGATAATGATAATGATACTGATACTGATACTGATACTGATAATGATAATAATACTGATACTGATAATGATAATAATAATGATAATGATACTGATACTGATAATGATAATAATAATGATAATGAGATATCTAAGTGATAAAAGTTCTTTATTTGATAGTTTGAATCTGATTAAAATGCACTATTTTATAAAATCTGCAGATTTAGTCCTAAAATTAAAAATTTTAGTTTAATATTTAATATTACTGACAATAAATTTATGGTCGACATTTGGATCTATTGATCGTTGCGCATTGTTAGTTGCATCACGTTCCACACATTTTACACACCCTGAATGCTATACAACCCTGGTGGAACCGGATATTCCAGCTAGTAAATAATGTTTATTTTATTATTTACTAGGCGTAATTTTCTTTTTACATAGATCTTACGAAATTAGGTATTTTTCAAGGGAACACTGAAAAAAATTTTAGCTCAAAAGGCATTAGACTTAAAAGGTTTAAGAACCTTTGTTCTAAACTATTCGCGAAAGACAGTTTTTTTGCATATTTGGGCTTAGGAGGCCCAAATACACTTAACAAAAATAAGAACACAAATATTCGAGTCCGACCTCTTAAGTAAAATTTTTTCGAAATTTTGTATATGATTTTTTATTAATATTTGTTTTTATAGTTTAAACTGAAGTTATCAGATTACAAATCTGCTATTGGCTTATTACAAAGTTCTCTTAACTTGACTCCACGGGAAGTTCGTCAATTTCACATTAGTATTTGTGCCCATAAATCAGAAAAAAACGGATCTGAGAACGAGTCATCAAATTCTGGAAAGCAACCAGATGACAAAAAAAATGAAGATAACCAGAAAATCAAGTCCATAATAACTAAAAGCATACTTTGGATAGTTTCTATTTATATGTTGGCATCGTTGATATCGCTGCTATTATCTCCAAAATCGGACAGACCAGAGGTATTACAATCTTGTTAATTGTGGCCATGATACAATAATAAGTATCGCCTTTTTTGTTTTTGTTTTAAATGTGTAGTAGGAGGCCCAATGCTGCAAAAGAAGGGCCTCATGTGATTTAGGAGATAAAATTCGTGAAAGTTGTTAAGGGAGTATTCCTGGTTGGCAAACATTTTTTTTAGATTTTTTTTTTTGCATATTTTTATTGCTTGGATATTTGAGAATCTAAAGTGTTCTAAAATTCTAAAAGTGTTTTTTGAAACACGTTCAGCAATGTTTTCGCCAAAATGCGATTTGCTTAATTTGGCTACTTTTTGAATGCAACGGTTTGAGCAACCACCGAATTTCGTTCAACGCGTTCTTTAGTAGGTAATAACTTGTTTGTATATGCATATTAAACATAAATGAATACACATTTTAGAGCTTAGATATTCGAATGTTGGCAGCGTTTAGTTCACTTTGAATTGAGTTATAAACCGGACGCGCGACTTATTTTACTTCTTTAGAAGTAAAGAAAAAAAAAAATAGATTTTTATTTTTTATTTACCCGAAGGCTTCTTTATTTTCTTGAATTCAGATTAAGACTAACTTACTTAAAAATATTACAATCCAATGTAACCTCTTAAGATACAAAATAAATACATTACTACAAAAATACAAAATACATATTTCCTGCCTTTGATTGCATTTTTTGTGTTGCAACCAATATTTAGAATTGTTTACATATGAAAACCCAAAACACTTAAGTGGGTCAGTTGGATTGCAAGAGCAATTCGATACATTGTTTACAAATTGCCGATGCTAGTGAGTTTTGGGTTAAGCAACAGCGGCACATGACAAAGTGTTCTGTAATCCGAGAATATGTTTTTGAGTTAAATGTTTTTATATTCTTTATTCGGTTAATTGTTTTGAAATAATTTATGTTGCCCAATTGATTGGCAGTTTGGTTGAAACCTGAGGTTTCTCAAGTGACGTTGATGTCGACATGACCCCTCCCCCCTTGGATTGAGAACTCCCCTGAGTTTGAGGGTTGACGATATTTATCTTAAGTGTTCTGTTTTTTCTTACAAAATATATGTATACAAATATTGCTGATAGCAATAATATCATAAGAGAAGAAATAAGTACAATGAGTTGTAAAATTCTTTCTGTGATACTTTAATTCTTTTATTTTTTCTATGTTTTCTATTTGTTGAATAACAATTTCTTCAAAGGTTGGTTGAGTTTTTGAACTATTTAATTTTTTTATTGATGGTACAGCAAATCTTTCATGAAATATTAATTCTTTATTTGAAAAATTTTCTTCATTTACTTTTATTTTACAATCATTAAAAGAAATTAAGTAATTTCCATTCAGTTTAGTTTTTCTATAATCACATGTACTATTTAATTGTGAATTTATTTGATTTTTTAACAAAATTAGACCAGGTTTTATATTAATAATTTCTGAATGATTGTTTTTGACTTTTAGACAGTTATCTTTGTAAATACATAGTTTTGATTTTTTTAAGTTTTTAATGTTTACATCACTATTATAATCATAAAAAGTATTATTTATTTTTATTACTTCTTGCATACTAATAAGTAATTCTTCATGTTTTGCGTTTGAAACGGGTACTACTAATGACCTTGGTGCAGAAAGCATATTTTTAGGAATTTCTATTACAAATATAATTTCGTTATTTTTATATTCACCTACACCTAGTCGTATGTTTCTAAGTTTGTCAATGTCGATGTTGTATCGAGCTATTTCGTCGTCCGTTAAGATGTTACTTGTCATTATGTCGAGTCTTGCTGAAGCAATGTTATTTTGTATATGTTCAATGTGATCCTCCAAAATTTTAATTTTTAATAAAAAGTCTAAGTAAAGAAATTGCGCATACATTTTTGAATTCGTTTCTTCTATGTCATTAAATTTTTCATTTATTTTATTTCTGTCTGACTCTATTGTTTTTCTTAACATTTCGAATGTTTTATTAAAATGGTCATTTATTTGGATATGTTTGTTAATATTTTCAATTGCCATATGATTATTTGTGTCAATAATTTTTAAATGTTCTTCTATTTCTGTCCTATCATTGTCGTCCATTGTTCCATAAAGCCATTTAAGTCCTGTTCCAAAAATGTTTATAAGTCCCCTCTTCTGTCTATGTGGTAGGATGGTTTGAATTTTCCGTCTAAGTGTTTTAAGTTGTGAATTTAAAAGTTGCTTGTTTTCTAATAATTTTAATTGTTGTATTTCGGATGTAAAGTCGTCTATGATACTTTCTATTTCGGATGGGTTAATTATATGTAAAATCATGTTGTAGTTCTTGATGATTTGTGCGTTTTCCAGTTTTATTTCAATGAATCCATCGTCAGTTTCTATTTTGTCGATGATAAGTGTTCCACAAGCCTTAGTTATCATTATTAGTAAGGTCAAAACGAGTAATGTCCAATTGATCTGAAAATTTGGTTGGTCTTTTAATATTTGTTGGATGAATATTTTCTATCTTTAATTTTCTATATCTTGGTTCGTATTTGTGTCTGAGTGCTTTATAATTCTTTACATATCCTTCTTGTTTATTGTGTCTAAAATCCTCACGTTTCCTATTAAGTTTATCAATATTTTGCTCTTTTTTACTTTGAATTAACTGCCTAATTTTTTCTTTATCGATTTTACCTTCTTCTACATCAATAGGTTTTTCTTTTAGAGTTGAATGCACTGATCTGTTATACCATTCTACACATTTAAATATACATTCTTGCGTCGATAAACTAGACTTTTCTGCTTCTAGTGCTCTGAATTTTTCAGCAATAGTGCTATGGAATCTTTCTATATCGGAATTTCCAGTGTGACTATTAGGTTTTGTAAAATGCACTAATATTTCTTCTTGTCTCATAAATTCTCTAACATTGACAGAATTGAACTCGTTATCCATAACAATTTTGTTTGGTTTACTTTTTATTGACAAGTACAGTCTAAATTTTTCTATTAAAGTGTTGCTATTTCTATCTTCTAAGTAAAGAATGACCGCAAATTTAGAAAATTTATCTATAAATGACATAAAACTGTGTTTCTTATTTGTATAAACATCTACATGTATAATCTGATTTTTGTCGGTTGGGGTTTCTGTTAAAAAATATTTCGGTTTGATTGGTTTCCTGTCATATTTGGCCCTACTGCAGATGTCGCAATTATTTACGTATTTCTGTATTAATTTCTTTAGGTCCTTATAATAGATAAGTTTTCTCAATCCCTCGTAATTTGCCTGTATGCCACCATGTCCTGTCTCTAATTTATGATATTTTCCTATTTGTTTATATGTTTCCTCTTCGTTTAACATATCTCTGGCATGGTATGAGCATCTATAGAATTTAAGAGTTGAACCGAAGAGTTCTATTAGTTTCTGTTGTACTATGTTATATTCATGGTCCGTTATTTCCGAATAAATGCCTGTTTTCCCTGTTTTTAAATATCTTCTAAATATATCTGTCATAAAATTATTTTTAATATCTTCAGGACTAATAAAAATTTTTCTTTTATCATTAACTACTTCAATTTCTCTTACCTTGTTGTTAGTTAAAATTAGCTGTGTATTAAATCTATTCACTATTGTGTCCAATATAATAAAGTGGTCATTTTGTTCCTCTTCTTGAGAATGAATTGTAGCATCTGTGCTTCTGTTGTCTTCGTGTTGATCTTCGGTCTCTTGGTTACGTGAATCAATTGCATTTATTTGTCCTAAATCCGCGTTTATACGACTCATAAAATCGGCAGCTATATTTTCCTTACCTTTTATATAGTTCATTTTAATGTCATATTCTCCTAACTTAAGTAGCCAACGTTGTAACCTTGGATTAATATCTTTGCCAGTGTTTTTGATTTTCAACCATACTAATGGTTGATGATCAGTTATCAAATCAAAATTTCGTCCGTAGATATATGGTCGAAAATAGTTAACCGCCCATACAATAGCTAAAAGTTCTTTCTCTGTTGTAGAATATTTTCTTTCGTGCTCGTTTAGGGTTCTACTTGCATAGCTAATTGGATGCTCACTTTGAGTGAGAACTGCACCGATAGCGAAATCACTATCATCTGTGGCTACTTTAAAACGTTTATCAAAGTCGGGGTATTTAAGTATTGGAGCTTCTGTTAATAATCGTTTCAATTTCTGAAATGTACTGTGGATCTTGTTTATTAATTTTTGCATTTTTCTTCAAATATTTCGTCATTCCATGAGCTACTTTGGCATAATCCTTCACGAACTTTCTATAATAACCGGTAATTCCTAAAAATGACTTGATTTGTTTTGTTGTTTCAGGGAGTTTAAGCTTTTGAATGTTTTCAATTTTACTCTCATTCGGCTTTACTCCTTCTGTTGTTAAAATGTGCCCTAAGTATTCAGTTTCCTTAGCAAAAAATTTACATTTATCTACCTGAATTTTTAAATTATGTTGTCTCAATTTATTAAAAATTTTTTCGAGGCTTTCCAAATGTTCTTCTAGTGAAGTGTTAAAAATAAGTATGTCATCAAGGTAGACAACACATATTTTGTTAATAAATTCTCTAAGAACTGAATTGATTAATCTTTGGAACGTGGCTGGGGCATTTTTGAGTCCAAATGGCATTCTCATAAACTCATAGTGCCCAAGAGGAGTAGAAAATGCTGTCTTTTGTCTATCGCATTCTTTTATTAAAACCTTATGGAACCCTTTCGCTAAGTCTAGTGTTGTGAAATATTGGGACCTTCCTAGTTTCTCTAAGATATTTTCAATATTAGGGATGGGAAATTTATCGCTAATAGTTTCTTCGTTCAATTTCCTGTAATCGATGACTATACGCCATTTCTTTGTACCGGAATTGTCCGCCTTCTTTGGAACGATCCAAAGCGGTGAGTTATACGGTGAGTTGCTTTCCTTTATTATTCCCTGTTCTAACATTTCTTTTATTTGTCTATTGATTTCGGTCTCGTGTATTTGTGGATATCTATAAATTTTTGAGTAAAGGGGCTTACTTGTTGTAGTCACTATTTCGTGCTGAATTTCGTGTGTATGAGTCAATTTTTGTCCTTCTTGAAAAAATAAGTCTTTGTGCTTATTTATTAAATATTTTAGATAATCTATCTCTTCAGAGTTCATATCTATTCTTTTTAATTTTTCAATAACGCTTTGGTTAATAAACGAATTTTCAATTGTATAAATTTCGTCAAATTTGTACGGACATTCACTCAAAAATGTAGTTTTTACATTATTGATTTCAATGTATCCCTCTCTAAGATTAATAATTGCTTGCATTGGTGCAAGTATATTTTGTCCAATAAGTGCGTCAAATTTTTTATTCTTGAACTTTGTAAGTTTCCAGCTCAAATATTTTTTTTCGTTAAATTCTTTTGGGAGTTCCGTTATTATTTCATGGCTTATGTTTGTTTGTCCACTGAGTGTATTAAATTGTAGATTATCTTTTAATTTTAGTCTTTTATATTTTGTCAATTTGTCCTCGTTAATAAGTGTTGTTGTCGATCCTGTATCAATCAAGCATTTTATTTTTTCATCTCCTACAGTTAGCTCAACTATCGGTAAATTAGGTCCTCCCCCGGCAATTGAAAATTTACCTCATTTTGTTCTATATGGTCTACATCCATTCTACTCGTCCTAGTTTGGCCCGAATTCCTTCCGCCTGTATTTTGAGTATTTTGCGGATTTTGTCTGAATGGGTTTCTAAATTGTCCAGAGTTGTTATTTTGTCTAAACTGATTTTCTACTTGGTTATAGTTTTGTCTATATGAATTCTGATTTTCAACTTGGTTGTAATTCGGTCTAAATGAATTTTGTGTAAAGTTTGTGTTTCTGAAATTTTGCGAGTTTGTGTTTCTAAAATTTTGCGAGTTTGTGTTTCTATTTCTGTACGCTTTTTTCTCTACTTGTTCTATCATACCTGTTTCTTGTAATGTATAAAACGCTAATCTTAGATTTTGAATATTTCTACTGTGGATTATGCTGGCTAGATTGGCATCTAGTCCATTAACAAATGTTTTTAAAATTATAGATTCATTTACAATAGGTGAAAACTCTACCGGTTTATTTTCATCGAAATCATATTTAGTGTTTAATTTATCTAATATATTTCTTAACTGATAAAAGTAGTCACTTACATTAAGACTTTTTATGTTTATTGCTTGGTGGTATAGGTTATGATACGTCTCTTTTACTCCAAAATTCCTCACTAGTTCTTCCTTGATTTCATTCCATGTTGGGTTACTTCCGAGTGTTCTTATCGTTTGGAGTGCTGGGCCTTGGATTTTTGTCCTTACGTGTCGTTGGAATATGAATTCTTTAAGGGTGGGATTTCCATCGAAGAGAGGGAGTATTAATTCCACTTCCCTTATGAACGCCGACAGATCATAATCCTTAGTTCCGTGGAACTCTTTTATTCTAGCTGCTTCCCTAATGATATCTGACGCTGGAACCTGTTGTTCGTTGTTCATATTGGTTGGTTTCTGGTATTCTGGCCACTTAATAGTCAACTTGTTAATAATTAATTTTTTTTTGTTTTTGTTTTGTGTTCACGACTTTAAGACAAATCTTTGGATTCGAACAAGTACGGTAAAATAAATCTTTAGATTTAAGTGAGTTCCACTTTTTCACTAGATATCTTTTGATTTCTATCACGTTCAAAAAAAATTTTTTTTTTTTTTTTATTTTGAACTCGAGACTTTAGAGCTTAAAGTTATTTTATAAAAATCTTTTGATTTTTATATCCTGCCGACTGCGCCACTTATTTTACTTCTTTAGAAGTAAAGAAAAAAAAATAGATTTTTATTTTTTATTTACCCGAAGGCTTCTTTATTTTCTTGAATTCAGATTAAGACTAACTTACTTAAAAATATTACAATCCAATGTAACCTCTTAAGATACAAAATAAATACATTACTACAAAAATACAAAATACATATTTCCTGCCTTTGATTGGATTTTTTGTGTTGCAACCAATATTTAGAATTGTTTACATATGGAAACCCAAAACACTTAAGTGGGTCAGTTGGATTGCAAGAGCAATTCGATACATTGTTTACAAATTGCCGATGCTAGTGAGTTTTGGGTTAAGCAACAGCGGCACATGACAAAGTGTTCTGTAATCCGAGAATATGTTTTTGAGTTAAATGTTTTTATATTCTTTATTCGGTTAATTGTTTTGAAATAATTTATGTTGCCCAATTGATTGGCAGTTTGGTTGAAACCTGAGGTTTCTCAAGTGACGTTGATGTCGACATGACCCGCGCGAGTATACAGTTTTGAAAAGTACAGTTTTGATAAAATTTTTTTTGTGCTTAAGACAATTAAGACAATAAAAAAAAAAAGTAATAAAAATAAAAGAAACACTGGTAGCAATTAAAAAACTCGTCCCTTGAAACGCCAGTTTCGTGGTACGAATTCACAAGTACATCGCAAAAAAATTTAAAAATAATGAAAACGAAGACATAAGCATTGAGAACAAAACGGAGAATTGCATTTTGGAGTTTTATACAGTTTTCTGGGCGATTGCTAATCAGGTGATATTTGCCAAATGTGAAGGAAAAATCGAGTTTAAAAAAGCATCGCCGTATGGAATTGGCTTAAAAATTGGTGTTCACTGCGCTTGCCCGACCACTACATAAATTTTTTCGTCGTCTTTGGTTGGCAAATCATATTTGATGAACCGGCGCTTGATTTTTGCCATGAGGCTTTTAGGCATTGGGACAAGGCATTAACACGTTTTGTGGGCTCATGGATATCGGCAGAGGTGTATGTAACTCCTAATACTACACTGCCCTGGAGAACTTTCATACAGCTGCAAGCGCGATCTATGGATACACTCTTTCAAAAGCCACGAAAGAAGAGAAAGATGCCATGGTCACAGCCGATCCACAGTGCGATCCAACAATGTTTACCGTATCAGGTGATGGCACTTGGAAAAAACGTGGCTTTTCTTCACTATACAGCGCTACAACGTTGATCGGCAAATACAGTAAAAAAAAATAGTCGACTCTGTTGTGAAGTCCAGCGTATGCAACAGTTGCAAGTATTGGGAAGCTAAGAAAGAAGAAGACACACTGGCATATGAAATTTGGATTGAAGACCACGAAGAGGAATGCCGTGCCAACCATCAAGGGAGTTCTGGGAAGATGGAGGTGGATGGGATAAAGGAAATGTTCGCCATATCAGTCCAAAAGCATGGCGTAAAATACTGCAAGTATATCGGCGTTGGCGACTCAAAAACATTCAAAGCTATTATAGACGACGATCCGTACGAAGAATGTATATCGCGCGTGCAAAAAAGAATGGACACTAGACTCCGCAAGGCTAAAAAAGAGAACAGAGGCATTGGCGGCAAGGGTGCAGGCAAACTCACAGATAAAGTCATCTCTGAACTAACAAATTATGGCCTCGCTATTCGTCGTCATCCAGAGTCGGTTGCTGACATGAAGAAGGCTGTTTGGGCAACGTTTTTGCACAAAATCTCGACTTATGAAGCTCCATATCACCAAAACTGTCCGACCTGTGCGTCGAGCTGGTGCGCCTGGCAAAAAGCGGTAGCAGAAGGGACAATCGACAGCTTCAAGCATACGTATGTACCACTAAATCAGAGATTCCAGAAAGCAATCAAACCTATTTAGGAAGCACTGTCAGCCGATGATTTGTTGAACATATGCCTTGGCTCCGAAACTCAAAACAGCAACGAATCTTTCAACGCAGTGCTGTGGTCATTTGCACCGAAGCATATGCACACCGGCGCACGCACTATTGAGATTGCCAATTATATTGCAACTGTCATATTTAACAAAGGTTTTTTGTCAATACTTCAAATAATGAGCCTAATGGGCATCCCGATTGTCAACGTCACATATGATTTCGCCATGTCTCGGAACGAAGAACGTTTGAAAAGGTCCGAAGCCAGAGCTCTGGCCGCATCAAAAGACGGTAGAACTGCCCAAAGAGCCGCTGAGTCCACATTTTTTGAAGAAGAGGAAGGAGTTCTTTATGGGGCTGGAATTGCAGATTGATATATGTAAGTATTTAAAAAAAAAAAATGTTTTATTGCCTAAAATTTTCTTTGAGTTTTTCAAAATCATGTTTTTGAATTCAAAGTCACTTTTCTCTGGTTCTAATGAACTAAACAACTGCATACTTAAATTTTTCATTTTAATTTTTGATGCAAAAAATAACCTCAAACTTAAACGCGTTTATCTCGAAACCACGTTTTTCGAGCTTGCGGCCCCGATTGCGCTCGTAGTTCTGAACCGATTTTGATGAAACAAAGTGCAATCAACGCAGAAATGTCACCATTCTGGTCCCTACCTCAATAACAATTTTAAACAATTTTTTACTATTTTTATTTTACACTAAACTACCAAAAAAAAAAGACCCAAAATCGGTTTTCCATTTTTCATTGACCGCCATTTTGTAAAAAATAATCGCAAAACCAGAATTACATCTGTACTGAATCTAACGCCGTTTACTTTTTCCATTTTAGATGATCTGAAGTCGAGTTATCCGGGCCGCAAGCAGCATACTTTTTTTTCGACGCCCAACTTTGAAGGCCAACAACTTTTTGAACATTACTCGTACAAAGGAAAAAATTCTATTATATAATTTAATATGTTCTTAATACAATAAAAAAACAGAATTTAAATAACTCTGCGTTTTCAAATGAGAAGTTTTTCAAAAAGGGTCCAAAAACAGCCTTCCAACCAGGAATACTCCCTTAACAAAAAGACAAAACAAAAATAAAAAAAGTCAATAGCTAGTTCAATTTTTATGAATTCATTACTACTACACTTTTTACGCTATAACTTCTGATCCGTTCAAGAGCACACCTTAATTTTATATCGTTGGAATGTAATGAAACGTAAAAAATTAAAAATCATTACAGTTTCGGATATGGAAAAAGTAAGCAATTTTCTAAAGTTAATAACTTGGGCCCTTTATTAGATATTAATATATATACATTTTTTTTTAAATATTTGTACAACCTTGAAGATAAAAAAAAAAAGAATAAATAATTTTCATAATTGGTATGAGTTACAGATTGCGCCAAAGTGAAGTGCTCAAAAATCCGGTGCCTATATGGCGGACAGTTATTCTCTGGAATGGGACGTCGGAAACAAAAAAAACAAAAAATATTATTAAAGGGGGATGCACTCCGCCCGGCAATCTACCATAATTGAAAAAATGAAGAAAGATAAAAATTGGACAATATTAAAAAAAAATCTACATATTTGGACTAGAGTAGATTGCCTTCGAGCATATGTTAATATAAAAACATGATTTTTCAAAATCGGCCCAGACAGTCCTGAGATTGACTGTCCGCCACCGGATTTTTAAGCACTTCACTTTGACGACATCTATGGGCCCAATCGCGGTACTGTCGGATTTTCCGCTCGACGGAAACCATGGTTCCCGACGTAAAAGAAAATGTAATCGAGGTATCCAATGGAATTAGGAATTAGGAGAAAAGGAATTTTGAAAAATTAAATTAAATGGTATCTTCACATTATATAACGTTTTTAAGTCAACTATTTAATGCATTTTTGTTACAAATTTATAAAAAAGAAACCTTATACATGGACGGACATGCGAAATAGCCAAAAAGAACAAAACAGGTGCCTTGCTAAACTCAAACGCTATTCACAGCGATTGGTAAAAGTGCTTGAGAAAAATACAGAAGAGAAAAACGCCACAACACTGAAGTTGAAGCACTCAACCTTCAAAAGTTCGAGCTTGATAAAAAACTTTTAGAAGCCAAGCTGGAGCAATTTAAGTAGCACGTGCATTATTAAATATGCTTCTTTCATTAATTTTAAATTTACTCAATATTTGCTCAAATAAAAACATTCAATTTCTTTGAAATTTTTTCAATCTCACGACAAAAAATTTTGTGAGTAAATTAGACAGATAAATTCTATCCGTCGGATAACTCAATTGCACTTTTTTCGACGGAAGAGTTCGCATTTCCAACGGATACCCCGATTGCTTTATCAGCGGAAATCGGAAAAGTCTTCCGACGAGTTTCCGTCGGCTATCGGGATTGGGCACTATGTATAACTCATACAAATTATGAAAATCATTTTTTTTTCAATCTTCAAGGATGTATAATTTTTTTTAAAAAATGTACAGTGGGTCAATAAAGAAGTCGGACAAACAGGTAACCAAACATTAAGTATGAAAGAAAATTTGAAGGAAACAAAATATTGCTTTGGTTTATTTTTTATTTATTATGTATTTATATATACTATTAAAAACAATAACAACATAATTTAAATTAGCTTCATTTTATAAAAAAAAAAATAAAAATATAATTCTTGAACAAAATTAACATCAAAAAAGAACTCGGACATGTGGCAATGCTGTTTGCTACTAAACATTTTGAAAAAGGGGAATCACAGTTTTTGCTTTGTTTGTAGTAGATGCAATAAACTAAAGCAGTTTTTGTGTATTTTGAAGCTTCGGAGCAAACAATTTTCCAAAATAAAAGTGAAAATGGGTAGACAACGTGGACAAAGCTCAATCGAAGTTCGAGAACTTATTATACGGCACTATGAAGAAGGAAAAACGGTTCGGCAGATCAGTGAAATAGTTGACAGGCCCCGTTCTACAGTTCACGACGTTTTAAAATTAATAAATCAGTGGAAAATAAGACAAAATCTTGAAGGCCTAAATTGTTCTCGAGTCATGATGAACGCTGGATAGTAAGCCAAATAAAAAAACAACCTATCCTCAGTGCACCAAAGCTAACAACGGAGGTGGCAAAACATCTTAACATCACCTGCTGCCCAGAAACTGTAAGGTTAGTACTGCGGAAAAAAAATTTTCATGGAAGGGTTGCAAGGAAAAAACCCTTCGTAAGTGAAATCAATAGAAAAAAAAGAATTAATTTTGCAAAAAGCCATGAAAACAAAAATTTTGAGTACTGGAGTCATGTTTTATTCTCTGATGAGAGTAAATTCAACATTTTCAGATCAGATGGGCAATCATATGTATGGAGGAAGCTGAAGGAGAAAAATTTACGCCCAACTGTTAAACACGGAGGTGGTTCCGTAATGGTCTGGGGCTGTATGTCTGCAGCTGGGCCCGGAAATTTGTGTTTTGTTGAAGGCAATATGGACCAAAAGCAATACCTAGCCATTTTAAAGGAAAACTTGGTTAATAGTGCTGAAAAATTGGGGATAAAAAATAGTTTTCACTTCTACCAAGATAACGACCCCAAACACAAGGCGCAAAATGTGCGTTTGTGGTTATTGTATAACTGTCCAAAAGTACTGGAAACTCCTCCACAATCACCTGACATTAATGTCATTGAACATTTATGGGCCCACTTGGAAATTCAATTAAAAAATCACTCCATTAAAAACAAAAATGACTTGGAAAATGCTTTAATGGAAGAATGGGCTAAAATAGATCCCTCCGTCTGCAGAAAATTGGTAGAGTCAATGCCAAAGCGGCTAAAAGCTGTTAAAAAAGGCAAAGGCTTGCCAACAAAATACTAAATAAAAGTTTTTTTTTTTAATTTTATTTAAAATTTAGTATGAATGTCCGAGTTCTTTTTTGACATGAATTTTGTTCACGAATTATATTTTTATTTTTTTTTTATAAAATGAAGCTAATTTATATTATGTTGTTATTGTTTTTAATAGTATATATAAATACATACTAAATAAAAAATAAACCAAAGCAATATTTTGTGTCCTTCAAATTTTCTTTCATACTTAATGTTTGGTTACCTGTTTGTCCGACTTCTTTATTGACCCACTGTATGTTAATATCTAATAAAGACCTCAAGTTATTAACTTAAGAAAATTGCCTATTTTTCCCTATCCGAAACTGTAATGTTCGGACCGTGTTAAATTTGTTTTGCTGGTGGCTCTGCCTACCTAATTTTACCGGTGCTTAAAAACGCCACTGGTTCTAAAAAGGTCGCCTAGTGCTGATTAAAAGCACTTAGGTTCAGTAAAAGTCACGCTGATTAAAAGCCGAACTAGATTGATTTTATTTTCAAAAATTTTCGACTTTTATAGTCGAACAGCGGCATTTTTTTTAAAACGACTTAAAACATAACTAACATTAATATTTTCATATAACTTAAATATTAACATTTAAAAATAAATATAAATAATAACATGTGTGAATTTCATAAATATAAATAAAAAAAAAAATAAATATAAATAATAACATATGTGAATCATATCAACCCTAATAAGTGCAAAAGAAATGTGTAACATAATATAATATGTGCGACAAGAAAAAGTGCATGTATGTACTTAATTTCGCCTTTTTGCTTTAACATATACTTTGTGCGTGGGAGAGACAAAATAAAAACAATGCAACAGAGTTCAATGCTCTTGCGCATAAAAAAACAAGTTCATGTCAACATGTTCAAGTTTGTGTTGTTGTTTAGTTTATATTGCATGCATATATACAGGGTGTCCCGCAATTGAGTGCAACTATTTACGGATCTGAAAGCTTATGTCGAGCTGAGCAAAAAATCGTTTAGGAGGGGGGGGGTCTATTTTTACATTCTTAGGAGCTACAGGGTCAATTAATATGTCACGACTTTGATTCACGTTATTGTTTCTAGCAGAGGAGATCGCCAGGAGGATCATCATACTTTGCTTCACTTGCATCAGCGTTTGCGTAAAGACCCATCCGGTGGTCAAGAAAAAAGTACTTCTGCTCCAAGGAATTCATCGCATTCGTCGACGATCGTAAACAACTTGTTGCTGTCATCCATCCTATCTCAGAGTTCTATTACCTTGCTTCCAACTGCGATCATAAAGTTGGAATTGAATGGCAGCGTGCACGACGCAAGATCCCTGCTTGATCCGTGTTCAGCAACTAGTCGAATCGCCAGAAAATTGGTGGATCAACTAAATCTAACCACTATGACGCTTGGTGACGAGTCGGTATGTCCCATTACCATTCATGCTCGATTCGATCGCAAGGTGCGGGTACAATCTATGCTTCGAGTAGATCACAGAATCTCTATTCGAACTCCGTCAAATCCGATCGATGAATCCGTAGCACAAAAATTTTCCAACTTAATATTAGCTGACACTAAATTCTATAAAACCGATCCGATATCTGTTGTCCTTGGTGCTGATCTTTATCCTAAGATAATTCAACAAGGATTGATACCAAGTACTAATGGCCTTCCTGTTGCGCAGAATACAGTATTCAGATGGATATTATCCGGGTGATTTACAGTTTAATTATATATATAAAAAAAAAAAAAAAAAAAGTATATAACAAAAACAAAATTAATCATTGCACTACTACCGAAATGAAATTTATGCATCGCTCTTTATGCTTTATATATAAATATTATGTACTATTGTATACTACTATATATTAATTTCTTTTTCATTTACACTTTTTATCTTTATTTTATATTCTAAACCTTATTGATTTGAAACATTTGCCTAAATATAACAATCTTAAAAATTTTTTCTTACTATTCACTTTCTGTAATAAATTTTCATTTATACCTCATTAACGAAACTTAATTGACTTGTTTTGTACCTTCATTATGAATTCACCTACTTAAAAAATTGTACTATCTTTTAATGAAAAAATTAAGTAAATTATTTGTAATTTTAATTCAATTTTGCAGCCGTACTGCAAGGCGGGCGGCGATGTTTACACCAAAAATTTATATAATAGCTACCTAAACTTCTAATCATTGTAACTAAGCCTGGAGATGGCGCTTATCACGTTCGAACATTGTTTTAGTACAAAACCCATGTACGTTTTGTCAGCTTCCTACTGTCAAAGCAAGTTTTTCTGCCTTCTCTTTGTTCCAAGGTCGCAACGTGGTAAGGTCTTCCTCTATTATCTTATATTGGTATAATAAATTATCCGAAGAAAAAATTAACCTTAAGTGTTTTTAATCATGTCATTACATTTTTTATTTCTTTTCCATATATTTATTAAACTCGCTGAGTTTAATAAATATTTTATTAATTCCCGTTGTGCAGAGACGATCCACACAATCAGATAATGATTATGATAATGATAATGATAATGATAATGATGATAATGATAATGATAATGATAATGATAATGATAATGATAATGATAATGACAATGGTAATGATAATGATAATGATAATGATATAATGATAATAATAATGATAATGATAATGATACTGATACTGATACTGATACTGATACTGATACTGATAATGATAATAATACTGATACTGATAATGATAATAATAATGATAATGATACTGATACTGATAATGATAATAATAATGATAATGAGATATCTAAGTGATAAAAGTTCTTTATTTGATAGTTTGAATCTGATTAAAATGCACTATTTTATAAAATCTGCAGATTTAGTCCTAAAATTAAAAATTTTAGTTTAATATTTAATATTACTGACAATAAATTTATGGTCGACATTTGGATCTATTGATCGTTGCGCATTGTTAGTTGCATCACGTTCCACACATTTTACACACCCTGAATGCTATACAACCCTGGTGGAACCGGATATTCCAGCTAGTAAATAATGTTTATTTTATTATTTACTAGGCGTAATTTTCTTTTTACATAGATCTTACGAAATTAGGTATTTTTCAAGGGAACACTGAAAAAAATTTTAGCTCAAAAGGCATTAGACTTAAAAGGTTTAAGAACCTTTGTTCTAAACTATTCGCGAAAGACAGTTTTTTTGCATATTTGGGCTTAGGAGGCCCAAATACACTTAACAAAAATAAGAACACAAATATTCGAGTCCGACCTCTTAAGTAAAATTTTTTCGAAATTTTGTATATGATTTTTTATTAATATTTGTTTTTATAGTTTAAACTGAAGTTATCAGATTACAAATCTGCTATTGGCTTATTACAAAGTTCTCTTAACTTGACTCCACGGGAAGTTCGTCAATTTCACATTAGTATTTGTGCCCATAAATCAGAAAAAAACGGATCTGAGAACGAGTCATCAAATTCTGGAAAGCAACCAGATGACAAAAAAAATGAAGATAACCAGAAAATCAAGTCCATAATAACTAAAAGCATACTTTGGATAGTTTCTATTTATATGTTGGCATCGTTGATATCGCTGCTATTATCTCCAAAATCGGACAGACCAGAGGTATTACAATCTTGTTAATTGTGGCCATGATACAATAATAAGTATCGCCTTTTTTGTTTTTGTTTTAAATGTGTAGTAGGAGGCCCAATGCTGCAAAAGAAGGGCCTCATGTGATTTAGGAGATAAAATTCGTGAAAGTTGTTAAGGGAGTATTCCTGGTTGGCAAACATTTTTTTTAGATTTTTTTTTTTGCATATTTTTATTGCTTGGATATTTGAGAATCTAAAGTGTTCTAAAATTCTAAAAGTGTTTTTTGAAACACGTTCAGCAATGTTTTCGCCAAAATGCGATTTGCTTAATTTGGCTACTTTTTGAATGCAACGGTTTGAGCAACCACCGAATTTCGTTCAACGCGTTCTTTAGTAGGTAATAACTTGTTTGTATATGCATATTAAACATAAATGAATACACATTTTAGAGCTTAGATATTCGAATGTTGGCAGCGTTTAGTTCACTTTGAATTGAGTTATAAACCGGACGCGCGACTTATTTTACTTCTTTAGAAGTAAAGAAAAAAAAAAATAGATTTTTATTTTTTATTTACCCGAAGGCTTCTTTATTTTCTTGAATTCAGATTAAGACTAACTTACTTAAAAATATTACAATCCAATGTAACCTCTTAAGATACAAAATAAATACATTACTACAAAAATACAAAATACATATTTCCTGCCTTTGATTGCATTTTTTGTGTTGCAACCAATATTTAGAATTGTTTACATATGAAAACCCAAAACACTTAAGTGGGTCAGTTGGATTGCAAGAGCAATTCGATACATTGTTTACAAATTGCCGATGCTAGTGAGTTTTGGGTTAAGCAACAGCGGCACATGACAAAGTGTTCTGTAATCCGAGAATATGTTTTTGAGTTAAATGTTTTTATATTCTTTATTCGGTTAATTGTTTTGAAATAATTTATGTTGCCCAATTGATTGGCAGTTTGGTTGAATCCTGAGGTTTCTCAAGTGACGTTGATGTCGACATGACCCCTCCCCCCTTGGATTGAGAACTCCCCTGAGTTTGAGGGTTGACGATATTTATCTTAAGTGTTCTGTTTTTTCTTACAAAATATATGTATACAAATATTGCTGATAGCAATAATATCATAAGAGAAGAAATAAGTACAATGAGTTGTAAAATTCTTTCTGTGATACTTTAATTCTTTTATTTTTTCTATGTTTTCTATTTGTTGAATAACAATTTCTTCAAAGGTTGGTTGAGTTTTTGAACTATTTAATTTTTTTATTGATGGTACAGCAAATCTTTCATGAAATATTAATTCTTTATTTGAAAAATTTTCTTCATTTACTTTTATTTTACAATCATTAAAAGAAATTAAGTAATTTCCATTCAGTTTAGTTTTTCTATAATCACATGTACTATTTAATTGTGAATTTATTTGATTTTTTAACAAAATTAGACCAGGTTTTATATTAATAATTTCTGAATGATTGTTTTTGACTTTTAGACAGTTATCTTTGTAAATACATAGTTTTGATTTTTTTAAGTTTTTAATGTTTACATCACTATTATAATCATAAAAAGTATTATTTATTTTTATTACTTCTTGCATACTAATAAGTAATTCTTCATGTTTTGCGTTTGAAACGGGTACTACTAATGACCTTGGTGCAGAAAGCATATTTTTAGGAATTTCTATTACAAATATAATTTCGTTATTTTTATATTCACCTACACCTAGTCGTATGTTTCTAAGTTTGTCAATGTCGATGTTGTATCGAGCTATTTCGTCGTCCGTTAAGATGTTACTTGTCATTATGTCGAGTCTTGCTGAAGCAATGTTATTTTGTATATGTTCAATGTGATCCTCCAAAATTTTAATTTTTAATAAAAAGTCTAAGTAAAGAAATTGCGCATACATTTTTGAATTCGTTTCTTCTATGTCATTAAATTTTTCATTTATTTTATTTCTGTCTGACTCTATTGTTTTTCTTAACATTTCGAATGTTTTATTAAAATGGTCATTTATTTGGATATGTTTGTTAATATTTTCAATTGCCATATGATTATTTGTGTCAATAATTTTTAAATGTTCTTCTATTTCTGTCCTATCATTGTCGTCCATTGTTCCATAAAGCCATTTAAGTCCTGTTCCAAAAATGTTTATAAGTCCCCTCTTCTGTCTATGTGGTAGGATGGTTTGAATTTTCCGTCTAAGTGTTTTAAGTTGTGAATTTAAAAGTTGCTTGTTTTCTAATAATTTTAATTGTTGTATTTCGGATGTAAAGTCGTCTATGATACTTTCTATTTCGGATGGGTTAATTATATGTAAAATCATGTTGTAGTTCTTGATGATTTGTGCGTTTTCCAGTTTTATTTCAATGAATCCATCGTCAGTTTCTATTTTGTCGATGATAAGTGTTCCACAAGCCTTAGTTATCATTATTAGTAAGGTCAAAACGAGTAATGTCCAATTGATCTGAAAATTTGGTTGGTCTTTTAATATTTGTTGGATGAATATTTTCTATCTTTAATTTTCTATATCTTGGTTCGTATTTGTGTCTGAGTGCTTTATAATTCTTTACATATCCTTCTTGTTTATTGTGTCTAAAATCCTCACGTTTCCTATTAAGTTTATCAATATTTTGCTCTTTTTTACTTTGAATTAACTGCCTAATTTTTTCTTTATCGATTTTACCTTCTTCTACATCAATAGGTTTTTCTTTTAGAGTTGAATGCACTGATCTGTTATACCATTCTACACATTTAAATATACATTCTTGCGTCGATAAACTAGACTTTTCTGCTTCTAGTGCTCTGAATTTTTCAGCAATAGTGCTATGGAATCTTTCTATATCGGAATTTCCAGTGTGACTATTAGGTTTTGTAAAATGCACTAATATTTCTTCTTGTCTCATAAATTCTCTAACATTGACAGAATTGAACTCGTTATCCATAACAATTTTGTTTGGTTTACTTTTTATTGACAAGTACAGTCTAAATTTTTCTATTAAAGTGTTGCTATTTCTATCTTCTAAGTAAAGAATGACCGCAAATTTAGAAAATTTATCTATAAATGACATAAAACTGTGTTTCTTATTTGTATAAACATCTACATGTATAATCTGATTTTTGTCGGTTGGGGTTTCTGTTAAAAAATATTTCGGTTTGATTGGTTTCCTGTCATATTTGGCCCTACTGCAGATGTCGCAATTATTTACGTATTTCTGTATTAATTTCTTTAGGTCCTTATAATAGATAAGTTTTCTCAATCCCTCGTAATTTGCCTGTATGCCACCATGTCCTGTCTCTAATTTATGATATTTTCCTATTTGTTTATATGTTTCCTCTTCGTTTAACATATCTCTGGCATGGTATGAGCATCTATAGAATTTAAGAGTTGAACCGAAGAGTTCTATTAGTTTCTGTTGTACTATGTTATATTCATGGTCCGTTATTTCCGAATAAATGCCTGTTTTCCCTGTTTTTAAATATCTTCTAAATATATCTGTCATAAAATTATTTTTAATATCTTCAGGACTAATAAAAATTTTTCTTTTATCATTAACTACTTCAATTTCTCTTACCTTGTTGTTAGTTAAAATTAGCTGTGTATTAAATCTATTCACTATTGTGTCCAATATAATAAAGTGGTCATTTTGTTCCTCTTCTTGAGAATGAATTGTAGCATCTGTGCTTCTGTTGTCTTCGTGTTGATCTTCGGTCTCTTGGTTACGTGAATCAATTGCATTTATTTGTCCTAAATCCGCGTTTATACGACTCATAAAATCGGCAGCTATATTTTCCTTACCTTTTATATAGTTCATTTTAATGTCATATTCTCCTAACTTAAGTAGCCAACGTTGTAACCTTGGATTAATATCTTTGCCAGTGTTTTTGATTTTCAACCATACTAATGGTTGATGATCAGTTATCAAATCAAAATTTCGTCCGTAGATATATGGTCGAAAATAGTTAACCGCCCATACAATAGCTAAAAGTTCTTTCTCTGTTGTAGAATATTTTCTTTCGTGCTCGTTTAGGGTTCTACTTGCATAGCTAATTGGATGCTCACTTTGAGTGAGAACTGCACCGATAGCGAAATCACTATCATCTGTGGCTACTTTAAAACGTTTATCAAAGTCGGGGTATTTAAGTATTGGAGCTTCTGTTAATAATCGTTTCAATTTCTGAAATGTACTGTGGATCTTGTTTATTAATTTTTGCATTTTTCTTCAAATATTTCGTCATTCCATGAGCTACTTTGGCATAATCCTTCACGAACTTTCTATAATAACCGGTAATTCCTAAAAATGACTTGATTTGTTTTGTTGTTTCAGGGAGTTTAAGCTTTTGAATGTTTTCAATTTTACTCTCATTCGGCTTTACTCCTTCTGTTGTTAAAATGTGCCCTAAGTATTCAGTTTCCTTAGCAAAAAATTTACATTTATCTACCTGAATTTTTAAATTATGTTGTCTCAATTTATTAAAAATTTTTTCGAGGCTTTCCAAATGTTCTTCTAGTGAAGTGTTAAAAATAAGTATGTCATCAAGGTAGACAACACATATTTTGTTAATAAATTCTCTAAGAACTGAATTGATTAATCTTTGGAACGTGGCTGGGGCATTTTTGAGTCCAAATGGCATTCTCATAAACTCATAGTGCCCAAGAGGAGTAGAAAATGCTGTCTTTTGTCTATCGCATTCTTTTATTAAAACCTTATGGAACCCTTTCGCTAAGTCTAGTGTTGTGAAATATTGGGACCTTCCTAGTTTCTCTAAGATATTTTCAATATTAGGGATGGGAAATTTATCGCTAATAGTTTCTTCGTTCAATTTCCTGTAATCGATGACTATACGCCATTTCTTTGTACCGGAATTGTCCGCCTTCTTTGGAACGATCCAAAGCGGTGAGTTATACGGTGAGTTGCTTTCCTTTATTATTCCCTGTTCTAACATTTCTTTTATTTGTCTATTGATTTCGGTCTCGTGTATTTGTGGATATCTATAAATTTTTGAGTAAAGGGGCTTACTTGTTGTAGTCACTATTTCGTGCTGAATTTCGTGTGTATGAGTCAATTTTTGTCCTTCTTGAAAAAATAAGTCTTTGTGCTTATTTATTAAATATTTTAGATAATCTATCTCTTCAGAGTTCATATCTATTCTTTTTAATTTTTCAATAACGCTTTGGTTAATAAACGAATTTTCAATTGTATAAATTTCGTCAAATTTGTACGGACATTCACTCAAAAATGTAGTTTTTACATTATTGATTTCAATGTATCCCTCTCTAAGATTAATAATTGCTTGCATTGGTGCAAGTATATTTTGTCCAATAAGTGCGTCAAATTTTTTATTCTTGAACTTTGTAAGTTTCCAGCTCAAATATTTTTTTTCGTTAAATTCTTTTGGGAGTTCCGTTATTATTTCATGGCTTATGTTTGTTTGTCCACTGAGTGTATTAAATTGTAGATTATCTTTTAATTTTAGTCTTTTATATTTTGTCAATTTGTCCTCGTTAATAAGTGTTGTTGTCGATCCTGTATCAATCAAGCATTTTATTTTTTCATCTCCTACAGTTAGCTCAACTATCGGTAAATTAGGTCCTCCCCCGGCAATTGAAAATTTACCTCATTTTGTTCTATATGGTCTACATCCATTCTACTCGTCCTAGTTTGGCCCGAATTCCTTCCGCCTGTATTTTGAGTATTTTGCGGATTTTGTCTGAATGGGTTTCTAAATTGTCCAGAGTTGTTATTTTGTCTAAACTGATTTTCTACTTGGTTATAGTTTTGTCTATATGAATTCTGATTTTCAACTTGGTTGTAATTCGGTCTAAATGAATTTTGTGTAAAGTTTGTGTTTCTGAAATTTTGCGAGTTTGTGTTTCTAAAATTTTGCGAGTTTGTGTTTCTATTTCTGTACGCTTTTTTCTCTACTTGTTCTATCATACCTGTTTCTTGTAATGTATAAAACGCTAATCTTAGATTTTGAATATTTCTACTGTGGATTATGCTGGCTAGATTGGCATCTAGTCCATTAACAAATGTTTTTAAAATTATAGATTCATTTACAATAGGTGAAAACTCTACCGGTTTATTTTCATCGAAATCATATTTAGTGTTTAATTTATCTAATATATTTCTTAACTGATAAAAGTAGTCACTTACATTAAGACTTTTTATGTTTATTGCTTGGTGGTATAGGTTATGATACGTCTCTTTTACTCCAAAATTCCTCACTAGTTCTTCCTTGATTTCATTCCATGTTGGGTTACTTCCGAGTGTTCTTATCGTTTGGAGTGCTGGGCCTTGGATTTTTGTCCTTACGTGTCGTTGGAATATGAATTCTTTAAGGGTGGGATTTCCATCGAAGAGAGGGAGTATTAATTCCACTTCCCTTATGAACGCCGACAGATCATAATCCTTAGTTCCGTGGAACTCTTTTATTCTAGCTGCTTCCCTAATGATATCTGACGCTGGAACCTGTTGTTCGTTGTTCATATTGGTTGGTTTCTGGTATTCTGGCCACTTAATAGTCAACTTGTTAATAATTAATTTTTTTTTGTTTTTGTTTTGTGTTCACGACTTTAAGACAAATCTTTGGATTCGAACAAGTACGGTAAAATAAATCTTTAGATTTAAGTGAGTTCCACTTTTTCACTAGATATCTTTTGATTTCTATCACGTTCAAAAAAAATTTTTTTTTTTTTTTTATTTTGAACTCGAGACTTTAGAGCTTAAAGTTATTTTATAAAAATCTTTTGATTTTTATATCCTGCCGACTGCGCCACTTATTTTACTTCTTTAGAAGTAAAGAAAAAAAAATAGATTTTTATTTTTTATTTACCCGAAGGCTTCTTTATTTTCTTGAATTCAGATTAAGACTAACTTACTTAAAAATATTACAATCCAATGTAACCTCTTAAGATACAAAATAAATACATTACTACAAAAATACAAAATACATATTTCCTGCCTTTGATTGCATTTTTTGTGTTGCAACCAATATTTAGAATTGTTTACATATGAAAACCCAAAACACTTAAGTGGGTCAGTTGGATTGCAAGAGCAATTCGATACATTGTTTACAAATTGCCGATGCTAGTGAGTTTTGGGTTAAGCAACAGCGGCACATGACAAAGTGTTCTGTAATCCGAGAATATGTTTTTGAGTTAAATGTTTTTATATTCTTTATTCGGTTAATTGTTTTGAAATAATTTATGTTGCCCAATTGATTGGCAGTTTGGTTGAAACCTGAGGTTTCTCAAGTGACGTTGATGTCGACATGACCCGCGCGAGTATACAGTTTTGAAAAGTACAGTTTTGATAAAATTTTTTTTGTGCTTAAGACAATTAAGACAATAAAAAAAAAAAGTAATAAAAATAAAAGAAACACTGGTAGCAATTAAAAAACTCGTCCCTTGAAACGCCAGTTTCGTGGTACGAATTCACAAGTACATCGCAAAAAAATTTAAAAATAATGAAAACGAAGACATAAGCATTGAGAACAAAACGGAGAATTGCATTTTGGAGTTTTATACAGTTTTCTGGGCGATTGCTAATCAGGTGATATTTGCCAAATGTGAAGGAAAAATCGAGTTTAAAAAAGCATCGCCGTATGGAATTGGCTTAAAAATTGGTGTTCACTGCGCTTGCCCGACCACTACATAAATTTTTTCGTCGTCTTTGGTTGGCAAATCATATTTGATGAACCGGCGCTTGATTTTTGCCATGAGGCTTTTAGGCATTGGGACAAGGCATTAACACGTTTTGTGGGCTCATGGATATCGGCAGAGGTGTATGTAACTCCTAATACTACACTGCCCTGGAGAACTTTCATACAGCTGCAAGCGCGATCTATGGATACACTCTTTCAAAAGCCACGAAAGAAGAGAAAGATGCCATGGTCACAGCCGATCCACAGTGCGATCCAACAATGTTTACCGTATCAGGTGATGGCACTTGGAAAAAACGTGGCTTTTCTTCACTATACAGCGCTACAACGTTGATCGGCAAATACAGTAAAAAAAAATAGTCGACTCTGTTGTGAAGTCCAGCGTATGCAACAGTTGCAAGTATTGGGAAGCTAAGAAAGAAGAAGACACACTGGCATATGAAATTTGGATTGAAGACCACGAAGAGGAATGCCGTGCCAACCATCAAGGGAGTTCTGGGAAGATGGAGGTGGATGGGATAAAGGAAATGTTCGCCATATCAGTCCAAAAGCATGGCGTAAAATACTGCAAGTATATCGGCGTTGGCGACTCAAAAACATTCAAAGCTATTATAGACGACGATCCGTACGAAGAATGTATATCGCGCGTGCAAAAAAGAATGGACACTAGACTCTGCAAGGCTAAAAAAGAGAACAGAGGCATTGGCGGCAAGGGTGCAGGCAAACTCACAGATAAAGTCATCTCTGAACTAACAAATTATGGCCTCGCTATTCGTCGTCATCCAGAGTCGGTTGCTGACATGAAGAAGGCTGTTTGGGCAACGTTTTTGCACAAAATCTCGACTTATGAAGCTCCATATCACCAAAACTGTCCGACCTGTGCGTCGAGCTGGTGCGCCTGGCAAAAAGCGGTAGCAGAAGGGACAATCGACAGCTTCAAGCATACGTATGTACCACTAAATCAGAGATTCCAGAAAGCAATCAAACCTATTTAGGAAGCACTGTCAGCCGATGATTTGTTGAACATATGCCTTGGCTCCGAAACTCAAAACAGCAACGAATCTTTCAACGCAGTGCTGTGGTCATTTGCACCGAAGCATATGCACACCGGCGCACGCACTATTGAGATTGCCAATTATATTGCAACTGTCATATTTAACAAAGGTTTTTTGTCAATACTTCAAATAATGAGCCTAATGGGCATCCCGATTGTCAACGTCACATATGATTTCGCCATGTCTCGGAACGAAGAACGTTTGAAAAGGTCCGAAGCCAGAGCTCTGGCCGCATCAAAAGACGGTAGAACTGCCCAAAGAGCCGCTGAGTCCACATTTTTTGAAGAAGAGGAAGGAGTTCTTTATGGGGCTGGAATTGCAGATTGATATATGTAAGTATTTAAAAAAAAAAAATGTTTTATTGCCTAAAATTTTCTTTGAGTTTTTCAAAATCATGTTTTTGAATTCAAAGTCACTTTTCTCTGGTTCTAATGAACTAAACAACTGCATACTTAAATTTTTCATTTTAATTTTTGATGCAAAAAATAACCTCAAACTTAAACGCGTTTATCTCGAAACCACGTTTTTCGAGCTTGCGGCCCCGATTGCGCTCGTAGTTCTGAACCGATTTTGATGAAACAAAGTGCAATCAACGCAGAAATGTCACCATTCTGGTCCCTACCTCAATAACAATTTTAAACAATTTTTTACTATTTTTATTTTACACTAAACTACCAAAAAAAAAAGACCCAAAATCGGTTTTCCATTTTTCATTGACCGCCATTTTGTAAAAAATAATCGCAAAACCAGAATTACATCTGTACTGAATCTAACGCCGTTTACTTTTTCCATTTTAGATGATCTGAAGTCGAGTTATCCGGGCCGCAAGCAGCATACTTTTTTTTCGACGCCCAACTTTGAAGGCCAACAACTTTTTGAACATTCCTCGTACAAAGGAAAAAATTCTATTATATAATTTAATATGTTCTTAATACAATAAAAAAACGGAATTTAAATAACTCTGCGTTTTCAAATGAGAAGTTTTTCAAAAAGGGTCCAAAAACAGCCTTCCAACCAGGAATACTCCCTTAACAAAAAGACAAAACAAAAATAAAAAAAGTCAATAGCTAGTTCAATTTGTATGAATTCATTACTACTACACTTTTTACGCTATAACTTCTGATCCGTTCAAGAGCACACCTTAATTTTATATCGTTGGAATGTAATGAAACGTAAAAAATTAAAAATCATTACAGTTTCGGATATGGAAAAAGTAAGCAATTTTCTAAAGTTAATAACTTGGGCCCTTTATTAGATATTAATATATATACATTTTTTTTTTTAAATATTTGTACAACCTTGAAGATAAAAAAAAAAATAATAAATAATTTTCATAATTGGTATGAGTTACAGATTGCGCCAAAGTGAAGTGCTCAAAAATCCGGTGCCTATATGGCGGACAGTTATTCTCTGGAATGGGACGTCGGAAACAAAAAAAACAAAAAATATTAAAGGGGGATGCACTCCGCCCGGCAATCTACCATAATTGAAAAAATGAAGAAAGATAAAAATTGGACAATATTAAAAAAAAATCTACATATTTGGACTAGAGTAGATTGCCTTCGAGCATATGTTAATAAAAAAACATGATTTTTCAAAATCGGCCCAGACAGTCCTGAGATTGACTGTCCGCCACCGGATTTTTAAGCACTTCACTTTGACGACATCTATGGGCCCAATCACGGTACTGTCGGATTTTCAGCTCGACGGAAACCATGGTTCCCGACGTAAAAGAAAATGTAATCGAGGTATCCAATGGAATTAGGAATTAGGAGAAAAGGAATTTTGAAAAATTAAATTAAATGGTATCTTCACATTATATAACGTTTTTAAGTCAACTATTTAATGCATTTTTGTTACAAATTTATAAAAAAGAAACCTTATACATGGACGGACATGCGAAATAGCCAAAAAGAACAAAACAGGTGCCTTGCTAAACTCAAACGCTATTCACAGCGATTGGTAAAAGTGCTTGAGAAAAATACAGAAGAGAAAAACGCCACAACACTGAAGTTGAAGCACTCAACCTTCAAAAGTTCGAGCTTGATAAAAAACTTTTAGAAGCCAAGCTGGAGCAATTTAAGTAGCACGTGCATTATTAAATATGCTTCTTTCATTAATTTTAAATTTACTCAATATTTGCTCAAATAAAAACATTCAATTTCTTTGAAATTTTTTCAATCTCACGACAAAAAATTTTGTGAGTAAATTAGACAGATAAATTCTATCCGTCGGATAACTCAATTGCACTTTTTTCGACGGAAGAGTTCGCATTTCCAACGGATACCCCGATTGCTTTATCAGCGGAAATCGGAAAAGTCTTCCGACGAGTTTCCGTCGGCTATCGGGATTGGGCACTATGTATAACTCATACAAATTATGAAAATAATTTTTTTTTCAATCTTCAAGGATGTATAATTTTTTTTAAAAAATGTACAGTGGGTCAATAAAGAAGTCGGACAAACAGGTAACCAAACATTAAGTATGAAAGAAAATTTGAAGGAAACAAAATATTGCTTTGGTTTATTTTTTATTTATTATGTATTTATATATACTATTAAAAACAATAACAACATAATTTAAATTAGCTTCATTTTATAAAAAAAAAAATAAAAATATAATTCTTGAACAAAATTAACATCAAAAAAGAACTCGGACATGTGGCAATGCTGTTTGCTACTAAACATTTTGAAAAAGGGGAATCACAGTTTTTGCTTTGTTTGTAGTAGATGCAATAAACTAAAGCAGTTTTTGTGTATTTTGAAGCTTCGGAGCAAACAATTTTCCAAAATAAAAGTGAAAATGGGTAGACAACGTGGACAAAGCTCAATCGAAGTTCGAGAACTTATTATACGGCACTATGAAGAAGGAAAAACGGTTCGGCAGATCAGTGAAATAGTTGACAGGCCCCGTTCTACAGTTCACGACGTTATAAAACGTTTTAAAATTAATAAATCAGTGGAAAATAAGACAAAATCTTGAAGGCCTAAATTGTTCTCGAGTCATGATGAACGCTGGATAGTAAGCCAAATAAAAAAACAACCTATCCTCAGTGCACCAAAGCTAACAACGGAGGTGGCAAAACATCTTAACATCACCTGCTGCCCAGAAACTGTAAGGTTAGTACTGCGGAAAAAAAATTTTCATGGAAGGGTTGCAAGGAAAAAACCCTTCGTAAGTGAAATCAATAGAAAAAAAAAGAATTAATTTTGCAAAAAGCCATGAAAACAAAAATTTTGAGTACTGGAGTCATGTTTTATTCTCTGATGAGAGTAAATTCAACATTTTCAGATCAGATGGGCAATCATATGTATGGAGGAAGCTGAAGGAGAAAAATTTACGCCCAACTGTTAAACACGGAGGTGGTTCCGTAATGGTCTGGGGCTGTATGTCTGCAGCTGGGCCCGGAAATTTGTGTTTTGTTGAAGGCAATATGGACCAAAAGCAATACCTAGCCATTTTAAAGGAAAACTTGGTTAATAGTGCTGAAAAATTGGGGATAAAAAATAGTTTTCACTTCTACCAAGATAACGACCCCAAACACAAGGCGCAAAATGTGCGTTTGTGGTTATTGTATAACTGTCCAAAAGTACTGGAAACTCCTCCACAATCACCTGACATTAATGTCATTGAACATTTATGGGCCCACTTGGAAATTCAATTAAAAAATCACTCCATTAAAAACAAAAATGACTTGGAAAATGCTTTAATGGAAGAATGGGCTAAAATAGATCCCTCCGTCTGCAGAAAATTGGTAGAGTCAATGCCAAAGCGGCTAAAAGCTGTTAAGAAAGGCAAAGGCTTGCCAACAAAATACTAAATAAAAGTTTTTTTTTTTTAATTTTATTTATACTTAAAATTTAGTATGAATGTCCGAGTTCTTTTTTGACATGAATTTTGTTCACGAATTATATTTTTATTTTTTTTTTATAAAATGAAGCTAATTTATATTATGTTGTTATTGTTTTTAATAGTATATATAAATACATACTAAATAAAAAATAAACCAAAGCAATATTTTGTGTCCTTCAAATTTTCTTTCATACTTAATGTTTGGTTACCTGTTTGTCCGACTTCTTTATTGACCCACTGTATGTTAATATCTAATAAAGACCTCAAGTTATTAACTTAAGAAAATTGCCTATTTTTCCCTATCCGAAACTGTAATGTTCGGACCGTGTTAAATTTGTTTTGCTGGTGGCTCTGCCTACCTAATTTTACCGGTGCTTAAAAACGCCACTGGTTCTAAAAAGGTCGCCTAGTGCTGATTAAAAGCACTTAGGTTCAGTAAAAGTCACGCTGATTAAAAGCAGAACTAGATTGATTTTATTTTCAAAAATTTTCGGCTTTTATAGTCGAACAGCGGCATTTTTTTTAAAACGACTTAAAACATAACTAACATTAATATTTTCATATAACTTAAATATTAACATTTAAAAATAAATATAAATAATAACATGTGTGAATTTCATAAATATAAATAAAAAAAAAAAATAAATATAAATAATAACATATGTGAATCATATCAACCCTAATAAGTGCAAAAGAAATGTGTAACATAATATAATATGTGCGACAAGAAAAAGTGCATGTATGTACTTAATTTCGCCTTTTTGCTTTAACATATACTTTGTGCGTGGGAGAGACAAAATAAAAACAATGCAACAGAGTTCAATGCTCTTGCGCATAAAAAAACAAGTTCATGTCAACATGTTCAAGTTTGTGTTGTTGTTTAGTTTATATTGCATGCATATATACAGGGTGTCCCGCAATTGAGTGCAACTATTTCCGGATCTGAAAGCTTATGTCGAGCTGAGCAAAAAATCGTATAGGAGGGGGGGGGGGGGGGTCTATTTTTACATTCTTAGGAGCTACAGGGTCAATTAATATGTCACGACTTTGATTCACGTTATTGTTTCTAGCAGAGGAGATCGCCAGGAGGATCATCATACTTTGCTTCACTTGCATCAGCGTTTGCGTAAAGACCCATCCAGTGGTCAAGAAAAAAGTACTTCTGCTCCAAGGAATTCATCGCATTCGTCGACGATCGTAAACAACTTGTTGCCGTCATCCATCCTATCTCAGAGTTCTATTAAATTGCTTCCAACTGCGATCATAAAGTTGGAATTGAATGGCAGCGTGCACGACGCAAGATCCCTGCTTGATCCGTGTTCAGCAACTAGTCGAATCGCCAGAAAATTGGTGGATCAACTAAATCTAACCACTATGACGCTTGGTGACGAGTCGGTATGTCCCATTACCATTCATGCTCGATTCGATCGCAAGGTGCGGGTACAATCTATGCTTCGAGTAGATCACAGAATCTCTATTCGAACTCCGTCAAATCCGATCGATGAATCCGTAGCACAAAAATTTTCCAACTTAATATTAGCTGACACTAAATTCTATAAAACCGATCCGATATCTGTTGTCCTTGGTGCTGATCTTTATCCTAAGATAATTCAACAAGGATTGATACCAAGTACTAATGGCCTTCCTGTTGCGCAGAATACAGTATTCAGATGGATATTATCTGGGTGATTTACAGTTTAATTATATATATAAAAAAAAAAAAAGTATATAACAAAAACAAAATTAATCATTGCACTACTACCGAAATGAAATTTATGCATCGCTCTTTATGCTTTATATATAAATATTATGTACTATTGTATACTACTATATATTAATTTCTTTTTCATTTACACTTTTTATCTTTATTTTATATTCTAAACCTTATTGATTTGAAACATTTGCCTAAATATAACAATCTTAAAAATTTTTTCTTACTATTCACTTTCTGTAATAAATTTTCATTTATACCTCATTAACGAAACTTAATTGACTTGTTTTGTACCTTCATTATGAATTCACCTACTTAAAAAATTGTACTATCTTTTAATGAAAAAATTAAGTAAATTATTTGTAATTTTAATTCAATTTTGCAGCCGTACTGCAAGGCGGGCGGCGATGTTTACACCAAAAATTTATATAATAGCTACCTAAACTTCTAATCATTGTAACTAAGCCTGGAGATGGCGCTTATCACGTTCGAACATTGTTTTAGTACAAAACCCATGTACGTTTTGTCAGCTTCCTACTGTCAAAGCAAGTTTTTCTGCCTTCTCTTTGTTCCAAGGTCGCAACGTGGTAAGGTCTTCCTCTATTATCTTATATTGGTATAATAAATTATCCGAAGAAAAAATTAACCTTAAGTGTTTTTAATCATGTCATTACATTTTTTATTTCTTTTCCATATATTTATTAAACTCGCTGAGTTTAATAAATATTTTATTAATTCCCGTTGTGCAGAGACGATCCACACAATCAGATAATGATTATGATAATGATAATGATAATGATGATAATGATAATGATAATGATAATGATAATGACAATGATAATGGTAATGATAATGATAATGATATAATGATATAATGATAATGATAATGATACTGATACTGATAATGATAATAATACTGATACTGATAATGATAATAATAATGATAATGATACTGATACTGATAATGATAATGATAATAATAATGATAATGAGATATCTAAGTGATAAAAGTTATTTATTTGATAGTTTGAATCTGATTAAAATGCACTATTTTATAAAATCTGCAGATTTAGTCCTAAAATTAAAAATTTTAGTTTAATATTTAATATTACTGACAATAAATTTATGGTCGACATTTGGATGTATTGATCGTTGTGCATTGTTAGTTGCATCACGTTCCACACATTTTACACACCCTGAATGCTATACCCCCTGGTGGAACCGGATATTCCAGCTAGTAAATAATGTTTATTTTATTATTTACTAGCTGGAATATCCGGCGTAATTTTCTTTTTACATAGATCTTACGAAATTAGGTATTTTTCAAGGGAACACTGAAAAAAATTTTAGCTCAAAAGGCATTAGACTTAAAAGGTTTAAGAACCTTTGTTCTAAACTATTCGCGAAAGACAGTTTTTTTGCATATTTGGGCTTAGGAGGCCCAAATACACTTAACAAAAATAAGAACACAAATATTCGAGTCCGACCTCTTAAGTAAAATTTTTTCGAAATTTTGTATATGATTTTTTATTAATATTTGTTTTTAAAGTTTAAACTGAAGTTATCAGATTACAAATCTGCTATTGGCTTATTACAAAGTTCTCTTAACTTGACTCCACGGGAAGTTCGTCAATTTCACATTAGTATTTGTGCCCATAAATCAGAAAAAAACGAATCTGAGAACGAGTCATCAAATTCTGGAAAGCAACCAAATGACAAAAAAATGAAGATAACCAGAAAATCAAGTCCATAATAACTAAAAGCATACTTTGGATAGTTTCTATTTATATGTTGGCATCGTTGATATCGCTGCTATTATCTCCAAAATCGTACAGACCAGAGGTATTACAATCTTGTTAATTGTGGCCATGATACAATAATAAGTATCGCCTTTTTTGTTTTTGTTTTAAATGTGTAGTAGGAGGCCCAATGCTGCAAAAGAAGGGCCTCATGTGATTTAGGAGATAAAATTCGTGAAAGTTGTTAAGGGAGTATTCCTGGTTGGCAAACATTTTTTTTAGATTTTTTTTTTGCATATTTTTATTGCTTGGATATTTGAGAATCTAAAGTGTTCTAAAATTCTAAAAGTGTTTTTTGAAACACGTTCAGCAATGTTTTCGTCAAAATGCGATTTGCTTAATTTGGCTACTTTTTGAATGCAACGGTTTGAGCAACCACCGAATTTCGTTCAACGCGTTCTTTAGTAGGTAATAACTTGTTTGTATATGCATATTAAACATAAATGAATACACATTTTAGAGCTTAGATATTCGAATGTTGGCAGCGTTTAGTTCACTTTGAATTGAGTTATAAACCGGACGCGCGCGAGTATACAGTTTTGAAAAGTACAGTTTTGATAAAATTTTTTTTTGTGCTTAAGACAACTAAGACAATAAAAAAAAAAGTAATAAAAATAAAAGAAACACTGGTAGCAATTAAAAAACTCGTCCCTTGAAACGCCAGTTTCGTGGTACGAATTCACAAGTACATCGCAAAAAAATTTAAAAATAATGAAAACGAAGACATAAGCTTTGAGAACAAAACGGAGAATTGCATTTTGGAGTTTTATACAGTTTTCTGGGCGATTGCTAATCAGGTGATATTTGCCAAATGTGAAGGAAAAATCGAGTTTAAAAAAGCATCGCCGTATGGAATTGGCTTAAAAATTGGTGTTCACTGCGCTTGCCCGACCACTACATAAATTTTTTCGTCGTCTTTGGTTGGCAAATCATATTTG
This sequence comes from Coremacera marginata, assembly GCA_914767935.1. Lineage (NCBI taxonomy): Eukaryota > Metazoa > Arthropoda > Insecta > Diptera > Sciomyzidae > Coremacera > Coremacera marginata. The sequence continues at coordinate 118,713,322 of OU612046.1, forward strand.
ATGAACCGGCGCTTGATTTTTGCCATGAGGCTTTTAGGCATTGGGACAAGGCATTAACACGTTTTGTGGGCTCATGGATATCGGCAGAGGTGTATGTAACTCCTAATACTACACTGCCCTAGAGAACTTTCATACAGCTGCAAGCGCGATCTATGGATACACTCTTTCAAAAGCCACGAAAGAAGAGAAAGATGCCATGGTCACAGCCGATCCACAGTGCGATCCAACAATGTTTACCGTATCAGGTGATGGCACTTGGAAAAAACGTGGCTTTTCTTCACTATACAGCGCTACAACGTTGATCGGCAAATACAGTAAAAAAAATAGTCGACTCTGTTGTGAAGTCCAGCGTATGCAACAGTTGCAAGTATTGGGAAGCTAAGAAAGAAGAAGACACACTGGCATATGAAATTTGGATTGAAGACCACGAAGAGGAATGCCGTGCCAACCATCAAGGGAGTTCTGGGAAGATGGAGGTGGATGGGATAAAGGAAATGTTCGCCATATCAGTCCAAAAGCATGGCGTAAAATACTGCAAGTATATCGGCGTTGGCGACTCAAAAACATTCAAAGCTATTATAGACGACGATCCGTACGAAGAATGTATATCGCTCGTGCAAAAAAGAATGGACACTAGACTCCGCAAGGCTAAAAAAGAGAACAGAGGCATTGGCGGCAAGGGTGCAGGCAAACTCACAGATAAAGTCATCTCTGAACTAACAAATTATGGCCTCGCTATTCGTCGTCATCCAGAGTCGGTTGCTGACATGAAGAAGGCTGTTTGGGCAACGTTTTTGCACAAAATCTCGACTTATGAAGCTCCATATCACCAAAACTGTCCGACCTGTGCGTCGAGCTGGTGCGCCTGGCAAAAAGCGGTAGCAGAAGGGACAATCGACAGCTTCAAGCATACGTATGCACCACTAAATCAGAGATTCCAGAAAGCAATCAAACCTATTTAGGAAGCACTGTCAGCCGATGATTTGTTGAACATATGCCTTGGCTCCGAAACTCAAAACAGCAACGAATCTTTCAACGCAGTGCTGTGGTCATTTGCACCGAAGCATATGCACACCAGCGCACGCACTATTGAGATTGCCAATTATATTGCAACTGTCATATTTAACAAAGGTTTTTTGTCAATACTTCAAATAATGAACCTAATGGGCATCCCGATTGGCAACGTCACATATGATTTCGCCATGTCTCGGAACGAAGAACGTTTGAAAAGGTCCGAAGCCAGAGCTCTGGCCGCATCAAAAGACGGTAGAACTGCCCAAAGAGCCGCTGAGTCCACATTTTTTGAAGAAGAGGAAGGAGTTTTTTATGGGGCTGGAATTGCAGATTGATATATGTAAGTATTTCAAAAAAAAAAATGTTTTATTGCCTAAAATTTTCTTTGAGTTTTTCAAAATCATGTTTTTGAATTCAAAGTCACTTTTCTCTGGTTCTAATGAACTAAACAACTGCATACTTAAATTTTTCATTTTAATTTTTGATGCAAAAAATAACCTCAAACTTAAACGCGTTTATCTCGAAACCACGTTTTTCGAGCTTGCGGCCCCGATTGCGCTCGTAGTTCTGAACCGATTTTGATGAAACAAAGTGCAATCAACGCAGAAATGTCACCATTCTGGTCCCTACCTCAATAACAATTTTAAACAATTTTTTACTATTGTTATTTTACACTAAACTACCAAAAAAAAAGACCCAAAATCGGTTTTCCATTTTTCATTGACCGCCATTTTGTAAAAAATAATCGCAAAACCAGAATTACATCTGTACTGAATCTAACGCCGTTTACTTTTTCCATTTTAGATGATCTAAAGTCGAGTTATCCGGGCCGCAAGCAGCATACTTTTTTTTCGACGCCCAACTTTGAAGGCCAACAACTTTTTGAACATTCCTCGTACAAAGGAAAAAATTCTATTATATAATTTAATATGTTCTTAATACAATAAAAAAACAGAATTTAAATAACTCTGCGTTTTCAAATGAGAAGTTTTTCAAAAAGGGTCCAAAAACAGCCTTCCAACCAGGAATACTCCCTTAACAAAAAGACAAAACAAAAATAAAAAAAGTCAATAGCTAGTTCAATTTGTATGAATTCATTACTACTACACTTTTTACGCTATATCTTCTGAACCGTTCAAGAGCACACCTTAATTTTATATCGTTGGAATGTAATGAAACGTAAAAAATTAAAAATCATTACAGTTTCGGATATGGAAAAAGTAAGCAATTTTCTAAAGTTAATAACTTGGGCCCTTTATTAGATATTAATATATATACATTTTTTTTTTTTAAATATTTGTACAACCTTGAAGATAAAAAAAAAATAATAAATAATTTTCATAATTGGTATGAGTTACAGATTGCGCCAAAGTGAAGTGCTCAAAAATCCGGTGCCTATATGGCGGACAGTTATTCTCTGGAATGGGACGTCGGAAACAAAAAAAAAACAAAAAATATTATTAAAGGGGGATGCACTCCGCCCGGCAATCTACCATAATTGAAAAATTGAAGAAAGATAAAAATTGGACAATATTAAAAAAAAAAATCTACATTTTTGGACTAGAGTAGATTGCCTTCGAGCATATGTTAATAAAAAAACATGATTTTTCAAAATCGGCCCAGACAGTCCTGAGATTGACTGTCCGCCACCGGATTTTTAAGCACTTCACTTTGACGACATCTATGGGCCCAATCGCGGTACTGTCGGATTTTCCGCTCGACGGAAACCATGGTTCCCGACGTAAAAGAAAATGTAATCGAGGTATCCAATGGAATTAGGAATTAGGAGAAAAGGAATTTTGAAAAATTAAATTAAATGGTATCTTCACATTATATAACGTTTTTAAGTCAACTATTTAATGCATTTTTGTTACAAATTTATAAAAAAGAAACCTTATACATGGACGGACATGCGAAATAGCCAAAAAGAACAAAACAGGTGCCTTGCTAAACTCAAACGCTATTCACAGCGATTGGTAAAAGTGCTTGAGAAAAATACAGAAGAGAAAAACGCCACAACACTGAAGTTGAAGCACTCAACCTTCAAAAGTTCGAGCTTGATAAAAAACTTTTAGAAGCCAAGCTGGAGCAATTTAAGTAGCACGTGCATTATTAAATATGCTTCTTTCATTAATTTTAAATTTACTCAATATTTGCTCAAATAAAAACATTCAATTTCTTTGAAATTTTTTCAATCTCACGACAAAAAATTTTGTGAGTAAATTAGACAGATAAATTCTATCCGTCGGATAACTCAATTGCACTTTTTTCGACGGAAGAGTTCGCATTTCCAACGGATACCCCGATTGCTTTATCAGCGGAAATCGGAAAAGTCTTCCGACGAGTTTCCGTCGGCTATCGGGATTGGGCACTATGTATAACTCATACAAATTATGAAAATCATTTTTTTTTTCAATCTTCAAGGATGTATAATTTTTTTTAAAAAATGTACAGTGGGTCAATAAAGAAGTCGGACAAACAGGTAACCAAACATTAAGTATGAAAGAAAATTTGAAGGAAACAAAATATTGCTTTGGTTTATTTTTTATTTATTATGTATTTATATATACTATTAAAAACAATAACAACATAATTTAAATTAGCTTCATTTTATAAAAAAAAAATAAAAATATAATTCTTGAACAAAATTAACATCAAAAAAGAACTCGGACATGTGGCAATGCTGTTTGCTACTAAACATTTTGAAAAGGGGAATCACAGTTTTTGCTTTGTTTGTAGTAGATGCAATAAACTAAAGCAGTTTTTGTGTATTTTGAAGCTTCGGAGCAAACAATTTTCCAAAATAAAAGTGAAAATGGGTAGACAACGTGGACAAAGCTCAATCGAAGTTCGAGAACTTATTATACGGCACTATGAAGAAGGAAAAACGGTTCGGCAGATCAGTGAAATAGTTGACAGGCCCCGTTCTACAGTTCACGACGTTATAAAACGTTTTAAAATTAATAAATCAGTGGAAAATAAGACAAAATCTTGAAGGCCTAAATTGTTCTCGAGTCATGATGAACGCTGGATAGTAAGCCAAATAAAAAAACAACCTATCCTCAGTGCACCAAAGCTAACAACGGAGGTGGCAAAACATCTTAACATCACCTGCTGCCCAGAAACTGTAAGGTTAGTACTGCGGAAAAAAAATTTTCATGGAAGGGTTGCAAGGAAAAAACCCTTCGTAAGTGAAACCAATAGAAAAAAAAGAATTAATTTTGCAAAAAGCCTTAAAAACAAAAATTTTGAGTACTGGAGTCATGTTTTATTCTCTGATGAGAGTAAATTCAACATTTTCAGATCAGATGGGCAATCATATGTATGGAGGAAGCTGAAGGAGAAAAATTTACGCCCAACTGTTAAACACGGAGGTGGTTCCGTAATGGTCTGGGGCTGTATGTCTGCAGCTGGGCCCGGAAATTTGTGTTTTGTTGAAGGCAATATGGACCAAAAGCAATACCTAGCCATTTTAAAGGAAAACTTGGTTAATAGTGCTGAAAAATTGGGGATAAAAAATAGTTTTCACTTCTACCAAGATAACGACCCCAAACACAAGGCGCAAAATGTGCGTTTGTGGTTATTGTATAACTGTCCAAAAGTACTGGAAACTCCTCCACAATCACCTGACATTAATGTCATTGAACATTTATGGGCCCACTTGGAAATTCAATTAAAAAATCACTCCATTAAAAACAAAAAGGACTTGGAAAATGCTTTAATGGAAGAATGGGCTAAAATAGATCCCTCCGTCTGCAGAAAATTGGTAGAGTCAATGCCAAAGCGGCTAAAAGCTGTTAAAAAAGGCAAAGGCTTGCCAACAAAATACTAAATAAAAGTTTTTTTTTTTAATTTTATTTATACTTAAAATTTAGTATGAATGTCCGAGTTCTTTTTTGACATGAATTTTGTTCACGAATTATATTTTTATTTTTTTTTTTATAAAATGAAGCTAATTTATATTATGTTGTTATTGTTTTTAATAGTATATATAAATACATACTAAATAAAAAATAAACCAAAGCAATATTTTGTGTCCTTCAAATTTTCTTTCATACTTAATGTTTGGTTACCTGTTTGTCCGACTTCTTTATTGACCCACTGTATGTTAATATCTAATAAAGACCTCAAGTTATTAACTTAAGAAAATTGCCTATTTTTCCCTATCCGAAACTGTAATGTTCGGACCGTGTTAAATTTGTTTTGCTGGTGGCTCTGCCTACCTAATTTTACCGGTGCTTAAAAACGCCACTGGTTCTAAAAAGGTCGCCTAGTGCTGATTAAAAGCACTTAGGTTCAGTAAAAGTCACGCTGATTAAAAGCAGAACTAGATTGATTTTATTTTCAAAAATTTTCGGCTTTTATAGTCGAACAGCGGCATTTTTTTTAAAACGACTTAAAACATAACTAACATTAATATTTTCATATAACTTAAATATTAACATTTAAAAATAAATATAAATAATAACATGTGTGAATTTCATAAATATAAATAAAAAAAAAAATAAATATAAATAATAACATATTTGAATCATATCAACCCTAATAAGTGCAAAAGAAATGTGTAACATAATATAATATGTGCGACAAGAAAAAGTGCATGTATGTACTTAATTTCGCCTTCTTGCTTTAACATATACTTTGTGCGTGGGAGAGACAAAATAAAAACAATGCAACAGAGTTCAATGCTCTTGCGCATAAAAAAACAAGTTCATGTCAACATGTTCAAGTTTGTGTTGTTGTTTAGTTTATATTGCATGCATATATACAGGGTGTCCCGCAATTGAGTGCAACTATTTACGGATCTGAAAGCTTATGTCGAGCTGAGCAAAAAATCGTATAGGAGGGGGGGGGTCTATTTTTACATTCTTAGGAGCTACAGGGTCAATTAATATGTCACGACTTTGATTCACGTTATTGTTTCTAGCAGAGGAGATCGCCAGGAGGATCATCATACTTTGCTTCACTTGCATCAGCGTTTGCGTAAAGACCCATCCAGTGGTCAAGAAAAAAGTACTTCTGCTCCAAGGAATTCATCGCATTCGTCGACGATCGTAAACAACTTGTTGCTGTCATCCATCCTATCTCAGAGTTCTATTACCTTGCTTCCAACTGCGATCATAAAGTTGGAATTGAATGGCAGCGTGCACGACGCAAGATCCCTGCTTGATCCGTGTTCAGCAACTAGTCGAATCGCCAGAAAATTGGTGGATCAACTAAATCTAACCACTATGACGCTTGGTGACGAGTCGGTATGTCCCATTACCATTCATGCTCGATTCGATCGCAAGGTGCGGGTACAATCTATGCTTCGAGTAGATCACAGAATCTCTATTCGAACTCCGTCAAATCCGATCGATGAATCCGTAGCACAAAAATTTTCCAACTTAATATTAGCTGACACTAAATTCTATAAAACCGATCCGATATCTGTTGTCCTTGGTGCTGATCTTTATCCTAAGATAATTCAACACGGATTGATACCAAGTACTAATGGCCTTCCTGTTGCGCAGAATACAGTATTCAGATGGATATTATCTGGGTGATTTACAGTTTAGTTATATATATAAAAAAAAAAAAAAAAAAAAGTATATAACAAAAACAAAATTAATCATTGCACTACTACCGAAATGAAATTTATGCATCGCTCTTTATGCTTTATATATAAATATTATGTACTATTGTATACTACTATATATTAATTTCTTTTTCATTTACACTTTTTATCTTTATTTTATATTCTAAACCTTATTGATTTGAAACATTTGCCTAAATATAACAATCTTAAAAATTTTTTCTTACTATTCACTTTCTGTAATAAATTTTCATTTATACCTCATTAACGAAACTTAATTGACTTGTTTTGTACCTTCATTATGAATTCACCTACTTAAAAAATTGTACTATCTTTTAATGAAAAAATTAAGTAAATTATTTGTAATTTTAATTCAATTTTGCAGCCGTACTGCAAGGCGGGCGGCGATGTTTACACCAAAAATTTATATAATAGCTACCTAAACTTCTAATCATTGTAACTAAGCCTGGAGATGGCGCTTATCACGTTCGAACATTGTTTTAGTACAAAACCCATGTACGTTTTGTCAGCTTCCTACTGTCAAAGCAAGTTTTTCTGCCTTCTCTTTGTTCCAAGGTCGCAACGTGGTAAGGTCTTCCTCTATTATCTTATATTGGTATAATAAATTATCCGAAGAAAAAATTAACCTTAAGTGTTTTTAATCATGTCATTACATTTTTTATTTCTTTTCCATATATTTATTAAACTCGCTGAGTTTAATAAATATTTTATTAATTCCCGTTGTGCAGAGACGATCCACACAATCAGATAATGATTATGATAATGATAATGATAATGATGATAATGATAATGATAATGATAATGATAATGACAATGATAATGGTAATGATAATGATAATGATAATGATATAATGATAATGATAATGATACTGATACTGATAATGATAATAATACTGATACTGATAATGATAATAATAATGATAATGATACTGATACTGATAATGATAATGATAATGATAATAATAATGATAATGAGATATCTAAGTGATAAAAGTTATTTATTTGATAGTTTGAATCTGATTAAAATGCACTATTTTATAAAATCTGCAGATTTAGTCCTAAAATTAAAAATTTTAGTTTAATATTTAATATTACTGACAATAAATTTATGGTCGACATTTGGATGTATTGATCGTTGTGCATTGTTAGTTGCATCACGTTCCACACATTTTACACACCCTGAATGCTATACCCCCTGGTGGAACCGGATATTCCAGCTAGTAAATAATGTTTATTTTATTATTTACTAGCTGGAATATCCGGCGTAATTTTCTTTTTACATAGATCTTACGAAATTAGGTATTTTTCAAGGGAACACTGAAAAAAATTTTAGCTCAAAAGGCATTAGACTTAAAAGGTTTAAGAACCTTTGTTCTAAACTATTCGCGAAAGACAGTTTTTTTGCATATTTGGGCTTAGGAGGCCCAAATACACTTAACAAAAATAAGAACACAAATATTCGAGTCCGACCTCTTAAGTAAAATTTTTTCGAAATTTTGTATATGATTTTTTATTAATATTTGTTTTTATAGTTTAAACTGAAGTTATCAGATTACAAATCTGCTATTGGCTTATTACAAAGTTCTCTTAACTTGACTCCACGGGAAGTTCGTCAATTTCACATTAGTATTTGTGCCCATAAATCAGAAAAAAACGAATCTGAGAACGAGTCATCAAATTCTGGAAAGCAACCAGATGACAAAAAAATGAAGATAACCAGAAAATCAAGTCCATAATAACTAAAAGCATACTTTGGATAGTTTCTATTTATATGTTGGCATCGTTGATATCGCTGCTATTATCTCCAAAATCGTACAGACCAGAGGTATTACAATCTTGTTAATTGTGGCCATGATACAATAATAAGTATCGCCTTTTTTGTTTTTGTTTTAAATGTGTAGTAGGAGGCCCAATGCTGCAAAAGAAGGGCCTCATGTGATTTAGGAGATAAAATTCGTGAAAGTTGTTAAGGGAGTATTCCTGGTTGGCAAACATTTTTTTTAGATTTTTTTTTTGCATATTTTTATTGCTTGGATATTTGAGAATCTAAAGTGTTCTAAAATTCTAAAAGTGTTTTTTGAAACACGTTCAGCAATGTTTTCGTCAAAATGCGATTTGCTTAATTTGGCTACTTTTTGAATGCAACGGTTTGAGCAACCACCGAATTTCGTTCAACGCGTTCTTTAGTAGGTAATAACTTGTTTGTATATGCATATTAAACATAAATGAATACACATTTTAGAGCTTAGATATTCGAATGTTGGCAGCGTTTAGTTCACTTTGAATTGAGTTATAAACCGGACGCGCGCGAGTATACAGTTTTGAAAAGTACAGTTTTGATAAAATTTTTTTTTGTGCTTAAGACAATTAAGACAATAAAAAAAAAAAGTAATAAAAATAAAAGAAACACTGGTAGCAATTAAAAAACTCGTCCCTTGAAACGCCAGTTTCGTGGTACGAATTCACAAGTACATCGCAAAAAAATTTAAAAATAATGAAAACGAAGACATAAGCATTGAGAACAAAACGGAGAATTGCATTTTGGAGTTTTATACAGTTTTCTGGGCGATTGCTAATCAGGTGATATTTGCCAAATGTGAAGGAAAAATCGAGTTTAAAAAAGCATCGCCGTATGGAATTGGCTTAAAAATTGGTGTTCACTGCGCTTGCCCGACCACTACATAAATTTTTTCGTCGTCTTTGGTTGGCAAATCATATTTGATGAACCGGCGCTTGATTTTTGCCATGAGGCTTTTAGGCATTGGGACAAGGCATTAACACGTTTTGTGGGCTCATGGATATCGGCAGAGGTGTATGTAACTCCTAATACTACACTGCCCTGGAGAACTTTCATACAGCTGCAAGCGCGATCTATGGATACACTCTTTCAAAAGCCACGAAAGAAGAGAAAGATGCCATGGTCACAGCCGATCCACAGTGCGATCCAACAATGTTTACCGTATCAGGTGATGGCACTTGGAAAAAACGTGGCTTTTCTTCACTATACAGCGCTACAACGTTGATCGGCAAATACAGTAAAAAAAATAGTCGACTCTGTTGTGAAGTCCAGCGTATGCAACAGTTGCAAGTATTGGGAAGCTAAGAAAGAAGAAGACACACTGGCATATGAAATTTGGATTGAAGACCACGAAGAGGAATGCCGTGCCAACCATCAAGGGAGTTCTGGGAAGATGGAGGTGGATGGGATAAAGGAAATGTTCGCCATATCAGTCCAAAAGCATGGCGTAAAATACTGCAAGTATATCGGCGTTGGCGACTCAAAAACATTCAAAGCTATTATAGACGACGATCCGTACGAAGAATGTATATCGCGCGTGCAAAAAAGAATGGACACTAGACTCCGCAAGGCTAAAAAAGAGAACAGAGGCATTGGCGGCAAGGGTGCAGGCAAACTCACAGATAAAGTCATCTCTGAACTAACAAATTATGGCCTCGCTATTCGTCGTCATCCAGAGTCGGTTGCTGACATGAAGAAGGCTGTTTGGGCAACGTTTTTGCACAAAATCTCGACTTATGAAGCTCCATATCACCAAAACTGTCCGACCTGTGCGTCGAGCTGGTGCGCCTGGCAAAAAGCGGTAGCAGAAGGGACAATCGACAGCTTCAAGCATACGTATGCACCACTAAATCAGAGATTCCAGAAAGCAATCAAACCTATTTAGGAAGCACTGTCAGCCGATGATTTGTTGAACATATGCCTTGGCTCCGAAACTCAAAACAGCAACGAATCTTTCAACGCAGTGCTGTGGTCATTTGCACCGAAGCATATGCACACCGGCGCACGCACTATTGAGATTGCCAATTATATTGCAACTGTCATATTTAACAAAGGTTTTTTGTCAATACTTCAAATAATGAACCTAATGGGCATCCCGATTGGCACCGTCACATATGATTTCGCCATGTCTCGGAACGAAGAACGTTTGAAAAGGTCCGAAGCCAGAGCTCTGGCCGCATCAAAAGACGGTAGAACTGCCCAAAGAGCCGCTGAGTCCACATTTTTTGAAGAAGAGGAAGGAGTTTTTTATGGGGCTGGAATTGCAGATTGATATATGTAAGTATTTAAAAAAAAAAAATGTTTTATTGCCTAAAATTTTCTTTGAGTTTTTCAAAATCATGTTTTTGAATTCAAAGTCACTTTTCTCTGGTTCTAATGAACTAAACAACTGCATACTTAAATTTTTCATTTTAATTTTTGATGCAAAAAATAACCTCAAACTTAAACGCGTTTATCTCGAAACCACGTTTTTCGAGCTTGCGGCCCCGATTGCGCTCGTAGTTCTGAACCGATTTTGATGAAACAAAGTGCAATCAACGCAGAAATGTCACCATTCTGGTCCCTACCTCAATAACAATTTTAAACAATTTTTTACTATTTTTATTTTACACTAAACTACCAAAAAAAAAGACCCAAAATCGGTTTTCCATTTTTCATTGACCGCCATTTTGTAAAAAATAATCGCAAAACCAGAATTACATCTGTACTGAATCTAACGCTGTTTACTTTTTCCATTTTAGATGATCTGAAGTCGAGTTATCCGGGCCGCAAGCAGCATACTTTTTTTTCGACGCCCAACTTTGAAGGCCAACAACTTTTTGAACATTCCTCGTACAAAGGAAAAAATTCTATTATATAATTTAATATGTTCTTAATACAATAAAAAAACAGAATTTAAATAACTCTGCGTTTTCAAATGAGAAGTTTTTCAAAAAGGGTCCAAAAACAGCCTTCCAACCAGGAATACTCCCTTAACAAAAAGACAAAACAAAAATAAAAAAAGTCAATAGCTAGTTCAATTTGTATGAATTCATTACTACTACACTTTTTACGCTATATCTTCTGAACCGTTCAAGAGCACACCTTAATTTTATATCGTTGGAATGTAATGAAACGTAAAAAATTAAAAATCATTACAGTTTCGGATATGGAAAAAGTAAGCAATTTTCTAAAGTTAATAACTTGGGCCCTTTATTAGATATTAATATATATACATTTTTTTTTTTAAATATTTGTACAACCTTGAAGATAAAAAAAAAATAATAAATAATTTTCATAATTGGTATGAGTTACAGATTGCGCCAAAGTGAAGTGCTCAAAAATCCGGTGCCTATATGGCGGACAGTTATTCTCTGGAATGGGACGTCGGAAACAAAAAAAAACAAAAAATATTATTAAAGGGGGATGCACTCCGCCCGGCAATCTACCATAATTGAAAAATTGAAGAAAGATAAAAATTGGACAATATTAAAAAAAAAAATCTACATTTTTGGACTAGAGTAGATTGCCTTCGAGCATATGTTAATAAAAAAACATGATTTTTCAAAATCGGCCCAGACAGTCCTGAGATTGACTGTCCGCCACCGGATTTTTAAGCACTTCACTTTGACGACATCTATGGGCCCAATCGCGGTACTGTCGGATTATCCGCTCGACGGAAACCATGGTTCCCGACGTAAAAGAAAATGTAATCGAGGTATCCAATGGAATTAGGAATTAGGAGAAAAGGAATTTTGAAAAATTAAATTAAATGGTATCTTCACATTATATAACGTTTTTAAGTCAACTATTTAATGCATTTTTGTTACAAATTTATAAAAAAGAAACCTTATACATGGACGGACATGCGAAATAGCCAAAAAGAACAAAACAGGTGCCTTGCTAAACTCAAACGCTATTCACAGCGATTGGTAAAAGTGCTTGAGAAAAATACAGAAGAGAAAAACGCCATAACACTGAAGTTGAAGCACTCAACCTTCAAAAGTTCGAGCTTGATAAAAAACTTTTAGAAGCCAAGCTGGAGCAATTTAAGTAGCACGTGCATTATTAAATATGCTTCTTTCATTAATTTTAAATTTACTCAATATTTGCTCAAATAAAAACATTCAATTTCTTTGAAATTTTTTCAATCTCACGACAAAAAATTTTGTGAGTAAATTAGACAGATAAATTCTATCCGTCGGATAACTCAATTGCACTTTTTTCGACGGAAGAGTTCGCATTTCCAACGGATACCCCGATTGCTTTATCAGCGGAAATCGGAAAAGTCTTCCGACGAGTTTCCGTCGGCTATCGGGATTGGGCACTATGTATAACTCATACAAATTATGAAAATCATTTTTTTTTCAATCTTCAAGGATGTATAATTTTTTTTAAAAAATGTACAGTGGGTCAATAAAGAAGTCGGACAAACAGGTAACCAAACATTAAGTATGAAAGAAAATTTGAAGGAAACAAAATATTGCTTTGGTTTATTTTTTATTTATTATGTATTTATATATACTATTAAAAACAATAACAACATAATTTAAATTAGCTTCATTTTATAAAAAAAAAAATAAAAATATAATTCTTGAACAAAATTAACATCAAAAAAGAACTCGGACATGTGGCAATGCTGTTTGCTACTAAACATTTTGAAAAAGGGGAATCACAGTTTTTGCTTTGTTTGTAGTAGATGCAATAAACTAAAGCAGTTTTTGTGTATTTTGAAGCTTCGGAGCAAACAATTTTCCAAAATAAAAGTGAAAATGGGTAGACAACGTGGACAAAGCTCAATCGAAGTTCGAGAACTTATTATACGGCACTATGAAGAAGGAAAAACGGTTCGGCAGATCAGTGAAATAGTTGACAGGCCCCGTTCTACAGTTCACGACGTTATAAAACGTTTTAAGATTAATAAATCAGTGGAAAATAAGACAAAATCTTGAAGGCCTAAATTGTTCTCGAGTCATGATGAACGCTGGATAGTAAGCCAAATAAAAAAACAACCTATCCTCAGTGCACCAAAGCTAACAACGGAGGTGGCAAAACATCTTAACATCACCTGCTGCCCAGAAACTGTAAGGTTAGTACTGCGGAAAAAAAATTTTCATGGAAGGGTTGCAAGGAAAAAACCCTTCGTAAGTGAAATCAATAGAAAAAAAAGAATTAATTTTGCAAAAAGCCATGAAAACAAAAATTTTGAGTACTGGAGTCATGTTTTATTCTCTGATGAGAGTAAATTCAACATTTTCAGATCAGATGGGCAATCATATGTATGGAGGAAGCTGAAGGAGAAAAATTTACGCCCAACTGTTAAACACGGAGGTGGTTCCGTAATGGTCTGGGGCTGTATGTCTGCAGCTGGGCCCGGAAATTTGTGTTTTGTTGAAGGCAATATGGACCAAAAGCAATACCTAGCCATTTTAAAGGAAAACTTGGTTAATAGTGCTGAAAAATTGGGGATAAAAAATAGTTTTCACTTCTACCAAGATAACGACCCCAAACACAAGGCGCAAAATGTGCGTTTGTGGTTATTGTATAACTGTCCAAAAGTACTGGAAACTCCTCCACAATCACCTGACATTAATGTCATTGAACATTTATGGGCCCACTTGGAAATTCAATTAAAAAATCACTCCATTAAAAACAAAAAGGACTTGGAAAATGCTTTAATGGAAGAATGGGCTAAAATAGATCCCTCCGTCTGCAGAAAATTGGTAGAGTCAATGCCAAAGCGGCTAAAAGCTGTTAAAAAAGGCAAAGGCTTGCCAACAAAATACTAAATAAAAGTTTTTTTTTTTTAATTTTATTTATACTTAAAATTTAGTATGAATGTCCGAGTTCTTTTTTGACATGAATTTTGTTCACGAATTATATTTTTATTTTTATTTTTTTATAAAATGAAGCTAATTTATATTATGTTGTTATTGTTTTTAATAGTATATATAAATACATACTAAATAAAAAATAAACCAAAGCAATATTTTGTTTCCTTCAAATTTTCTTTCATACTTAATGTTTGGTTACCTGTTTGTCCGACTTCTTTATTGACCCACTGTATGTTAATATCTAATAAAGACCTCAAGTTATTAACTTAAGAAAATTGCCTATTTTTCCCTATCCGAAACTGTAATGTTCGGACCGTGTTAAATTTGTTTTGCTGGTGGCTCTGCCTACCTAATTTTACCGGTGCTTAAAAACGCCACTGGTTCTAAAAAGGTCGCCTAGTGCTGATTAAAAGCACTTAGGTTCAGTAAAAGTCACGCTGATTAAAAGCAGAACTAGATTGATTTTATTTTCAAAAATTTTCGGCTTTTATAGTCGAACAGCGGCATTTTTTTTAAAACGACTTAAAACATAACTAACATTAATATTTTCATATAACTTAAATATTAACATTTAAAAATAAATATAAATAATAACATGTGTGAATTTCATAAATATAAATAAAAAAAAAAATAAATATAAATAATAACATATGTGAATCATATCAACCCTAATAAGTGCAAAAGAAATGTGTAACATAATATAATATGTGCGACAAGAAAAAGTGCATGTATGTATGTACTTAATTTCGCCTTTTTGCTTTAACATATACTTTGTGCGTGGGAGAGACAAAATAAAAACAATGCAACAGAGTTCAATGCTCTTGCGCATAAAAAAACAAGTTCATGTCAACATGTTCAAGTTTGTGTTGTTGTTTAGTTTATATTGCATGCATATATACAGGGTGTCCCGCAATTGAGTGCAACTATTTACGGATCTGAAAGCTTATGTCGAGCTGAGCAAAAAAACGTATAGGAGGGGGGGGGGGGTCTATTTTTACATTCTTAGGAGCTACAGGGTCAATTAATATGTCACGACTTTGATTCACGTTATTGTTTCTAGCAGAGGAGATCGCCAGGAGGATCATCATACTTTGCTTCACTTGCATCAGCGTTTGCGTAAAGACCCATCCAGTGGTCAAGAAAAAAGTACTTCTGCTCCAAGGAATTCATCGCATTCGTCGACGATCGTAAACAACTTGTTGCTGTCATCCATCCTATCTCAGAGTTCTATTACCTTGCTTCCAACTGCGATCATAAAGTTGGAATTGAATGGCAGCGTGCACGACGCAAGATCCCTGCTTGATCCGTGTTCAGCAACTAGTCGAATCGCCAGAAAATTTGTGGATCAACTAAATCTAACCACTATGACGCTTGGTGACGAGTCGGTATGTCCCATTACCATTCATGCTCGATTCGATCGCAAGGTGCGGGTACAATCTATGCTTCGAGTAGATCACAGAATCTCTATTCGAACTCCGTCAAATCCGATCGGTGAATCCGTAGCACAAAAATTTTCCAACTTAATATTAGCTGACACTAAATTCTATAAAACCGATCCGATATCTGTTGTCCTTGGTGCTGATCTTTATCCTAAGATAATTCAACAAGGATTGATACCAAGTACTAATGGCCTTCCTGTTGCGCGGAATACAGTATTCGGATGGATATTATCCGGGTGATTTACAGTTTAATTATATATAAAAAAAAAAAAAAAATAAAGAATATAACAAAAACAAAATTAATCATTGCACTACTACCGAAATGAAATTTATGCATCGCTCTTTATGCTTTATATATAAATATTATGTACTATTGTATACTACTATATATTAATTTCTTTTTCATTTACCCTTTTTATCTTTATTTTATATTCTAAACCTTATTGATTTGAAACATTTGCCTAAATATAACAATCTTAAAAA
Source organism: Coremacera marginata (assembly GCA_914767935.1). Lineage (NCBI taxonomy): Eukaryota > Metazoa > Arthropoda > Insecta > Diptera > Sciomyzidae > Coremacera > Coremacera marginata. The sequence continues at coordinate 118,729,465 of OU612046.1, forward strand.
TTTTTTCTTACTATTCACTTTCTGTAATAAATTTTCATTTATACCTCATTAACGAAACTTAATTGACTTGTTTTGTACCTTAATTATGAATTCACCTACTTAAAAAATTGTACTATCTTTTAATGAAAAAATTAAGTAAATTATTTGTAATTTTAATTCAATTTTGCAGCCATACTGCAAGGCGGACGGCGATGTTTATACCAAAAATTTATATAATAGAACTAAACTTCTAATCATTGTAACTAAGCCTGGAGATGGCGCTTATCACGTTCGAACATTGTTTTAGTACAAAACCCATGTACGTTTTGTCAGCTTCCTACTGTCAAAGCAAGTTTTTCTGCCTTCTCTTTGTTCCAAGGTCGCAACGTGGTAAGGTCTTCCTCTATTATCTTATATTGGTATATAAAAAACACTTATAGTGTTTTTAATCATGTCATTACATTTTTTATTTCTTTTCCATATATTTATTAAACTCGCTGAGTTTAATAAATATTTTATTAATTCCCGTTGTGCAGAGACGATCCACACAATCAGATAATGATTATGATAATGATAATGATAATGATAATGATAATGATAATGATAATGATAATGATAATGATAATGATAATGATAATGATGATAATGATAATGATAATGATAATGATAATGATAATGACAATGGTAATGATAATGATAATGATAATGATAATGATATAATGATAATGATAATGATACTGATACTGATACTGATAATGATAATAATACTGATACTGATAATGATAATAATAATGATAATGATACTGATACTGATAATGATAATGATAATAATAATGATAATGAGATATCTAAGTGATAAAAGTTCTTTATTTGATAGTTTGAATCTGATTAAAATGCACTATTTTATAAAATCTGCAGATTTAGTCCTAAAATTAAAAATTTTAGTTTAATATTTAATATTACTGACAATAAATTTATGGTCGACATTTGGATCTATTGATCGTTGCGCATTGTTAGTTGCATCACGTTCCACACATTTTACACACCCTGAATGCTATACAACCCTGGTGGAACCGGATATTCCAGCTAGTAAATAATGTTTATTTTATTATTTACTAGCTGGAATATCCGGCGTAATTTTCTTTTTTCATATATCTTACGAAATTAGGTATTTTTCAAGGGAACACTGAAAAAAATTTTAGCTCAAAAGGCATTAGACTTAAAAGGTTTAAGAACCTTTGTTCTAAACTATTCGCGAAAGACAGTTTTTTTGCATATTTGGGCTTAGGAGGCCCAAATACACTTAACAAAAATAAGAACACAAATATTCAAGTCCGACCTCTTAAGTAAAATTTTTTCGAAATTTTTTATATGATTTTTTATTAATATTTGTTTTTATAGTTTAAACTGAAGTTATCAGATTACAAATCTGCTATTGGCTTATTACAAAGTTCTCTTAACTTGACTCCACGGGAAGTTCGTCAATTTCACATTAGTATTTGTGCCCATAAATCAGAAAAAAACGAATCTGAGAACGAGTCATCAAATTCTGGAAAGCAACCAGATGACAAAAAAAATGAAGATAACCAGAAAATCAAGTCCATAATAACTAAAAGCATACTTTGGATAGTTTCTATTTATATGTTGGCATCGTTGATATCGCTGCTATTATCTCCAAAATCGGACAGACCAGAGGTATTACAATCTTGTTAATTGTGGCCATGATACAATAATAAGTATCGCCTTTTTTGTTTTTGTTTTAAATGTGTAGTAGGAGGCCCAATGCTGCAAAAGAAGGGCCTCATGTGATTTAGGAGATAAAATTCGTGAAAGTTGTTAAGGGAGTATTCCTGGTTGGCAAACATTTTTTTTAAATTTTTTTTTTTGCATATTTTTATTGCTTGGATATTTGAGAATCTAAAGTGTTCTAAAATTCTAAAAGTGTTTTTTGAAACACGTTCAGCAATGTTTTCGCCAAAATGCGATTTGCTTAATTTGGCTACTTTTTGAATGCAACGGTTTGAGCAACCACCGAATTTCGTTCAACGCGTTCTTTAGTAGGTAATAACTTGTTTGTATAAGTTAAATTATTTTATGTTAATAATTCTTAAAAAAAAATATTTTTTACGAGCAAGTGCTCTTTATTTGTTTAATGCTTGACTAAGACTAAACTTAACAATTTTTATACCTTACTAAAGTAACCTAAATCTGCAGTCAGCTCTGCTGGCGTCAGTTTCGTCATTCTCACGCTATTCCTTTTTATTTTTGTTGGTTGATGTTGTCGACTGCAATTCTCTGGAATTGCACTGTTTTAGGCTAGACGTATCGTCAGCAATTTCTAGCTGGAGCGGATGCGCGTGTGCCTTAAGCTGTTAATATTATTTTCGTTAACTCCTCCCTCCTTAGAATCGATTGTCCCCAATCGATCAAAAATATGGGATATTATTAAGTTTGATGTTTGAAAAGTTTTCTATTGTCCTTGGTGCTATTGGAATTTCCTTTTCAGAAACAATGATAGTGGCTTCCTTTTTGCATAATAGTTTTGGTATCAACATCAGAAGAAATATAGCGATTACGGCTGCAATTGCAATAAATTGACTGGTTATTGCTCCTATCTTTAAGGACTGTATCGCCTTAGTATTGTTGATGTGAACCTCATTCAGGGCTTCTAGTGATAGCAGATGAATTCGTTTTTCCTCTGAGGGAGTTGGTTGTATTGATGCTGGTATGGTTTTTAGGGATGAAGCTTCGATGTTACTGAATACTTCTTTTCCAATCTCAATAGTTGTATTATGAAATTTAATTAGGTATGTTCCAGATAGTGCATGGGTGATATTGTCGACGAGTACTGTTCCATTAAATTCGTTAAGTAGGATAACACCAGGTTGAATCTCTTCTATAGATTTTATGTGTTGACTGTTGCTGATAACGCATGACGAATTTAAACTATTTATTAACTTAGGGATACATGTGCTCTTGCTTATATTTACTAATTGGTTTCTATGACATACACTTACAAAATTAAATCTATTACATTTTGTTTTTATTCCATATATTTCGTTATCTTTAATTAAAATTTCATCGTATACAATGTTTACAATATTCTGTGCTTTTTTAACTGGTCTTAAAATAACATTTTTATAAGTTTCAACTTTAGTTAAAGGTATTTTTATTATGTAAAGAATTGCAGTATTATTGTTTAAAACATTTACATTAGAAAATTCAAGTGCTTCTTCTGCCGTTGCAAATGGCATTTCTTCTTGCCTTAGCTTTTCTAATGCTAGGCTGATTTCATATTTATTTAATAAGACAGAATTTATTATTCCATTTCTTGCCCATTGTATGGCATATTTAATATTTATTATTTCTTCCTTAATAAGTCTTAATCTATTTTGTAAATTAATAGCAAATTCATTATTCAAACCATTATCTTTTCTTATATAATTTGAGATTTCATTAGTTATTTTCGTTAGATTGTTTATTTGCATATTGAATGCTTCATTTATTACTACTTGTTTGTTATTATTGTTAATAAGGCTACTTATATTATTCGTTATTGACTCTAGGTCATCGTGATCTGGGCTTCCGGCAATATACTTCCAGGTGGTCCCAATAAAATTTAATGATCTCTTTGAACGAGTGTGAAGTTTTAGGGAGTTAAGGATATCTATGGTACGGGTTAACTCATGCCTTAAAAGTGGATAAAAAGTATTTGATTTGTCTATGTTTCGTTCTATATAGTCGTTTGTCTTTTGTAAAAAGTCGTCGTACAATTCGATGTTTATTATGTGGATGAATTTAAAAGTTCCATCCTGAATGTTAGCTAATCCATTGTCCATTGAAATCATATGAGCAAGTGTGTAGTCCAATATTTGTACATTGGCCGTAACGGTGGTAAACAAAAATCTGTAAAGAAAAATTAGTAAGATATTAGTTGCGTATACGGTCTTTGTGTACAGTTCGTCCCGATTCTGTTATGACTACCTTGGATTTATTTTCTTTAACCTTTTCTTCTTTATACCGAGGGGTAAGCTTCGAGCCTATTCGTTTATTGTTTCTTACATAAATAGTGTCACCTACAGAGTAATTTTTGGAAGGATGTCTTCGTTTGTTGTGATGTTCCATGTCTTTTGTCTGTTTTCCCTGTAACTTTTCTGCATTATTCTGCCAAATTAGGTTTCGCTGATCTTCTGTCATTATTTGTCTACCTAGGAATAAATCTATTGGTTTTTTCGATGTTGTCGAATGTACTGATGAGTTATACTCGTAAACAGATATGGTTAATAATTCTTGAAATGTGCGGTGTGTTCCTTCGCCTTTTAAACATCTCATTATTTCTGTTAATGTACTGTGAAAACGTTCAACTTGGCCATTGACCGTACTTGTGTAAGGGGGTGTTGTAAATATTTTTATACCCAACTGGTTTTTCATCATGTGAGTTAAAGATATTGAACTAAATGATTTTTCATTATCTATTACAACAAGTTCTGGTTTTCCGAAAGTTAACAAAATTTCTCTTAACGGTTCCTTAATGTCTTCTATGGCTTTTGATTTCAGTAATTTTGCTTGCGCATATTTTGAAAATTTGTCTATAGCGGTCAAAACAGTATTTCTTTCTGTAGAGTAGATATCTATGTGTAATATTTGTCCTGGAAATTTTGGGATCGGGGTAGCATGAATTTCTTGTTTATTAGGGTGTCTTTCGTATTTATGTTTTTTGCAAATACTACAGGTTTTTATTATTCTGTCTATTTTCATGCTCATGCTGGGAAAATATATTTTCTGTAACAACTGAATTTTGTTTTCCTTTCCATTCCGATGGGCTCTTTTGTGTTCATTTAGAATGGCTTCTTCTTGTTCCGTTTCATTTGTCACGTCTCTAACTTGTGTCTGAGTGTATCGTGTCTTGTATGAACCAAAATGCAGGGGATAAATTTCTTGGATCATGCCCATAATAGTTTCTGCAGAGAATATACCATTTATGACGCTGGGGTTAAGATATTGTTTCAAAATTGATGTTAGATTTTCTTGAGTATAGGATTGTTTTACGATAGTGTGTCTATGATAAGTAGGGAAGGGAATAGAAAATTCATACTTGTCTTCATTTCCTACTTGGAGTATAAGTTGGTTCTTAAATACGTTTATTGGGGCTTCAACAGTGGGGATAAGGTTATGAGCGGAGCTTTCGTCACTGTGAACTGTTACTGATGTTGTGTTTATCTGTGAAGTTTGGGGTGGTCTTGATAAGGCATCTGCAACTATATTACTTTTACCGGGTGTGTACTTTAAAACATAATTGTATTCCTCGAGAATCGCTTTCCAGCGCTTCATTTTACTATTGTTGTTTTTGTTGCTTAATGCGTACGTGAGTGGTTGATGGTCAGTGAATATGTTAACTCTTGCCGATCCATAGAGATAACTTCTGAATGTGTTTAGTGCCCATATAATTGCTAACATTTCCTTCTCATTAGCCGCGTAATGTTCTTCCGCTTTGCTTAATGTTCGAGAAATGAATGATATTGGTCTATCGCCTTGGGATAGTACTCCACCTAAAGCACAATTTGACGCGTCTGTAGTTAATTCAAATGGTTTGTTGTAGTCAGGGAAAGCAAGCATAAGGTCGCTCGATATAAGTGAGTTTTTAATTTTTTCTATTGCATCAATGGCTTCAGAGTTTAATTTAATTAATTTCTTTGCTGATTGAGTTTTGGACACTCGTCCATCCTCTCCTCGTAATAGGGTGGTCAAAGGCTTTGCAAGTTTTGCATAGTCTTTAACAAAACGTCTATAATAGCCGGACATTCCTAGGAATGAGCGGAGATCTTTTAGAGTCCTGGGAAGTGGGAAATTCTTTATAGCTATTGTTTTACCAGGGTTGGTCTTAATTCCTTCTGGGGATATAAGGAATCCAAGAAACTCGACTTGTTTTTCTAGCAGGTGGCATTTATCTAGTTGGATTTTCATATTGGCTTTTGTAAGTGTTTCAAAAATAATTTGGATATGTTTTAAATGGTTCGCTTCACTATCGCTAAAAACTATTATGTCGTCAATGTAGACGTAGCAGAATTTACCTATGTATTCACGAAGAATATCGTCCAACGCTCTTTGGAAAATCGAAGGAGCGTTTCTTAACCCGAAGGGTAATCTCGTGAATTCAAATTTTCCATTGTTAATGGAAAATGCTGTTTTTTCCATATCGGATGGCTTCAGAGGGATTTGGTGGAAACCGCTTTTAAGGTCTAAAACTGAAAATAGTTTGCTATTTCCAAGGTGTGAGAGCACTTCATTTATTTCGGGAATGGGGTAACGGTCTGCTATGGTTACAGTATTTAGTTTCCTGTAGTCTATGACCATACGGTGCTGCTTATTTCCGGATGAATCGGGCTTCTTGGGTACAATCCACACGGGGGAATTGTACGGGGATCGAGACGGTCTTATTATACCGTTGTCAAGAAGTTTTTGAATTTCGTTTTCTACTTCGCCTTTAAGGGCCATAGGAAATGGATAAGATTTTGTATAAACTGGAGTGTCGCTATTGGTACGTATCTCACCTACAACTCGGGTCGTGTAAGTTAACCTTTCATCTGGTTCGGAAAAAAGATGTTTATATTTTGAAATAATTTTTAGTACGGAGTTCTTTTGGGCAGTGGTCATGTGGTCTGTTTTTATGTGGTTCACTGATGGTGATATCATTTGTTTTATTTTGACTTTCGTCTTGTTGAGAATGGTCATGCAATTGTCTCTCGTATGTATGACTGCAGAGAGCTGTTTCAGGCTGTCATTACCGAGTATTCCGTGGAAGGATTTGAGGGTAGGTAATAGGAAAAATTTTAAATTTATGGTTTTTTCTCCGAAGAGGTTAATGAAAGTATGTTGGCTTACTCTTACGTCGCCAGCTATCGATTTAGCGTAAAAAACTTGGTCGTTGGGTAAGGGTTTGTTAACTAGGCATGGTTGGATGTAGTTTTTACTCGATCCTGTATCTATTAGAAATTTTAGAATCTCTCCACTACTGGTTCGGCATTCGAAAAAAGGTAATGAAGAGTCAGTTATCCTAAAAAATGTATGTCGCTATATTCTTGTGGCTCGGTGTCTTTAGTGGTAAACTCTTCGTATTGTTCAACATAGTCTTCAAGTGTTTGTCCATATTCATAGTCTGAATTATCTGTTTCGTCTAAGTTACTTTCATTACTGTAAGGCCCATTAGTTTCGATATGGAAATTCCGTTGGAATTTCTGAGGTGGAATTGTTCCTGATGGTGGTGGTGGTCTCTTTCCTGCCAATTGATTTTTATAAGGATTGTTCATATAATTCACTCTTCTAGAGTGCATACTATGATCGACCTCCATGGGTTCAGGTCTAGGTTGAGGCTTAGGCACTTGCGGTCGTTGTGGTGTTGGATATGGAAACTGGTTATTAAATGGGTTAGAATGTTGTGGTGGACGTGGAACATATGTTAACTGAGGAAAGAAAGGTTGTTGGAATCTAGATTGGTTGTTATGGTGAAAAGATTGTTGGAACCTAGGTTGGTTATTGTGGTGAAAAGGTTGTTGTGGTCTATGTGGAATAGTTTGTCTTCTAAGTGGCAACGGAGGAGGTTGGCTGTAGCCTTTACGAATTGCTCCTTGGCTATTATTTGCATATTGCGTTCTATAGTTTTGATTCTCTAATTTAAGACAGAGATGCAACGCTTGTGGCAAATCTGCGGGTTCTCTAATACCAAGAAGTCTTGGCAGGTCACCCTTGAGGCCTCTGACGAAAGTGTCCAGAGCCTTTTGTCTATATGTCTGGGTCAAAAGGTGTAATGACTCTTGACCTATTTCCATGCAAGATACTTTATTTAGTATCAAAGAAAGGTGGGAGTACACTGCTTGATAGAACTCTTGCGTGGAGCTGTTCCCTTGTATCAAGCTCGACATTTGGTACTCTAAAGTACCTAAGTCGCGTTTGTCCGCGTAGTGTAGTGTCAGGCATCTGGAGATCGCCTTCCAATCTAATGGAGTATTGTATGACTCCAATGCGGTGTCAGCGTCTCCAACTATCTTATTTCGGATCACGCTAAGGATTCCGAAATATCTGGGTGTTCCCCTTTGTGGTTCATAAATTTTGAGCACGCGATCTACGCTCTTCCGCCATGAGCTAAATTCGCTCGGGTTTCCTGTAAAATCTCGAAGACAACGCACGATGTCTGGGATTTTATCGAGGTCAGTTAGTCGTTCCCTATGCTCCGGTCTGATTGTCTCGTCAGTTACAGTATTAAGGTCAGAGTTAGGATTTAGTGCTGCGTGAATTAGGCTTTGCCCTTCACTGGCTAGCACTCTACCCACTATTTGGGTTATTAAATTTTCCAGTTCTGGAGTGGAATTCACTGGCGGGACTGGGGGATTAGTATTACCTGGGTTAAGGATTTTTGGGCGGATCAAATTTGGATTTGCCATCATATGTGATTATTTTAATATTTATTGTGTATTTTTTTATATAACTGGAGGATTACCTTTTCCGGTGGTGAATCGCAGTTATCGAGAAAATTTTATAATTAAAAATGTTTTATCTTTTTTATTTTATTTAACTGGAGGGTCACTAAACTGTTTAAGTTGGTGAGTCGCAGCTATGTCGAAATATATTTTTTTATAAATTCAGATGTTTATAGGGGGTTTTTCCCTTTTTTTTTTTTATTTTAAGTATTTTTTTCAAAAAGAAAATTTTTAAATATTTTTGTGTTATTTATTTGAACTTAAGAAGTAGTTTAGGGTAAAATTTTATTTTAATTTTATATTGAAAAAATAATTGAGCTGAATGTGATTAAATTTAAAGGTTGAACGACAACACTTTATTTGCTTTTTTCCTTGTTTTTTTTCTTAATATTTTCAATAATTTACTTTTTCAAATCTGCACTGATTACTCTTGAACTGGATAGGTATTGTCTGTCTCCGTCGAGTCTTAAGATTATAACCAACCAAAAGTATAGAAATGCAAATATTTCTTTAAAACAAATTATTATCCTAAAGTATAATTTCAAGTTAAATTTTGGCACTATTCTTATAGATTTATTTTATTCGGTTTTATTAATTAAACGATTATATTAAATTTCGCCTTATTTCGCTTCACAAAATATTTAAATCTTTTTATTTCCACTTTTCTTATATTTTTATTTTAAAAAATATTATTATATAGATATCCTAGAAAATCTCTTTTAAAAATTTAAATTATTCACTTAAGTTCAATTATTTATGTTTTTGTGTAGGAAAAATTATAATCACTTTAAAAAAATTTTGTCTTAAGTTCTGTTTTGGATTATCTTTTCTTTCAGATTTTCTTAATTTATACTGCTTATAATTCTAGAGCTTACAATAACAGGAACATTGTTGTCCCACGACGACGGTGTGGAGTGCTTCCCTTTTGTTCGTTCTCACGATCGATGACTCAGGATCCTGCTGCCGTACTTTGCTTCGTGCTTCGTGGTGTGCTATGTCTATAGACTCTAGTACTCAATGTCCTTTTTGGTTCGGGACCCAGGAGAAAAAAAGAAACTACTTTATTTAAAAAGTTTCGCGACGGGGTACTTTACGCCGATTTACGCTTCCGTTAATCTTTTTTTCTATTATTTTTCTGCGTTGCTTTACGAAACAAAGCGACGAGGTACTTCACGCCGATTTACACTTTGCTAGTATTAGCTAAACGCGACCTGGGTCCCTGCTCGGGCGCCAGTTAAATTATTTTATGTTAATAATTCTTAAAAAAAATATTTTTTACGAGCAAGTGCTCTTTATTTGTTTAATGCTTGACTAAGACTAAACTTAACAATTTTTATACCTTACTAAAGTAACCTAAATCTGCAGTCAGCTCTGCTGGCGTCAGTTTCGTCATTCTCACGCTATTCCTTTTTATTTTTGTTGGTTGATGTTGTCGACTGCAATTCTCTGGAATTGCACTGTTTTAGGCTAGACGTATCGTCAGCAATTTCTAGCTGGAGCGGATGCGCGTGTGCCTTAAGCTGTTAATATTATTTTCGTTAACTTATATGCATATTAAACATAAATGAATACACATTTTAGAGCTTAGATATTCGAATGTTGGCAGCGTTTAGTTCACTTTGAATTGAGTTATTGTGGGTTGGAATTAATTTTAAAGGTTTTTTTTCGGTTTTTGAGCATTTATTTAGAAACAACGGTACAATGTATATTATTCAAAGTATTGTCCATCGTTAGCTACAACATTTTCCCATCTTTCGTGCAGCATATGGATTCCGCGCCGGAAGAACGACTCGGCTTTTGAGGCAATCCACGAATCGACCCATTTTTTGGTATCCTCGTAAGAAGTGAAGCGCTGCTCAGCCAAGCCATGCGTCATCGATCTGAATAGGTGGTAGTCGGAAGGGGCTATGTCTGGGCTATAAGGCGGGTGGGGTAGCACATCCCAATTCAGCTCCTCCAACGTTTCCTTGACGGTTCTTGCAACATGTGGCCGTGTGTTGTCATGTTGAAAAACCACTTTGTCGTGTCTTTTGCCATATTCCGGCCGTTTAACCTTTAATGCTCGGCTCAATTGCATCAATTGTTGTTGGTAGCGTTCCCCAGTGATGGTTTCGTTAGGTTTTAGCAGCTCATAGTACACGACACCCTTCTGATCCCACCAAATACACAGCATAAGCTTGGCGCCATGAATATTCGGCATGATGTTGATGGCCGGATGGTCCCCACGACTTTTTTCGCTTAGGATTATCGTAATGGATCCACTTTTCATCGCCAGTGACAATACGATGCAAAAAACTCTTCCTTTTATGCCGTTGAAGCAGTTGTTCGCACATGCAAAATCGCCGTTCAACGTCTCTCGGCTTCAACTCGTACGGCACCCAATTTCCTTGCTTTTGAATCATTCCCATGGCCTTCAGGCGTTTGCCGACCGTTGATAAGTCAACTCCCAATGATTCTGACAATTCTTGAAGGGTTTGACACGGGTCTTCATCGAGCAAAGCCTCCAATTCCTCATCTTCAAACTTTTTCGGCTGGCCCGGACGCTCTTTGTCTTCCGTATCAAAATCACCACTTTTAAACCGACGGAACCAGTACTCACAAGTAGAAATCGATGGAGCATAGTCCCCGTAAGCCTCAGTAAGCGTGCGTTGTGCTTCAACCGCTTTTTTCTTCAAATGGAAGCACAAAAGTAAACCTTCCCGCAAATTGCGTTTTGTTGGAACGAAAGTCGACATGTTCACAGAGAAAAAAATATATGTTGTTTACACTTCAGTGGAATGACACATACTGAAAAATGAAGCTTAGACAATGTGCTTTGAAATGAATATAGTCACAGGTGTGCCCGATGCGATCTATTGATAGTTACGCCATCTCTTAGAAAACCTTTAAAACTAATTCCAACCCCCAATATAAACCGGACGAGCGCGAGTATACAGTTTTGTTAAAATTTTTTTTTGTGCTTAAGACAATTAAGACAATAAAAAAAAAAAAGTAATAAAAATAAAAGAAACACTGGTAGCAATTAAAAAACTCGTCCCTTGAAACGCCAGTTTCGTGGTACGAATTCACAAGTACATCGGCAAAAAAATTTAAAAATAATGAAAACGAAGACATAAGCATTGAGAACAAAACGGAGAATTGCATTTTGGAGTTTTATACAGTTTTCTGGGCGATTGCTAATCAGGTGATATTTGCCAAATGTGAAGGAAAAATCGAGTTTAAAAAAGCATCGCCGTATGGAATTGGCTTAAAAATTGGTGTTCACTGCGCTTGCCCGACCACTACATAAATTTTTTCGTCGTCTTTGGTTGGCAAATCATATTTGATGAACCGGCGCTTGATTTTTGCCATGAGGCTTTTAGGCATTGGGACAAGGCATTAACACGTTTTGTGGGCTCATGGATATCGGCAGAGGTGTATGTAACTCCTAATACTACACTGCCCTGGAGAACTTTCATACAGCTGCAAGCGCGATCTATGGATACACTCTTTCAAAAGCCACGAAAGAAGAGAAAGATGCCATGGTCACAGCCGATCCACAGTGCGATCCAACAATGTTTACCGTATCAGGTGATGGCACTTGGAAAAAACGTGGCTTTTCTTCACTATACAGCGCTACAACGTTGATCGGCAAATACAGTAAAAAAAATAGTCGACTCTGTTGTGAAGTCCAGCGTATGCAACAGTTGCAAGTATTGGGAAGCTAAGAAAGAAGAAGACACACTGGCATATGAAATTTGGATTGAAGACCACGAAGAGGAATGCCGTGCCAACCATCAAGGGAGTTCTGGGAAGATGGAGGTGGATGGGATAAAGGAAATGTTCGCCATATCAGTCCAAAAGCATGGCGTAAAATACTGCAAGTATATCGGCGTTGGCGACTCAAAAACATTCAAAGCTATTATAGACGACGATCCGTACGAAGAATGTATATCGCGCGTGCAAAAAAGAATGGACACTAGACTCCGCAAGGCTAAAAAAGAGAACAGAGGCATTGGCGGCAAGGGTGCAGGCAAACTCACAGATAAAGTCATCTCTGAACTAACAAATTATGGCCTCGCTATTCGTCGTCGTCCAGAGTCGGTTGCTGACATGAAGAAGGCTGTTTGGGCAACGTTTTTGCACAAAATCTCGACTTATGAAGCTCCATATCACCAAAACTGTCCGACCTGTGCGTCGAGCTGGTGCGCCTGGCAAAAAGCGGTAGCAGAAGGGACAATCGACAGCTTCAAGCATACGTATGCACCACTAAATCAGAGATTCCAGAAAGCAATCAAACCTATTTAGGAAGCACTGTCAGCCGATGATTTGTTGAACATATGCCTTGGCTCCGAAACTCAAAACAGCAACGAATCTTTCAACGCAGTGCTGTGGTCATTTGCACCGAAGCATATGCACACCGGCGCACGCACTATTGAGATTGCCAATTATATTGCAACTGTCATATTTAACAAAGGTTTTTTGTCAATACTTCAAATAATGAACCTAATGGGCATCCCGATTGGCACCGTCACATATGATTTCGCCATGTCTCGGAACGAAGAACGTTTGAAAAGGTCCGAAGCCAGAGCTCTGGCCGCATCAAAAGACGGTAGAACTGCCCAAAGAGCCGCTGAGTCCACATTTTTTGAAGAAGAGGAAGGAGTTCTTTATGGGGCTGGAATTGCAGATTGATATATGTAAGTATTTAAAAAAAAAAAATGTTTTATTGCCTAAAATTTTCTTTGAGTTTTTCAAAATCATGTTTTTGAATTCAAAGTCACTTTTCTCTGGTTCTAATGAACTAAACAACTGCATACTTAAATTTTTCATTTTAATTTTTGATGCAAAACATAACCTCAAACTTAAACGCGTTTATCTCGAAACCACGTTTTTCGAGCTTGCGGCCCCGATTGCGCTCGTAGTTCTGAACCGATTTTGATGAAACAAAGTGCAATCAACGCAGAAATGTCACCATTCTGGTCCCTACCTCAATAACAATTTTAAACAATTTTTTACTATTTTTATTTTACACTAAACTACCAAAAAAAAGACCCAAAATCGGTTTTCCATTTTTCATTGACCGCCATTTTGTAAAAAATAATCGCAAAACCAGAATTACATCTGTACTGAATCTAACGCCGTTTACTTTTTCCATTTTAGATGATCTGAAGTCGAGTTATCCGGGCCGCAAGCAGCATACTTTTTTTTCGACGCCCAACTTTGAAGGCCAACAACTTTTTGAACATTCCTCGTACAAAGGAAAAAATTCTATTATATAATTTAATATGTTCTTAATACAATAAAAAAACGGAATTTAAATAACTCTGCGTTTTCAAATGAGAAGTTTTTCAAAAAGGGTCCAAAAACAGCCTTCCAACCAGGAATACTCCCTTAACAAAAAGACAAAACAAAAATAAAAAAAGTCAATAGCTAGTTCAATTTGTATGAATTCATTACTACTACACTTTTTACGCTATAACTTCTGAACCGTTCAAGAGCACACCTTAATTTTATATCGTTGGAATGTAATGAAACGTAAAAAATTAAAAATCATTACAGTTTCGGATATGGAAAAAGTAAGCAATTTTCTAAAGTTAATAACTTGGGCCCTTTATTAGATATTAATATATATACATTTTTTTTTTAAAATATTTGTACAACCTTGAAGATAAAAAAAAAAATAATAAATAATTTTCATAATTGGTATGAGTTACAGATTGCGCCAAAGTGAAGTGCTCAAAAATCCGGTGCCTATATGGCGGACAGTTATTCTCTGGAATGGGACGTCGGAAACAAAAAAAACAAAAAATATTATTAAAGGGGGATGCACTCCGCCCGGCAATCTACCATAATTGAAAAAATTAAGAAAGATAAAAATTGGACAATATTAAAAAAAAAATCTACATATTTGGACTAGAGTAGATTGCCTTCGAGCATATGTTAATAAAAAAACATGATTTTTCAAAATCGGCCCAGACAGTCCTGAGATTGACTGTCCGCCACCGGATTTTTAAGCACTTCACTTTGACGACATCTATGGGCCCAATCGCGGTACTGTCGGATTTTCCGCTCGACGGAAACCATGGTTCCCGACGTAAAAGAAAATGTAATCGAGGTATCCAATGGAATTAGGAATGAGGAGAAAAGGAATTTTGAAAAATTAAATTAAATGGTCAACTATTTAATGCATTTTTGTTACAAATTTATAAAAAAGAAACCTTATACATGGACGGACATGCGAAATAGCCAAAAAGAACAAAACAGGTGCCTTGCTAAACTCAAACGCTATTCACAGCGATTGGTAAAAGTGCTTGAGAAAAATACAGAAGAGAAAAACGCCATAACACTGAAGTTGAAGCACTCAACCTTCAAAAGTTCGAGCTTGATAAAAAACTTTTAGAAGCCAAGCTGGAGCAATTTAAGTAGCACGTGCATTATTAAATATGCTTCTTTCATTAATTTTAAATTTACTCAATATTTGCTCAAATAAAAACATTCAATTTCTTTGAAATTTTTTCAATCTCACGACAAAAAATTTTGTGAGTAAATTAGACAGATAAATTCTATCCGTCGGATAACTCAATTGCACTTTTTCGACGGAAGAGTTCGCATTTCCAACGGATACCCCGATTGCTTTATCAGCGGAAATCGGAAAAGTCTTCCGACGAGTTTCCGTCGGCTATCGGGATTGGGCACTATGTATAACTCATACAAATTATGAAAATCATTTTTTTTTTCAATCTTCAAGGATGTATAATTTTTTTTAAAAAATGTACAGTGGGTCAATAAAGAAGTCGGACAAACAAGTAACCAAACATTAAGTATGAAAGAAAATTTGAAGGAAACAAAATATTGCTTTGGTTTATTTTTTATTTATTATGTATTTATATATACTATTAAAAACAATAACAACATAATTTAAATTAGCTTCATTTTATAAAAAAAAAATAAAAATATAATTCTTGAACAAAATTAACATCAAAAAAGTACTCGGACATGTGGCAATGCTGTTTGCTACTAAACATTTTGAAAAAGGGGAATCACAGTTTTTGCTTTGTTTGTAGTAGATGCAATAAACTAAAGCAGTTTTTGTGTATTTTGAAGCTTCGGAGCAAACAATTTTCCAAAATAAAAGTGAAAATGGGTAGACAACGTGGACAAAGCTCAATCGAAGTTCGAGAACTTATTATACGGCACTATGAAGAAGGAAAAACGGTTCGGCAGATCAGTGAAATAGTTGACAGGCCCCGTTCTACAGTTCACGACGTTATAAAACGTTTTAAAATTAATAAATCAGTGGAAAATAAGACAAAATCTGGAAGGCCTAAATTGTTCTCGAGTCATGATGAACGCTGGATAGTAAGCCAAATAAAAAAACAACCTATCCTCAGTGCACCAAAGCTAACAACGGAGGTGGCAAAACATCTTAACATCACCTGCTGCCCAGAAACTGTAAGGTTAGTACTGCGGAAAAAAAATTTTCATGGAAGGGTTGCAAGGAAAAAACCCTTCGTAAGTGAAATCAATAGAAAAAAAGAATTAATTTTGCAAAAAGCCATGAAAACAAAAATTTTGAGTACTGGAGTCATGTTTAATTCTCTGATGAGAGTAAATTCAACATTTTCAGATCAGATTTGCAATCATATGTATGGAGGAAGCCAAACGAAGAGCTGAAGGAGAAAAATTTACGCCCAACTGTTAAACACGGAGGTGGTTCCGTAATGGTCTGGGGCTGTATGTCTGCAGCTATGCCCGGAAATTTGTGTTTTGTTGAAGGCAATATGGACCAAAAGCAATACCTAGCCATTTTAAAGGAAAACTTGGTTAATAGTGCTGAAAAATTGGGGATAAAAAATAGTTTTCACTTCTACCAAGATAACGACCCCAAACACAAGGCGCAAACTGTGCGTTTGTGGTTATTGTATAACTGTCCAAAAGTACTGGAAACTCCTCCGCAATCACCTGACATTAATGTCATTGAACATTTATGGGCCCACTTGGAAATTTAATTAAAAAATCACTCCATTAAAAACAAAAAGGACTTGGAAAATGCTTTAATGGAAGAATGGGCTAAAATAGATCCCTCCGTCTGCAGAAAATTGGTAGAGTCAATGCCAAAGCGGCTAAAAGCTGTTAAAAAAGGCAAAGGCTTGCCAACAAAATACTAAATAAAAGTTTTTTTTTTTTAATTTTATTTAAAATTTAGTATGAATGTCCGAGTTCTTTTTTGACATGAATTTTGTTCACGAATTATATTTTTTTTTTTTTTTTATAAAATGAAGCTAATTTATATTATGTTGTTATTGTTTTTAATAGTATATATAAATACATACTAAATAAAAAATAAACCAAAGCAATATTTTGTTTCCTTCAAATTTTCTTTCATACTTAATGTTTGGTTACCTGTTTGTCCGACTTCTTTATTGACCCACTGTATGTTAATATCTAATAAAGACCTCAAGTTATTAACTTAAGAAAATTGCCTATTTTTCCCTATCCGAAACTGTAATGTTCGGACCGTGTTAGATTTGTTTTGCTGGTGGCTCTGCCTACCTAATTTTACCGGTGCTTAAAAACGCCACTGGTTCTAAAAGGTCGCCTAGTGCTGATTAAAAGCACTTAGGTTCAGTAAAAGTCACGCTGATTAAAAGCAGAACTAGATTGATTTTATTTTCAAAAATTTTCGACTTTTATAGTCGAACAGCGGCATTTTTTTTAAAACGACTTAAAACATAACTAACATTAATATTTTCATATAACTTAAATATTAACATTTAAAAATAAATATAAATAATAACATGTGTGAATTTCATAAATATAAATAAAAAAAAAAATAAATATAAATAATAACATATGTGAATCATTTCAACCCTAATAAGTGCAAAAGAAATGTGTAACATAATATAATATGTGCGACAAGAAAAAGTGCATGTATGTATGTACTTAATTTCGCCTTTTTGCTTTAACATATACTTTGTGCGTGGGAGAGACAAAATAAAAACAATGCAACAGAGTTCAATGCTCTTGCGCATAAAAAAACAAGTTCATGTCAACATGTTCAAGTTTGTGTTGTTGTTTAGTTTATATTGCATGCATATATACAGGGTGTCCCGCAATTGAGTGCAACTATTTACGGATCTGAAAGCTTATGTCGAGCTGAGCAAAAAATCGTATAGGAAGGGGGGGGGGGGTCTATTTTTACATTCTTAGGAGCTACAGGGTCAATTAATATGTCACGACTTTGATTCACGTTATTGTTTCTAGCAGAGGAGATCGCCAGGAGGATCATCATACTTTGCTTCACTTGCATCAGCGTTTGCGTAAAGACCCATCCAGTGGTCAAGAAAAAAGTACTTCTGCTCCAAGGAATTCATCGCATTCGTCGACGATCGTAAACAACTTGTTGCTGTCATCCATCCTATCTCAGAGTTCTATTACCTTGCTTCCAACTGCGATCATAAAGTTGGAATTGAATGGCAGCGTGCACGACGCAAGATCCCTGCTTGATCCGTGTTCAGCAACTAGTCGAATCGCCAGAAAATTGGTGGATCAACTAAATCTAACCACTATGACGCTTGGTGACGAGTCGGTATGTCCCATTACCATTCATGCTCGATTCGATCGCAAGGTGCGGGTACAATCTATGCTTCGAGTAGATCACAGAATCTCTATTCGAAGTCCGTCAAATCCGATCGATGAATCCGTAGCACAAAAATTTTCCAACTTAATATTAGCTGACACTAAATTCTATAAAACCGATCCGATATCTGTTGTCCTTGGTGCTGATCTTTATCCTAAGATAATTCAACAAGGATTGATACCAAGTACTAATGGCCTTCCTGTTGCGCAGAATACAGTATTCAGATGGATATTATCCGGGTGATTTACAGTTTAATTATATATAAAAAAAAAAAAAAAAAAAAGAATATAACAAAAACAAAATTAATCATTGCACTACTACCGAAATGAAATTTATGCATCGCTCTTTATGCTTTATATATAAATATTATGTACTATTGTATACTACTATATATTAATTTCTTTTTCATTTACACTTTTTATCTTTATTTTATATTCTAAACCTTATTGATTTGAAACATTTGCCTAAATATAACAATCTTAAAAATTTTTTCTTACTATTCACTTTCTGTAATAAATTTTCATTTATACCTCATTAACGAAACTTAATTGACTTGTTTTGTACCTTCATTATGAATTCACCTACTTAAAAAATTGTACTATCTTTTAATGAAAAAATTAAGTAAACTATTTGTAATTTTAATTCAATTTTGCAGCCGTACTGCAAGGCGGGCGGCGATGTTTACACCAAAAATTTATATAATAGCTACCTAAACTTCTAATCATTGTAACTAAGCCTGGAGATGGCGCTTATCACGTTCGAACATTGTTTTAGTACAAAACCCATGTACGTTTTGTCAGCTTCCTACTGTCAATGCAAGTTTTTCTTCCTTCTCTTTGTTCCAAGGTCGCAACGTGGTAAGGTCTTCCTCTATTATCTTATATTGGTATAATAAATTATCCGAAGAAAAAATTAACCTTAAGTGTTTTTAATCATGTCATTACATTTTTTATTTCTTTTCCATATATTTATTAAACTCGCTGAGTTTAATAAATATTTTATTAATTCCCGTTGTGCAGAGACGATCCACACAATCAGATAATGATTATGATAATGATAATGATGATAATGATAATGATAATGATAATGATAATGATAATGATAATGATAATGATAATGATAATGACAATGATAATGATAATGATAATGATAATGATAATGATAATGATATAATGATAATGATAATGATACTGATACTGATAATGATAATAATACTGATACTGATAATGATAATAATAATGATAATGATACTGATACTGATAATGATAATGATAATAATAATGATAATGATATAATGATAATGATACTGATACTGATAATGATAATAATACTGATACTGATAATGATAATAATAATGATAATGATACTGATACTGATAATGATAATGATAATAATAATGATAATGAGATATCTAAGTGATAAAAGTTCTTTATTTGATAGTTTGAATCTGATTAAAATGCACTATTTTATAAAATCTGCAGACTTAGTCCTAAAATTAAAAATTTTAGTTTAATATTTAATATTACTGACAATAAATTTATGGTCGACATTTGGATCTATTGATCGTTGCGCATTGTTAGTTGCATCACGTTCCACACATTTTACACACCCTGAATGCTATACAACCCTGGTGGAACCGGATATTCCAGCTAGTAAATAATGTTTATTTTATTATTTACTAGCTGGAATATCCGGCGTAATTTTCTTTTTACATAGATCTTACGAAATTAGGTATTTTTCAAGGGAACACTGAAAAAAATTTTAGCTCAAAAGGCATTAGACTTAAAAGGTTTAAGAACCTTTGTTCTAAACTATTCGCGAAAGACAGTTTTTTTGGACAGTGGGCTTAGGAGGCCCAAATACACTTAACAAAAATAAGAACACAAATATTCGAGTCCGACCTCTTAAGTAAAATTTTTTCGAAATTTTGTATATGATTTTTTATTAATATTTGTTTTTATAGTTTAAACTGAAGTTATCAGATTACAAATCTGCTATTGGCTTATTACAAAGTTCTCTTAACTTGACTCCACGGGAAGTTCGTCAATTTCACATTAGTATTTGTGCCAGAATCAGAAAAAAACGAATCTGAGAACGAGTCATCAAATTCTGGAAAGCAACCAGATGACAAAAAAAATGAAGATAACCAGAAAATCAAGTCCATAATAACTAAAAGCATTTTTTGGATAGTTTCTATTTATATGTTGGCATCGTTGATATCGCTGCTATTATCTCCAAAATCGGACAGACCAGAGGTATTACAATCTTGTTAATTGTGGCCATGATACAATAATAAGTATCGCCTTTTTTGTTTTTGTTTTAAATGTGTAGTAGGAGGCCCAATGCTGCAAAAGAAGGGCCTCATGTGATTTAGGAGATAAAATTCGTGAAAGTTGTTAAGGGAGTATTCCTGGTTGGCAAATATTTTTTTTAGATTTTTTTTTGCATATTTTTATAGCTTGGATATTTGAGAATCTAAAGTGTTCTAAAATTCTAAAAGTGTTTTTTGAAACACGTTCAGCAATGTTTTCGCCAAAATGCGATTTGCTTAATTTGGCTACTTTTTGAATGCAACGGTTTGAGCAACCACCGAATTTCGTTCAACGCGTTCTTTAGTAGGTAATAACTTGTTTGTATATGCATATTAAACATAAATGAATACACATTTTAGAGCTTAGATATTCGAATGTTGGCAGCGTTTAGTTCACTTTGAATTGAGTTATAAACCGGACGCGCGCGAGTATACAGTTTTGAAAAGTACAGTTTTGATAAAATTTTCTTTTGTGCTTAAGACAATGGATAGAAAAAGTAATAAAAATAAAAGAAACACTGGTAGCGATTAAAAAACTCGTCCCTTGAAACGCCAGTTTCGTGGTACGAATTCACAAGTACATCAGCAAAAAAATTTAAAAATAATGAAAACGAAGACAAGCATTGAGAACAAAACGGAGAATTGCATTTTGGAGTTTTATACAGTTTTCTGGGCGATTGCTAATCAGGTGATATTTGCCAAATGTGAAGGAAAAATCGAGTTTAAAAAAGCATCGCCGTATGGAATTGGCTTAAAAATTGGTGTTCACTGCGCTTGCCCGACCACTACATAAATTTTTTCGTCGTCTTTGGTTGGCAAATCATGTTTGATGAACCGGCGCTTGATTTTTGCCATGAGGCTTTTAGGCATTGGGACAAGGCATTAACACGTTTTGTGGGCTCATGGATATCGGCAGAGGTGTATGTAACTCCTAATACTACACTGCCCTGGAGAACTTACATACAGCTGCAAGCGCGATCTATGGATACACTCTTTCAAAAGCCACGAAAGAAGAGAAAGATGCCATGGTCACAGCCGATCCACAGTGCGATCCAACAATGTTTACCGTATCAGGTGATGGCACTTGGAAAAAACGTGGCTTTTCTTCACTATACAGCGCTACAACGTTCATCGGCAAATACAGTAAAAAAAATAGTCGACTCTGTTGTGAAGTCCAGCGTATGCAACAGTTGCAAGTATTGAGAAGCTAAGAAAGAAGAAGACACACTGGCATATGAAATTTGGATTGAAGACCACGAAGAGGAATGCCGTGCCAACCATCAAGGGAGTTCTGGGAAGATGGAGGTGGATGGGATAAAGGAAATGTTCGCCATATCAGTCCAAAAGCATGGCGTAAAATACTGCAAGTATATCGGCGATGGCGACTCAAAAACATTCAAAGCTATTATAGACGACGATCCGTACGAAGAATGCATATCGCGCGTGCAAAAAAGAATGGACACTAGACTCCGCAAGGCTAAAAAAGAGAACAGAGGCATTGGCGGCAAGGGTGCAGGCAAACTCACAGATAAAGTCATCTCTGAACTAACAAATTATGGCCTCGCTATTCGTCGTCATCCAGAGTCGGTTGCTGACATGAAGAAGGCTGTTTGGGCAACGTTTTTGCACAAAATCTCGACTTATGAAGCTCCATATCACCAAAACTGTCCGACCTGTGCGTCGAGCTGGTGCGCCTGGCAAAAAGCGGTAGCAGAAGGGACAATCGACAGCTTCAAGCATACGTATGCACCACTAAATCAGATTCCAGAAAGCAATCAAACCTATTTAGGAAGCACTGTCAGCCGATGATTTGTTGAACATATGCCTTGGCTCCGAAACTCAAAACAGCAACGAATCTTTCAACGCAGTGCTGTGGTCATTTGCACCGAAGCATATGCACACCGGCGCACGCACTATTGAGATTGCCAATTATATTGCAACTGTCATATTTAACAAAGGTTTTTTGTCAATACTCCAAATAATGAACCTAATGGGCATCCCGATTGGCAACGTCACATATGATTTCGCCATGTCTCGGAACGAAGAACGTTTGAAAAGGTCCGAAGCCAGAGCTCTGGCCGCATCAAAAGAAGGTAGAACTGCCCAAAGAGCCGCTGAGTCCACATTTTTTGAAGAAGAGGAAGGAGTTCTTTATGGGGCTGGAATTGCAGATTGATATATGTAAGTATTTAAAAAAAAAAAATGTTTTATTGCCTAAAATTTTCTTTGAGTTTTTCAAAATCATGTTTTTGAATTCAAAGTCACTTTTCTCTGGTTCTAATGAACTAAACAACTGCATACTTAAATTTTTCATTTTAATTTTTGATGCAAAAAATAACCTCAAACTTAAACGCGTTTATCTCGAAACCACGTTTTTCGAGCTTGCGGCCCCGATTGCGCTCGTAGTTCTGAACCGATTTTGATGAAACAAAGTGCAATCAACGCAGAAATGTCACCATTCTGGTCCCTACCTCAATAACAATTTTAAACAATTTTGGCGCAGCGTGGCCAATTTTCAGCGTAGTTTTACTAGGACACCTCCGCGTCTGTGCCTCGGTCTCTGCGTCACTGGAATTGCCGTAAGTCGCTCCTCCCGAGCTCTTGCCTGGCGCCGATGGTACTCCTCTATGGAAATCTTCCTTGGACCAGCCGTTATGGTCGCTGGTACGTACGTTGGTGCATCTAAATTAGCACTCGCTGGCAAGTATTCTTCTTCCGACGGGATATAATTTTCTTCCGGTTTGGGCAGGATCGCCATGTAACGTTCGGACCGTGTTAAATTTGTTTTGCTGGTGGCTGTGCCTACCTAATTGTGCCGGCGCTTAAAAACGCCACTGGTTCTAAAAAGGTCGCCTAGTGCTGATTAAAACCACTTTGGTTCAGTAAAAGCAGAACTAGATTGATTTTATTTTCAAAAATGTTCGACTTTTATAGTCGAACAGCGTTTTTTTTTTAAACGACTTGAAACATAACTAACATTAATATTTTCATATAACTTAAATATTAACATTTAAAAATAAATATAAATAATAGCATGTGTGAATTTCATAAAATATAAATAAAAAAAAAATAAATATAAATAATAACATATGTGAATCATATTAACACTAATAAGTGCAAAAGATATGTGTCACATAATATAATATGTGCGGCAAGAAAAAGTGCATGTATGTACTTAATTTCCCCTTTTTGCTTTAACATATACTTTGTTCGTGAGAGAGACAAAATAGAAACAATGCAACTGAGTTCAATGCTCTTGCGCATAAAAAAACAAGTTCATGTCAACATGTTCAAGTTTGTGTTGTTGTTTATTTGTTTATTTATTTATTTACGTTTATGGACAATGATCCTTACAGACTAATTTAGAATGCATATTAGACTTCATTTCTACTCGTATTTAATAATAATGTAATTGTATTTTTAAAGGCATATTTAGGCATAGGGAAATCAAGCAAGTTAGTATTATACAACCGGTTTAAAGCAATAAGAACTCTATTTATCGGCTCATTAATGGCATAATTCGTTCTATGACAGTTAATGTAAAAATAGCTACTATTTCTGAGCGATCTTTGAGGAACATTAAACGATATCAGTGCAAGCAAATCTTCACAGATAATATTTCCGTTTATTAAATCATAATTAAACATAATACTATGTACAAGTTTTCTATCCTCAAGAGATGATAGACCAATGAGCAAACGACGCGTCCTATATGAAGGAAGTGGTTCAGTAAAATTTGATGAACGTAAAGCAAACCTAAAAAATCTTTTTTGAACTTTTTCGAATCTGTTAATATGTATAGAATAAAACGGGCTGCAGATGAAAGAAACGTATTCAAGGGTTGATCTAACAAAGGGCATATATAAAGTTTTTAGCGTGTAAGGGTTAACAATTCCTACACTATTGCGCCTAAGAAACGCTAAAAGAGAATATTCTTTGTGGATAATATGATTAAAACGAGAACTAAAACTTAGACCTGAATCAAAAATTACACCCAAGTCTCGAATTTCTGATAGTCTAATTAATTTAGAATTATCAAATGCGTAATCAAATAAAATTGGGGAATGTAGTTTATAGTAAGAAACAATGTAACATTTACCGAGATTAAGCGATAGTTTGTTCATTTTGAACCAAGAAAAAACATTATTTAGATCAGACTGAAGACTAGTAGCATCCAAATAACATCCAACCTTATGGAACACCTTAAGATCATCAGTATAAAGGATCATCAGTTTAGTTTATATTGCATGCATATATATATTGTGCGTGAGTGTAACAAAATAATGAAAACGCTAGTTGAGTTCAATGCAGTTTTAGATTAGTAAATAAATTTGCATTAATGTGCTTAGGATTATATTATAGCAAAACGTAGTTTGGAGTGCATTACAATACCTTAAACTTTAAAATTAGGAATGTACTGTTAGGATCCTCTCTGCGAGAATACCCGTAGGTCCGCTGTCGTGGCCTAAACTTTCTAATTTGGATGGATACGGTTTCTGGCCGTATCCTGTTATAAGGGGCGGCTGCAGGCGATATACCTGAGCCGAGTTTGTAGTGGGCACCTGGCACTTGAAACCAGTTAGTCGTGTTTTTTATGAAGTTAGCAGTTTGCATACTCACCAATCATGGTCTTGTTTAAGACTCCCAGTTTCCTCGGTAGACAGCGCTAAATCCAAACTAAAAAAACTCAATTAAAACTCACAATTTAAACTATACGCTCGTTGATTAACTTTCAACTGCCTCTTTATTGAGCAGAGACCAGATATTTATAACTCGTATTGCTCATATTGCATTTTGTTTGTCATACATTCTGTTGCTTATGTCCAATTATTAATTGCAGCTAAAATACAATTTTCATGCAATTACAACAATAAAATCTTATTAATTTAAATTACCATAACTGAATGCATGTAATAACAACAATAAAATACTATTAATTTAAAATGCTGTCAACGCATTTTGTTCTCGGTGCAGAAGGCACAAAGGTGTCAGTTTATTTCTCATGATCATGGCAACAACAACAACATATTGGCGATATTGCTTGTTATTTAAGCTGTTCGCTTGTTACTGTTTATGTTATGGCACGCGTCATGGCTTTAACGATTTTGTACATTATACTTTCATGCAGTCGCACTTGGACTTGGCATTTGCCTTGAATTCAGAAATTCAAGGTTGTATGGCACAAATGGTAGTGCCTACAAGTATGCATTTGCTTTACTTGTTTCGTTTGTGATTAATTCACAACAGGAAATAATGCAATTACAAAACAGACAAAACAAAAATAAAAAAGTCGGTAGCTAGTCGACATAACCAATGCAGATTGCCAATTCGTGGTATGTTTCCGCAACAATTTGTTCTCTTTCAGACTTATCCGAAAAGTAATTTTGTCCTCCATCTAATACAGAAAATTTTTTCAATTGAATTAATTTTTCTTTACGGCCGTCACCTGTCTGCAGACAATGACAAACCTCAGAGAGTAAAAACTGCCATGAAAAGCTTCTTAAGGAACATAAGTCGTTCGGAGTCGGCGTAAAACATGTAGGTCCAGTTCTCGATCATTTGTGTGCAAACATTTCACATCACACACAACACAATTGATCATAAGAAGCTCGGTCAAAGTCCTTTCAAGGGCTGAGATGGCCATTTTCGTTTTTTAATTTTGTCGATGGTACCGCCGTCACCCAATCCAAATATCGAGGCTATAGGCCTGTAGAGTACAATAGCCACCTGGAGCTGCACCGAGAACTGCTTACTTGAGTTCGGCTTTTATAATTCCAAATCTTTCTCATTTAAATGCATTTAAATATTCTAAAAATTCGCCGTTCAAGGTCTGAATTGCTGTTAATTTCATATTTTTTTCAATCGCTGTGTTCAGTAGAAAAAAAATTGTTCAATTTGGCTCAAACCTCATTTACTGCCGTCATGAGGAAAAGTGCGACATCTACACTTTTCAAAATTCTCAGAAAAATGCCTAAAAATAAAAACTTAATATTTCATGAACAAGGAATGGAATAATTGTAAAAATTTAGTTTGTCATAATAGTTGAACCCAGTACAATATTAATTATAAAGTTATTGTAATGAATTAATGAATTAATCAATAATCAATAATAATGAAATAATCAATAAATTGTGGCATAAAATACTGTAGTTGCCGACTTTTGCTTGTTTCTTCTTTGAATTCAGGCAATGGGAAAGATTTAAAAAAGCCTTTATGCATTACTTTTCGCATCCATAAAGAAAAAATTTTGCTTATTTTTATTTAAAATGTCACAAAACCATCTTACCGATATAAAGGATCCATATTATTAGGGTAAAGCCGAATGTATAATATTTATTTAAAATCAATTAAGGAGGCATTCCTGGTTGGCAAAAATTTTTTGCATATTTTTATAGCTTGCATATTTGAGAATATCGTCCTAAAAGGGTTTTTTGATATTCGAAATACTTTAGGAGATATGGTCTTTTTTGTCCAGCAATGTTTTCGCCAAAATGCGATTTGCTTAATTTGGCTACTTTTTGAATGCAACGTTTTGAAGCAACCACCGAACAAAATTTTTGATAAAAATTTTTGTTTGTGCTAAAGACAATGGATAGAAAAAGTAATAAAAATAAAAGAAACACTGGTAGCAATCGAAAAACCTGTCCCTTGAAACGCCAGTTTCGTGGTAACCAACACGAAAGAAATGAGGACACCGAATTCACAAGTAGGTTAGGTTAGGTTAAAGTGGTTAAGTCGATAACCGACTCGACACCTAGGCCAGTGCAGGCCCGTTGTGATACCACATAATCTCTTGAACCCTAGAGATTTAACTCCTCAAACCAGTTCGTGTGGGTGATGAATTTTAGGATATGCCTAACTTCCAGGCATGAGACTTCAGCAAGTCAATTTAGAAAGGGATGACCCAGAGTTGCCATCCTTCTTTTAGCAGGGACCGGACATTCGCAGAGGAGATGCTGAACACTTTCTACTTCCTCATCACATCTGCAGCTTCTGCAAATATCATTTGCTATAAGTCCCAACCGAAGAGCATGTGTTCCGATTAGGCAGTGACCCGTGAGCATTCCTACTATTTTTGACAGGTTTACCCTGCTTAACTCAAGCAGTGATTTGGTGCGTTTTAAGTCGTAGGTAGGCTACGTCAGCTTAGCAGTCCTACATGTATCAAGGTGCTCCCAGTGTTCTTGTGCAAAACTTAAGGATTTGTTCCTGCACTGGAGTTTATAGGAGGATATGGGTATACCAATAAGGTTCTCATTTAAGAGGGTGTTTAAGGTCGTACCCTTCCTAGCCAATTCGCCTGTCAAGTTATTGCCCTCGATATCCCTGTGTCCGGATACACATATGAGGTGGATCCTGACTAGCCTTGCCATCTTTTTTAGAGTTATCAGTATGTGAATTCAGCGTCTTGAGCGCTACTTGGCTATCTGAGAAGATGAAAATACTTTTTCCTTCAATGTCTTTTTAACCCAGAATCTTAGCGGTTTCGTGAATTGCCACCATCTCCGCTTGGTTGACACTACAATAATTTGGGAGTCTAAAGTATTCCTTGATTTCAAGGTCCTGGGAGTAAATACCTTCCCCTACTTGTTCTCGAAGTTTTGATCAATCTGTAAAGATTTTTATGCCGTTTGTTTCAAGGGGGTTTTGTTAGCCCAGTCCAGCCGCGAAGGGATGAGAACTTCATAGTTCTTTTCAATATTTAAGCGAGGCACATAGTAGTCTGTTTTGAATGGGACAGAGAAGTTCAGAATAGTAATCATTACCTATCCAATTTCTTGTTTCTCTTAGTCTGAGAGCTGCTGTGTTAGCACATTCTCTGGCAAAGATATCAAGAGGACTAAGGTGAAGCATGACATTCAAAGCGTTAGTTGATGTTGTGGACAATGCCCCAGTAATACATAGACTTGCACCTTTGCAAATTTCAGAAGTGCTGTTGTCTTGTCAAGGGCCCTCCACCACACCCGTGAGCCATAAGTAAGTATGGGTCGGGCAATTGCTGTATAAATCCAGCGTACTATTTTGTGGGGAAAAACCGCATTTTTTACCAATTGATTTTTTACAGGTAAAAAGAGCTATGTTTGCCTTCCTAACACGTTCCTTTATATTATCATTCCAGAAAAGCTTCCTATCCAGAATAACTCCTAGGTACTTCGTGCTGTCACTAAAGATCAACCTCGTGCCGTTTAGACGCGGAGGTATTAAGTTAGGTAGTTTATACTTCCTAGTAAAAAGAATGAGATCCGTTTTCTCCAGGTTAACACTTAAACCACAAGAGGATGCCCATCTTTAAAGGATTGAGAGTGCCCTCCCCATGAGTTGACAGAGTTGACGATTGCGATATCGTCAGCATGAGCAATTACCATGTAGCCTTCTTCCTGCATGATGCGCAACAGTTGGTTCATTCGGTTTAGTGTGAGAGGATTTGCCCGCTTTCGGTATAAAGATGACATTAGTCTCTCTCCAAACTGATGGGATATAGTTAAGGAGTAGGCAGCCTTTGTAGATTGCCTGAAGCCAGGGTACTATTAAATTGAAGCTCAAGTGTAGTTGAGCTGGTATAATACCATCGGGACCCGGAGATTTATATGGTTGGAACGAATAGATCGCCCATCTTAGCTTCTCCTTGCGTGTCAACTGCTCAATCTGGTGAACTGTAAGGTCAGATGGAGACGATTGAAAGCTGGAGTTGTCAACGTTAACACTACCAGGAAAATGTGCGTCGATAGATAAGTGTGCCTAATGTTTCGATGCATGAGTCTGTCCAGGTACCATCTTCCTTTTAAAGAAAGCTTGGTGCTGTTGGGAATTTTGATAGTACTTTCCTAAGCCTTGAGGCCTCGGAAGTATTTTCGATATCTGTACAGAAGGAAGTCCAGGATGCTCTCTTTGCCTTCCTGACTGCCGTTTTGTAAATGCCTAGTTTGGATTTGTATATTTTCCATGAGATCTCACTATTGCTACGCCTTGCGTAGTTGAAGTCTCTACGACAGTCCTTTCTGAGGATTTCAATCTCCCGAGACCACCACACTGGTTTACGAGATTTTTTAAAAACTTTTTCGGACATGCTTTGTTGAGCGCATAAGAGCATTTTTTGGTAAAGTCTATTGTAGACGGTCTAAGTCTTCTTTACTTACTTTTCTTTTCTTGTTGGCTTGTTTCTTGTTAATCAATTGAATCAGTTCCTTTGTCGCGAAACACAGTGGCCCGAAGAATTGAAGAGCTTGACAAGTACGTGGACTCGCTTTTAAAAAGAAATTTTAGCTCTGTACATACTTCTCTCTTGCATTGGACGCATCATGTGATATTTCTGATATAAGTCAGCTAATATTAGCAGTCAGAATGGTTGACGATAATTTGAATAAAAACGAAGAGATTTTTGCACTCATTCCACTACTTGGAAATACAAGAAGCATAGACATATTTGATGCGGTAAATGAAAGGTTACAAATAAAAACCGAACCAACAAGATTAACATCCGTATGCAAAGATGGTGTACCCGCAATGCTTGGAAAAAAGGATGGCTTTATTGGGCAGTTGATTAAAATTGGAATACAGGTTCCATCGTTTCACTGCGAGATTCATCAAGAGGCATTGTGTGCAAAATGGACAAATAGTGTTTACACAAAGACTGTTGTGGTCAAAATTGTGAATAAAATCAGGGGTGGACACAATTCATTAACTCATCGCAAGTTGAAAAAATTTCTTGAGGAATGTGAAAACCAATATGGCGATCTTCTTATGTTTACTGAAGTCAGATGGTTGAGTAGAGGAAAATGTCTTGAGCGTTTTTTTGAACTGCGGAAGGAAATTGTTGAGTTCATAGAATTGGAATTTAAAAATTTCGACATCTTAAATGAAATTAAATCTAAAGAATTCAACATCAATTTAGCATCTTTGACCGACTTATCAAACCATTTAAAGCACCTTAACATTTCACTTATGCACTTAGCATATGCAGTCAAAAGCCTGAGCTACAAAAGGAGCTATGTGATCTGCAATGCGACTCTGAACTCAAAATATCAAATTTAAAGGGAATTGACTTTTGGAAATCTTTAAAATCAATTAAATATCCTTTGCTTCACAAAGAAATTTTAAGGTTGTACTCCATGTTTGGCAGCACATATGTTTGTGAAAGTGCTTTCTCAAGTTTAAAATTAATAAAAAACAAAAACAGAAACAGAATAAGCAATCGTATATAAGTTATCGTTTTACGCATATTTCTGAGTAACGGTTGCTGTTGTTGTTGTTGTTGTTGTTGTTGTTGGTAATATGCATGAGTTTGCATATACATACATATCCATTTATTTCCATGTTATAAAAATGACACTGAATTACCTTTAATTTTAACCAAATATAAAACTTAAGAATACCAAATTCATCACCAAAACAACTTAAGCCGAAAAAAACCTAAATTTTTCTTTATTCGTTATAAAACGAATTCTACTTCAACATTACGAAACTATGGAAACTGTATATTTTTATTGTTACATATAACTATGCAAGAAATGAAATTTTTTTTTTTCAGTGTACCTATTGAATTAAATTTTTTTTTTTTTCCTGCTTTACAATAATAAACTTTAAATGTATTGATGTTCGCTCTTCCATAAGAACCATTTAAACAACCCTGTTCTAAACTATAAATATGGCAACATAGTGTGTGTGAGTCTATACAATACAAGTGAGTAACATAATCATGCATTGCAATGAATTGAGTGTAGTCCACAAATAATTTGGAATTTTCAATACGCTATGTATCCTACTGCGAAGGATAAAAGTCTAATACAGCATCGCATTTTTGATTTCCGCAAGGCTTACGAATCTTAATGAAAGTTTAAGTATGCAGTTTAATTAGAGATGATTTTTAAGTAAAAAAAAAGCAGTCAACTTGATCTTAATCAACTCAACAAGAAATTTACAATAATGCGAAAAATTTAACGCGACAAAAATCTACATACAGAGTATTGTGCTAAGCTTTTCAAAGAAACTTGAAAAAAGAAGCGTTAATTTTAAATTAACTTAAAACTGTGTGCATGTTTATTCTTTCAATTAATGCGATATTTAATTAAACATCTATGCTATGAAGCTAAAGCTTTCGTCTGCAGTTTTGAAGACTGGACCCCTGTTTTTTTATATTTTTTTAAAGTTTAAGTATGCAGTTTAATTAGAGATGATTTTTAAGTAAAAAAAAGCAGTCAACTTGATCTTAATCAACTCAACAAGAAATTTACAATAATGCGAAAAATTTAACGCGACAAAAATCTACATACAGAGTATTGTGCTAAGCTTTTCAAAGAAACTTGAAAAAAGAAGCGTTAATTTTAAATTAACTTAAAACTGTGTGCATGTTTATTCTTTCAATTAATGCGATATTTAATTTAACATCTATGCTATGCTTTAACATCTATGCTAAAGCTTTCGTCTGCAGTTTTGACGACTGGACCCCTGTTTTTTTATATTTTTTTTCTCTTCATACTATTTTTGACTAGATATGTTCGCCAAACGAACTGTCTTGATAATGGTATCATGAGGTAACGCTTTAATAAACACACAAACAAGATTCATTGCGTACGAATTTCTAGTCCACCAACAAAATACACATGCAAAAACAATTCTTAGCGATTACACACATTAGCGATGCTCTCAACATCATCAACGTCGAGTGAGGGTTGTTTTTTATTGCGTTTGCATGTATTTGTTCTTAAAGCGTGTTTGGAAATGTGCAAACCATTGATTGTTGTTGCTGTTTGTACATGTTTTTGCATAAGCGCAAATGCAAAGCTGATAGAAAAAAAAAAAATCATAATTAACGCTTGTAAATTTTTCATTTCACTCCCGTAAATAACTTTGCTACAAAAACTAACACTTCAAAAATGAACACGTCTTTTGGTAATCCTTAGCGTTATTTGTTTTTTGTAAAGTTAGTTATTTTCGAATTAAATATCATTCAGTTTTGTTAACGCTATGTTAGAAAAAAAAGAAAATCTGCTAATTTTAAAATTAAAAAATAATCGGATTTTTTGTAAATTAATGCCAGATTTTGAAAGAGCACTTATTGAAAACTAACTGATAATGCTAACTGAATAGCTTAAAATATAACTGAAAATTTTCATCAGCTTTGCTTAATATGTTCAGTATTTAAAAGTATTTATTTTAAGAAATCTCTTCTTGCACAACCCCTAAATATTGTCTGATTTCGAAGTTCTTTTTTTAAATGTATTTTTTACACCCACTATAACCTACTCGAAAAAAAACCAAATGGCCATTTCAGCACTTGAACGGACTTTGACCGAGCTTCTTATGATCAATTGTGTCGTGCGTGTTGTGAAATATTTGAACACAAGTCGATCGAGAACTGGACCTATAAGTTTTTAGGCCGACTTTGAACGGCTTATGTTCTTAAGAAGTTTTTAATGGCAGTTTTTACTCTCTGAGGCTTGCCATTTCCTGCAGAGAGGTGACTGTCGAACAGAAAAATTAATTCAACTGAAAAAATTTTTTTATCAAGTGGGAACTGAACCAAGGTTCTCTGGCGTATGGGTCAAGCACTATACCCACTACGCCACGGCTATCATCTGCTCGTCACCTACTCGAAAAACAGATATAAAACCGCTCATTTTTTTTTTTGGGCCAGTCAGTATAACATTCTGTTTGCAGTTATTTTTATCACAACGTAATATGAAGTATGAAGTAACGAATTTATTTCTTCTAATCATTTTATTAATCATCAATTACAGCCCACACAAGTAGCTGAAACCAAACATCAGTTTTTTAATAGTAATAAATTTATACTAGCCACGTAATAATTACAAACAAATATTTGATTTGTTTTTCTTTTTTTCGACAGTAACGGAATATTTTAGTTAATAACTGAACTTGTTAAAAGTATTAAGATACAAAATAAAAAAAACTAGATACATTAAAAACTATTTAATTTTGAATTTAGAAGATCTGAAGAAATTTAGAATGCGCCTCCGCGAAGACGTAACACCAAATGAAGGGTGGATTCTTCCTGGATGTTGTAGTCAGACAAGGTGCGTCCATCTTCCAGTTGCTTACCAGCAAATATCAATCGCTGTTGATCTGGGGGAGAATTCCCTCCTTATCCTGGATTTTAGCTTTAACATTTTCGATGGTGTCAGAAGGCTCAACTTCCAAGGTGATGGTTTTGCCGGTAAGAGTTTTGACGAATATTTGCATGCCACCACGTAGACGCAAGACCAAGTGGAGAGTAGACTCTTTCTGGATGTTGTAGTCGGACAAGGTGCGTCCATCTTCCAGTTGCTTGCCGGCAAAGATCAAACGCTGCTGATCTGGAGGAATTCCTTCCTTATCCTGGATCTTAGCTTTGACATTCTCAATGGTGTCGGATGGCTCAACTTCCAAAGTGATGGTTTTTCCAGTGAGGGTTTTCACGAAGATCTGCATACCACCACGCAGACGCAAGACCAAGTGAAGAGTAGACTCCTTTTGGATATTGTAGTCGGACAAAGTGCGTCCATATTCTAGCTGCTTGCCGGCAAAGATCAATCGCTGCTGATCTGGAGGAATTCCTTCCTTATCCTGGATCTGAGCTTTAACATTTTCGATGGTGTCAGAAGGCTCAACTTCCAAGGTGATGGTTTTTCCAGTGAGGGTTTTCACGAAGATTTGCATACCACCGCGCAGACGCAAGACCAAGTGGAGAGTAGACTCCTTTTGGATATTATAGTCAGACAAAGTGCGTCCATCTTCCAGCTGCTTTCCAGCAAAAATCAATCGCTGCTGATCTGAGGGAATTCCTTCCTTGTCTTGGATCTTGGCTTTTACATTCTCAATGGTGTCGGAAGGCTTAACTTCCAAGGTTATGGTTTTGCCGGTAAGAGTTTTGACGAAGATTTGCATGCCACCACGGAGACGCAAGACCAAGTGAAGCGTTGATTCCTTCTGAATCCTATAATCGGATAAGGTGCGTCCATCTTCTAGTTGCTTACCGGCAAAGATCAATCGCTGCTGATTTGGGGAATTCCTTCCTTATCCTGGATCTTAGCCTTAACATTCTCGATGGTGTCGGAAGGCTCAACTTCCAAGGTAATGGTTTTGCCGGTCAATGTCTTGACGAAGATCTGCATACCTCCACGGAGACGCAGAACCAAGTGGAGAGTTGACTCTTTCTGGATGTTATAATCGGACAAGGTGCGTCCATCTTCCAGTTGCTTCCCGGCAAAGATCAAACGCTGCTGATCTGGAGGAATTCCTTCTTTATCTTGTATCTTGGCCTTCACATTCTCAATGGTGTCGGAAGGCTCAACTTCCAAGGTTATGGTTTTGCCGGTTAGAGTTTTTACGAAGATTTGCATACCACCATATGGTAGCCATGAATTTATTTTTTTTATTCCTAATTGTTTTCAAGTTATACTTATTTATCCATACCCATGGCACTTCTCTTAAGTATCTACACAAACCAAACTGCGCAAATATTTGTTTAATTTATTTTTCTCATTCTCTTACCAACCAGTTTTTATTTTTGATGACTTGCCAACCTAGGGTTTCGCAAAGTGCCAAAGACTTCTTCGACATAATTCAAAACTTGTCTGGACAAAAAACTAGAGCTAAAATTTGTCAGATTAATGTGCAGAGTCTTTTAATAAAATGATGTTCAAGATTCATTTGTTCGAAGATTCTGGTATCGGTATTTTGTGTGCTTCCGGAACGTGGTTCCTTCCATGCATGCCAACCGGACATTATAATATGCATGGCTTTATCTTTACAGGACCGATAGAAATACTAATGCTGGTGAAGTGGTCATCTACGTGAAAACTTGCATCTACGTGCTTTCCTTGTAAAATTATATACAAAATTGATCCTGGAAGTCTTTGTTAATTCTTATTTTTAAGCCTTATAGTCGACGCTAGTAAACTCCTCGTTGCAATCATATACCAGGTTGCTCATAACTTTCTAGAATCACACATAGATGGCGGTATAACGTCCGTTAAAATGTCAAACATGGGCACGCTAAACTAAACCTTCTTTATACACCGTCGCTACTTTTATAATCATGATTGCAGTATAATGAAAGAGATCGATTTATGTATATTGAATCTTAAACAATCTTTTAGATAAAAAGAATACGTATACACATTGTGCACTCGTAGAACTTTCAAAGTACATACACGCATTCACATTTCTTAAAGTGTCAGTGCTGATTTTTAAGTATGTTTTAGAGAATATAGTTAAAATTTTACTTTTACGGTAACTTTTACCAGACGCTTTAAAGCTCCCAAAAATATTATGCAACTTGACTTATAATCTCAGTCTTCATTTTAAACATGATATATAGCGAACTATTTCAATACTCTTTGTGAGCAGCCAGACCAATCGGATGGGCCAAACATCCCCCAGACACACAAAGTGTCGCTATGGATATAAGCGGGAGTGTGATAAGTAGATAATTTTATAACATAGCTTCATAAAAATTATGTTATTAACAGTCTAATGAAAGTCTTCTGTAATAATTTAGTAATATTTTCACACTTAATTACAACGTAATGAAATTTATGAACAAACCGTTGTTGACTTTTGTAGGGTGTGTTTTATTGGAGATATTCAGGAAATTGATGGTATAGAAGTTTAAAAATAGCGTCTTAAAATAGGAAAAAAAGCAAGAATATTCATAAACAGAAAATTTCAAAATTTATTTAATATAATATATAAAATATATATATAAAAATATAAATCATTATTTATTTAATAAGTAAACTGTGATCTTTTTTTATTTTTTTTTCAATCTTCATTTTCATCATCGTTAAAGTTTGATGACTCATCATCACTCCAATGTTAGATGTCTTCGTTATCATCGTCAGCATCGTTAGTTGTTTTTGCTGTAATAATTTAATTAAGAATCGAATAAGTACAAGTTTATACAGGGTGTCCCGCAAGTGAGTGCAACTATTTACGGAGCTGAAAGTTTATGTCGAGCTGAGCAAAATATTGTATGGAAGGGGGGGGGGGTCCATTTTCACATTCTTAGGAGCTACAGGGTTAATTAACATTTCACGCCTTTGATTCACATTATTGTTTCTAGCAGAAAAACTAACTTACATAAAACTTATTTTGATAGCAATATTTCATTTTTATTTTTAATGCAATGAAATCACCTTTCCAACGGTATGTCAACAAACCCCACCAACTTAATCGTTGCCGATCTGTGATCGTGTGAAGAAGAAGTCAATCGGTTGAAAGTCAATCGGTTCTCAGAACTTTGCGTAATAAATTAAATTTTTTTTTTTTGATCAATTTTGTATTCAATTTTCTTTTCAAGTTCAGTATAAATATAACCTTTAATAATAAAAAAATTATTGCAGTTGTATAAACACATACCTTAAAAACTTATGAAAGAAGGTCGTAATTAATTTACAAATAAGGTGATTAATAATTTTATATGCAGTTGGTAACTCAGCGGCAGAGATCAGTTGACATTGTGTGGTGTTTTGTTTCACAAAAAACGAAAAAATGTCTTTCGAAGTTGAATGAATCCTCACAAAGCATCGATTTATGTTTGGCACTTGCGATGTGGTCAACAATGTCTGACCGTCCACCGTGCCTTATGGAAATATAACAACCGCACACCGTGCACAAAGAATCGTGATCACTTCTACCTCGTTTTATAAAACACCAGTCTGCTGTATATGTGGGAAGGATTTTACACTTCCTCTTTGGCATTTTCTAAGATAGTAAAATATAATATCAACTATTAACAGCAACTTTGACCTGAAAACTTACATGAAAAGTTACAGCAGGCACAGAAAACAAGCACACAATAAATTAAGATAAAAACAGCTGTTGCTAATTAGAGATTGGATTCTGCAAGTGATATATCAATTATTGATTATTGCTAGAGAGGAGCTCAACTAACTGAAGATGAAAAATTAACTGAGTACTATTTCACATTTAAAAGTAGTTGCAAATTTTAAAAATGTATTTTTGCAAATTTGCTTCTAATTTAATCTTTAAACGAGACCTTTTAAGATAAATCCGGGACATATTAAGGTTGAACCGGGACACCGGGACAAACAATCGAACACCGGGACATGTCCCGGAAAACCAGGACGTCTGGCAGCCCTAGGTATAGACAATCAGTTTATAACGAATACGCATAATGTCAATAACAATCTCTTTAAGCGGAACCACTTCAACTCTTGTTGAAAAATATTTTCCTCCAATTGAATTACCTACAAGATATGTTTGTGGACTTGTAGACTTTGTATCAATTAATTCTATACCAAATGTACATGATCACAATAATTTATTCCATATCGGACCACATACTATTACAATTCCAGTTGGTTAATATGAACTGAAAGACATTGCTTCTTTCTTAGAGTCAAGTATAAAATCCATTGATGATTCAATTTACTTAAAAATTGAGCGAAACAATAACACCCTAAAAACTGAAATTACTTCCTCCGAAGACATAGATTTTTCAAAACCAAACAGTGTAGGACAGTTGTTGGGATTCAGTAAAAGAAAGTTGATAGAAAATGAGCTACCGTACGAGGAATTTATCAAAGTGGTTACTATAGAACCATTACAAGATATAGAAAAAACAAAATATATAAATATAGATCAGTCAGATACAACTAGAAATTTTCAATCTGACTTTCCTTTGAATATTACAAATGTAAATACAATACGTATCGAAAGCAATTTGACAGATGGATCATATATTAATAGCACTTTGGTTCACACTATTCACGAATTTCCTCTAGATGTTCCACCCGGATATAAAATTAAAGAGAAACCTCAAAATGTCATTTATTTACCTGTCAACTGTCAACAAGTAAACAACATAACGATTAGAATCTTAAATCAAGACGGCGACCTTATAAATTTTCGAGGGAAAAAGATTACCGTAAGACTACACTTCAAGCCAGAACAATTATAATTATGATTATTTATAATAAAAATAAGATGCAATTTAAGTTCTTGGGAGAAGAGTCAACAACAACTATTACTAAACTGCTAAACTGGTGTGTACTATTCAACAGCTAACTGCTAAAACTGATCTGTGCTGTTCAACAGCTAACTGCTAAACTGGTCTGTACCACTCAACAGCTAACTGCTACAACTGATCTGTACTGTTAAACAGCTACCTGCTAAAACTGATCGATAATAAATCAATCAATCACAATATCGATAATCAATCAACCAATAATTCATTATGAATGAAATACTCAATGTACTTCAACAACCTATGTACGATGAGAGTATTATAAAAAGAGACTATCATAGTTACTATCCATACCAAAAATCGTTTAACAATAACGATGAGATTCTTCGTATACCCATTCAAAATCGGATCTCTTTGTCTTACCAAGTGAGAGTATGATTTACATTCATGGCTTTATAGTAAAACAGGAAGGAGGAAATGATGTAGTAACAACAGGTGTGAAATTTAAAAACTACTTTGTTTCATATCTGTTCGATGAAATTCGATATGAAATTAATGGTTTTGAAGTTGATCGTACACGTAATCTTGGAATTTCATCAACCATGAAAAATTTCGTATCATTGAATAAAGCTGAAAGTGGCGCATTAAGAAACGCGGGTTGGGTTCCTGATGAAATTTTCACATTCGAAAAATCTCATTTTAGTTGTTGTGTGCCGTTGAAAATGTTCCAGGGTTTTGCTGAAGATTATAATAAAATAATATTAAATTCGAAGCATGAACTTATCCTTCAACGTTCTTCATATAATGATAGATCATATCATTCTACAAATAGAACTGATCAGTTAAAGCTAACAATACTGGACATAGTTTGGAAAATGTCTCATATACAATTATCAGACTTTCCAAAATTGAAAATGTACAAGATAATTAAAAACGAAAATATGCTAATACCAATGGCGTTTAAAAGTTGGGACTATCATATAAATCCTATACTACCAAAGGAAACAAAAGTTTAATGGAATGTAAAGCTTTCACTGCAAAATGAAAGACCACGATTTCTTATAATCAGTTTACAAAGAGAAAAAGTAAACAAGAAGGAAATATATTTGATCAGTGTAATATATCTAATTTAAAAGTATATATAAACTCTGAATCAAATCCCTATGATGATTTAAATAGTCGCTTTGAAATGGGACAGTATGCTGTACTATATGATATGTATGCAAATTTT
Source organism: Coremacera marginata (assembly GCA_914767935.1). Taxonomy (NCBI): domain Eukaryota; kingdom Metazoa; phylum Arthropoda; class Insecta; order Diptera; family Sciomyzidae; genus Coremacera; species Coremacera marginata. The sequence goes on from OU612046.1 coordinate 118,769,011, forward strand.
CAACAAAGTTATTATATGCTGGAACCTCAACCATTGCTAGATGTCGTTACATTTAAGGCTACTGCACCACTAATTGTTGTTGATATAACACACCAAAATGAAGCAGTTAAAGTTGGACCTATTGATGTACGAATATAATTTGAAACCGAAGCAAACAAACCGATTCCGGATAGAACCTTAGCCCACTGTTTAGTAATTCATGATCGATTAATTGAATATTCACGTCTAGCAAATGAAATCAGAAAAAATTAATTAAATATAAGATCACTTTTTTCCATTAATAAAATTACACAATTTGTTTATATATATATATAAATAATAATAGTAATAAAGAAAAATTTAAATAAATTTTTACTAGAATTTTACCACAAACATTCATTTATTTTAGCTTTAAACTTCTACACTGCTCCCTTACATTGAACTTGAGGTTTTTTTTCGTTTGAGTACGCTTACTATGCTTATTATGAAGCTTGGCTCTTATCACTTTAACCTTCTTTTTCTTTTCTTTTTATAGCGACTTGATATTAATTTAAAATCTGTATCAGGGTGGGTATGGGTGACGTCATCGGCATACAATGACATAAGTCGGCTTCTAAAATGTTCTCGAAGTTTCTGCATCTCGAAGCTTTACAGACTCTTGATATAACTTATATAACTTATGTATATAATTTATATAAAATATAAGCCAGAGGCGGAGATTTTGCTGGACGACTTGACCGGGGGATTGAGACTTGCACCTCAGATGTTTCCCACTAATATACGCTCTTCCCACTAATATACACTTGTCATCCAATTCTTAAACTACTTATGCAAATTTAATACACGCTACTAATACTAATACTTCGCCGTTCCTAAATTGCTTCAACCCATATTAATATATATATTTTCATATAGCAAGTCATATCATTTAAGCTAAGCTCGTTACTCAGAATTTGAGTCATTGCTATTAGGTATTTGAGGGTTAAGAAAAAAACAAAACATATAAACACTGATAAGAACTCGCTTGACTACCACTACCGATAATGAAGTAAATAAAATTATGATCAACGCTTAAAAGCAAAGACATACCCCAAACTAGTCAATTTTAAAAGTTTAAAGCAAAGACATACACCAAACTTGCCAATTTTAAAAGCTTAAAGCAAAGACATACACCAAACTTGCAAATTTTAAAAGCTTAAAGCAAAGACATACACCAAAATTGTCGATTTTTAATAGCTTTTAGCAAAGACATACACCAAAATTGCCAATTTTAAAAGTTTAAAGCAAAGACATACACCCAACTTGCCAATTTTAAAAGCTTAAAGCAAAGACATACACCAAACTTGCCAATTTTAAAAGCTTAAAGCAAAGACATACACCAAACTTGCCGATTTTTAGCAAAAAAAGCCCCCACTAGATGGCGCTGGACCGGAGTGACGTCATCGGCTTGAGCCTTCTAGCCTCCTGATCAAGAACCGCCATATTGTATCTACTTAGGCCTTATATAATAAATTATATAATAAACCATAGTAATATAATAAAGCCTTTAAATTTAATAAATATACAATAACAGTAGAGTTCAGTTACTACAGCTTTTTCGCACTTCCTCAGCATTAACGAATTCAAAGCCACGAACCAAAAATCATTGAAAAAGATGAACGTTCCAGATACCAGTGATCACAAACCCACCAATTTACAAAATTTAACCACCAATGAATGGGTTGGGCTCAGGGGTAACACAAGACGTAACAACTAACCAAAAGTCAAAAGACGTAATCTTACCGCCGCGTAGAGTGGACGTGATTTCCTTTCGTTCCGGTACTTTTGATAGTTATCAAACTTAAACAAACAAACTGAATAAATTAACTAACAAGCTAGAAAAGTATAACAAGATAAACAAAAAAAAATTAGCTATGCCATGTATTTGCAATAATAAAGTTGATCGTGGTCAGCCTGCAGTAAATTGCGGCAAATGTGGTGATCTATTTCATTGCAAATGTTACTGAGAGCGATGTCGAATGTTTAAAAAAACTAAACAAGCAATTTACATGTTCTCGCTGTGTCTCTGTTCGGCGCGTTTCTCTTTTGCCGTCGGCATTTGTTTCAGTCAGCTCACCAAATGTGAAAGCCCAACAGACTGCTGCAATTAATATAAGTGAAACATCAAGTGCGAGAAATAATGAAAATATTAAAATTATGAATATCGGATCATCGACCTCTTCTTTGAAATCTTCATGCATAGACATCAAAAAATCTGATTTGCCTATCACTTCTTCCCCGACTGCATTAAATAAAGAGATTACCCTAGAAGTTATTTACAATGAGTTAAGAGAAATGCGTGCTGAAAACCAACGCATTAACGGTCTTCTCAATTTTTTGCAAGCTGAAAACATTTCACTCAAAGAGCGTGTTACTTCTTTAGAGGCCAAAGCTGGAGATAGGGAACAAGAAAGACGAGAGAAATGCATTGAAGTTGTTGGTGTGCCCAATCTTCATCAGGACAATGCTTTGAGTTGCGCTGTCAAAATTTTATCTGATGGCGTTGGCATTGGGCTAAATGATAGCAGCATCGATGACGTTTACATAAAAACAATCAACAACTCAAATGAAATACGCAAGCAAAAAAAGATTTTAGTGATTAAATTAGCCTCTCTTTTAAAAAAGAAAGAGATAATGAAAAAGAAATATCAAAACAAAGATAAACTTAATTGCAGAATTTTTAATAATAATGATAACACAAAAATATATATAAATAATTGTCTTGATAGTTTTCTAGTACAACTATTTAATGCAGCTTTGAAACTAAAAAATGAAAATAAAATTAAATATGTTTAGATAAGAAATGGAAAACTTTTTGTTCGTAAGGCAGATAATGAAAATTACTTTATTATTGTTTCTGAATCTGATCTTGTCTTTCATTTAATTTATATAATTCTATTAATTTTTATTCTCTTTATAATTCTGTTTTTTCATATTTTTTTCATTAAAATATTTTTTTAATTATTTAATTTTTTACTTTAAAATGAATGAAGACTTATTTGTAATTAATGATCTAGTTGAATTAAATTCTGTCTGTGATCATGTTGATGTATGTGATATTTTATTTAAACCCAAGTTTGCTAATAGTCTGAATATTGTTCACCAAAATATACGTAGCCTACGTCATAACTTTGATAATCTTATAGTACACTTGAATTCTTTTGTTAATAAGCCCGATTTCATTTTCTTGACTGAAATTTGGATATTTGATTCCGAAACTGATATGTACAAAATTCCTGACTACAATTTGGTAGCATGTTGTAACAATGATTATGCCTCTGGTGGTGTGGCCTTATTTCTGAAGAGTGATTTGTGTTTCCAGCATTATGGCTTTAATCTTCTAAGTTGTGATGCTCTGAAAGTTAAGTGCTTGATAAATGATCAGAACTTTACTTTCCTTTGTGTCTATAGATTTCATTCATCCAATGTTGACAACTTTTTGAAGGAAGTGGATTTTCTATTGTGTAATGAATCGTCAAGCAACTTAATATTTCTAGGAGATATTAATTTGAATATTTTAGTAGATAACTCCTTGGTTGACAATTACTTATGCTTTCTTAATAGTTTGGGTCTTGATTCATGCATTAATGTCTCGACTAGAGTTACTGGTACTTCAAACTCATGCATTGACCATATTTTTGCGCGCTTAAGTAATGGTTTCAGAGCCTTTAGTTCTGTGATTGACTTTAAAATTTCTGATCACTGTTTCATATGCTTAACAATCGAGAGCTGTTCAAATATGAGCAAGGGCGATACTAGTGGTGGGAAAATTGTCTCGCGTACTAACTTTTTGGCTTTAAATAGATCTCTTTTAATGGAATCTTGGAATGATGTTTACAATTCCCTTGCCATTCCAATTGCCCTTCTGAGGCTTTTAATATTATTCTTAGCACTTTGAATATGCACTTTCAGAAGTGTTCTCGTTCCCAGTTTCGCAAGAAAAAGGCTTTAATAAAACTGAAACCATGGATAACAGATGATCTTGTTCACAAAATAAATGAGAAAAACAATTTATACAAAAAATTTAAAAATAACCAAAATAATGAGCTACTTAGAGTCCGTTACAAGGCTGCATGCAAAGAAATTGAAAAAGAGGTTCTTGTAGCCAAAACTGTATTTTACAAGGATAAGCTTCATAGGTCTAGAGGTGATCCAAGAATGAAATGGAATGTTGTCAATGAAATACTTGGTAAAGATAAATGTAACAATGCCATAAGTAATCTTATTATTGATGATGTTCCTACCTCTAACACCCGTGGCATGGCTGAGGGATTAAATAACTTCTTCACTAATATTGGTGAAAAAATAGCTAGTTTTGCTACTAATGATAGCTTTTTCTGTAACTGCTTTCTTAATGATAAATTTTACATAAATAGTTTTACTTTTTCAGAGATTTCCTTATTTGAGTTATATAAAATAATTTTGTCTCTTAAAAACTCTAATTCTTCAACTTATGATTGTTTTTCAAGCAACGTTCTTAAAAAGATTGCCTTTAATATTTCAGATATTTTATCATACATTTTTAATTTCAGCGTTTACTCCGGCGTTTTTCCAGAAATCTTAAAAAAGGCGGTTGTCTTGCCTCTATTCAAGAAAGGTGAACGATCGTGTATGAATAATTATAGACCAATTTCACTTCTGTCGGGTTTCTCTAAGTTATTTGAAAAATCTATCAAAAGTAGAATTCTTTTGTTTCTTGACAAAATAAAGTTCTTCAATAGAAATCAATTTGGTTTTCGTGCTGGTATGTCGACTGAAGATGCTTTGCAGAATTTCTGTTCATATATTTATAATGGTGTGAATGAGGGTAAGGTAACTGCGTCTTTGTTTGTTGACATTACAAAGGCTTTTGATACTGTACATCCAAAAATATTGTTGGACAAACTAAAGGTGTGGTTTTAGAGGCTTCATGTTCTCCTGGCTTGCTTCATACTTGTCGAATAGACAGCAAGTAGTTAAAGTTGGTTTTAGTGTCAGTGCAAACAGGTTTTTGAGTCTAGGTGTCCCACAAGGTTCTGTCTTGGGACCAATATTGTTTCTCATCTATATCAACTCCTTATTTTCTTTAAAACTAAGAAGCTCTATAACTGCATTTGCTGATGACATGGCGTGCTCTTTTACTTGTAAGTCACTTATTGATCTTTACTCTGATTTGAATCATGATGTGGATTTATTGAGTAGATGGTTCAAAGCACATATACTTGTTATTAGTGATAAAACTAAGCTCATGTTTTTTAATATCTCTGGGTATAAGGTGCCCTTTGGCCAGATTCATTATCATGGACCTTATTGTACTAAATTTCCTAAGGTATGTTCTTCATGTTGTAATGATAATATTGATATGACATTTTTTGGAAATGTACAATGCTCTTCTCTTTGTTTTGAAATTGAGATCGTAGATTCTTATAAGTATCTTGGAGTTTGGCTGAATTACACTTTAGATTGGTCTTTACATTGTAGTGAATTGAGAAGGTACATTAGAAATATTATTCGTCAACTTTTTGAACTAAAAAATTACTGCTCCTCAGATCTCTTGAAATGTGTGTATTATTCTTTTTTTAATTCTAAATTGGAATTTGGTTTGACTTGCTGGGGTGGGACACATAAAAACAAATTGACCCCTATTCTTAACTTGCAAAAGTGTGCTATTCGGTTATTATGTAATAGATCTCGCTACGATAGAAGTTTTGGTCTCTTCAAGGAGTTGTCAATATTGCCACTCAAGCACTTGTATTATTACAAAGTTCTTAAACTTTTTTTTAGTAACTCTCATTTGTCGCACAGGCTTTCTATGCGTTATGATTTAAGAACCAATTCTCAAAACTTAATTGAAGTTCCATCACATAACTTGCAAATTTATTTAAACTGTTTTTCTTCAGTGTCACCAAGAATTATTAATCTTTTACCGAATGCTTTAATCCGCAGTAAGACCTTATTTCTCAAAAGAGTGAAATCGTGGCTATTTAATTTTAACTATGAAGATTTAGGCAATATTCTGCAAATCTTGCAATAATTGTTTGAGAAATTCGAATTTAATATTTTGTATCCTATTATTGGAATGTATGGCTACTTTTTTTGTTTTTTTTTATTATTACTCCTCTTATGGCTATTATCCGCTTTTTATATTTTAAGTCGATTTTAATAAGTAAGCAAAATGTTAAAGTTAACTATGATAAAATTGTTTTTTTTTTTTTTTTTTTTTTCTATTTAGGTAGAATTGTCTGCGATCGCCACTAGTTCTTCGGAGCTACAGATCGTAGTCTTTTTTACTTTAATTTATAATACCATTAATTTGTAATAATAATAATAATAATAATAATAATAATAATAATAATAATAATAATAATAATAATAATAATAATAATAATAATAATAATAATAATAATAATAATAATAATAATAATAATAATAATAATAATAATAATAATAATAATAATAATAATAATAATAATAATAATAATAATAATAATAATAATAATAATAATAATAATAATAATAATAATAATAATAATAATAATAATAATAATAATAATAATAATAATAATAATAATAATAATAATAATAATAATAATAATAATAATAATAATAATAATAATAATAATAATAATAATAATAATAATAATAATAAAAATAATAATAATAATAATAATAATAATAATAATAATAATAATAATAATAATAAATAATAATAAATAATAATAAAGTGTTTTTTTGTGAACACAGGCATAAAAATTTTCACTTATGATGTAATATTGATATATAATATATATATATATATATATATAATGTAAAATTTTCGATTTTTAGTAATATTGGTCTACAATCTGTTTTTCAAATAATCTAATAGGTGCCCTGTGTCATTTGCTTCCTAGGCGCCCTAATGCTTCCTTTTTATGATGAAGCTACATTTCTTCAGTTATAAGTATTGGTTGTGACTTGTAGAATCTGTTGATTTTTTTTCAAATTCTGAAATAATTTATTTTTATTTTCATTTCTATTTTTGAGACATAATGTAAGTTTTGTTGCTTGCTTCTTAGTTTTTGTTCAATAAAGAAGTTTATTATCTCTTTATAGGTGAGAAATATTCTACATTTCGTTTTCATACGTAGTTATAAAACTAAATGGTAAAGATTTTAATTTTGTTAAAAATTTGTTTCATTTTAAAAAAAGGCAAAAGATTGCTTTGTAGATATAATAATATGTTCTTAAATAAAGAAACAACTATCTGCGATGGTTGTTCCTAATAAAACGTTTTTTATTACGTTTGTTTTTGTTTGTAACATCTTGCCCCATGTAGTGCAACAACCAGCCCCTGGTGCGGGGTACAGGGGCTAGTGACAGAACTCCTTTCTCAGAATTCATTCATTTATGTCTAATCTAATTATTTAGTACATAAAAAATATTTTTAACTTAAATACTGAATAGCTACTCAATCAAACAAATCTATACCAAGGTAAAACAATCAAACAAATTAAAAAAATATGACTATAATTAAAATGTCACCATCATCTCCGTGCTCCCCTACCTTTTATTTTTAAAATGATTTAAGTAATAATTTATTTGGTGAAAAAAAGCATTATCTTATAGCACACGCTGTACAAAATCGCATAACTCAAAATTTTCAGAATCGAAATTTTTTCATAAATCAATTCACAATACTCATCTCTAACTACTGCAATTAATAATTTTATATCACTTCTTCTTTAACTGGAAAAATTCAATTTGTCTGTTCCTATGTTAGTTTCGTTGCATCTGCAGGTTCAGCGATGTGTGCTAAGACATATCCAATATTGTTTTTTTTTCATTTATCTTTGATTTTTGATTTGTTGAAACAACGTTTTTTCCCACAATTAATTTATATCAATAAACAAATTTACATCATATTTAGTTTTAAGCAATTCTTAAAAAAAATAATTTTTAAGAATTATACTTGAGAGCTTTATGCCAAGTAATTTCATTAAGCAACAGGTTGCCATAACAACAATGTTCTTTACAGAACAACCACCATCAGACTGGACAGCTGGTGTAGCGACCAACGAAACAGCTATGCAGATCAAATTGGAATAACCTCAGATAACGAGATTAGAATAATTCATAAGATGCTAGCAACAAGAAAAAAATCATAGTTAACTGCACTAACGACAAGCACAGCTGACTACAACACAACTTTGAAATTCGTAAAATCCTAGCGTGAAGAAAAAAAATCCTAACTAACTATACCAACAACAAGCACAGCTGACTATAAAACAACAAGAGCACAACTTGATAAAATTCTAGCTTTTATAGAATAGCAACAACAACAAGCAGATAACCTTGGCTTGTTGCCGAATTTCAGCATGCAGAAAGGCAGATGAGCAGAGGGTAGAACGATTCGGTAGCATAAGCTGGTCGAACGGTGCTTGCATGTATTGCTTGTTGCTTTTTTTGCCTACCAGTTTATGTTATTCACCTGATCGAGCGTTGCTTGTATGTTTTCTAGTTGCTTGGCAGCTAGAAAGCATTATCTGAAAAAAAATATAAATTTTCAAAAGAATCAAACAATCAACAAGCAGAATATAAAAAATGCATGCAAATTTCTTTCTTCCATTTCAGCTACCCACACATGCATGCAAACAAAAACAATATACAAACTTTATCAATGAATTTTTGTGTATTTTTGTGCAGGACAACATTTCAATAAAAAAACCCAAGCAAAGCAGTTTTGTAGTTTCTGAAAAGAAACATGATAGTGGCTGCACAAATATTGGAGCGCGCACTGTGCAGATGCTCTTTAAATCTAATTTCAAAAACCTAATAAGAATGTGCAATATTTTGCTACTCAAAATTTTAAAGATCGAAGTGGCTTCTCTGTATAATATATACTCATTGTACTCGTCATGTCAATAACACTCTCTTTAAGCGGAACCACTTCAAGTCTGGTTGCAAAGAATTTTCCAACAATTGAGTTAACTACCAAATATGTTCGCGGACTTATTGACTTTGTAGCATTTAGTTCTATACCCAATGTGGATGTTCACAACAATTTATATCATATCGACTCACATACTATTACAATACCAGTCTGTTCATATGAATTTGAGGTTATTGGTTTTTTCTTGGAAACAGCTGTAAGAGACATTGATGATTCAATTGTCCTAAAAATTTAAGCAAAGAACAACACCCTAAAAACTGAATTTACGACCACCATACTCATAGATTTCTCAAAACCAAACAGTATAGGGCAATTGTTTGGATTAGAGTAAATAAAGCTGATAGTAAAAGAGTTGGCGTTAGAGGAATTTATCAAATTGATTTCTATAGAACCGTTACAAGAGAAAGAAAAAACAGAAAATATTCATCTAGATCAGGCGGATGTGACTAGGAAATTCACATCTGATTTATCTTTAAATATTACAAATGTAAACACAATACGTATTGAATGCAACTTGACAACCGGATCATATATTAATAACACATCAGTTCATACTATTCATGAATTTCCTCTTAATGTCTCACCGGGATATAAAATAAATGAGAAACCTCGAAATACCATTTTATTTACCTGCTAACTGTCAAGAGATAAACAACATAAAGATAAGAGCCTTAAATCAAGAAGACGACCTTATAAATTTTCGAGGATAAAAAAATTTCTATAAGACTCAACTTTAAGCCTGAATAAAAACAATGATTATTTACATGATATAATATAGAACTTTTAAAATCATTGGGATTTAAACTTTAATCATGAATGAAATACTAAATGTCCTTCAAAAACCAATGTATGATGAAAGTATTATAAAAAGAGAATATCATAGTTACTCTCCATATTTCAAATCCTTTAACAATAATGATGAAATTCGTATGCCAATTCAAAATCAGGATCTCTTTGTCTTACCAAGTGAAAGGATGATTTATATTCATGGCTTTATAGTAAAACACGAAGCAGGAAAATATGTAACAACAACAGGTGTGAAATTTAAAAACAACTTTGTCTCATACCTGTTTGGTGAAATTCGTTATGAAATTAATGGTTTTGAAGTTGATCGTAATCGCAGTCTTGGGATTTCTTCTACCAAGAAAAATTTTGTTTCATTGCATAGAGCTGAAAGTGACGCATAAAAAAAACGCAGGTTGGCCTCCTGATGAAAAATATACCTTGAAAAAAACTCATTTTAGTTTTTGTATACCACTTAAAATATTACTGGGTTCTGCTGAAGATTTCAATAAAATGATATTAAATGCAAAGCATGAACTTATTCTTTTACGTTCTTTATCTAATGAGAGATCATATCATCTTACTAATGGAACTGATCAATTAAAACTAACAATATTTAGATATAACATGGAAAAAACCTCACATGCAATTATCGGACTTTGCAAAATTGGAAATATACAAGATAATTAATAACAAATATCCTATTTTAATTCTTTTTCGAAGTTGGGACTATCATGTAAATCCTATGCTATCAAAGAGTACAAAGGTTTTATGGAATGTGAAACTAGCTCCACAAAATGAAAGACCACGATTTCTTATTATCGGTCTACATAGAGAAAAAAGTAAAGAGGAAGGAAATATATGTGATCATTGTAATATCTCTAATTTAAAAGTTTATTTAAACTCGGAATCATAAACCTATGTGATATGTATGCAAAATTTCAACAAAATTATTATATACGGAAACCTCAACCAATGGTAGATGTCGTTGGAAACAAGGCTTTTGCACCGCTTATTGCCGTTGATGTAACACATCAAAATGAAGCAGTTAAAGTTGGACCTATTGATATACGAATTCAATTTGACACCGAAGCAAACAAACCGATTCCAGATAAAACGTCAGCCTACTGCTTAGTAATCCGCGAAAGTTTAATTGAATACTCACCTCTTACCAGTGATATCAGAAGTATCATTTAAATAGAAAATTACTTTTTTTTTATATTTTTATAAATAAAGAAGTTATAATGATTTTCGCTTTTAATAAATTTTTTTTTTAATAAAAATTTGTTTGTACAATTAAATTTTTTCTTAAAAAATATATTTTCTTAATTAATTATGAAGTGACCCCATGCAAGGGTGTCAACACCATTTCTTTAATAAAACGCTTATATCTAAATAACTAAACACTATCTTATAAATCTCTTGAGTATATACATTACGAATCTTAGATCTGAAAGTTAACATTTTATCAAAATAAATTTTTTTGTCTATTAAGCACCTTCTATAATCAATACTAAGGTTAGCCAACGCAGATTTTTTCACACCTTTTGCTCTCTTAATAACATTATCGCCCTCAACACTTATAGAATACATTTAAGATCTTAGTCCAATGAATTTCCTCATTGTTTTTTCGCTGTTTTCGTCTTTCATTCATCTCAAAACCTTTATATTCAATGTCATATGGATTGTTAGGTTTATAGTCAGATGTGCCAAATTTTAAATTAGTATCTGGGATTATATCTTTATAAAAATCTTCGGTTTAATTGAAAAGATGAATGAATCCGTATCCATATAGCATAAACTCAAGTTTTTATTATATTTCAAGTTTTTATTATATTATATCATATTTTTTATTTGGACAATTTAAGAACTGCAAACCTTAAATAAGTAGGCTTATCATATTTTGTATGCATTCTATTCAGTTGAATAACTGCCATATTTTCGATAAACCTTGTAGAACTATGAAAATTCAGTTTTGCTATTAGAGTTCTAGCTCCCAACACCCAGTATTTTCCCAACACTTTCCCACTGGCATACAATTTTTACATCTTTCCTTTTATAGACATCGTTTTTCCATAAACAGCAGTGTTTAGTTATTTAAAAAAGTTTTTTCTAAATCATTTTTAGCTTGTAAAATGGAAAGTATTTCTTGATCCAGGGATATTGTTTGAATTTCAATATTCTATGTATTTTTCTTAACTCAAGGCCATATCTTAAACATTGTTTTAAATATATATAATGGATAGTATAGTTTCTTTAATTAGGAAAATTTACAACTAATTTTTTATGTTTCCCTGTGGGGCTTATTTTGCTTTCGGAACAAAATGGTAAATCGTTATAAGAGTTATGTCGTTCAAATGGGATATCTAAGTCTACTTCTCATATAAAGCCTTCATCAGAATCATCGGAATGATCATTTAAATTAAATAAATCAATTAAATAAACCCATTAAAATTGCTCTTCAGGTAAATACTGAGGTGGCGGCCGCGGAGCAGGGGGTAGAGTGCGTGACCCATACGCCAGAGAACCCTGGTTCAATTTCCACCTGACACAGAAAGTTTTTCAATTAAATTAATTTTTCTGTTCGGCCGTCACCTTTCTGCAGGCAATGGCAAACCTCAGAGAGTAAAAACTGCCATGAAAAGCTTCTTGAGAACATAAGCCGTCGGAGTCGGCATCAGAGATCTGCAACGAGTCACGTTTTTGCGACTTATAGTGATTCATGCAAAACCGAGTTGTAGTGCGTGCACTTCAAACAAAAACCACCACTACTACTCGAAGCACTCTTGCTACAGAAAGAAAATCATAGTTCAATGTTTGATTCGTCAATCGAACGTCAAAGTCTACCAAATACTCTGCAACATCAAAGAACTTGTTATAAATCATACCGAAAACCCATAGCTCAAACAAAGGACTCATAGCTCAAGCTAAAGTCCCATAGTTCATTAGGAATGCGTGCGAATTTTTCCAGTCAAACGCAGTGGCTGTTTTTGAACTTACGCTCGCTGTTAGAAGAGAAGCAGGGTTACCATAGAATTTTTTATAACGAAATACATTTAATTGGATTTTAAGATGCAGTAAACACTTTTTTATAGAATTTCGCTGTGCGTTTCACGAAATGGTGTAAAAGTAAAATAACACACCTTGTATATAAAGGGAACTTCTCCAAAAGAAATAATAAAAATAAATTTCAATTTAATAAAGTTTGTTTATTTAAATTCAGCAAAATAATTATATAGGTAACTTCACGTATATTCACATAAAAAAAAGAAAATACATTATTTAAATATGATACTTTTGAAAATTATATATCATTTCTGTTCATAATATTTATATAATAATTTATTAACTTACTTATTTAGCTTTGTTCCGTTTAAAAAATGAGACACAATTCACTTCAACAAATTATAATAAAACAGAAGCGTTGACCTTCATTTCGTACCGTTATAGGAAGTGTTACCATATAGTCAATAGCATTAGAACAATTCAATAATAGCATTTATCAAACTAAAATTCTTAATTTATACCAGAGCTGGTAACCCTGAAAAACACATCATTCCTTTGAAGTGCTTGTGCATGTTGTTCACAACATGTTGTACTTATTGAAATGAAGTTAAAATCATACCGACTACGTTCGACTGTGAGTCAGAGTATGACTCTTGAAGCATTGGATTTAAGTTGCGTGTTATGAATGCTTCAACATTTTTGATAAGTCTGAATATGAAGTAGAAGCCAAATTAATGCGTATATACTCGAGTCAACTATGTTTATAATGACTTGCTGCAGATCTCTGGTCGGCATACAACTTGTAGGTCCAGTTCTCGACCATTTGTGTTCAAACACGCACACCACAATTGATCACAAAAAGCTCGGTCAAAGTCCTTTCAAAGGCTGAAATGGCCATTGCTGTTTTTTTTAATACTGAGACATAGCCGAACCATATAAATTATATGAAAAGTAAATTAAAAAAGTTTTAATAAATTAATTTATTAAAATTGAATTATAAAAGTAAAACATCTGTTTTAAGATAAAGCTCCAAGTAATCATTAAATGTGGAACAATTAAAAGTACTCCACACTTGTTGAGCATGATTGTTATCTTCAAAAGAATATTCTTCATTTGTTACTTTATTAAAGAACTCTTCTCTGGCTGGTAAGCATTCCTTTTTCAGGAACATAAGGAAGTCATAAGGAAAAACACCTTTTCTCTTCATCATATTGAATTCGTTTTCATCGGTAAACAAAGATCGTAAGACATTAAAATCATTAGTCGATAAATTATTGGCTAAGCTTGATTAACTTGAAGCCATAAATCTAAATGAATCTAAAAACGCTATAAGTTCAACGCTATCACCGTTATCGAAATGAATATGTTTAGAAATAGAAAGGTATATTTCCTTATTTATTGGAACCTCGCTTATTTTTCTGGGACTCATGGAAAGTTCTTTAACAAACGAATGGCAATCTTAGGAAGAAAGAAGATCTTAGAGGTAATGAAAAAAGATTGGAATGAATTTTGAAATTTAAATTTCATTCATTATGTGCTGGACCGCGATATTCTCCCGTCAAGTGACAATGATCTGCCACCCTAACAACTCCTATAGGTTTTCGCAAATATGACAGTCTGGCTTATTGTTTTGAATATGTAACTGGTCTGATGTGAGGAAATTCATTGGAATGACTTTGTTGAGGTAATTATAAATTTCTTTTGCATCACTAACCAAATTATTTACGAACGTAGAAGGTGCATCTACCCTCGTATACAATCTAAACTTATCTAATGAATTATTAAAACTACACTTAATATAGTAACTATATGCGCATTGAATGTGACTCTGTACTGGCAATCTAATCTAATCGAATGTACTGTGAACCTTTGATGGGCTTGTGTTGATTCTTATTTATTTTCAAATGGGAGATTCTAAAAAGTGTCCAACCACTATCACGTTTCTGAAATTCTGACATTTAAGATATTATATTATCGCATTTTTTTCTAAATACAGCATCTAAGTCTACACTTCTTGAATCATCACCATCTTGGCTTGGTGTGATTTGAGGTCTATTATAGCCTCATCTTCGATCAGTTTAACGTATTTGTAGAATAGCTCCATATTGAATTTATAGTTGATGTGTTATCCCAATAATGATGTGATTTTCCTATAGTTGTTATAACTATATTCTTGGTGTTTAAAAATAACTCTTCAGGAATCAATAAACTCTCATTATGATTTTTAATCGTCAAAGCCTCAATGAGTTCATTAAATATAGAAGTGAATCTAGTAACATTATCGTTCACTTTTTCACCACTATTTTTATGTACGTTTGTTCTGATGTGAAAAGTCCAATTCTTTGAAGATAACTCTTTTTTGCACTTGCTGCAATAGATGTACGGAATTGAATTTTCCACAATCGTTTGAAGACTTGGAACTACCTGTGTTGTTGTGCTGTTGTTACCCATTGAACCATAAGCGAAGGTTTTGAGTAAGGCGAGAGTTTTGCGAACGTTTTTGGTTAGAATTTTTTTTTTTTAATTTTTTCTTTTTGATTTTGTCGCTTAAAAGTGCTTGCTATAAAAGATTAAATTCGTGAAAGCTTTTCCCATAAAGAAAAATTGTACATATTTTGCGAAATTCATAAAAACTTATTTTGAGTCGAAAATGAATCATTTTTGTATCATTTCGTAGGTAAGACTTCCTTGCAAATAAACCATTTTTTGTTCATAAATGAGTTTGGAAATGAATCATTTATGTTTCTTTTTTGCATTCTGAAATGAGTTCAGACAAGAATAATTTTTTTATCATATCAGTAGGAAACAATTTCTCATAAACGAACCATTTTTTGTTCATAAATGAGTTCACAAATGAATCATAAATGTTACTTTTTATATTCTAACATCAGTTAAATAAAGGAACTTAAAATGAAAATGTTAACCTTCGTACAAACGTCATATGAACTTTTTTACCAGTGCGAGATGGATGTACTGCTACACGTATGAAAATTTTCAACATTTCTATCAAAAATTAAAATCAGGCCCAAATAGAATGAAAACCACGAAAAAATTCCATTCCCCAATTAATAGCTTAACTATTTTGATATTTCATATATAATTTGGAAGTTTGTCAAATTGGAAAACAATCACGCCTTTCCCCTTTGAAACATCAATATCATGAAAAACACAATGCGTGAATTCCAGCCCAGGGGGTCAATTCCTGTTCTGCGTTATCGTCATGTGAAATATGTTTTCACCTTTACACGGAAAATGCGATTCCCGTTGTATGCTAAAAGGGCAACAGCTGTTCATTTTTCGCTGAAATGGAAAGAAAGTTAACGCCGGTAGCAGACGCACGTTATGGACAGAAAATGACTTTAAATTAAAAATAAATAATGTAAAAAGAAAAGCAGCTTAGGGAAAAAGGACAAGCGGTACGCAGAAACAGTATATTATCAACTATTTAGAGGAAAATGTTGATATTGCCAATAACAAGTAAATACTATTTGCTTGACTACTTTTGGCTGTTTTATGCTGTCGCAAAACTTATCTTGTTCATATTTATTTATTTCCAATATCTTCTTTCTTATACATTGTTTAAATTTTTTCATAAAAGCTTTGTTTAATAGGCATTCAGCAACTCTTATATGCTATTCAGCAACTACTTTCCATTAGACGAACAAGAATCGAGTTTTTGGGCGTAGTGAAGTGGAAAAGGGAAGACGTCAAATGAAAACGATTGTGAAAAGTTTTTTTTCACTTCACTTTAACGCAAAACGGGAATTGACCCCCAGATATATTAATTCTATTAACCCAATGATTAATATGATCTATAATTTTAGCAATAATCATTTCTTCTTTAACAAATTATCGATAAAATTTATAATTCAAAAAGGTTCTTTTTTCAACTCATTACTGAACAAAAAAAGGTTTGTTTTTGAGAGGCAATTCAGTCCAAAGATTGATACAAAAAGGGCTCATTTTCGAGTGCCGAAAAATAACTTTTTATGGTTCTTTTTTTTAACTCATTTCCGAACAAAAAAAAAGGATAATTTATGGTTCTTTTTTTAACTTATTTGCGAACAAAATAAGATTCGTTTTTGAGAGGCATTTTAGTCCGACGAATGATACAAAAAGGGTTCATTTATGAGTGCCGAAAATGAACAATTCTACCCGAAAAGGTTCATAAATGAATTCAAAAACGGTAGTTTTGGTTCACTGGGTACATTTGGAATTGCTGCAGTTGATGATGCATTATGTTGAGTTCTCTTGTGTCTGTTTAAAGCGTCTTGTCGAGAAAAGAACTTCTTACAAACATCACATTGAAAGTAATGGGATTGCTAACTCTTTGTGCTTTACTACCCAGTACATAACAAACTTCCACCATATTGCCGCTAAGTGGCGCTAGCTCATTAAGCAAATACACAACCCAAATATTGCCACCAGAGTCGCTTTTTACACAAATCATAAGAAAACCCAAGATAAAGTCAGTTTAGCAAATACACAATCCAAAATATCAAAGTTTGTCACAAGAGGTCGGTGGCGATGGCAATGAGAGCAATGAGAGTATATTATAAATAAGAGTTTGCATGACTATCAGATATATTTTTTCTGCGTTTTTCGCTGAGTAGTTCCCAATTGAAAAATGCGGAAAAATGTTAGAACTAAACGGAACTAAAAAGCTAAGACATGAATCAAGTCTCTCTTCATGTTTTTCTTGGCTTTCTACCAGGCGACCAGAAAACAGAAGCAAGAAACATTCTTTTTGTTTTCGATATGATCGTACCCCGTTTCTCTTCTGCCCTCTATCAAACAAGCGCATCGTGAACCCTGTCTGTCTCTGTCGCTCTCGTATGTACGCGCTTTAGCGTATGCGCAAGTGTTTTTTTTTCAATACTAATTTATGAATGAATTTGAGTAGGCTGTAGCGCTTGTGTAAGTGTTTTTTAGGTCGATACAAATTTCAATGGATGTGTGTAAGCTCCCTGTAGGAAAATCAACTAATTTAAAAGTAGTTGATAAAGTAGTTTTTTGTCAACCACAACTAGTTGAAATTCTGACTTTTTTCCATAGAACGAACTAACTTATTTTGTATGGTGATGTCCGCTAAATAAGTCAATTGACTTTCGTCTGCATATATTTTCAACTACTTGTTAAATTAGTTACATTTAAACTATTTTTTTAATTGCTTTTAAATAACCAATTGAAAACTATTACTGATGGCCTAAAGTTAATAATATTTGATGAAATAACATGGTTAAATATATATAAACTTGTAATCTAATAAAAGTTTGCAATTAAAACATGTCAACATCAGAGTAGTTGCCGCCTTAATATAATTAAAAGTAGTTCATATACTGGTTTATTTTAAACTAGTTTTTTAATTAGTTGTTTTTAAAAACAAGTTAGTTTGTTCCTATGGGGCTGATACACTGATTTCAATGTATGTGTGTAAGCTGAAATGAAATAAATTTTGGATTTATTTTTTCGCTAGACAAATGACAAAAAACAACCAAACAAAGTGCTTGTATTTCTGATCTTGCTACCAGGCAATCAGAAAACAAAGCAAGCAATATTCTTTTTGTTTTCTGCTGTCGATATGATCTTACCCCTTTCCCTTCTCCCCGCTTGCAAGCAGGCGTGTGAATGAATGTGTTGTTATTGTAGTCAGCTGTTAAGATTGTTTACATTTGTTGGTTAGCTAGAAATTTTCGGCGTTTTGAAGTTATTCTTATTGTAAGCTCTACAGTTGGCATTTTTGCTTATAGAATTTTTAAATAGATATTATCAATTTACGAGCTATTCAACACATAAACTGATATTACTCTCAATGTTTATATGCAATATTTTTATTACTCTTCATTTCAATATAGCCAATTTTTAATCAACAAAAAAAATTTTTATGTACATTTGTGTACCTATATTCTCGATATAACTACACTTGAAATTTTAAGCAATGCGAACAAGTGTATGCGTACTATAGAGTGCTCTATGGCCGGATAGTTCATTAAAATTTTTCTTCTTTCTTTGCTAACTTGTAAAAAGGTGATCTTAAGATTTTTAAAAATTAGCTGAAACAAATTCAATTAAAACATTTAAAAACCCTTATCCTTTAGTAACAAACAAAATTTTTGAAATTTAATTTATTCTTATTATATTTTATTGTATACAGTTTTTTTATATCGATGGCCATGCGTTGACACCTGGTAACTTACTATTTTGTGAAATTGATATTTTTAATATTTTTATAAAAATTTTAACCAAGCTTTTTCTTCCAAAATGACAAACAGTACACCAAACAAAATCCCGAATTTTCTTTATACTTAATTACTTTTTCTTCTCATTTCAAAAATATTTAGTACTGATTATGTTTTATTTTTAAAAATTCATTGCTGATTGATTTTAATTGTTGTTAAGTATTTTGCTTCTCCTGTAAAATTAATGAATTTTTAGTTACGAGGTGTCAACGTATGACCATCGATATGCTTTTATATATACAGTTGCTGTTAATAACTTAAATTAAATTTTTATGTAAAACTTTAAAGTTAACTGTAAACGTTAAAAAGTGTTGTGAGCACAACATTTTCAATTTTGAAGCAAAACTGAATTTCAGTAACATTTATTTAAATTTTTTTCTAATAAATAACTACACGATTATTGCCTAGGAAGAAAATTTTTAAAATTTATATACAATTGATATTTGCAATTAAGTAAAGAAGAAAAGGCTAAGTTTGTATAACAATAAACATATTTAGGATAATTATAAATGAAATAATTATAGTAACAACATATATATATTAATATAAATATATATAAATATAAATATATATAAACATTTTGTTGACAACTACTTTCGTAAACTCTTGAAGTTCCAAGAAATAACCACTGTTTCAGAGGATTAATTTTCACTTTGAAATCAATGATATCCTTGTTTAATGATCTCTTCCAGAATCCTGAAGTGAAATTCGTTATGTTAGGTAGGATAAACCAAGATTCCCTTAAAAATTACTTTTGTGTACTTAGGTCACAGCTAGGTAACAACACCGAGCCGTCCGTGGGAGAATTTCAGTATCTCTCCGAAAGATTATTGTCCATGAAGATCTTAACAAATAATTTTCGTAGTCGTAATAAGAATTGTGAAGAGGATAATGACTTAATATTGGAATGAAACTGACTGCCTAAACGTTATGAGGAAACTACTATAGAAGAAGTAAAAAAATGTTCAGCATATAACTCCCTTAAGCCCTTTAATATCTCCCTTAGCATATAACTCCCTTAAGCCTTAAGTTGGTCGATATTTTGTTGGGTACGGCATGGAGGCGAAATTTGCCAACAAAATAAAATGCGAAGTTGCCAAGAAAATCTGGTAAAGTTGGAGAAGTTTTCTTTCTATTCGGAAAGTTTTATTGACATCAAAAACTATAGTGAGAAAAGACTTGTCTTAAAAAATCTTCCGACGAGTTCTTCGAAATTTGTCAACAACATTCTTCAATTAACAAAAGCATTTTCGAAAAAAGTTGTCATGAACCCAATTTAAAAGCGCGTATTATTAAGTCATGCGTAGAGCATTCCAATATTGTAACTCCAGGGTGGTTCGATGAAAATGGAAACTGTTTTGAACACAGGCGTTATATTCTTGAACATCTAATAACAGTTTTCATCCGAAAAAACTCTAGATGGTTAAGAGAGAAGTTTGAATCAGAGTTTTGTGGTTTTTTTTACTGCCAGTCAGTTAGTTTAATTGTATGTCTGCTAGTCTTTAATTAGTCTGAGTGACTTTTCTTGGTTTTGTTCATATGGTATTATTGCAATTTTAACAGTAAAGTATGTTCTTTTACAGTCGACATATAATTTTTAATATAATAAACTATTTTGGTATAATAAAGTTTTTGCTGTATTTTATATATTTTATATATTATTATGCTGTATCTTATATATTAGTATATATTAATATAAATATATAAAATCTATAATAACTATTTGTATATAATGATAAAATTTGTATGAAAAATTAAAAATTGAAATACAAAATTATATATCTAAGATATGCATAACACATATATATCATATATATATATAATATACAGCCATGGACACATAAATAGCACAAATGTCAACTTATTTTTTAAACGTTTCGTTTGAACCTAATAATGCATATATTAACTGTAGTTATTATTTTTTGAGACTCCAGTGTGACGTTGTTTAAAACTCCGAAAGAGATGTACGGTTACTTACTTTTATTTGCTCAGGCCACCTCTTTCTGTATAGGCATGTACGATCTGCTGTGGTCATATAAATAGCACACATGTAAGATGGTGAATAAAAGTTAAAAATATCGGGTGTTTGTAAAAATTGTAGAGTTTTATTCGGTTAATTTCGCCGATTCTAAATAAAATGGGTCGTGGCAAACATTGCACTCCGGAAAAAAGGGTCTATAATTAACGAACTAAGTGAATAAGCAAAAAACCATCTGAAATCGCGGATATTCTCAAAATTTCTCCAAAAATGGTCTATAATGCACTGAAGCTGGTTACATCAAATGGTTAAAATAATTTCGAGAATAAGCCGCGCAATCCTAGACGTAAAACCAGCGCTTCCACTGATTTATTGTTCTGAATGACTTTAGTTCGCAAAAGTAAGGCTGATCCTTTCAAGACAGCAAAGCAAATTATGAGGGAAATAAATGAAGAAAAGAACCTAAATGTTGCAAGAAAACTAGTATCTAGGAGACTACATGAAGCTAATCTTTATAGACGCATTAGCCGAAGAAAGCCGCTCTTAACCAAAAAAAATTTAAAGGATCGGTTAGCGTTTGCAAGGGCCCATGTGAATAAAGAAGACCAATTTTTTAAGAACGTGCTCTGGACTGACAAAACTAAATTTAATAGGGTTGGACCAGATGGAAAATCTTTTGTTCGGCGCCCCAAACGCCAAGAGTTGAATCCGAAGTATACAAAAAAATCATTTAAGCATGGATGAGGGAATTTAATGTCTTGGAGAGCTTTTTCCTGACACGGCGTTGGGCCAATTTTTCGTATACCAGGAATAATGGACAAAAATTTGTATTTAGATATTCTTAATAACCAGATGGAACCATTTGCATTTGACAAAATGCCTATTAGGTGAACTTTTATGCACGATAATGATCCAAGACACACATCAAAGTTTGTGATTAATTGGCTAAAATAGGAAAAAAGAAATATTCTGAATTGGCCGGCTCAAAGCCCTGACCTCAATCTCATAGAAAATTTATGGAATGATGTGAAGGTCAGCATAAGCAACCAAAATTTCGAAATTAAGATGAGTTAAGGAGTGGAATTGAGAAGGCTTGGTACTCTATTCCGAAGGATTGGGTCAGGAAGCTTGTGGAGAGTATGGGACGAAGAAGTCGGGCTGTTTTGAACAATTCGGGATACAGTACCAAGTACTAGTAAACATATTCGTAAGCTCATTGTAAAATAAAAATAAATCGCTATGTCTTCTTTTCAGAATCCAACTTGTGCTATTTATACGTCCACTTCAGCTAAGGAACAATTTCAGATTTTTCATTAATTTTCTAATTTTTAATTCGTAGTTACAAAGTTACTACTGATTTTAAGTTTATAATGTTTAAACTCAAATACCATGAAATAAATTCTTGTTATCGTCTATGTATTTTATTTAAATTTATGTGAAACACCCTACATGTATTTTTGTGCTATTTATGTGTCCACGGCTGTATATATATATCATATATATATAATATATATATATCATATATATAATATCCTATATTATAGGATATATATAATAAGCGGGATTTGTGAATGAATGTGTGTAAGCAGTAGCGCATGTGGAAGTGTTTTTTAGGTCGATACAAATTTGAATGTATGTGTGTAAGCTGATACACTGATTTCAATGTATGTGTGTAAGCTGAAATGAAATAAATTTTGGATTTTTCATTTGTTTTATGCTTGTTGGCAGAGACAATCAATGCAACAAAGTGCTTGTATTTCTGATCTTGCTACCAGGCAATCAGAAAACAAAGCAAGCAATATTCTGTTTGTTTTCTGCTGTCGATATGATCTTACCCCTTTCCCTTCTCCCCGCTTGCAAGCAGCCGTGTGAATGAATGTGTTGTTGTTATTGTAGTCAGCTGTTAAAATTGTTAACATTTGTTGGTATAGTTAGCTAGAAATTTTCGGCGTTTTGAAGTTATTCTTATTGGAAGCTCTACAGTTGGCATTTTTGCTTAAGGCGGGACATGACATTCGCGGCAGAGAAAACAGACCTTGTTTTAAAAATTCATAACTCAGTCAAAAACAAACATTTTTCCAAAATTTTATTGTAGAGAACTGAACAAATTACAAGAAAAAAAAAATTCAAAAAAATATTTTGCACTCCAACATGGTTTTATAGAGCTCCAAACTGGCGGCAGGGAAAAAAAAACAGGGCCTCGTGGTTGCAGCGCTGGGAGTTGCAAAAATTGTCCGATCTGGAAAAAAATGACTTTTTTTAATCTTAACAAAATTGGTTATCGTATGACACGAGCTTTTTTTAAAAATTTTTTTCAATGTTTGGTGATGTTCCAAATTTGAAAGTGTGTTTTTTCGAAAAAAATATGGACTTTAAAAATTCATAAAAAATCGAAAAACAATTTTTAAAAAAAAAGCTCGTGTCATACGATAGCGAATCAAGTTTAAAAAAATAAGAAAAAAAATTCGTCAAAAAATGAACCCGCTAGTGCCGCAACCAGTACGAAAAACATGGTTTCGAGATAAACGCGTTCAAAGTTTGTGAACAAAGAAAAAAAGGTTGCCTTCAATCTGCACTGTATGCCTTCGTTATCTTGTGTTGTGCTGTTTCTTATAGTTTTTTGCAATCGTTTAGCAATTCGGGCTTCACCCTTCAAGTAGGTACGAAATAACAACCACTAAAAGTCAGGTAGCAAGTAAAACAAGTATATTCCAGCTGCCGTACGTAGGTAGCGCAAAAATGAAAAATGCGGTATCACTAATCCGGCTGTAACTTTTGAACCCGTAGGAATTTTTCCATGAAATTTTTTTTCTTAGAATTTTAATATTTCGTTTAGTTTAGTTATTTTATAGAAAAAAATTTAAATAAATGTTACTGAAATTCAGTTTTGCTTCAAAATTGAAAATGTTATGCTCACAACAGTTTTTAACTTTTACAGTTAACTTTAAAGTCTTACATAAATATTTAATTGAAGTTATTAACAACAACTGTATATATAAAATACCATATCGATGGACATACGTTGACACCTCGTAACTAAAAATTCAATAATTTAATTTTTTGTTTTGTTATTTGTTTAAATAATTTAAACAATCTAAACAGCTGACTACAATAACAACAACACATTCATTCACACGCATGCTTGCTAGCGGGGAGAAGGGAAAGGGGTAACATCATATCGACAGCAGAAGCAAAAAGAATATTGCTTGCTTTGTTTTCTGATTGCCTGGTAGCAAGATCAAGAATACAAGCACTTTGGTTGTCTTGAAAAAAAATTAAAAATGAAAAATCCAAAATTTATTTCAGCTTACACACATACATTGAAAACTTACACATGCGCTACACCTTACACACATTCATTCACAAATCAGTATCGAAAAAAAACACTTGCGCATGCGCTACAGCGCGCACATGCGAGAACGACAGAGACAGAGTTCAGGATGCGCTTGTTGGGCAGAGAGCAGAAGAGAAAAGGGGTACAATCATATCGAAAACAAAAAGAATGTTTCTTGCTTCTGTTTTCTGGTCGCCTGGTAGCAAGCCAAGGAATACAAGAAGAGAGATTCATTTTGTAGCTTTTTAGTTCTGTTTAGTTCTAACTTTTTTCCGCAGTTCTAAACTGGGAACTGCTTATCGAAAAATGCCAAAAAAATATATCTGATAGTCATGTATTCTCTTATTTATAAAATACTCACATTGCCACTGCTCCAGAACTCGCACATCCAGAACTCGATATCACTTTATAATTAACCACGTATAATATTTTTGAGATAGAAATTAAGTGTTTAAATGTGAAATTATTTGACGTTTTAATACATCCACCGAATCACAAAAATTTATCAATTTATAGTTACTATTGAAATCACTACACATACAACGTAAAGAGTCGTGAAGAGCGTAATTTGAACTCCACTGACTTAAGTTTAAAAAAAAGAAAATGTCTAGATCCTCTCGGAATGTGAAAGTTTATAGATGAAAGGAGACATTTGGATTCGGTCACACCATAAAGAAATTTATATAACTTTAAAGGTGACATTAAGCATAATTTTCCTGCTTCTAAGGAAAGGCAGTAAAATTAGCCCAAGTCGGGTCTCTTACGAAGAAAGAACAATATTAGGGTTCCAACGTTGATGACGTAAAGCGAAAAGTAAGAACTGTTTTTGAACCGATTCTATTGTGTCGATGTGGACATTATATTGTGGATTCCATATTGCCCACGCATATTCGAGAATTGGCCTAACGAGAGATGTATAAAGTACTTAATTTAGTAGTAAAGGGATCATTGAATTCTTTAGCCCATCTTTTAATGAATCCAAGGACACCTCTAGCTCCACGCTCCTTATTTACCACCATATTAATGTGGAGATTAAAGCTTAGTCTTGGATCCATAGTTACACCAGGATCGACAAAAGTATGCACAATTTCTAAGCTAATGTGATTCATAGAGTAATTTATGCTATGAGAAGTTCTGCGTGAGAATGTCATTTGCTTGCATTTTTTTAAGCTTAGGTTAAAAATGTTAAAGTAACACCAGTCCTATTACACCAAAATTTTTAAATCAGATTGTAAACGATGTTGTTCATTGAGTGATTTTTAAGTAAGAAAAAGTTTTACGTCGTCAGCATACATTAAGACGTCACTGTGTTTAATTACGGAAGGAAAGAAGGTCATTGATAAATAGTAAAAATCGAAAAAAAAACGTAAAAACTTTTAAAAATTTCGCGTATAAGAACAGGTTTATTTTCAAATGACATGTCAATACTTTCTCGTGTGGCTGCATTATTATTCCATAAAATCTGTATGAATATATATTATCAACCAACTCTTTCATATATTTCAGAGTTCTACTAGGTATGTTTCGTGGAATGAATTTGTACACCATATGCTCGCAACTGGTGAAGTAAAAGAACTCATTATCAGACCTGATATGGACATGGTTACCATAATTTTACATGATGGTGCAGTAGTAAAAGGTAGAAAAGTGGGATCTACAATATTTCACATGGCCATCGCTGACGTCTTTAAATTTGAGGAGAAACTTCGAGAAGTTGAAAAACGGTTGGGAGTAACTGAAGGTATGTAGTTAAACTGAAGGTAAGTGGAAATTTAATGTTTGCGAAAGGTTTTAAGAGTTATAAAACAGTAGCTGCAATCTATTGCAGAGTTTTTTTAGGTTATATAACTGAAGATGCCACACCCTCTTTTCCAAATCCAAACTCGCCAATATTTTTTTTAGTACTGTTATAGTATTTATGATTTTTAGTAATTTTAAGGCAATAAGTTTTATAAGTGGCAAGATGACATATTTTGAATTTAACCCTTTTACCAGTAGGACTGCTCTGAGTCCTTTTTTTCAAAGTTTCTTAAAAGAATTAACCAAGCTTCAACACAGTTTCAGTTTTATCGTTCTTCGTTCGTTAGTTTCTTTTGTAAAGCTATTTAAAATTGAGTTTTTGGATTTTTTGAAAATAAATTATTGATTTCAAAACATCAAAATAAATAAATAGAAACAAATGTACTTTGAAATGTACAATATTAATGATTTTTTTTTTGTGTTTGAATAGACAATTTTTTTCAATGTTAATACCAGGTGTATGCATAAGTTTTTTCTGGTTTTTTCCAATTTCCTCGAAATCGCTGAATTGATGCTCTGCGAGCGCGTGTCCCGCTAATGTGAAGAGGTGATAATTAGGTGCAGAAGTATATCCCGTCCAAGCGATATCAAGGTGTCTTTCACTAGTTTTGCTGTGTTAGATGACGCGTTGTCGTCACAAAATCACTTTTTCATGTCTTCTGGCCCATTCCGGTCATCCTTCGATTAATAAGTGGCGGGGCACATTGAAAACATTTTTTGGGGGCTTTTAAGTTTTATGTTTATAGACTTTTCAAATTGTTTTATAAAGGGTGTCTGAAATTTTAATTTTTTAATAAATCGCATTTCTGTTTGACATGGTTAGGTTAGGCTAGTAAGGTTGAGACGGCTGCCCGTCTCGTGCACTTAGGCCAATATAGGTCCCTTGTGATACCATATAATCTCCTTTAACTTGGTATTATAAGAGTCCTGTCTCCGTTGAACCGTCGCGTGGATTTAATGAATCTGTCGATTTTCCTTGGATCTGTCTTGGAGATTGAAGCAAGAGAGTGAAACAGGCGTCGACTGAAGGTATTTAGTCTCCTTCTACTTAGAGCGGGGCAGTGGCAGAGAAAGTTTTGTATGGTTTCCTCCTCCTCTTTTTATATACGTACGATGCAAAAGTGATCAATAAACTAACACATAAACGAAGCAGAATGATTTTGAACGGCATAAGGTTACAAAAGATAAATTTTAAGATTCTATTGACTAAAAAAATTAGAACAAAGAAATAAGTATAAGTAACTAGCAAAAAAGTAATAGGAGATAATGCCCACTTACTGGCACCATAAGGTCTTGAGGCCATAACTTTCGTGGGAAACATAATTTGCCGGAATTCTCGGTTTCGTTTGAAACCTGAGTTCAATAGCTAACGAATTTGAGAGTCAATTTTGCAAAATCTCGAAAATCGACCCTCAAAAAAAGTGCCCAGGTACTGGCATCCATTTACACTTCGCTGTAAAATATTATAAATGAAGCATAAACACTAGTTTATTAATTTTTTATGTGTTATTTATTCTTTTAGTGCATTGTACTGAATATTTGAACTGAAAAAGTTATTTGGAAGGTTTTACTAGCAAATTAAATAGAAATAAATAAAAAAATTAATTGAAAATGGGTGAAAATTATGTTTCGCTGAAAAACATATCTGAAAGTGGGCAAAAATCATTGTGAAACGACAAATAAACAGTTTAAAATCGTTTAGAATACAATGACAATGACAAAAATAATGACAATCGTAAGCTTTCACGATGTTTCGTCAAGGGTACCAGCAGGTGGGCACTGACGCTATTCTGATATGACGGGAAATATATTTTTTCCATTTCACAATAATGTTCGATGGCTCGTGGAATTTTGATGAATAAAGAACAAACTAAGAATTCCACTCATTTTTACCTTTTTATATTGATGCAAAATACTTGAAAATTCACTTAACAAAGATAACCGATATCAGATCAGCTTAGAATTCTTCGTATTTTTTACTTTTTGACAACCGTGCGACTACAGCAACACGTACATACAACTCAATGATTTATGTAAAGTGAACGCGTTTTGAGATGATACTTTGACACTAAGCACAAAGTCGCTGTCATCACCACAGAATTCAGAACTCATGGGTGCCAGTAGTTGGGCAGTGCCAGTAGGAGGGCACTCTCCCCTAGTATTACTGGATGTTATTACTTACTTTGTTAGAAATAAGTTATATGACCGAATTAGGGAAAAAGTAATTTATTTTAACTTATATTAGTAATATACTTATTATAATTAGTAATATATTATTAGTATTATATTACTAATATATTCATCACAACATTGCTTATAACTAATAATATAGTGGGCGCTATGGAAAATGGTGAGCAACTAGATGACATTTATACCGACTTTTCCAAGGCGTTTGATAAAGCTGACCATAATATTTTGCTGACCATATACTTAACAACTTTGGTCTGTCTGAATCTCTGTTAAAAGGTTTCTGCAATTACCGGCATAGATACGACGTTAATTCGACAGTTTATTTTGATTTTGCGTACTGTTTATAGTGGTAGAGATATAAACTTTTTGATTTTTATGAAACTACTTATTGAAACGTTTAATTTGCGATTTCTACGAATGAATGAAAAAGTAAAATTTTTAAAAAGCTTTTTTATATTTGCTTAGTAATTTAGTAGCATTATATTAAGTAAAAGAATTGCAACAATCGACTATAAGTATTTAAAGATGTATCATATATAGCTGTATCAATCCTGAATTGAATCTCACTAGCGAGTTTTCTCACTTTTCCCTTTCCCACTATTCTGAACAACAACTCTATGCGGAATTTTTCGCTTTCCACTTTCCTCCTTTTCTAATCAATCTTCGAAGAAGGGAGAAATTCCGACAGTGACAAAATTAGGCATCACGAACGATAATAAAAGTGAGAATGAGTGAGTTGACATTTCTTGTGAGTTTTCCCGCCAACAATTTGTTAGTGAGTTTGAAAGAAATATAAGTGTTGTGACCCGCACAACATTACCCTGTACTCTTTGCACAACCCCATCATATGCATAACACTGTACACTTTGTACAGCTCGACCTCACACAAAGCCAAAACCCTCAATCGATTCCTACGAACCAATCAATAAATTAAAATTCAATATTGCTATTGCTATTATTTCCATGAACGACCAAGACCCAATTCAAGTGCGGTGACTCGAATTGCAGGCGTTCATGAAAAGTAAGTTTTGTTAATAAAAAATTCTTAATTGTTTCCATACCACAGAAACTGACCTACTTTGAGCACATACGCTCAAATTACCAAACAGCGCTTTGCTTTGTGGTTGTTAAGCGTTTCCTACTATAACGCCGGCAGCAACAAAACAAAACAAAGCAAGGCGAGTGACTGTTTGGGTGCATCGGCATCAGCTTGCACGGTCAGCATAATAGCGATCACTTACCTACCCTAGTTGCTGCGCTGCTCGCAAAGTGCAATGCCTGCAGCTACGCAACATGTAAGGCGTACGTGAGAACGTACCGCTAAAGGGGAAGCGATATGTAAATGTTATAAAGATTTTTATGTATGAAATGCAATGATTTAATTGGGTAGAATCGATACATAATTTCCACTTATTGGAAATTATGGGAAATTGGAAATTGAGGACTTTGCTTTAAATACCCGCGACCGACGTAGAAATGGGCAGAGAGTGTACAGAAAGCGTGCAGTGAGTGTGCAGTACTAATATTACTAAAATAAAGTCAAGAAAATATTAAATAAAGTATTTTATTTCGCTCTCCCGTCCGAAGGTTCTTCTTCTCCTCGCGAAAGCACGAGAACCTTGGACGTTAAACATAACATAAGTAAATATTTTACTTTTATTGAAGTTAATATAAGGTCGAAAACAACATATTTATTGTTTTAAGCAGCAACTTTCAACGCTTTTATCGTTGATGGTAGGCAGTCCTACCATTGCGCGCAGCTTTTTTAAGGGTGGCAAGGACGATCTTGCCCGATGCTGCCAAAATGCTGAAGCTGAGCTGAGCTAAACTCACTAGGGCGGGGCCACCAATAAAATATATAGCTGAGTGGAAAAAGGTATGTTGCCATTATTTGAGAAAAAAAAAATGTGTTGATTCAATTTTTTTATTTTAGGTGTGGGCCAATCAAAAAAGATATGTGCGGCAAAAAACGGCACAAAATTTGAAATTGTGAAAAGGCACTGGTGGTTAGACCGGGTCGAAAAAAAAGTTCGGAAAGTCCGCCCCTTATATGAAGGATTATAAAAAATTGAAATGAAATTTGAATGAAATACACAGGGTGCCTAAAAATTTTTTTACTCAGATCGACTTTAACTTTTTTGTTTATTAAGTTATGTAAAAACTTCCAAGGCAAAACTTTATTCGTTTTTTAATGGCTGTATTTAAAATAAAAAAGTTTCATTTAGGGGGGGTAGAAATTTGAGTAACTGAAATCACTTAAGGAAGTTGATGTTGTAGGTCAGTGGCACCTATAGAACAATTCCCACTAAACCATAAGCGAAGGTTTTGAGTAAGGTGAGAGTTTTGCGAACGTTTTTGGTTAGAATTTTTTTTTTTAATTTTTTCTTTTTTATTTTGTCGCTTAAAAGTGCTTTCTATAAAAGATTAAATTCGTGAAAGCTTTTCCCATAAAGAAAAATTGTACATATTTTGCGAAATTCATTAAAAACTTATTTTGAGTCGAAAATTAATCATTTTTGTATCATTTCAGTAGGTAAGACTTCCTTGCAAATGAACCATTTTTTTGTTCATAAATGAGTTCGGAAATGAATCATGTATTTTTCTTTTTTGCATTCTGAAATGAGTTCAGACAAGAATAATTTTTTTATCATATCAGAAGGAAACAATTTCTCATAAACGAACCATTTTTTGTTCATAAATGAGTTCACAAATGAATGAATATTCTAACATCAGTTAAATAAAGGAACTTAAAATGAAAATGTTAACCTTCGTACAAACGTCATATGAACTTTTTTACCAGTGCGAGATGGATGTACTGCTACACGTATGAAAATTTTCAACATTTCAACATTTCTATCAAAAATTAAAATCAGGCCCAAATAGAATGAAAACCACGAAAAAATTCCATGCAAAAAGTAATCAAATAAATTCCCCAATTAATAGCTTAACTATTTTGATATTTCATATATAATTTGGAAGTTTGTCAAATTGAAAAACAATCACGCCTTTCCCCTTTGAAACATCAATATCATGAAAAACACAATGCGTGAATTCCAGCCCAGGTATATTAATTCTATTAACCCAATGATTAATATGATTTCTAATTTTAGCAATAATCATTTCTTCTTAAACAAAATATCGATAAAATTTATAATTCAAAAAGGTTCTTTTTTCAACTCATTACTGAACAAAAAAAGGTTTGTTTTTGAGAGGCAATTCAGTCCAAAGATTGATACAAAAAGGGCTCATTTTCGAGTGCCGAAAAATAACTTTTTATGGTTCTTTTTTAACTCATTTCCGAACAAAAAAAGGATAATTTATGGTTCTTTTTTAACTCATTTGCGAACAAAATAAGATTAGTTTTTGAGAGGCATTTTAGTCCGACGAATGATACAAAAAAGGTTCATTTTTAAGTGCCGAAAATGAACGTTTCTACCCGAAAAGGTTCATAAATGAATTCAAAAACGGTAGTTTTGGTTCACTGGGTTGTAGTGCTCATCAATGCCTTTTCAACGACATATTCTATTTGAAGATCAGATAAAAACAACCAAAGCTATGATGAAAAACGATTTTGGCGATGAAAATGTTTTAACAAAAGCCAAGGTTCTAATGCGTAGCCTGCTTCTCCTATTAACCCTAGAAAGATAACCCTATTTGAAAAGAGAGTGCAAAACATGTAAAAAGCATACGTCGTTATGACGTAGATTATCTTACTAGGGTTAAAACGAATAAAAATATCTATATATATTTGATTTTTGTAACAAATTTTACCTAAAATCCAAAAGTTGTTCACACCTCTTAAATACTCCTGCTCAAAATGGTCTCGCTGATATAGATCGCTGGTATTCCATATGAATGAGTCGTGGCAAGCACCGGGGTGGGTTCCATCAACGTAGCGAATCCTTAGTTCGTCATCACAAAGCTTAAAATATTATATATTTCATTCAGAAAATAATATCATATAATTAAAAACTTAATAACCAACATTACATTTAAGTTGAAGTTCCCTTTTCTATTATAGTATAAGTGGTTATTTTCATCAGCAGCAATGATTTGAACGTGTGTTCCATCAATGCATCCCACAACACCATGCTTCATAAAGAAGGCGCGAAATTTTCTTTTTTCTGCTGTCGTCTTTCACAC
The DNA here is from genome assembly GCA_914767935.1 of Coremacera marginata. Lineage (NCBI taxonomy): Eukaryota > Metazoa > Arthropoda > Insecta > Diptera > Sciomyzidae > Coremacera > Coremacera marginata. The sequence goes on from OU612046.1 coordinate 118,801,413, forward strand.
GTTAATCCATTCTGGGCACAGATGCGCTTCAAATATGTCCAAGACTTCCGCTAGTATCTTACTAACACTGGACTGGGCCAAAGAAACGTCACTGTCTTTTCCAACACCGGTTTGGTAGTCGCCCTCAGCAAAGAAGCGCAGGCAGTGGACAGTTATGTTCATATTATACCAGGGATAATTATCCACATATATTTTAATAGTATCCTTTAAAAGTGTACTGAAACTTGTAGTATTTATTTGTTTGCCGCTTGACAGTGTTCTCAGAGTCAAACTGAAATTTTTTACTTCACAAATATTTATGTTTCTTATTTCATACACCATTTCAATATTTGAAAAAAAACCTTCTGGCAGTATTCCCATTGGTTGAAGTGCCATATCCTGTTTTTACTTTATCAATAATAAGACCCATTTTATCTCTAAACTCTGTGCATTCTTATTTTTTGCTCTAAAAAAATTCGTTTGTTTTCATCGCCGCGTACCTGCCAGCATTTGAGTGGTATGCAATATGAATTTGGCGTTCAAAAGATTTAATCCATGCATGCAAAGTAGATAATCCATATTGTAGATGTCTGAAAAGAATTCATTACAGATGGAGTCGCTCCACATAGATAACAATTCATTGATGCCCGATTATGTGCCAAAACGTCTGTAACTGCGCCATCAACCATTGTTAAATACAATTTAAAATTAATTTCAACGTTAAAATCAATAACTTTTCTTTTAAATGGCAGAAGTTTTCTATTTGCTCTATTAAATCCATTTTTACATTATGAATCAATGACGGTTTTCTTGCATAAAAATAAGTTTAATAGGTCTGCAAAATAACACAGATGATGGGGTTCATCTAGTGGGGGCTTTTTTTGCTAAAAATGTGCAAAGGTGTATGTCTTTGCTAAAAGCTATTAAAAATTGGCAAGTTTAGTGTGCCTTTGCTAAAATCTATTAAAAATCGGCAAGTTTGGTGTATGTCTATGCTTTAAGCTTTTAAATTGGCAAGTTTGGTGTATGTCTTTGCTTTAAGCTTTTTAAAATTGGCAAGTTTGGTGTATGTCTTTGCTTTAAGCTTTTAAATTGGCAAGGTTGGTGTATGTCTTTGCTTTAAGCTTTTAAAATTTGCAAGTTTGGTGTATGTCTTTGCTTTAAGCTTTTAAATTGGCAAGTTTGGTGTATGTCTTTGCTTTAAGCTTTTTAAAATTGGCAAGTTTGGTGTATGTCTTTGCTTTAAGCTTTTAAATTGGCAAGGTTGGTGTATGTCTTTGCTTTAAGCTTATAAAATTTGCAAGTTTGGTGTATGTCTTTGCTTTAAGCTTTTAAAATTGGCATGTTTGGTGTATGTCTTTGCTTTAAACTTTTAAATTGACAAGTTTGGTGTATGTCTTTGCTTTTGAGCGTTGATCATAATTTTATTTACTTCATTATCGGTAGTGGTAGTCAAGCGAGTTCTTATCAGTGCTTGCATGTTTTGTTTTTTTTCTTAACCCTTGAATACCTAATAGCAATGACTCAAATTCTGAGTGACGAGCTTAGCTTAAATGATATGACTTGCTATATGAAAATATATATATTAATATGGGTTGAAGCAATTTAGGTACGGAGAAGGTTGAAGGGCTAAGAAATGTTTATAAATTTATCATAATGGTTCTAAGTATAAGGTCCCTGTATTAGATTTGTATAAGTAGTTTGTGTATTAGATGACAACCATTTAAAACATAGGCGTATATATAAATATCTATTCGTCAGTTGGGGGACATCGAGGTAACAAGCCCCCGCTTAATAACCATCGACCAAGTCGCTTATACCCAGCAACTTCTCCGCCGCTGTATTTTATTTTAACTAAACGAAATACACCGCAACCAAGGAGAGTCAGGAAGTTTCTAGAAGCTTCGAGATGCAGAAACTTCGAGAACAATTTAGAAGTCGACTTATGTTATTGTATGCCGATTCCGTCACCCATCCCCATCCTGATACGGATTTTAATTTTATTTAATTTCAATTTCAATACTAATTTCAAGGTTAAAGTGATAAGAGCCAAGCTTCATAGTAAGCGCACTCATAACCCGCTAGTTCAAGATAAGGCAGCAATGAAGAAGTTCAACATGTTTTTGTGTTACTTCTAAAATAAATAAACAATTTTTGCGGTCAAGTGCAAGAGCAAAAAAAAAAAAAAGACAAGAATTTAAGGTTGGTAAGTCAAAAACTAAGCTAAGCTAACCTAAGCTAATATAAGCTAAGGCTGCGTTCATAGTGAACACCCATAATCGGTTGCTTTTTGTAATGGTTCTTGCTGTTGTTGTTCTTACTGTTGCTATTGTTGTTCTTACTGCTGCTGTTGTTGTTGTTGTTGTTGTTGTTGTTGTTGGTGTTGGTGTTGTTGTTGGTGTTGTTGTTCTTGTTGTTGTTCTTGATGTTGTCCTTGTTGTTGAGACTATGTTTATTAATAAAAAATATTCAATCTAAAGTTATGAAATACATAGCTGAACTATTCAATTAAAATATTATTTGTATAAATTGTTCTTTATTTATCAAGACTTTAATAATAGGAATTTCAAACATAGATGTCCACAATTTATGGCATTAAAATTTTGATATTTATCATAATTATAGCTAATGTTTTGACCCAAATATTTAATTATTTCTTTTGGTGGCTGCAAATTTCCAAAGCTATCGAAGTATTCAATTTGGTTCTTGTTTTTGCAGTATGCTACCCAATGTGTTCCAGGTCTATTTGAAGTATATAGATTGATTATTCCACATTCTTTTTTAAGCGGTTTTTTTGGAAGAGTGTCACACATAAACACTCCTCTGAAATTTGGAATGTTTTTGGCATATTTTATCAAATCTACATCAGAAAGAGCTCTTTTGGGTAGCTTCATTAAAAATTTTGTTGATAAGGTTTTAAATAAAGTCCAAATCCTTTTTTATACGGTTTTAGAAACATGCCTTTGCCCATTGCAATAGACACCATTTTATTGTTATGTCGTTTTGCTTCATTCAATTGCTCTTTTCCAGCTTTAACTCCATTGATTGCTTTTGTAACGCCAGATACTCCACCAGCTAGACCACCAAGTGCACCCAGGGCAGCGAATTTAGGTGCGAGCGGAAGAAAACCTCCAGATTTAGGTAGAGGTATTACTCGAGGTGTCTTAATCAGAGATTTTTTTCCCTTAAAAATATTGTTTACAACTTTTCTTGAAATTTTAACGGCATCATCTACATTTTTAGTTTTCTTAATTTCATTTTAGCACTTTTTAAGGCATGTCTAAATAAGCGATGTCCATTTACTTGAGGAGATCTCTTAGTTTTACTGTTAACATTGCCCATATCCCGTATCCAAAAGATTAATTCCTTGATCACATCTAGCTAATCGCTTCTTTAATTTTGTACCAGGCCCACAAAATTGATATCCAGGTAAATGAAATTCAATCGGAAGTTTGTCTATTAAATTATTCAGAATACCTTTTCCAATAAAGGATGGACGAAGACTAATTGTCTTTTTATAAATAATTGTCATTAGTATTTGTACTTTTTCGAGCAGAGGTTCAAAGTAAAGTGGTGCAAAATTAATAAAAACGAACTTATTATATATGATATCATATAGTAGTTTACATAATGCGGTTCTTAAAGCAACATAAAACACTTGACGTAAAGAATATTGATAGCAAGTTAAATGTATCAAATAGATTGCGACATAGTTCATTATTACCGAACTCTATTCGGAGTCTTATTGTGGGCCCGTCTAATTGTGGAGAAACCAATGTGATGATAAGTCTTATTGAAAGTCCCAATGGTTTGAAATTTAAAAATATCTACTTATACTCAAAGTCAGCACAACAACCAAAATGTCAATACTTGGAGCGTCTAATTAAACCTATTAAAGAAATACATTTTTCAATATTTTCTAATAATGATGACGTCATAGATCCAGATACAGTACAACCAAACTCAATATTTATATTCGACGATGTAGCTTGCGAGAAGCAAAATCATATACGGTCTTACTTCTGTATGGGTCGTCATAAAGACGTTGAGAGCTTTTACTTATGTCAAACTTATACACGGATACCAAAACACTTGATTCGTGATAATGTTAATATGATTATAATGTTTAAACAGGATGAAATAAATACAAGACACATTTACAATGATCATGTTGGTTCTGATATGTCTTTTAAGATTTTCCATGAGTTATGTTCAGAGTGTTGGAGAGAAAAATATGGATTTTTAGTCATTAATAAAGATGATCCTATAAATAATGGTCGTTATAGAAAAGGATTTGATGTTTTTATTAGCTTATAAAAGAAACAGTATAGATATTTAAATAACAGTACAACAACAACTGCTAAACTGTTCACACTAAACTGCTAAACTGGAGCTATATACTGTTTAAACGACCAACTTTCAATATGAATAAGAAAACAAACCTTGTTAATAATCTTATTAAAACTAGAAATATTTTGAAAAAGAAATATAAAAGTCTTCAGCTCGGAGAAGTTGCAAGTGATAAGCTTTAGGAAGAAACTTTTAAACCTATATCAAAACCATTACAGGAAATAATTCAATCAACTAATAAGAGAAAGATAGTTAAAAATGAAAAGTATTCAGATAATTCTTTTAAGGATAATAAAATTGTTAAAAATTTTATTAAAATAAAAAAATTAAAATAAAACTACCAGCACACAATTTAAAAGAGCAAGCATGATTCTAATACATTTTCTCCAAGCTTTGATAGCAAGCAAATCGAGAAAAGTTCATCAGCATTTAAATCATTTGGTGTTGGTAATGACGATGATGATGATGATACTCATTATGATGATAATGCTTATAATGGTATGGAAAATGACGATGTCACTATTGCAATAAATCCGAATCAAAGTATTCAATATGATTTATCAAAAGTTATTTTTAGCAAATTCGATAAAACCTACGGTCCCCACAAGGATAAAAATCAGATATGGAAACTGGGCAATGAACCAATTACTTTTGATTCAACTAATATAACTATAGATAATTCAAAATGGGCCTTCACGCCAGGTTTATATGAACTATTAGTTTACAAGGAACCAATCAGTTTTAATGAAACAGATTTAAATACTTATAATCAAGTATTAGAGATGACTAATGCTCATAAACGGAATAACAATAACAAGGAGCAAATTAAAGGAAATCGATCAAAAAAATGTACAACGATTATTAGAAAATTATTTAAAGAAAAAGTTCATAGAGGTAAAGGTTTGATGATGAAGTTGAATACCCAAAAGTCAAATTATATATATTGGGATGACCCAAACGAACTAGTAGATAGATTACGTCTTTTGTTATCGTCATCAATAGCTGCTCACTCAAATCATAATAACGAAATATACTCAATTATTGAAGAATTGAGAGAAGGAAAAATTATTATATAAATAGCCTGCAAAATATATAATCATCAATATTTATAAAATGTCTGTCGACAAGTTTGGACATTATATGGGTAGCTCTGAAAGATATCAAAACCCACACACCAAGATTCATTTAGATAGCGATCGCCATTTCAACTTTAACTCACGTAGGATAAAAAATATTGCTAACCCTGTATTAGAAAACGATGCTGTTAATAAAGATTATTTAAAAAGTTATTTTGGTGAACAAAAGAAACAATTGGACACATTATATGAGGAGGAAATTAATGAGATGACAGAACATTTTACCAAATTAATACAACAACAGAACGTATCGCATACAACAAAACTTTTAGACTTAGAAGCAGTACTAACGGATTTAACCCAAGATCAAAGTAATCTCAACAAATCATTAGAGGAGATAAAATCAACGCTTACATACAAAATTGATGTAGCTGAAGAACGACTTTTAAGAAAAATAGCAGATCATTATGAGTTTTTAGATGAGAAACTAAATCGTGTTGAAAGGAATTCACCAGCAGAAGCTCTTAAACGAGTGTGGTCTAAGGTGGCAGCTAGAGATGGAGAGGTGGAAGCTCTTAAACGAATAACAACCGCTGAAGACACAGCTTCATAAGCAAGCACGCAGAAATTTCATAAGACGACGAGTGATAACCAAGGGAATAGACGATCTTTGGCAAGCAGATCTTGTTGAAATGGGTGCTTATTCAAAATACAACAAAGGGCATCGGTTTATTTTAACGGTAATAGATACATTTTCAAAGTTTGCTTGGATTCGTCCCGTAAAATCTAAAGGCAGCGAAGACATTACTAATGCAATGAAATCAATTCTTTTACAAAAGAGAGTTCCAAAAACTTGCAAACAGATAATGGTAAAGAGTTTTATAATAAAACATTTCAAAACCTGATGAAAAAACATAATATTAATCACCATTCTACATATAGTATCCTGAAAGCATCTATTGTAGAACGATTTAATAGAACTATAAAAGGAATGATGTGGAAAAAATTTAGTTTGCAAAGAAATTATCAGTGGATAGATATATGTAAGGACTTAATTAACCAATATAATAGTCAAAACATAGAACTATTGGAATGATGCCAAATTCCGTTAACGCAGGAAATGAAAAATCTATACTTAAACGTGTTTATAATCATCCTAAAGTTTTCAAAAATGGTAAACTGAAAGTTGGAGACCACGTTCGAATTAGCAAATATAAGCATATTTTTGCAAAAGGATATACCCCAAACTGGACAACTGAAATTTTTAAAATTCGCGCTATTCAGAATACAAACCCTGTAACTTATTTATTAAACGACTATCAAGGCAATCCAATTATCGGAGGGTTCTATGAACATGAAGTACTGAAAACACATTTTCCGAATACTTACTTGATTGAGAAGGTTCTTAAAACAAAGCGACAGCAAGTTTATGTTAAATGGCTTGGATTTTCTAATCATCATAATTCTTGGATTAATAAAGATGAACTACAGCTACAATACAATTAAATACTTATCTTTACTTGATATATATCTGAAAACCTATACTTAATAAAGAAAAAATTTTGTTTTTTTAATAATAATAATGAAAATTTTATTAACTTTTTATTGTAATTTTGTTCTAAAGAATGTTTTTTAAAATTGATGTTTTAAAAGATGTTTTTCTACTACACATGAATCATCAGCTTCATCGTCTTCTCCAGAACTTTCATATAAGTTGTTGTTGTTGTTGTTATAGAATATATTTCCATTTTCCTTCTTCTTCATCTTTTTAACGATTAAGGAAAATACACCATGCATGTCTTTGGTTTTCATTAGAACGTGTAATGTTTCATTTAAATAATCCATCTGATTCTTAGTAATAATCAGAAATCTTCTCGGTAAATAAATGTGGAATTCCTTATTAACAAGACATCTAATACTTCACCATATTTTGAATCTATTCTCTCGATTCTGTTAACTTCATATGGAACGTTTACTTCCATATCCTTGATGGGTAAGTATTTAATACTAGGATTTTGGAAAAGATTTTTTAAGATTGCTTTCATCATTTCTTCTTTAAACTTTACACCGCGATAGATATTTTTATACTGATTCTCGAAATTTAACAAATGTACTTATTAAGCATATTTTATCTTAGTATTATTATTATTATTTGGCGAGTTCTTATCAGTTGCGGTTTTTTTGCATCCGGTTATTTATTAATTTCTTAGCAATTCTCTTAGCCTTAAACTGTACATAAAAAAAAATTCCTTAAAATGCCAGAGAAATTTTGTGATTCAAAAATATATATCTTATCAGTTGCGGTCAGTTTTTACATCCGGCTATTTATATATTTTTAACCAAAACGCGTATGAAATATTACGAAATGTGATGAAATTATAGGATATATATCAAGAGAGAGAGAGAGAGAGTATGTTTTTAATTTTAGAGAGAGACGTGTGCAAAATATAAATAGAGAAAACTATGATAAGAAAGAGTTAGTTGTTGTATTACATTCTTCATTGAATATGTATTGGGGACAACTTTTAAAAAGTCATGATAAATACTGTACTTGTCATGCTCAGTGGAAAACTTTCCAAATAATAAATGTTATCGTTTTAGATTTTATTTTGCACGTGTTTCTAACCGCAGAAGGAGGGATTAGAACACAAATATTTTCTCTCAGTAGAGGACAACAAATGCCTCCAAACCTTCCAATTTTCGAATTCAGTCACAATCAACATATTAAATTTGAAGTCACTGGCGGTATGATATCGCTAATCGGAACAGTCTATGAAGGTGGATATAAAGATATAAATGTATATTCATACAAACCAGGGTGTGTTTTCCGAGAAATAGATGGTTCTTTTGGAGGTATAGACAGAAAATATATAAGTAAAGTAGGAATCCCTGTAAACCGACTAACCCCATCACCATCAACGAATATTAGTCAGCAAAAACCACCCACCTCAAAAAAAAGAAAAACTTTTGATGATGATAGTGAAATTTTAAAAGTAGGGGGTGGTGGTGGTTGTGGCGGTAGCAGTGCAGTTGACAGCTCATTTGAAGGAGAAGATGATGATGAGGATTATTAAATTAGACTATAAATACGAGTAACAATTCTTATCATGCCATTTAAAAATATTCCGTTGACAAAAGAAGACAACTATTAAGAAAAAAAAAAATAAAAATGAAAAATAATTTAATCATATTTTCAGCTGCAGTATCTATTGATTTGAGCGAAAATGAATTTAAAAATACAGAGTTTGCTGTAAAATTGCCTAATAATGATACTGTAAGCATACAACTGAATTTCAAACTTTTAAAGTTTAGTAAAGATTTACTTGAAAACGCTGAGTCATCAACAGAAGTACAACCTAAGTCAGTTGGAGAGGAAGAGTTGCATTCGCCTAGGGATCAATCGTTTACACTGGATGAAGCTATTAAAGCATTTAGGCAAGACTTAGTTAAAAAGGAACAAAATATTGCAGGAATTATTGAAAGTTCACAACCATTTTACAGGCATTTTCAACTGCAATACAAAGATAATACTAAATTGAGAATCCGTTGTACATATGAAAGCAATTACTTGAAGCGTCTATTAAATATTTCGTGTTTTGAATATCATCAAGTTGAATACGAGAGATTTTTGAGTAATGGTGAAATTGAGGTGGTTACTTAGGATGATACTACTTTCCGCTCAGATATGACATTAATCAACATTCAAGATTATAAAAATGACTTGGAAATGGAAATATCTTAAATTTTTATAAAAACAGTTATAAATTTACCGTTGTCATGTTAAGAGGTTCTAACTCTAAAAAAAAAAAAAAATGAATAACGAGTTTCGTGCTAAATTTTTGAAAGATTTCTTAAGCGAAGAAATACTTTTATGGCCTGAACACAAGATTACTTTACAAAAATTAAAGGACCGATTCGATGAATATGCATTATATAAGATACATACGTCAAAATTTGGTGATCATTATAACAATTGTGAATGGTCAAGAGATGAAGCAACTTGTGGTCCTGATACTTGTGGGTGCTCCTCTATCGATAGAATATGGGATGACGCATTGGATATAATAAACTTTTATTATAATATAAAAGCTCAAATTTTAACAAATTTCCTTCAGTTAACCTCGTGATAACATCGGGATAACGTTAAACGCCAATGTCTGACGAGAGAATTTTAGTTCTAGACGTTCAAGGTTTCTACATAAATAATGATTTTAATATAAAAGAATTGAGTATTTCAGTAGACAATGACTCACAAGTTCAAACATTTATAATTAAACCACCTTTTCAATTTACATCTCTGTCAACAAAGGAACAAGTTTTATATAATTGGCTTTATAGAAATCATCATGGATTAAAATGGGAAGATGGCGATTCAACTTTATCAAATATTATAGAATATTATAAAACATATATTAGAGATAAAATTTTTATTTGTTATGTTAAAGGATTAGAAAAAATTAAATGGCTTAAAAAATTGTTTCAAGACGACAATATTATTTATTATAACTTGGATGATTTGAACTGTCCAAATTTAAAAACTTTATATCAAAATGATCAAACAATACATGTTTGTAGCTACCATAAGAAACATTTTACATGTGTTGAAAAGAATGTATTGCTCTTGAGAAAGTTTATAAATAAAAAATTAAAATTCTAAAAACAATGTTATCATTTAATACTTAAACCAAATTAAATAAATATCGATCGTCAGTTCATAACGCATACTCGTCATGTCTATAACAATCTCTTTAAACGGAACCACGCCAACTCTTACTGGAAAATATTTTCCACCAATTGAATTTGCTACAAAATATGTCTGCGGGCTTGTAGACTTTGTAACGTTTCATTCTATACCCAATGTAGACACCGACAAAGTCATACACCAAACTTGTCAATTTAAAAGTTTAAAGCAAAGACATACACCAAACTTGCCAATTTAAAAGATTAAAGCAAAGACATACACCAAACTTGCCAATTTTAAAAGCTTAAAGCAAAGACATACACCAACCTTGCCAATTTAAAAGCTTAAAGCAAAGACATACACCAATTTTAAAAAGTTTAAAGTAAAGACATACACCAAACTTGCCAATTTTTAATAGCTTTTAGTAAAGACATACACCAAACTTGCCAATTTTAAAAGCTTAAAGCATAGACATACACCAAACTTGCCGATTTTTAATAGATCTTAGCAAAGACATACACTAAACTTGCCAATTTTTAATAGCTTTTAGCAAAGACATACACCTTTGCACATTTTTAGCAAAAAAAAGGCCCCACTAGATGGTGCTGGGGTGAGGGCGTGACGTCATCGGCTTGCTCCACCTGGTCCAGAACCGCCATATTGTATCTACTAATATTAGTCATTTTCAGAGGAACCCTTTCAGCAATAAACAAGAATTCATCATTCAGAAAATGTTTGTTTGCAAACACTATGACTGGAACTACCATCAAAGCCATATTTGCATTCAAGAACATAACTAATATTATTTTTTATTTCAATTATTTTTAATAAACTTGAAGCAGTTTGATTAAGCAAGTTTGTAGCGGAGCGAAATTGGGTCAACCAAGTTTCAAAAAAAAAAAAAAAACGCAAACAAAAATAAATTCGTCTGGCAATGCTGAACGGTGAGGCCGACCAGGGAAGCAGCAGCCCTGACCTTGTATTTGTTTTGAGGGCGCACGGTGAATGCGCCCCTGGGGCTTTCGCACAGACATTTAGTCAGGGCGCCTGCTTACCTCAGCCGACGCCACCGCTCCTGGTCAGGTGACCCGCGGACCCGAAGTTGGCCACGACTGCACGTGCTGGTTAGCCTATGTGCTAGCAGTTCGGGAGTGATGGGGGGGTTCGTGGTGGCCAACCCCGTGTACCATCGCCGTACAAATATTTCACGTGCAATAAAAAAAATATATCGCGTCGAGATTTGGACCAACAAATATTAAAGTTACCGGACCTGAAAAGAAAGAAAATTAAAATTTAAAAAAAAATTGGAAAAGGTTGGGAGCCCCTGGCTCATCCATCCACCAACCAACACTCGAGACAGTTGTTCAGGCTCTGCCCACACATCCCTCCCTACCATGGAGGACCTCGGGGCGAAGTAGTTGGTCCTCCCCTAATGCAACCATTCTCTCCCTAACCAAATAAGAAAACTTATAAGTTCATTTTAATATACAATTTAATTTCTAAATTTCTAAGCTCTTACTATTATAATATAATACTTATAAAAAAAATACATTTTAGTTCTCAAATTATAATTTTCCTTATTCTTATTTATTATTCTTATTCTTTTTTTTTTATATAATGTTAAATTTAACTGGCCTGGTATCTGAAGTAAACCTGTTTTCTTTTCATTTAAATAAAATTTTATTTAATTTTTATTTTAATAAACTTTTTATATAATTTTATTTTTATAAAATTATTATATAATTTTCATTTTATTTAAATAAAATTTTATTTAATTTTATTTTATTTTTAATAAAAATTTTAGTTAATTTTTATTTTTACTTTTATTAATGTTATATTAATAAAAAATTTTTTTTTTATTTTTAGTTTATCTTAATAAAAAACTTTTATTTTATTTGATTCTTACTTCAATAAATTTATAAATTTGATTTTTTTATTTCACAAAAAAAAACTTTTTATTTTTGTTTATTTTTATTTTATGGTACATTTATTATTTATTTATTGGGGTTATTGTTTGAACCTATTTTAGTTCTGTAGGTTAAGTTTAGCTGAAATATTCAAGTGGTTTTTTTTTATTTTTAATAAACATTTTGTTTAATTTTTATTCTATTTGTTTTTTTTTCTTTATTTGATTTATTAAAAATTTTGATTTAAAAATGCATTTTTATTAAGTTTATTTTAAGTATTTAAGTTCAATTTATGTTGTGATTTTTTTTTTTCTTTTTCTTCTTAAGTTTGCTTATATTGCTTTAAGCTTGTAATGAAAATTTTAAGACAAGTAGGATTTTCAGCACAAACCAATCAATCATTTTAATTTCTTGAGATTGTGTAGAGTTGAAATAAAGGAAAGTAAAAGACGCAATAAAAGAACGAGCCGACTAAAATTCCTTTTGAAAAGGAATAAACTAGAATAAATGAAAATTCGTGCCAACAAAAGAAAAGAAGTCATACAAATTCGAAGTAGCAACTTAGGACTATTTACAGTTTGACGATGCGTTTTAGGTGGATGAAATAAATTGTTTACTTTGCATAATGAAATGCTTAGTAATGTAGAAGACATGATAACCATGCCTGAAATTGTTTTTCTTTTTCTATTTTTTTTTCTAAGTACTATTTTTTGTTCTAAGTACTTGCCGCTATTTATGGTGGTGGTAATTATCACATTATGTCACTGCGGCTGTAATGTTGCTCCGCTGTTGCTTGTTGTTGTCGCCGCTTTGCCGTTACTGGGGCTTGTGTTGTTGAGGGTGGCGCTGCGTGCTGGCTATGCTGATACGGTGGTGGATGTTGGCGCCGCTGCTGTTGCAAGTGGCTGTTGGAGTGTTGGTGTGTGCGCCGCTGCTGCAACTGCTGTAGCTGTTGTTGGCGCTTCCAGTGCTGCGGTGCGTTTGCTGCTGTTGAGCTGTTGGTGTTGAGCCGCTGTTGTGGTTGTCGGCGCTTTGCCGCGGTGCGTGGTGGCTATGCTGCTGTGGCTGTTGTGGTGTTGGGTTGAGCGCCGCTGCCGAGGCTGTTGCAAGTGGCTGCTAGGGTGTGCGCCGCTGCTGGTACTGCTGTAGCTGTTGCTACGTTGGCGCGCCAAGAGCTTCGTACGCTGCGGGTTGTGGGCAGTTCTGTATCTGCTTTGGCCACTTAGTTGTCCACCTAAGTTGTTGCGTTGGCAGATGTATTGCCTTCTTGGCGTTTTGCTGTGCTTCCACAGATGCTGCATATGTTGGTGATGTGGTTGATGCCAGCCGCTTCTTTTGAGCCGATTTTGGGGTTGCTCTCGTCCACGATGTCCAACAATGAGAAGCAATTTTTCCTTGTTTCGGGCGGAAGTTCGCCATAAACGCCCCTTGTCAGCTGGATTTTCTGACATTTAGCCAATATGTCGAATGGGAGCGTTCCGAAACTTGAGAACCATAGCTGAGGGTGTGCTTCAACTTTAAACCATTAACTGAGGAGTGCTCTTCGAACCTTACATGTGTGACACACTTGCGTATGGATAACAAGGCTCACGCGTTCGAAGTGCGACAGCTGGACAGGACCTGCGACAGCTGTCTGAGTTAAAGTGAAACTTGTCAGAATAGTTGGTAAAATCAAACTTGTCAAAATTAACACGTCAGATTTAAATGAAATAAAACTGTATAAAAAAAATGTGGAGTGAATAAATGAAAACTGTCAGATTGGAATAAAGAAAAAAAATGTGAGGGGTATGTGACTGGATTGTCAGAATTAAATGAAGTGAAAATGGTCCGAGTTAAAAAAAATAAAAATGTCAGAATTTAAATGACCGCAATTTGTCACATATGATGTACAACGACCCGTCAAATTAAAATGTACGATACACGTCAAATTTAAATTAAAGGAACTGTCAGAATTGAATACAAGGTAAACGTCAAAGTTAAATTAAATACGAATGTCGGATTTAAATGTCAAAGTAATCTGTCACGCGACGTGTTGATGGTAAAGTCAAAATGTCAGCTGTCAAAGTCATCTGTCACAGTCATCTGTCACAGTCATCTGTCACGCGATGTGTTGACGGTAAAGTCAAAATGTCAGCTGTCACAGTAAAACGTCAACTGTCACTTAATGTGTTGACTGTAAAAGTAATATGTCAGCTGTCAAAGTCAAAGTGTAAGCTGTCAAAGTCCTCTGTCAGCTGTCACACCTCGAACGCGCCAGCCGTGGCATACGCAGTATGTGACTCAAGCTTGCAAACGACACAGCCATGGCGAATTCTGACCTGCATGTTCGAATGTGGATTCAACTTCACAGTCAACTCCACCTTCAAACATGAAAGCCAGAACCCATCACTTAGTGTGCCGTTACAAAACAGTACTTCGGAACAAGTTGAACACTGGTTGCAAGGACTGAAGGCACTATCCTCTAATGTCTTTAGCGTGAAACACCCCCAGCCGTTTATTAGCCATATCAGCCAGCTCATAGTACGCCGAACCCATCTTCTTAATGACTCTAGCTTTCTCATAGACGTTCGCCAGCTTAGCATTAAAATGCTCAGAGGCCTTGCTTTGGGCAAAACTTCTTCGATACACGACCTGACCAACCTCAAAACTCACTGGTCGTGAACGCATATTGTACAGCCTCTCATTCTTCTCATATGCCTGTCGCAAGTTCTCTCGTACTTGCTCTCGAATCAGCTCAGTTCTCTCTCCAGGTGTAGTTTCAGCCGTTGGATCTTCTAATAGTTTTAACTTCCGTAGAAGTTCATAATTTTTTGCATGACAAATCATATTTTGTCCAAAAACAACAAAATACGGCGAAAACCCAGATGAAGAGTGAACTGAGCTGCGGAGAGCTGCGCTTATCGCAAACAATGATTCATCCCAATCCTTTTGGTCAGGATGAGTATACGCACGAACCGCGGCTATGATTGAGCGATTTACGCGTTCTACAGCATTTGCTTGAGGAGAATAATTGGCCGTAAGATTATGCGTTACGCCATAAAGTTTCAATAAATCTTTAAATTTATTCGATTTAAACTGAACTCCATTGTCCGTCGTAATAATTTCTGGAACGCCAAAAATAGAGAAAATTCGCTTTTCCAGAAATTCAACGATTTTCTTAGTGGTAAACGTACGAATGGGTTCTAAGAAGTGAAATTTTGAAAGGTGGTCAAGCACAATCACGAGACCCACGTTCCCTGAGCGTGACCTTGGGTAAGGCCCTAAAAGGTCTACGTAGAGTCTCTGAAAGATTCGTACCGAAGTAAGCTGTTGTCCCATAGGCGGACGAAGTATGAAATTAGGAGCCTTGGTCATTTTGCAGACTTCACAAGCTAGAACGTAATCACGTACTTGTTTTGCCATTCGAGGCCAAAAATACAACATTTTTAAACGAGTCAATGTTTTGTGAATCCCACCATGGGAACTCATGGGATGATCGTGAGCTTCAACAATGAGAGACATTCTCAACTCCTCCGGCACCCAGAGTTTCCATGACTGTTCTTCTTGAGTGGGATCACCACTGGCGAATTCACACCGCTTGTAAATTAAACCGTCTACTACTTGAATGTCCGGCTGCTGACTGTCACATTTTTGGAATTCATTGACCAGTTTTAGATAATTCTCAGTTTTAAAAGGTGCTGAAGAAAAATATAAAACTGTCGAGATCGCAGTCGAATTCTCTGTTAGTTCTGATATTTCCACTGCTTCAGGCGAATGCACTCTCGATAAAGAATCGGGAACTACGTTTTGGCTACCTTTGCGATGAAGAATGGTAAATTTGAAACCTTGCAGTTTCAATGCCCAGCGTGCAAGTCTGCCATGCAAATCGGTTTGGCCCATTAACCATTTTAAGGATGCGTGATCGGTGATCACTTCGAATTCATGTCGTTCGACATAAGCTCGGAATTTCTTTATGGCCATGACCGCTGCAAGACATTCTTGTTCCGAAACAGTATAGTTTCTTTGCGCTTGGTTAAACTTATGCGACATGTACGCAATTGGGACTTCATTACCCTCATCATCGCGCTGAGCCAACACGGCTCCGACTCCATATTGAGATGCATCGCACTGGATGGAAAACGGACGAGAAAAATCAGGACTGTGAAGCACTGGTGCACTACACAGGCTATTTTTGAGGGCCTCAAACGCGGCTATCGACTCATCAGTCCAAACAAATTTTTTCGCCTTTTGCAACATGTTGGTCAAAGGGGTTGAAATGGAAGCGTAATTGAGCACGAACCGTCGGTACCATCCACAAACACCATGAAAACGACGAAGCTGTCGAACAGTTTTAGGCAAGGGAAAATCTCGAATTGCCCTCACTTTTTCTGGATCGGTACTTATGGTTCCATGCCCAATCACGTGACCAAGATAATGAATTTGCTTAAGCAAAAATTTGCTTTTTTCAATGTTGATGGTTAGACCAGCATGTCTCATGCACAGGGCCACCTCCTGAAGCAACGATAAGTGGTCGTCAAACGTCTCGGTGATTAGCAATAAATCGTCTAAATAAACAAAAACCTTAGTTCGTAAGTGAGCAGGTATGACCTTGTCCATCAAACGTGACATCGTTTGCGGCGCATTACATAGGCCGAAAGGCATTGTAACGAACTGGTACAATGGTCGATTAGGCACTGTGAAGGCTGTCTTATCCCTTGACGCTACATCTAACGGAATCTGCCAGAAGGCGTCCTTGAGATCCAAGCTCGAAATAAATTGAGCTTTTGGAAGCCGACTGAGGATTCCGTCAATGAGCGGCAAAGGATAGGCATCCTTCACAGTGACCTCATTGACCTTGCGCGCGTCGAGGCATAACCTCACTTTATTTGGTTTGACGATCAAAGCCACAGGAGATGACCAAGCGCTTTGAGACACCTCAATAACACCAAGTGCCAACATGCGATCGACTTCAGCGAAAAGAAGTTTTTCGACACCAGGAGAAACAGAAAAATGCCTTTGTTTGACTGGCTTTGCATTTCCTACATCAATGACGTGACTAATCAAATGAGTGCGGCCTAAGCCTTCTTCAGAAAAAGATGGAAAATTTAAAATTGTTGCATTCAGTCTAGCTTGCTAACGAGCAGTCAAAACATGTCTAGTAGAATCAACTTCGCATACGCCACTGACTGAAGAGCAGTTGTAATTTTCCAGAAAGAGATCTCCAGCCAAGCCAAAAGCTTTAACGAAATCAACTCCCAAATACAAGTCTTGAGACAAAGTTGGAACGATCAAAAACTTGAGTGGTTTGGTGACTCCTCGAAAGGTGATGGTGGTGTCGAGTACTCCCGCCGAAGAATGACTCGTCCCGTCCGCCGTTTTCAAATCAATCGCATACCTTTGCCACTTCAGTTGCTTATTAGACAACAGTCGTTGTGCCAAATTGTTAGCAATGCAACTGACAGTAGCGCCAGTATCGATTAACCCTACTAACGTCTCGCCGGCTAATGAGACCGGTGCGTAAGGACGAACATCATTCTCTGGAGCACTCGACAAAACCGCCGAGCACGCAAATTTTCTCAAGGCTCTGACCTTGTTCCAAAATTGCCTCAATCTTGCAGTTGATCGCTGATTTCTTTTACTTTTTGTTTGGCCGGAGCCCTCGCTCTGAAAAATACGTCTGCGAGCAGCGTTATATTCTTGCCATCGCACGTGCAAAGGCTTGAACGTCCTTTGTGGCGCACTAGAAGCCGTTTGTTCGCGTTTCAAAATTTGAATTTTAACGTTTGGTACATCTGGTATTGCCTCAGTTTGGCAAGCCACCTCAGAAGTTAATGAGGGGCTGGTTGAAATTCTAAAAAAGTATTATCTGTTGTGGTAGTTGTTGTGTAGGTGTCAGTATGACCAGATTCGCATGTCAGCTCGGAGACCTGACGCTGCGGCGGGAAGCTTCTGGAATTCCTTCCATGTTCCTCGTCCAGTAATTCACGCCTCCGAACAAACGCGCGAAGCTGACTAACACTACCCACTGAGACATACAACAAACTGCGTCGCACATCTAGCCTTAAATTTCGTCGCAAAATCTCCAACAGAGCTTGAGAATCAAGAGGCCTTTGCAGTTTGTCGGTAAGCTGCAAAACTGCCTCATAGTATTCATCAAATTTCTTATCGAACTTTTGCTTGCGACTGCGCACTAAATCCATGATGTCGAGATCGGTTCGGTGGTCAGTAAATTGGCTTCGAAGCTCAGCGCATAATGCTGTCCATTCGATGCGGGTGACACTTCGATGGTACCGCCAGAACCTGACCGCCAGGTCAGCTAGCGCTCCAAAGTCTCCCCGCAAGCTCTGCATTGTCAGAGAGTGTATTTGATAAATAAATTTATCAATGGTCAGCGCATCAGGTTTACTACTGAAGGTAATTTTCTAGTTGGAAATTTTGCTGGCAACACTCTCTGCCAACACAAAGTGCGGGGACCAACCCGGAACACCACTGCCACTGGGCACCTGCTGATTCGGTGGCGGAGGACCTGGAAAGCCCTGAGGATATCCTCGACCGTATCCGACATCTGGAAGTGAAGCCTGGTGAAAATGAGGTTGTTTTAATTTAAAAATTGGTGATTATTTACAACAGGCATTGATGCTCGCGCCTGTTGGAGACCCTGCGACGGAACAAAATGTGGCGTTGCTCCGTGCGGAGTATGTCTGACTTGGTTTAAATTCAATTTTGCGAGTTCGGTTCGAACTGCCTCATTAATCAAGAGCTGCAAATCTTTATCTGAATATGATTGTTGTGCCGAACTGGGCTGAAAATTATCAGATGGCTCTTGATAATTCTCACTGGCAGCTTGATCGGAGAACCGTTCGACCGACTCATTTGCAAACGGCTGCCTCGCCGAAAGATTCGAATTTGAATCTTGCTCCTGACTGAAACCTAAGTTTCTTTGGCTTCTAGTGGCCGGACGTCCCTTCTTTACCGCGCCCTGGCTAGAATTCGTTTTACCTGGCGAAGGTAACGAAGAAGCACCCACTAGAGCTGACTGATATGGCCTAAGTTTCTTGTCGCTGCAAAGCGAACGGCACAACGGATAACTGTGGCTCGTATGAATCCACTGAGATATACATACTCGGTGGAAAATGTGCTTGCATGGGGTCAGCACCATGTCTTCAGGCTTTGTGAAAGCCTGCTTGCAAATGCTGCACAAATTCTCAGCACCCTCCACCTGAGCTGGTATATCATCCGTGCTATGGTGCAACGGCATTTTTTGGGTAATTATGCCACTACTAAAACAGTTGTTTTAAATTTAAATTGTTTATAAAAATGAAAATTATTTGGTCTTTGGAGAGAATGTTGCTATCCAAAAAATTTGAGTGTTGGTTGCCGACTGGCTGAGTCAGGGGTTCCTTTTAAAAAAAATTAAAAAAACTACGTTAAATGGGCCCACTGAAAGTTCCATGCCACGCGAAATAGTCCCGAGTGCAGCGGTCGACCAGTGCGATTGAACGCGACTACATCGCATTCCATGCGACACTCGACACTACCCCCCGCAACACGAAAATTCCCAGCAAGAATTCACAAACAAAAAAAAATTTAAATAAATGAAGTTAATAATAACACAAAGTATGAAATTGAAACGCGATCACAGTTTTCATGGCCACATATAGGAATAAATCGGTTCAGACGATTTACCAACGGATCCAGTATAAGGTTGAACCTCATGCCGGATATTCCGATTGAATAAAACCCGATGATTTTATTCGAAAAAAAACAACACGAATGCCATAAAAACTGCTAGAAAAAATTTACATTAAATTGGTTTGAATCCACGACGCGATACCGAACATAAAAAAAGTAGAGATGGGAACCGAATTAATTTCGGCCCCACGTTGGGCGCCAATTTGTAGCGGAGCGAAATTGGGTCAACCAAGTTTCAAAAAAAAAAAAAAACGCAAACAAAAATAAATTCGTCTGGCAATGCTGAACCGTGAGGCCGACCAGTGAAGCAGCAGCCCTGACCTTGTATTTGTTTTGAGGGCGCACGGTGAATGCGCCCCTGGGGCTTTCGCACAGACATTTAGTCAGGGCGCCTGCTTACCTCAGCCGACGCCACCGCTCCTGGTCAGGTGACCCGCGGACCCGAAGTTGGCCACGACTGCACGTGCTGGTTAGCCTATGTGCTAGCAGTTCGGGAGTGATGGGGGGGGTTCGTGGTGGCCAACCCCGTGTACCATCGCCGTACAAATATTTCACGTGCAATAAAAAAAATATATCGCGTCGAGATTTGGACCAACAAATATTAAAGTTACCGGACCTGAAAAGAAAGAAAATTAAAATTTAAAAAAAAATTGGAAAAGGTTGGGAGCCCCTGGCTAATCCATCCACCAACCAACACTCGAGACAGTTGTTCAGGCTCTGCCCACACATCCCTCCCTACCATGGAGGACCTCGGGGCGAAGTAGTTGGTCCTCCCCTAATGCAACCATTCTCTCCCTAACCAAATAAGAAAACTTATAAGTTCATTTTAATATACAATTTAATTTCTAAATTTCTAAGCTCTTACTATTATAATATAATACTTATAAAAAAAATACATTTTAGTTCTCAAATTATAATTTTCCTTATTCTTATTTATTATTCTTATTCTTTTTTTTTTATATAATGTTAAATTTAACTGGCCTGGTATCTGAAGTAAACCTGCTTTCTTTTCTTTTCATTTAAATAAAATTTTATTTAATTTTTATTTTAATAAACTTTTTATATAATTTTATTTTTATAAAATTTTTATATAATTTTCATTTTATTTAAATAAAATTTTATTTAATTTTATTTTATTTTTAATAAAAATTTTAGTTAATTTTTATTTTTACTTTTATTATTAATGTTATATTAATAAAAAAATGTTTTTTTTATTTTTAGTTTATCTTAATAAAAAACTTTTATTTTATTTGATTTTTACTTCAATAAATTTATAAATTTGATTTTTTTATTTCACAAAAAAAAACTTTTTATTTTTGTTTATTTTTATTTCATGGTACATTTATTATTTATTTATTGGGGTTATTGTTTGAACCTATTTTAGTTCTGTAGGTTAAGTTTAGCTGAAATATTCAAGTGGTTTTTTTTTTATTTTTAATAAACATTTTGTTTAATTTTTATTCTATTTGTTTTTTTTTCTTTATTTGATTTATTAAAAATTTTGATTTAAAAATGCATTTTTATTAAGTTTATTTTAAGTATTTAAGTTCAATTTATGTTGTGATTTTTTTTTTCTTTTTCTTCTTAAGTTTGCTTATATTGCTTTAAGCTTGTAATGAAAATTTTAAGACAAGTAGGATTTTCAGCACAAACCAATCAATCATTTTAATTTCTTGAGATTGTGTAGAGTTGAAATAAAGGAAAGTAAAAAACGCAATAAAAGAACGAGCCGACTAAAATTCCTTTTGAAAAGGAATAAACTAGAATAAATGAAAATTCGTGCCAACAAAAGAAAAGAAGTCATACAAATTCGAAGTAGCAACTTAGGACTATTTACAGTTTGACGATGCGTTTTAGGTGGATGAAATAAATTGTTTACTTTGCATAATGAAATGCTTAGTAATGTAGAAGACATGATAACCATGCCTGAAATTGTTTTTCTTTTTCTATTTTTTTTTCTAAGTACTATTTTTTGTTCTAAGTACTTGCCGCTATTTATGGTGGTGGTAATTATCACATTATGTCACTGCGGCTGTAATGTTGCTCCGCTGTTGCTTGTTGTTGTCGCCGCTTTGCCGTTACTGGGGCTTGTGTTGTTGAGGGTGGCGCTGCGTGCTGGCTATGCTGATACGGTGGTGGATGTTGGCGCCGCTGCTGTTGCAAGTGGCTGTTGGAGTGTTGGTGTGTGCGCCGCTGCTGCAACTGCTGTAGCTGTTGTTGGCGCTTCCAGTGCTGCGGTGCGTTTGCTGCTGTTGAGCTGTTGGTGTTGAGCCGCTGTTGTGGTTGTCGGCGCTTTGCCGCGGTGCGTGGTGGCTATGCTGCTGTGGCTGTTGTGGTGTTGGGTTGAGCGCCGCTGCCGAGGCTGTTGCAAGTGGCTGCTAGGGTGTGCGCCGCTGCTGGTACTGCTGGAGCTGTTGCTACGTTGGCGCGCCAAGAGCTTCGTACGCTGCGGGTTGTGGGCAGTTCTGTATCTGCTTTGGCCACTTAGTTGTCCACCTAAGTTGTTGCGTTGGCAGATGTATTGCCTTCTTGGCGTTTTGCTGTGCTTCCACAGATGCTGCATATGTTGGTGATGTGGTTGATGCCAGCCGCTTCTTTTGAGCCGATTTTGGGGTTGCTCTCGTCCACGATGTCCAACAATGAGAAGCAATTTTTCCTTGTTTCGGGCGGAAGTTCGCCATAAACGCCCCTTGTCAGCTGGATTTTCTGACATTTAGCCAATATGTCGAATGGGAGCGTTCCGAAACTTGAGAACCATAGCTGAGGGTGTGCTTCAACTTTAAACCATTAACTGAGGAGTGCTCTTCGAACCTTACATGTGTGACACACTTGCGTATGGATAACAAGGCTCACGCGTTCGAAGTGCGACAGCTGGACAGGACCTGCGACAGCTGTCTGAGTTAAAGTGAAACTTGTCAGAATAGTTGGTAAAATCAAACTTGTCAAAATTAACACGTCAGATTTAAATGAAATAAAACTGTATAAAAAAAATGTGGAGTGAATAAATGAAAACTGTCAGATTGGAATAAAGAAAAAAAATGTGAGGGGTATGTGACTGGATTGTCAGAATTAAATGAAGTGAAAATGGTCCGAGTTAAAAAAAATAAAAATGTCAGAATTTAAATGACCGCAATTTGTCACATATGATGTACAACGACCCGTCAAATTAAAATGTACGATACACGTCAAATTTAAATTAAAGGAACTGTCAGAATTGAATACAAGGTAAACGTCAAAGTTAAATTAAATACGAATGTCGGATTTAAATGTCAAAGTAATCTGTCACGCGACGTGTTGATGGTAAAGTCAAAATGTCAGCTGTCAAAGTCATCTGTCACAGTCATCTGTCACGCGATGTGTTGACGGTAAAGTCAAAATGTCAGCTGTCACAGTAAAACGTCAACTGTCACTTAATGTGTTGACTGTAAAAGTAATATGTCAGCTGTCAAAGTCAAAGTGTAAGCTGTCAAAGTCCTCTGTCAGCTGTCACACCTCGAACGCGCCAGCCGTGGCATACGCAGTATGTGACTCAAGTTTGCAAACGACACAGCCATGGCGAATTCTGACCTGCATGTTCGAATGTGGATTCAACTTCACAGTCAACTCCACCTTCAAACATGAAAGCCAGAACCCATCACTTAGTGTGCCGTTACAAAACAGTACTTCGGAACAAGTTGAACACTGGTTGCAAGGACTGAAGGCACTATCCTCTAATGTCTTTAGCGTGAAACACCCCCAGCCGTTTATTAGCCATATCAGCCAGCTCATAGTACGCCGAACCCATCTTCTTAATGACTCTAGCTTTCTCATAGACGTTCGCCAGCTTATCATTAAAATGCTCAGAGGCCTTGCTTTGGGCAAAACTTCTTCGATACACGACCTGACCAACCTCAAAACTCACTGGTCGTGAACGCATATTGTACAGCCTCTCATTCTTCTCATATGCCTGTCGCAAGTTCTCTCGTACTTGGTCTCGAATCAGCTCAGTTCTCTCTCCAGGTGTAGTTTCAGCCGTTGGATCTTCTAATAGTTTTAACTTCCGTAGAAGTTCATAATTTTTTGCATGACAAATCATATTTTGTCCAAAAACAACAAAATACGGCGAAAACCCAGATGAAGAGTGAACTGAGCTGCGGAGAGCTGCGCTTATCGCAAACAATGATTCATCCCAATCCTTTTGATCAGGATGAGTATACGCACGAACCGCGGCTATGATTGAGCGATTTACGCGTTCTACAGCATTTGCTTGAGGAGAATAATTGGCCGTAAGATTATGCGTTACGCCATAAAGTTTCAATAAATCTTTAAATTTATTCGATTTAAACTGAACTCCATTGTCCGTCGTAATAATTTCTGGAACGCCAAAAATAGAGAAAATTCGCTTTTCCAGAAATTCAACGATTTTCTTAGTGGTAAACGTACGAATGGGTTCTAAGAAGTGAAATTTTGAAAGGTGGTCAAGCACAATCACGAGACCCACGTTCCCTGAGCGTGACCTTGGGTAAGGCCCTAAAAGGTCTACGTAGAGTCTCTGAAAGATTCGTACCGAAGTAAGCTGTTGTCCCATAGGCGGACGAAGTATGAAATTAGGAGCCTTGGTCATTTTGCAGACTTCACAAGCTAGAACGTAATCACGTACTTGTTTTGCCATTCGAGGCCAAAAATACAACATTTTTAAACGAGTCAATGTTTTGTGAATCCCACCATGGGAACTCATTGGATGATCGTGAGCTTCAACAATGAGAGACATTCTCAACTCCTCCGGCACCCAGAGTTTCCATGACTGTTCTTCTTGAGTGGGATCACCACTGGCGAATTCACACCGCTTGTAAATTAAACCGTCTACTACTTGAATGTCCGGCTGCTGACTGTCACATTTTTGGAATTCATTGACCAGTTTTAGATAATTCTCAGTTTTAAAAGGTGCTGAAGAAAAATATAAAACTGTCGAGATCGCAGTCGAATTCTCTGTTAGTTCTGATATTTCCACTGCTTCAGGCGAATGCACTCTCGATAAAGAATCGGGAACTACGTTTTGGCTACCTTTGCGATGAAGAATGGTAAATTTGAAACCTTGCAGTTTCAATGCCCAGCGTGCAAGTCTGCCATGCAAATCGGTTTGGCCCATTAACCATTTTAAGGATGCGTGATCGGTGATCACTTCGAATTCATGTCGTTCGACATAAGCTCGGAATTTCTTTATGGCCATGACCGCTGCAAGACATTCTTGTTCCGAAACAGTATAGTTTCTTTGCGCTTGGTTAAACTTATGCGACATGTACGCAATTGGGACTTCATTACCCTCATCATCGCGCTGAGCCAACACGGCTCCGACTCCATATTGAGATGCATCGCACTGGATGGAAAACGGACGAGAAAAATCAGGACTGTGAAGCACTGGTGCACTACACAGGCTATTTTTGAGGGCCTCAAACGCGGCTATCGACTCATCAGTCCAAACAAATTTTTTCGCCTTGTGCAACATGTTGGTCAAAGGGGTTGAAATGGAAGCGTAATTGAGCACGAACCGTCGGTACCATCCACAAACACCATGAAAACGACGAAGCTGTCGAACAGTTTTAGGCAAGGGAAAATCTCGAATTGCCCTCACTTTTTCTGGATCGGTACTTATGGTTCCATGCCCAATCACGTGACCAAGATAATGAATTTGCTTAAGCAAAAATTTGCTTTTTTCAATGTTGATGGTTAGACCAGCATGTCTCATGTCCATCAAACGTGACATCGTTTGCGGCGCATTACATAGGCCGAAAGGCATTGTAACGAACTGGTACAATGGTCGATTAGGCACTGTGAAGGCTGTCTTATCCCTTGACGCTACATCTAACGGAATCTGCCAGAAGGCGTCCTTGAGATCCAAGCTCGAAATAAATTGAGCTTTTGGAAGCCGACTGAGGATTCCGTCAATGAGCGGCAAAGGATAGGCATCCTTCACAGTGACCTCATTGACCTTGCGCGCGTCGAGGCATAACCTCACTTTATTTGGTTTGACGATCAAAGCCACAGGAGATGACCAAGCGCTTTGAGACACCTCAATAACACCAAGTGCCAACATGCGATCGACTTCAGCGAAAATAAGTTTTTCGACACCAGGAGAAACAGAAAAATGCCTTTGTTTGACTGGCTTTGCATTTCCTACATCAATGACGTGACTAATCAAATGAGTGCGGCCTAAGCCTTCTTCAGAAAAAGATGGAAAATTTAAAATTGTTGCATTCAGTCTAGCTTGCTAACGAGCAGTCAAAACATGTCTAGTAGAATCAACTTCGCATACGCCACTGACTGAAGAGCAGTTGTAATTTTCCAGAAAGAGATCTCCAGCCAAGCCAAAAGCTTTAACGAAATCAACTCCCAAATACAAGTCTTGAGACAAAGTTGGAACGATCAAAAACTTGAGTGGTTTGGTGACTCCTCGAAAGGTGATGGTGGTGTCGAGTACTCCCGCCGAAGAATGACTCGTCCCGTCCGCCGTTTTCAAATCAATCGCATACCTTTGCCACTTCAGTTGCTTATTAGACAACAGTCGTTGTGCCAAATTGTTATCAATGCAACTGACAGTAGCGCCAGTATCGATTAACCCTACTAACGTCTCGCCGGCTAATGAGACTGGTGCGTAAGGACGAACATCATTCTCTGGAGCACTCGACAAAACCGCCGAGCACGCAAATTTTCTCAAGGCTCTGACCTTGTTCCAAAATTGCCTCAATCTTGCAGTTGATCGCTGATTTCTTTTACTTTTTGTTTGGCCGGAGCCCTCGCTCTGAAAAATACGTCTGCGAGCAGCGTTATATTCTTGCCATCGCACGTGCAAAGGCTTGAACGTCCTTTGTGGCGCACTAGAAGCCGTTTGTTCG
This sequence comes from Coremacera marginata, assembly GCA_914767935.1. Classification (NCBI taxonomy): domain Eukaryota; kingdom Metazoa; phylum Arthropoda; class Insecta; order Diptera; family Sciomyzidae; genus Coremacera; species Coremacera marginata. Next base: position 118,827,949 of record OU612046.1, read on the forward strand.
CGTTTCAAAATTTGAATTTTAACGTTTGGTACATCTGGTATTGCCTCAGTTTGGCAAGCCACCTCAGAAGTTAATGAGGGGCTGGTTGAAATTCTAAAAAAGTATTATCTGTTGTGGTAGTTGTTGTGTTGGTGTCAGTATGACCAGATTCGCATGTCAGCTCGGAGACCTGACGCTGCGGCGGGAAGCTTCTGGAATTCCTTCCATGTTCCTCGTCCAGTAATTCACGCCTCCGAACAAACGCGCGAAGCTGACTAACACTACCCACTGAGACATACAACAAACTGCGTCGCACATCTAGCCTTAAATTTCGTCGCAAAATCTCCAACAGAGCTTGAGAATCAAGAGGCCTTTGCAGTTTGTCGGTAAGCTGCAAAACTGCCTCATAGTATTCATCAAATTTCTTATCGAACTTTTGCTTGCGACTGCGCACTAAATCCATGATGTCGAGATCGGTTCGGTGGTCAGTAAATTGGCTTCGAAGCTCAGCGCATAATGCTGTCCATTCGATGCGGGTGACACTTCGATGGTACCGCCAGAACCTGACCGCCAGGTCAGCTAGCGCTCCAAAGTCTCCCCGCAAGCTCTGCATTGTCAGAGAGTGTATTTGATAAATAAATTTATCAATGGTCAGCGCATCAGTTTTACTACTGAAGGTAATTTTCCAGTTGGAAATTTTGCTGGCAACACTCTCTGCCAACACAAAGTGCGGGGACCAACCCGGAACACCACTGCCACTGGGCACCTGCTGATTCGGTGGCGGAGGACCTGGAAAGCCCTGAGGATATCCTCGACCGTATCCGACATCTGGAAGTGAAGCCTGGTGAAAATGAGGTTGTTTTAATTTAAAAATTGGTGATTATTTACAACAGGCATTGATGCTCGCGCCTGTTGGAGACCCTGCGACGGAACAAAATGTGGCGTTGCTCCGTGCGGAGTATGTCTGACTTGGTTTAAATTCAATTTTGCGAGTTCGGTTCGAACTGCCTCATTAATCAAGAGCTGCAAATCTTTATCTGAATATGATTGTTGTGCCGAACTGGGCTGAAAATTATCAGATGGCTCTTGATAATTCTCACTGGCAGCTTGATCGGAGAACCGTTCGACCGACTCATTTGCAAACGGCTGCCTCGCCGAAAGATTCGAATTTGAATCTTGCTCCTGACTGAAACCTAAGTTTCTTTGGCTTCTAGTGGCCGGACGTCCCTTCTTTACCGCGCCCTGGCTAGAATTCGTTTTACCTGGCGAAGGTAACGAAGAAGCACCCACTAGAGCTGACTGATATGGCCTAAGTTTCTTGTCGCTGCAAAGCGAACGGCACAACGGATAACTGTGGCTCGTATGAATCCACTGAGATATACATGCTCGGTGGAAAATGTGCTTGCATGGGGTCAGCACCATGTCTTCAGGCTTTGTGAAAGCCTGCTTGCAAATGCTGCACAAATTCTCAGCACCCTCCACCTGAGCTGGTATATCATCCGTGCTATGGTGCAACGGCATTTTTTGGGTAATTATGCCACTACTAAAACAGTTGTTTTACGCAGTGATCACGCAGTTGAAAAAAAAAAATTGATGTATAAAAATGAAAATTATTTGGTCTTTGGAGAGAATGTTGCTATCCAAAAAATTTGAGTGTTGGTTGCCGACTGGCTGAGTCAGGGGTTCCTTTTAAAAAAAATTAAAAAAACTACGTTAAATGGGCCCACTGAAAGTTCCATGCCACTCGAAATAGTCCCGAGTGCAGCGGTCGACCAGTGCGATTGAACGCGACTACATCGCATTCCATGCGACACTCGACACTACCCCCCGCAACACGAAAATTCCCAGCAAGAATTCACAAACAAAAAAAAATTTAAATAAATGAAGTTAATAATAACACAAAGTATGAAATTGAAACGCGATCACAGTTTTCATGGCCACATATAGGAATAAATCGGTTCAGACGATTTACCAACGGATCCAGTATAAGGTTGAACCTCATGCCGGATATTCCGATTGAATAAAACCCGATGATTTTATTCGAAAAAAAACAACACGAATGCCATAAAAACTGCTAGAAAAAATTTACATTAAATTGGTTTGAATCCACGACGCGATACCGAACATAAAAAAAGTAGAGATGGGAACCGAATTAATTTCGGCCCCACGTTGGGCGCCAATTTGTAGCGGAGCGAAATTGGGTCAACCAAGTTTCAAAAAAAAAAAAAAAACGCAAACAAAAATAAATTCGTCTGGCAATGCTGAACGGTGAGGCCGACCAGGGAAGCAGCAGCCCTGACCTTGTATTTGTTTTGAGGGCGCACGGTGAATGCGCCCCTGGGGCTTTCGCACAGACATGTAGTCAGGGCGCCTGCTTACCTCAGCCGACGCCACCGCTCCTGGTCAGGTGACCCGCGGACCCGAAGTTGGCCACGACTGCACGTGCTGGTTAGCCTATGTGCTAGCAGTTCGGGAGTGATGGGGGGGGTTCGTGGTGGCCAACCCCGTGTACCATCGCCGTACAAATATTTCACGTGCAATAAAAAAAATATATCGCGTCGAGATTTGGACCAACAAATATTAAAGTTACCGGACCTGAAAAGAAAGAAAATTAAAATTTAAAAAAAAATTGGAAAAGGTTGGGAGCCCCTGGCTCATCCATCCACCAACCAACACTCGAGACAGTTGTTCAGGCTCTGCCCACACATCCCTCCCTACCATGGAGGACCTCGGGGCGAAGTAGTTGGTCCTCCCCTAATGCAACCATTCTCTCCCTAACCAAATAAGAAAACTTATAAGTTCATTTTAATATACAATTTAATTTCTAAATTTCTAAGCTCTTACTATTATAATATAATACTTATAAAAAAAATACATTTTAGTTCTCAAATTATAATTTTCCTTATTCTTATTTATTATTCTTATTCTTTTTTTTTATATAATGTTAAATTTAACTGGCCTGGTATCTGAAGTAAACCTGTTTTCTTTTCTTTTCATTTAAATAAAATTTTATTTAATTTTTATTTTAATAAACTTTTTATATAATTTTATTTTTATAAAATTTTTATATAATTTTCATTTTATTTAAATAAAATTTTATTTAATTTTATTTTATTTTTAATAAAAATTTTAGTTAATTTTTATTTTTACTTTTATTATTAATGTTATATTAATAAAAAAATTTTTTTTTTTTTTAGTTTATCTTAATAAAAAACTTTTATTTTATTTGATTTTTACTTCAATAAATTTATAAATTTGATTTTTTTATTTCACAAAAAAAAACTTTTTATTTTTGTTTATTTTTATTTCATGGTACAATTATTATTTATTTATTGGGGTTATTGTTTGAACCTATTTTAGTTCTGTAGGTTAAGTTTAGCTGAAATATTCAAGTGTTTTTTTTTTTATTTTTAATAAACATTTTGTTTAATTTTTATTCTATTTGTTTTTTTTTCTTTATTTGATTTATTAAAAATTTTGATTTAAAAATGCATTTTTATTAAGTTTATTTTAAGTATGTAAGTTAAATTTATGTTGTGATTTTTTTTTTCTTTTTCTTCTTAAGTTTGCTTATATTGCTTTAAGCTTGTAATGAAAATTTTAAGACAAGTAGGATTTTCAGCACAAACCAATCAATCATTTTAATTTCTTGAGATTGTGTAGAGTTGAAATAAAGGAAAGTAAAAGACGCAATAAAAGAACGAGCCGACTAAAATTCCTTTTGAAAAGGAATAAACTAGAATAAATGAAAATTCGTGCCAACAAAAGAAAAGAAGTCATACAAATTCGAAGTAGCAACTTAGGACTATTTACAGTTTGACGATGCGTTTTAGGTGGATGAAATAAATTGTTTACTTTGCATAATGAAATGCTTAGTAATGTAGAAGACATGATAACCATGCCTGAAATTGTTTTTCTTTTTCTATTTTTTTTTTCTAAGTACTATTTTTTGTTTTAAGTACTTGCCGCTATTTATGGTGGTGGTAATTATCACATTATGTCACTGCGGCTGTAATGTTGCTCCGCTGTTGCTTGTTGTTGTCGCCGCTTTGCCGTTACTGGGGCTTGTGTTGTTGAGGGTGGCGCTGCGTGCTGGCTATGCTGATACGGTGGTGGATGTTGGCGCCGCTGCTGTTGCAAGTGGCTGTTGGAGTGTTGGTGTGTGCGCCGCTGCTGCAACTGCTGTAGCTGTTGTTGGCGCTTCCAGTGCTGCGGTGCGTTTGCTGCTGTTGAGCTGTTGGTGTTGAGCCGCTGTTGTGGTTGTCGGCGCTTTGCCGCGGTGCGTGGTGGCTATGCTGCTGTGGCTGTTGTGGTGTTGGGTTGAGCGCCGCTGCCGAGGCTGTTGCAAGTGGCTGCTAGGGTGTGCGCCGCTGCTGGTACTGCTGGAGCTGTTGCTACGTTGGCGCGCCAAGAGCTTCGTACGCTGCGGGTTGTGGGCAGTTCTGTATCTGCTTTGGCCACTTAGTTGTCCACCTAAGTTGTTGCGTTGGCAGATGTATTGCCTTCTTGGCGTTTTGCTGTGCTTCCACAGATGCTGCATATGTTGGTGATGTGGTTGATGCCAGCCGCTTCTTTTGAGCCGATTTTGGGGTTGCTCTCGTCCACGATGTCCAACAATGAGAAGCAATTTTTCCTTGTTTCGGGCGGAAGTTCGCCATAAATGCCCCTTGTCAGCTGGATTTTCTGACATTTAGCCAATATGTCGAATGGGAGCGTTCCGAAACTTGAGAACCATAGCTGAGGGTGTGCTTCAACTTTATAACATTAACTGAGGAGTGCTCTTCGAACTTTACATGTGTGACACACTTGCGTATGGATAACAAGGCTCACGCGTTCGAAGTGCGACAGCTGGACAGGACCTGCGACAGCTGTCTGAGTTAAAGTGACACTTGTCAGAATAGTTGGTAAAATCAAACTTGTCTAAATTAACACGTCAGATTTAAATGAAATAAAACTGTATAAAAAAAATGTGGAGTGAATAAATGAAAACTGTCAGATTGGAATAAAGAAAAAAAATGTGAGGGGTATGTGACTGGATTGTCAGAATTAAATGAAGTGAAAATGGTCCGAGTTAAAAAAAATAAAAATGTCAGAATTAAAATGACCGCAATTTGTCACATATGATGTACAACGACCCGTCAAATTAAAATGTACGATACACGTCAAATTTAAATTAAAGGAACTGTCAGAATTGAATACAAGGTAAACGTCAAAGTTAAATTAAATACGAATGTCGGATTTAAATGTCAAAGTAATCTGTCACGCGACGTGTTGATGGTAAAGTCAAAATGTCAGCTGTCAAAGTCATCTGTCACAGTCATCTGTCACGCGATGTGTTGACGGTAAAGTCAAAATGTCAGCTGTCACATTAAAACGTCAACTGTCACTTAATGTGTTGACTGTAAAAGTAATATGTCAGCTGTCAAAGTCAAAGTGTAAGCTGTCAAAGTCCTCTGTCAGCTGTCACACCTCGAACGCGCCAGCCGTGGCATACGCAGTATGTGACTCAAGTTTGCAAACGACACAGCCATGGCGAATTCTGACCTGCATGTTCGAATGTGGATTCAACTTCACAGTCAACTCCACCTTCAAACATGAAAGCCAGAACCCATCACTTAGTGTGCCGTTACAAAACAGTACTTCGGAACAAGTTGAACACTGGTTGCAAGGACTGAAGGCACTATCCTCTAATGTCTTTAGCGTGAAACACCCCCAGCCGTTTATTAGCCATATCAGCCAGCTCATAGTACGCCGAACCCATCTTCTTAATGACTCTAGCTTTCTCAAAGACGTTCGCCAGCTTAGCATTAAAATGCTCAGAGGCCTTGCTTTGGGCAAAACTTCTTCGATACACGACCTGACCAACCTCAAAACTCACTGGTCGTGAACGCATATTGTACAGCCTCTCATTCTTCTCATATGCCTGTCGCAAGTTCTCTCGTACTTGCTCTCGAATCAGCTCAGTTCTCTCTCCAGGTGTAGTTTCAGCCGTTGGATCTTCTAATAGTTTTAACTTCCGTAGAAGTTCATAATTTTTTGCATGACAAATCATATTTTGTCCAAAAACAACAAAATACGGCGAAAACCCAGATGAAGAGTGAACTGAGCTGCGGAGAGCTGCGCTTATCGCAAACAATGATTCATCCCAATCCTTTTGGTCAGGATGAGTATACGCACGAACCGCGGCTATGATTGAGCGATTTACGCGTTCTACAGCATTTGCTTGAGGAGAATAATTGGCCGTAAGATTATGCGTTACGCCATAAAGTTTCAATAAATCTTTAAATTTATTCGATTTAAACTGAACTCCATTGTCCGTCGTAATAATTTCTGGAACGCCAAAAATAGAGAAAATTCGCTTTTCCAGAAATTCAACGATTTTCTTAGTGGTAAACGTACGAATGGGTTCTAAGAAGTGAAATTTTGAAAGGTGGTCAAGCACAATCACGAGACCCACGTTCCCTGAGCGTGACCTTGGGTAAGGCCCTAAAAGGTCTACGTAGAGTCTCTGAAAGATTCGTACCGAAGTAAGCTGTTGTCCCATAGGCGGACGAAGTATGAAATTAGGAGCCTTGGTCATTTTGCAGACTTCACAAGCTAGAACGTAATCACGTACTTGTTTTGCCATTCGAGGCCAAAAATACAACATTTTTAAACGAGTCAATGTTTTGTGAATCCCACCATGGGAACTCATTGGATGATCGTGAGCTTCAACAATGAGAGACATTCTCAACTCCTCCGGCACCCAGAGTTTCCATGACTGTTCTTCTTGAGTGGGATCACCACTGGCGAATTCACACCGCTTGTAAATTAAACCGTCTACTACTTGAATGTCCGGCTGCTGACTGTCACATTTTTGGAATTCATTGACCAGTTTTAGATAATTCTCAGTTTTAAAAGGTGCTGAAGAAAAATATAAAACTGTCGAGATCGCAGTCGAATTCTCTGTTAGTTCTGATATTTCCACTGCTTCAGGCGAATGCACTCTCGATAAAGAATCGGGAACTACGTTTTGGCTACCTTTGCGATGAAGAATGGTAAATTTGAAACCTTGCAGTTTCAATGCCCAGCGTGCAAGTCTGCCATGCAAATCGGTTTGGCCCATTAACCATTTTAAGGATGCGTGATCGGTGATCACTTCGAATTCATGTCGTTCGACATAAGCTCGGAATTTCTTTATGGCCATGACCGCTGCAAGACATTCTTGTTCCGAAACAGTATAGTTTCTTTGCGCTTGGTTAAACTTATGCGACATGTACGCAATTGGGACTTCATTACCCTCATCATCGCGCTGAGCCAACACGGCTCCGACTCCATATTGAGATGCATCGCACTGGATGGAAAACGGACGAGAAAAATCAGGACTGTGAAGCACTGGTGCACTACACAGGCTATTTTTGAGGGCCTCAAACGCGGCTATCGACTCATCAGTCCAAACAAATTTTTTCGCCTTGTGCAACATGTTGGTCAAAGGGGTTGAAATGGAAGCGTAATTGAGCACGAACCGTCGGTACCATCCACAAACACCATGAAAACGACGAAGCTGTCGAACAGTTTTAGGCAAGGGAAAATCTCGAATTGCCCTCACTTTTTCTGGATCGGTACTTATGGTTCCATGCCCAATCACGTGACCAAGATAATGAATTTGCTTAAGCAAAAATTTGCTTTTTTCAATGTTGATGGTTAGACCAGCATGTCTCATGCACAGGGCCACCTCCTGAAGCAACGATAAGTGGTCGTCAAACGTCTCGGTGATTAGCAATAAATCGTCTAAATAAACAAAAACCTTAGTTCGTAAGTGAGCAGGTATGACCTTGTCCATCAAACGTGACATCGTTTGCGGCGCATTACATAGGCCGAAAGGCATTGTAACGAACTGGTACAATGGTCGATTAGGCACTGTGAAGGCTGTCTTATCCCTTGACGCTACATCTAACGGAATCTGCCAGAAGGCGTCCTTGAGATCCAAGCTCGAAATAAATTGAGCTTTTGGAAGCCGACTGAGGATTCCGTCAATGAGCGGCAAAGGATAGGCATCCTTCACAGTGACCTCATTGACCTTGCGCGCGTCGAGGCATAACCTCACTTTATTTGGTTTGACGATCAAAGCCACAGGAGATGACCAAGCGCTTTGAGACACCTCAATAACACCAAGTGCCAACATGCGATCGACTTCAGCGAAAATAAGTTTTTCGACACCAGGAGAAACAGAAAAATGCCTTTGTTTGACTGGCTTTGCATTTCCTACATCAATGACGTGACTAATCAAATGAGTGCGGCCTAAGCCTTCTTCAGAAAAAGATGGAAAATTTAAAATTGTTGCATTCAGTCTAGCTTGCTAACGAGCAGTCAAAACATGTCTAGTAGAATCAACTTCGCATACGCCACTGACTGAAGAGCAGTTGTAATTTTCCAGAAAGAGATCTCCAGCCAAGCCAAAAGCTTTAACGAAATCAACTCCCAAATACAAGTCTTGAGACAAAGTTGGAACGATCAAAAACTTGAGTGGTTTGGTGACTCCTCGAAAGGTGATGGTGGTGTCGAGTACTCCCGCCGAAGAATGACTCGTCCCGTCCGCCGTTTTCAAATCAATCGCATACCTTTGCCACTTCAGTTGCTTATTAGACAACAGTCGTTGTGCCAAATTGTTATCAATGCAACTGACAGTAGCGCCAGTATCGATTAACCCTACTAACGTCTCGCCGGCTAATGAGACTGGTGCGTAAGGACGAACATCATTCTCTGGAGCACTCGACAAAACCGCCGAGCACGCAAATTTTCTCAAGGCTCTGACCTTGTTCCAAAATTGCCTCAATCTTGCAGTTGATCGCTGATTTCTTTTACTTTTTGTTTGGCCGGAGCCCTCGCTCTGAAAAATACGTCTGCGAGCAGCGTTATATTCTTGCCATCGCACGTGCAAAGGCTTGAACGTCCTTTGTGGCGCACTAGAAGCCGTTTGTTCGCGTTTCAAAATTTGAATTTTAACGTTTGGTACATCTGGTATTGCCTCAGTTTGGCAAGCCACCTCAGAAGTTAATGAGGGGCTGGTTGAAATTCTAAAAAAGTATTATCTGTTGTGGTAGTTGTTGTGTTGGTGTCAGTATGACCAGATTCGCATGTCAGCTCGGAGACCTGACGCTGCGGCGGGAAGCTTCTGGAATTCCTTCCATGTTCCTCGTCCAGTAATTCACGCCTCCGAACAAACGCGCGAAGCTGACTAACACTACCCACTGAGACATACAACAAACTGCGTCGCACATCTAGCCTTAAATTTCGTCGCAAAATCTCCAACAGAGCTTGAGAATCAAGAGGCCTTTGCAGTTTGTCGGTAAGCTGCAAAACTGCCTCATAGTATTCATCAAATTTCTTATCGAACTTTTGCTTGCGACTGCGCACTAAATCCATGATGTCGAGATCGGTTCGGTGGTCAGTAAATTGGCTTCGAAGCTCAGCGCATAATGCTGTCCATTCGATGCGGGTGACACTTCGATGGTACCGCCAGAACCTGACCGCCAGGTCAGCTAGCGCTCCAAAGTCTCCCCGCAAGCTCTGCATTGTCAGAGAGTGTATTTGATAAATAAATTTATCAATGGTCAGCGCATCAGTTTTACCACTGAAGGTAATTTTCCAGTTGGAAATTTTGCTGGCAACACTCTCTGCCAACACAGAGCAGCACCCGCTACGTTCGTGCCCACGTTTTTTAAAAATGAATGCTAAGGAGCGGCTAACAATTGTTCGCAAAAATAACTTTTGCATCAATTGCTTAGCGAACGCCCATTTAGCAAACGATTGCAAAAGTCAATACACGTGTATGACGTGCAAGCAGCGTCACAACACGCTTTTGCATCGTGACTCAAATGCAACCCCTTCTGCTCAGAGTGTCGACTCGAGCAGGCCGAATTCGCGCCCAAACCCTTCCAACAATAGCTCACAATCTCACGCTACCCAATTACAGTCCACTACCAACGACATTGAGTCTTGTTTTGCTTCTAGTACCAAACACGTATTGCTTGGTACTGCAATGGTGACCATATGCCATCTAGGATCAGCGTATACGACCAGAGCTCTTATCGACTCTGGCTCTGAAGGTACGTTTGTATCTGAAAAATTGCAGAAGCTTCTGAAGTTACCCACGAGATCTGTGAATGCTCAAGTTTCGGGTTTAAATAACGCAGTATCGGCGCAAGTCACAAAAGCTTGTGACTTGATCATTAGTTCTCCCAAAAACAGGCAATTCCAAATAGAAGCTACAGCCTTTGTGCTGTCACTCTTAACTGGAAACCTGCCGTCGTGTTCCGTTGATCCTTCTTTGTGTGAAAGTTTGCCCAATTTACAATTGGCTGACCCACACTTCTTTAGAAGCGGTCCGATAGATGTACTCATCGGTGGCGATTTGTACCATGCCATAATTCTTGATGGCATTAAAAGGAATATTCTGGGATCACTTTTGGCTCAAGAAACTGTGTTCGGCAGCATGTTTACTGGGCCCCTTCCTCGTAGCGAAATATTAAGCTTTACAACGTGCTTGACACACTTTAGTGAAGTAGCAATCGATCAACAGATTGCTCGCTTTTGGGAGTTGGAGGAACTTCCTAAACAGAAGCATTTATCGGCGTCTGATAAGTTTTGTGAAGAAAACTATCAGAAAACCACAAGACGTGATGACAAGGGTCGATATATAGACACTTTGCCATTCAAAAGTGGCTACCCTACGGAAATAAATTTAGGATTTTCTCGAGGCATCGCTTTGAAGCAATTTCTTCGTGGTGAGGCTCGATTGACTAAAAATCCAGGATTTAAGTTGCAATATGATGAAGTGGTAAAGGATTACTTAAAATCGGATCATATGAAACGGGTCTCGCCTCCTAAGTTTGAGATTTCACCATCTCACTATTATTTACCGCATCATGCGGTATTGAAGCCAGAGAGTACTACAACGAAAGTTCGGGTAGTTTTCAATGCGTCAAGCTCAACTTCTAACGGTGTTGCTTCTGGTATTAAAATGGCGTTTTTTTAAATATGTCTTCAATGGCGACATTCAGCAGATGTACCGCCAGATCCTTGTTGATCCAGAGCAGTCTGCGTTCCAACGAATCCTATACAGAAGCTCTCCTGATGATATGATTCAGGATTATGACCTGAAAACTGTTACGTTCGGCGTAAACTGCGCACCATACCTAGCCATTCGAACCATGCTGCAATTGGCAGATGATGTTCAGCAGCAGTATCCTCTTGCTGCGCAAATTTTACGGCATTTCACTTATGTCGATGATGCTTTAGCTGGAGCTCATGACGTGCAAAGCGCAATAAAGGCTAGAAATGATAGAATAGAATGTATCTAGCCTTTTAGCAGACCTACCGACAGAGCATCTTCTGCGAGAAAACTTTTTAAAGCTAGAAGATGCTAGTTGCGCCAAGGCTGTAGGTGTCCGTTGGAATGCCACTTCCGATTTATTTTATTTCACTGCCAAACAGTTAGAAATTAAAACATCCTACACTAAACGCGAGGTTCTATCTGTCATCGCACAACTTTTTGATCCTGCAGGTTGGCTAGCACCTATTGTGGTAACAGCTAAAATTCTTATGCAGCGTATCTGGTTGGATGAAATCGATTGGGATGAAAATATTCCTGCCCACAGTTTTCAAACTTGGCAAACTTTTCTGATGGATTATGAAACCATTAATAACATTCGCATACCTCGTTATGTTAGTTATTCACCCAATTCTGAGATAGAATTTCATGCCTTTTCTGATGCCTCTGAAAAGGCATATGCTGCAGCTATTTATATCCGTGTTCAACAAGGTGATTGCATTGTCACTCACCTGCTTTACGCAAAGAGCAAAGTGGCCCCAGTCAAGACGATTTCATTACTTCGTCTTGAACTTTGCGGAGCAACACTTCTCGCTGATATGGTCGACACCCTGTTATCACACCTAGAAATAGATAGGCATCGATTATATTGTTGGACAGACTCCACAATCGTACTTGCCTGGCTTTGTAAGCCCCCTTGTTCTTGGACAACGTTTGTAGCGAATAGAGTCTCTAAAATAGCAGACAAGGTTGGCGTAAGAAACTGGTTTCATGTAGAATCACATGAAAACCCGGCGGATTTAGCCACACGGGGCGTTACACCCCAAGAGCTAATCGATAACGATCTTTGGTGGCATGGGCCATCATGGCTTTCACTCGAACGCTCGTCTTGGCAAAGAAAAACTCAACCTGCAGTTTTAGACACGTCTCTTGAGCGTAAAGCTGTGAAGGTAAACCTTGCATACTTTGCTCAATACGAAGACGTTTTGGAGCGTTTCTCTTCTCTCTCGAGAGGTCTAAGAGTGTTAGCTTATGTCTTTCGTTTTCTTCATCGCACGCATCCACGTTTTCGTACTACATTTGTCAAACAATCAACATGTCTTGACAACGCAGAAATTAAACACGTAAAAACACGACTCGTATTGTTATGTCAAAAAATTAACTTTCCTGATGAATATTATAGTTTAGAAACTAAAAATATTATCAGCGCCAAGAGTTCGATTATTAGCTTGAATCCATTTCTGCATAATGACGAACTAATGCGTGTTGGTGGGCGATTAGCCTCTTCGCCAATTTTGTCATATGATGAAAGGCATCCGATTATATTGCCATATAACTGCCAGTTTTCACGTCTTTTAGTACGTTTTATTCATGAAATTTCCCTTCATGGAGGAAACCAGTTAGTGCTTCATCTGTTACGAATGCAATACTGGATTCCACGTGCTAAAAACCTGATTAAAACAACCCTGCACAATTGTAAGACTTGTGTTGTCCATAAAAAGCTACAGAGAACTCAAATTATGGCTGCTCTACCAATAGACAGAACTGTTATTTCGCGTCCATTCTCGTCCACTGGCATTGACTTCGCTGGTCCTTTCGACATAAAAAGCTACATCGGTAGATCTTGTCGAATTAGTAAGGGCTATGTGTGCTTATTTGTTTGTTTCGCTACGAAGGCAATTCATTTAGAAGCCACAAGCGACTTGTCAACTGCCACCTTTTTAGCGGCTTTCTCTCGTTTTGTCGCTAGACGCGGCTGCCCAGCAAAGGTCTATTCTGACAATGGTACTAACTTTGTTGGCGCTTCCAAAGTACTAAAGAAAGATTTTAGAGATTTTCTAAAGGAATCTCATGACGGTCTTTTAGCTCAGTACATGCAGCAAGAAATTGCATGGCACTTCATTCCAGCAGGTGCTCCCCATATGGGAGGCCTTTGGGAAGCGGGTGTAAAAAGTTTTAAGACGCATTTTAAGAAAATGGCCGGAAGTATGAGCTATACTTTCGAAGAATTCACAACTTTGCTTAACAGAATCGAAGCTTGTCTTAACTCGAGGCCCCTTACCGCCATGTCCGAAGATCCTGGTGACTTTCAATCTCTGACTCCAGGCCATTTCTTGGTCGGAGGCCCACTTCTCTCACTAGTGGAGCCAGAAATAATTGATCAGCCTCTGACGATCGTCAACCGTTGGCAGAAGGTCAAGTCAATGGATCAGCATTTCTGCACTAGGTGGAAAAATGAATATTTGAAGGAGATGCATAGGCGTGTTAAGTGGAAAAGTCCTCAATTAGATTTAAAAGTAAATGACTTAGTTGTCGTGAAAGAAGACAACTTACCCGCGAATGAATGGCGATTAGGTCGAATATTAAAGACTTACACTGGTAGCGATAATAGAGTTCGCGTCGCCGATGTCCGAACCGAGCGAGGTTGTATAGCTCGACCTATAGTTAAGCTTGTCGCACTTCCGTCTGCGTAGCTAAGTCACTATTTCTCCAAACCACCTGCCTTTCTTGTTTTTCCTTTTTTGTTTCTTTCTGTCTCGTTTCAGAATGTCCACCACCAACATCGTCAGCGATCTTCTGGAGGAAATGGTTCTCCAGACAGAATCTGAGTTTGGCGCAAGCGAAACGGAGACGGTGCTCGAGTTGCCTGCAGAAAAACTCGCACCGCCGCGAGCTTCGGTGACAAGCGTGGTCACGGTCGTAGCCAGCAGTGAAGCCAAGGCTAGGTGTAGCTTGTGCTCGTTGGAGCATAATCTTCCGTCGTGCCGGCAGTTCCTGGAGATGAACATTGAGGAGCGGTTGCGAGCAGTGTTACTTAACTTTCACTGCTCCAATTGCCTCTCGAGCGGTCATATGAGAAAGGATTGTCGGAGCAATGGAATATGCCGTCACTGTGGTGACGACCACCATAACTTGCTCCACTCGCGCCTACGAGTCCGAACTGGTCGGGCTCACTCCAGGAGGCCCCGTGGTAGGCATTCTCGAGCTAAGAAGGCAACAGCGACTGCTCAAGATGAGCCCATAAGCTCAAAGCCAAGGGGTTATAGGCCACCAAGTCCGTCGTGGCAGGCACCGCAGTCGACAGCACCGAAAGCGTCTTCGGCTAGGGACCACCTCCCGCAGCGGTGCCCCCCTCAAAAGAGATCGCTGTCGAATGCACCGTCAGCGTCTTCGGCAAGGGACTCTTTCCCGAGGCGATCTCCCCCAGAGCAACCGACAGCAAAAAACCTCCAACGCGTCACCTCACTGCTCCCCACTGTTATGGTGCGGGCCTGGGCAAATGGTCGCCTCGTCTCAGAGCGCGCTATCCT